>CM042437.1:31426137-32026137 GCA_023631565.1 Gymnocephalus cernua | reverse complement strand
GACGTTAGGGTAACGTTATCTAAAGGTTACAACGTTAGGGGAACGTTAGGGTAACGTTACCTAAAGATTACAACGTTAGGGTAACGTTATCCAAAGGTTACAACGTTAGGGGAACGTTAGGGTAACGTTATCTAAAGGTTACAACGTTAGGGGAACGTTAGGGTAACGTTATCCAAAGGTTACAACGTTAGGGGAACGTTAGGGTAACGTTATCCAAAGGTTACAACGTTAGGGGAACGTTAGGGTAACGTTATCTAAAGGTTACAACGTTAGGGTAACGTTATCCAAAGGTTACAACGTTAGGGGAACGTTAGGGTAACGTTATCTAAAGGTTACAACGTTAGGGGAACGTTAGGGTAACGTTATCCAAAGGTTACAACGTTAGGGGAACGTTAGGGTAACGTTATCCAAAGGTTACAACGTTAGGGGAATGTTAGGGTAACGTTATCTAAAGGTTACAACATTAGGGTAACGTTATCCAAAGGTTACAACGTTAGGGGAACGTTAGGGTAACGTTATCTAAAGGTTACAACGTTAGGGGAACGTTAGGGTAACGTTATCTAAAGGTTACAACGTTAGGGTAACGTTATCCAAAAGTTACAATGTTAGGGGAACGTTATCTAAAGGTTACAACGTTAGGGGAACGTTATCTAAAGGTTACAACGTTAGTGGAACGTTATCTAAAGGTTACAACGTTAGGGGAACGTTATCTAAAGGTTACAACGTTAGGGAAACGTTAGGGTAACGTTATCTAAAGGTTACAACATTAGGGTAACGTTATCCAAAGGTTACAACGTTAGGGGAACGTTAGGGGAACGTTATCTAAAGGTTACAACGTTAGGGGAACGTTATGGTAACGTTATCTAAAGGTTACAACGTTAGGGGAACGTTAGGGTAACGTTATCTAAAGGTTACAACGTTAGGGGAACGTTAGGGTAACGTTATCCAAAGGTTACAACGTTAGGGGAACGTTAGGGTAACGTTATCCAAAGGTTACAACGTTAGGGGAATGTTAGGGTAACGTTATCTAAAGGTTACAACATTAGGGTAACGTTATCCAAAGGTTACAACGTTAGGGGAACGTTAGGGTAACGTTATCTAAAGGTTACAACGTTAGGGGAACGTTAGGGTAACGTTATCTAAAGGTTACAACGTTAGGGTAACGTTATCCAAAAGTTACAATGTTAGGGGAACGTTATCTAAAGGTTACAACGTTAGGGGAACGTTATCTAAAGGTTACAACGTTAGTGGAACGTTATCTAAAGGTTACAACGTTAGGGGAACGTTATCTAAAGGTTACAACGTTAGGGAAACGTTAGGGTAACGTTATCTAAAGGTTACAACATTAGGGTAACGTTATCCAAAGGTTACAACGTTAGGGGAACGTTAGGGGAACGTTATCTAAAGGTTACAACGTTAGGGGAACGTTATGGTAACGTTATCTAAAGGTTACAACGTTAGGGGAACGTTAGGGTAACGTTATCTAAAGGTTACAACGTTAGGGGAACGTTATCTAAAGGTTGCAACGTTAGGCGAACGTTCAGGGAACGTTCAGAGAACGTTCGACCAAACCAAAAAATAACGTTTACAAAACGTTCACAAAACTTGCCGTGGGGACCAAAAACTAACCACAGACTAACCAAAAACTAACCTTCAGGGAACGTTTCCGCAACCAAAAACAAACGTTACCAAAAATTGTTAGCTGGGATTAAATATTAATTTAATTATATAATATAGTGCTAACACTAACAGTAACAACTCTGCACACACAATAAGTTCTTAAGTTAACTATAACCAACTGTATTGAACCAAACAATGCGCTCATTAAACGTGACTGGTGATGTGTACATAGGCACCATATTAAATCACTGTAATAAACTACTGTTGCTAACATATTTCTTTTGGTCCAGGTTTATATAAGCCTATTTATTGATTGATTTTTTTCTTCTAACGTTACGCTGGTATAACGTTAGTGCTGCATATTATGACCGTTCTAAAAGCTTGGCTTTTATTTTTATAGGCTATACTTCCGGGCCAACCTGTCTTTCTTTTAATGTAGATATTCAAACGGAGAAATGAAAAAAGGAATTTCAAAAAACTAAAATCGGACCGTTATTTGAATTTGGTTTAGTCAACAGCTCTTTTTTACCGTTTCTTTGTTTTTGGTTTGATATGACAAACGAAAAACAGGTGCTTTCTCGTTATTTTGTTTTGTGGTTCAAACGAAAAAACTAACTATCAAAACGTACACGGACCTACCTGGGTCACCCTGACCTACCTGGACCTATAAACAAATATCGTTTCCTCTTTGTAGGCTATGTCTCTCACCAAATAAACTGTTGCTGAAGCCGTCCCAGATGCATGTCGCATGGCTCCAAGTCCACCCGCCTCTGACGCACGAAGCAAACGTAAAGTTTATTCCGATGACAGAAACCAGCAAATCACTCAAACTTATGTTGACCAGTAGTAAATTGGTGGGCGTCCTTAGTCTCTTGAATTTACAGTAGAGTATGATGACAACGACGTTGTTACAAAAGCCGAACACTCCAATGGTCCCGATAGTAAAAGCGAGAAGTTTGTAGGTGGCAGCTGTAAAAAGATAATGCTCTGTAGTTCTCTCCGCTCTGGTTTCGTTCGCAGGATTCATTGTGTGGATACAAACTTGTGGTGTCCAGCATTGTGCTGCGCACGCTATGTGAGCGCGCGCCCTGGGCACGAGACACTGTAGGGTACAGCCGCTTCTCCACGCGCTCCCCCGCGCCGCTAATTCAAACCTCCTCGAGCTGCTTTTTACTGAAACTGTCAACGTACCACTGTCAAGTAAAATGTTTTTTAAACGTTATATTTCCGCCTCAACTTTCAAAATAAAACTGTAGCGTGTTTGGCTACGGACATACATCTCATTGCACTCGTTTGAAAAAATAGAGGAAGCAATGCATTTAAGAACAACATTTTCTAAAGTGATAAAATAATGAGAAACTAAATAATGCATTTATGATGTACACTTGTATTTCATAATTTAATATTTCACACTTTTATTTTGAAACCAGTCTCCCATCTCCCGTTTAATTTTGACTAACTGTGCGGATAATTATGTAGCTAGCCTTCATTTCAATAATAAAGACAGTGTTTTAATTAAATAATGCTATTTAATTATACCTCTACCAAGACAAACATTATAGTGTTTTTTTAAGTGTTTGAATGCATTTATGACAGCAGATTTAGGTTTTTTATTGAAAGATGAAAACATTTTTCTATAATTATCAGCACATGTATAAAAACTAGGGCTGTCAAAATAACGTGTTCATTTCGATTAATTAATCTGAGAAAAAATAACACGTTAAAAAAAATAATGCAGATTAATCCATTCCATATTGACCTTTGACCTGGAGCCATTCTAGCCAATGAAGGAGGGAGAATGTGCTGCCTGGATCAATAGGCTCGTTCGAGATGAGCCAGATCTGCGCAAAATCGATCACGGGCGATCGCCGCCCGTTAGATTTGTGTCCGACTTGATCCCGACTTGCTCTGACGTCATGCATACGTAGGCAACGATAATCTCACGAGAGCAAGGCGGCCGCAGGTTTGAGACGCAGGCAGCGCAGTTGCTTTCCACCAAAGCCCGTCTATACGGAAAGCCGCTCCACTCCCCATTCAGCCCCATTGTACCGACTTTGGTTGCAGTTCCACCAGAGTCCCACTGGGGGTGATCACGGTCCAGTGTAAAATGAATGGGACCATATGGAGCGAGACGGCTAAATTTGTCTCTTTCGCCTGATTGTCGTTGAGAAATCTCAGATTTGATTATAGTTTTTGCAAGTTCAACATGGATTATAGGTCAAAAGTTGAATGAACGAGTACTTATGCCCTTTCGATTTCTTACAGGTTGAGTCGTTATTGCCCATACCACGCTAGCATTCTGCTAATGAATGCTGATTGGTCAGTGAAGGACTGATTACGATCGGAGATCCCGCTTGACGGCATCCGAAGCAGAGCCAGAATGTCAGAGTGAATATTTCGGCGTGGTCTTTAAAACACTAGCAAACCTCTTTCTAGCATGTGTATTGACAGGGAGAGCCTAACCTGTTAGCTGTGTTGTCGACGCCTCGAGAGAAAAAAGGAAGTGACTCAGAGCTTGCCGTAAAACAGTATCTCTGGCCGTATATGTGTATGACGTCATTGATATTTTAAAAGGCTTTTTAGAACAAAAAAGCGACTTTAAAAAAATCTAACACCCGGCAGTATGTATTTGCTTATCCACCCCTTTCGAGTGCAACATTCAAATTACTAGACAAAAAATTATATCCTGAGAAAAGTGGATTTTTAGGGGTATAGGTCCATAGAGTCCCATTCATTCTGCACTGGCCTGTGAGCGCCATCTAGTGGAACTCAGAACCCGGAAGTAATGAGGGAGTGGAACTTCTTCCTATATTAGAAATTCTTTGTTTCCACCGACTGCAAGACCCAGGCGGACACAAGGCATGCTGGGAAACGGCGGCACAAACACACAACACAAAGAATTTCTAATATAGGAAGACGTTCCACTCCATCGTTACTTCCGAGCCCTCAGGTGGCACTGCATAAAGAATCGTCATTCATCTATAAGCAATATCACCACATGGGCTCAGGACTACTTTGGCATACCTTTGTCAAGTACCACAATACGTAGTTACAGCCACAAATGCCAGTTAAAACTGTACTGTGCCAAAAGGAAGCCCTATGTTAACAGTGTCCAGAAGTGCCGTTGACTTCTCTGGGCTCAGAGGCATCTGGGATGGACCATCACACAGTGGAAACGTGTACTGTGGTCAGATGAATCAGTATTTCAGGTATTTTTTGGGGGAAATGGACGCCATGTGCTCCGGACCAAAGAAGAAAAGGATCATCCAGACTGTTACCAGCAACAAGTCCAAAAGTCAGGGTCTGTCATGGTATGGGGTTGTGTCAGTGCCCTTGGCAAAGGTAACTTGCACTTCTGTGATGGCACCATTAATGCTGAAAAGTACATAGAGATTTTGGAGCACAATATGCTGCCTTCAAGAAGACATCTTTTCCAGGGACGTCCATGCATATTTCAACAAGATAATGCAAAACCACATTCTGCACACATTACAAAGTCCTGGCTGCGGAGGAAGAGGATATGGGTACTTGACTGGCCTGCCTGCAGTACCAACCTGTCTCCAATAGAGAATGTGTGGCACATTTTGAAGTGCAAAATGCGACAACGAAGACCCCGTACTGTTGCCCACCTTAAAGGGATACTTCACCGATTTAGCATTCAGCTTTGTATCAGTAGAAACCCGGTAGTATTTCTGAATGACCGTGCGTCCCTCCCTCATATCCCCCTGAGACAGGAGATATCTGCATTGGGGGGTCCGGAAAAAATCTTCCGATGACGCAAAATGACGATTTTTGCGTCATCGGAAGATTTTTTGGCCAGAGCAAAAGACTACAACCAGTAGTAGGACCTACTTCCGCATGTTTTAAACCCGCCCATCGCCCGAAGCTAGCCGATCTCGGCCGGAAAAAAACGAAATGTCAGCCATCTTGAATCCTCGCTAAACAGGGCTCTGCTCTGTCTTCTCAGCAGCAAACTTTTACAACAATTATGTGCATTCAAACTACCGCACGTGTACCACCGGGATACATCGCTACACAGCAGAGAATATGCAGGAAACGTTATTACAGACGGAATAATCGGCCCACTACGAGAGCTTCGCCTGCACCGAGACCAGCACGGGGACCGGCGGACTCGCTCGTAGCCGGGTAGGGGACATCTTCGTCGGCTAGGTGGGAAGCTAGCGCTAGCCGGGGGAAAGGCACATCCAGAGCGAGCTAACGCTAGCCGGCCACCTGTCCCATCAATCCTGCTTGCAAGTGTCCGTTCATTAAACAACAAACTGGACTACATCCAACTTCAACGATGCTCCCAACGCGAGTTCAGAAACTGCTGTGTTTTGTGCTTTCGTGGGAAAGCAACAGTGAACCGGACTGTCCAGCCGAACAACAGTGAACCGGACTGTCCAGCTACCAGGCCTGCTAGCCTTCCGACAATCCGAGCTAGAGATGCTCTGTATGAAGGTGAGCTGTGTTAACACGGACTGGTGCAGAAATGGGGTGATTTGTATCCAACTAACTGCTAACCGCTGGAGTTTGTGACTGTTACATGGCGACCATTCGACATCCCACGCTAATTCACGGCTGTGTTTATACTCGGTGTTTACAGCCCACCAAGCCGGGGGAAAGGCACATCCAGAGCGAGCTAACGCTAGCCGGCCACCTGTCCCATCAATCCTGCTTGCAAGTGTCCGTTCATTAAACAACAAACTGGACTACATCCAACTTCAACGATGCTCCCAACGCGAGTTCAGAAACTGCTGTGTTTTGTGCTTTCGTGGGAAAGCAACAGTGAACCGGACTGTCCAGCCGAACAACAGTGAACCGGACTGTCCAGCTACCAGGCCTGCTAGCCTTCCGACAATCCGAGCTAGAGATGCTCTGTATGAAGGTGAGCTGTGTTAACACGGACTGGTGCAGAAATGGGGTGATTTGTATCCAACTAACTGCTAACCGCTGGAGTTTGTGACTGTTACATGGCGACCATTCGACATCCCACGCTAATTCACGGCTGTGTTTATACTCGGTGTTTACAGCCCACCAAGCCGGGGGAAAGGCACATCCAGAGCGAGCTAACGCTAGCCGGCCACCTGTCCCATCAATCCTGCTTGCAAGTGTCCGTTCATTAAACAACAAACTGGACTACATCCAACTTCAACGATGCTCCCAACGCGAGTTCAGAAACTGCTGTGTTTTGTGCTTTCGTGGGAAAGCAACAGTGAACCGGACTGTCCAGCCGAACAACAGTGAACCGGACTGTCCAGCTACCAGGCCTGCTAGCCTTCCGACAATCCGAGCTAGAGATGCTCTGTATGAAGGTGAGCTGTGTTAACACGGACTGGTGCAGAAATGGGGTGATTTGTATCCAACTAACTGCTAACCGCTGGAGTTTGTGACTGTTACATGGCGACCATTCGACATCCCACGCTAATTCACGGCTGTGTTTATACTCGGTGTTTACAGCCCACCAAGCATAATGCTGGTATGCTTAGCTGAACTTTACGGAGCCTATAATGTGTGTGTGCACAGTAAATGTAGCCTGTTTCGTATGTCGTTATTATATAATGTAGTTTTTATATATTTTAAATGTGTATTTATATATTTTAAATGGACTCGAGCCACGATGAAACGTTGTTTTGTGTATATGGTTGAAATAACAATAAAACACATTGAGTTGAGTCGAATGCCTCACTGTCTGTCTGTCAAGCGGTAGGCGTGGCTTGGGAGTGGACTCAAAGCAGCGAAGTGCATTCTGGGATTTGGTGTCTTTCATCCATATGAGCCAAAAACACATTTTCTGGCTTTTCTCTGCCTAGAAGGCACCAATTAAAATTTTTTTTTCACATTTCTGCTACATAGGTGACCCAATTTAAAGATATATTAGGCTTTCCAGCGGTGAAGTATCCCTTTAAGACTTGTTTGCAGCAAGAATGGGACAAAATTACACCTGAAACACTTCATCACTTGGTGTCTTTAGTCCCTAAACGTCTTTTAAGTGTTGTGAAAAGGAATGGCAACATTACAAAGTGGTAAATGCTTTACTGTTCCAACTTTTTTTGAAATTTTTGCAAGAACCAAAATAGGAATTTTGTTTTTTTGAAAAAGAAAAACAATAAAATCATGAGGAACACATTAAATGATGTGCTGTTGTATTGTCTGCAATGAAATACAAGTCAAAGTACATTTAGAAATCACCACTTTCTTTTTTTATTTGTGTTTTCCATACTGTCCCAACTTTTTCTGATTTGGGGTTGTATATTGGTAGCTGACCAGTTAGCTAGCTAGCTAGTGAGCCAGCAAGCTAACGTTAGCCAGCAGCTAAAACACAGTGACTACCACAATATATTTCACATGTCACTGTCATCTTTTGGATCCCGGGGTGGGACGGGGTTTGTTGTAACGCTAGCTAGCTAGCTACTCAACGAGGCTGAGAGACAGGTGTGGGTGGGGATTGCCGGGGGACGGCAAGCCAATGCAGCAGAACATCTCCAAGCTGCCCGAAACGATCTCCCCCTTCACTTTTCTTTATTCTTAACTATTCGTTTTGGTGCTTGTCGGGTTACTTTAGCTAACTGTAAAGACAGCTAAATGCGAAGGGGTGAGAAATTCGGCAGGGAGGAGATTTTCGGCACGAACACCGGTAGCTCGCGCTAACGGAGACTAGCTAGCTAGCATTCTATGGATGGCTGGTGTTGCGACTCGGATCTGGGTCTGGGTCTGATATGGTCTGTTTCCCGACGCTTCATTAAACTGACGTTAGCGTCATAAGCACCCGGCACCGGAGTTAAATGCTGTATAGTACTTATACTGTATGGATTGCTGTAATGGTGGCTGGCTGTTGACTGGCTGTGGGCTAACGGTAACTGGCTAACTACATGTCCGGCTGTGTTAGCTGTTATCTCAGGCAGACAAACCGGGTGCTAACTGACTAAATTAGCATTAGATTAGTCGTCTAATCTATACAGCCAGGGCTCTCAAGTTTTGAACTTAGTTCAGAGTGAGATTTTGGCAGCAGGGGTTTGGGTGGGGACAGGGGTCTGATCTGATAAATGACACAAAAATAAAATAAAAAAATGTTTATTTAATTCAGCATTTCTTAGTGTGTGTGTGTGTGTGTGTGTGTGTGTGTGTGTGTGTGTGTGTGTGTGTGTGTGTGTGTGTGCAATGTAAATTCCAGTTATGTATGGATCAACATATGTAGCTTTGGATACATGCAGTGAAAATGAGATTAATGAGATTTGTTCTTAAACCTGAATATAGGGACTCTCAAAAACTATAGCCTACACATTCAGTCTTAAGGCCCAGACACACAGAGCCTGAAGCCAAACGTCGGCAGAAAAGGCAGTTGGGCTGATTAGTCTCCCCAAATTGGTCAAAAAAGTGCCACGGGTCTTGTTTCTCCGGAAATTCAAAGACAGACTGTCATGGCAGCTTGTTCAGAATACGATCTTGTACTAAAATAGTTCACCAAAATGCATTTCTGAAAACATTTCAAGCGAGAAATAGGCCATGCAGTTGCTGACTGTCTTCATTTCAGTTTAAAAGATGGACAACGGCACGGAACACACCGAACAGACTCGAGGCACTGACCTCGCCAGACTCAGAAGGACGATTTTCGGGTCTATGTGTCCACACCTTTAGTCTGTTATACAGACAAACAAAAGTGATATATATATATATATATATATATATATATATATATATATATATATATATATATTTTAGTTGTTACAAAAAACACTTCTTTGTTAACATAGAAAATGCAAAAATACACAGTGTTATTATACCAGCAGTGCTGATTTGTTGGCAGGAGCACAGCATGACACCGCCTTCACTGACTTGTAGATGTAGAAACATATTCTCAAAAAAAATATTAAAGCAGAATTACAGTAACAGTTGACATATGCTGACTGTGGCTTCTCACAATGTACACAAATCTGCAGTTTTCTACCGTGTGTGTGTGTGTGTATGTGTGTGTGTGTGTGAGAGAGAGAGAGAGATAATGGTTAGTGTTGTTTATTGTAGGTGTTGGTAGCAGGTTTTGAGGCCTTCAGCACAGGGGTTGGTGGCTCCCATTTGAAACACTGTGGTTCCAGGCCAGCCATTTTCACTGTCATGATGGATGACAGAGTTCCATCCAGTGCCAAGCTGTTCCTGGTTTTGGTTTTGTTTAGTCCAACCATGGAGAAAACCCTCTCAGCGTCTGCATTTGAGTGAGGAAGCACTAACACTAATGCAGCTATTTTAGAAAGCCTCCCAAACTGGCTCAAACCGGTCACCTTTGAAAAAAGGAACCAAGAGCCTCTATTACTCAAATGCTTTGCTTTTATGATTTCAATGAATTATGTGTATGTCATGTGGTGCCAAATATGTCTTACCTTGCTCTTGATTGAGGACATACTCCCCCAAAACTCCTCAACATTAAAGGTGGTGGGATCTTGGGGCATGGGGATATCCATGAGCTGATACTCCAGGAACTCCTCACTCACCTTGTCCTGTTCCTCTGGCTGATAGAAAGGAAGTATTTCCTGAAATCTAAAAAGAGCACCATGTGTAAAGAACTGATTAAGGATTTGTTTTGTGACCATGATCCAAATTTTAAACTTAACAAAGTATTCAATATGTTGAAATCCTGGAAAATGTGAAACCCTTGCCTGTCGACGAAGTATAGGGCATCTTCCACCCCACACTCAGTCCTCTGCTGCACGTCAACGAATTTAGCATGCTTCAGAAGGGCCTCCTTCAGGGGGAGTTTGTTGATTCCACTCCACAGCCCTGACCAGAAATGCCAGTGCTGCCTGCTGGAATAGTTGCACCTCCTGAGGTGTGATGTCTCCAGCCTCAAGGAGCCTGTTGAGGGTAGCTCTGGTGGTGAAGCCAACATTTAGTTTTTCTCCTACCAGACAAAGAACAGAAAGAAAAAGCAAATTGAAGTAGTAGTTTAAACAATACCTCAGAATCAAAATCACTTTTTATTCGCCAAATGCATCAGGTAGACACACAGGAATTTCACTTGGCAATTAGCTCTTTAACTCAAAACGAGACAGACAAACAGTAAGAGCACATAAATTCAGCAAGATATGCACAATAAGTGCAAGTGGTTGAAGGTATTCCTCTATGTAAGCATGCTATTTTACCCATAGACTACATATACATTGTATGCCTACACATATTTTATGCCTTTTCCATAACATCAGAGATATCACCCAACTTGAAAAAAATATATATTTGAGGTCAATGAGAATAGAGGTCTCCTTATGTGAGACTTGAAAGTTTTACCTGGCAGTTGGTTAAGTGGGTCCTTGTAGAGGATATCATGGACTTGTCGGCCCTGTAATGCTAACGGCTTCATGAACCTTGCACACAGTGCAAGGTTGTCATCTGCAAATGTGTAGTTCATAAAAGATTTTCATGTTTTACTTGAAAAAGGACATATCAGCCAATGAAAAATAAGCAGACATACTTGGCAGAAGGATACATTTTACCTCTCCATGGAGCTGGAAGATGGAAGACCTTTCTCTCTGGAGGAGGAGGTTCAGTGTGGAGAACATTGGCAGAGTTGCTTGAAAGAAGAGGAGGTAGACTTCAGTAAGGGGCTTGGAAAAAGCATCCACAAGCCTTCTAAACCTTGGTTGTTTCTCATCTGTAAATAAAAACAGGTTGTGCTTAAAACTACATATTTAGTCTGGTGTAATGCACCTGTACTACTGTCAATGAAATAAGCAACATACTTAAAGACTTAAAATAGCTGGTAAGTGGCCCATACTGGCGCATAAGTCGTGTAATACACTTCTCCAGGCTTAACCATCGCACTGAAATGTGCAGCACCATTTCCATGTACTCGCTGTCATGGAAGTCACAAAATTCTGGAAAATATATATACCGGTATATAACATCAATAGCAAACAAATTAAAAATGTCTGCATTTTGTTGTATAACAGTAGATCTGGTTGAATCACAAACCTGCCAGGTAACCTTTACGGTTGGTGCTTCCCTTAAACCAATACCAAACATCCACAGTAAGATCCTCTGGATCAAATCCAGATATCTGCAATAAATGAATTCAAATATTTATTACAACACTATCAGCAAACTGTTTTACTTGGCATTGAGCGTAACAGATTGGTAATATAAAGTGTACATGTTTGAACTTACTTCCAAAAACTTCTGCCCTGCATGTTTGGCAGTGTTGTGGATAATATGACAGGGGCATCCATGTATGTAAATGCTGCCATTTTCCCTCAGCATTCTGGCTGCAATTGAATTTTTGGCACCTGTATTTACAGGAGCATTGTCAATAGAGACCTACACAGTTTCTCCAAGGGATGTTAGAGACTTTCCTGCATGGTGTCGTTGATTTTTTTATAAATCACTTCAGCAGTTCCACAGCTCCGCCCACTGGTGGTGCACATATCAAGGAATCTGTGCACAACTTTGTTGATGTCAAATATTCTTACTGTGAGGGGATTCATCTTCTGTAGACCTGTAACAATAAGGTGCATAACTAAACCGACATGTTCAAAAATTGTATGAGTGTGCATGTTGAAATGGATAACAAAATACAAATTACTGGTAGTTGTTAAACTCATACCAGTATCATTTGAGCCATCTGTGACAAGTGTGAAGGGATTCTCTCTCATTTTCATCACCAGTTCCTTCTTGAAATGAGGTGCCACTGCTTCATTTATGATGCACGTTGTTTTGGTGCTTGCGCTCTTAAAGCTCTGAGCTGTGGGGGAGTCTCTAAAACATTCTTTGTACAAGGGGCTGAAATGGTCAGCAACGGCAAATGGAACATTGTGCTGCACCATTGCAACGGCAACCTTCACCTCAGCCCTCCTAGTCTGCAACAGAAACAATTGATTAATATAACTCATAAAACATTAGATACGTTTTCACGGTAATATAACAACTTGAAGGAAAATGCAATTCATCAAACATTGCCACCAGCCTTTTGGTTTTCCCGTGCTATGTACCTTGGCCTCTTGTACACTCATGCATCCAACAGAAGTTGCTGGCATGTAGAACTGTGCAACACTGCTGGCTGATTTTAGAGCCTGTTCTTTGTCTCGATGTCCCTTGCCTTCCACATGCCTGCTTATGTTCCTCACGCTTTGATGGGCACATGAGTTCTCCTGTCTGCAGACTGAGCACCAGTAGAAGAAGCTGGTGGTTCCCACTGTGATGAATGGCCATCGGGTTGACCACTCCTTCTTAAAGGAACACCTATAGGTGGCTGCACCACTTAGTACTCTCTTTTTCCCTGTTTCCAGTGGGTTCTCCACTGTCTCCTCTATGGTGTCCTCCACAGTCTCTTCCACTGACTCATCCTCTACTGACACCCTATTTGTCTCCTCCACTGCCTCATCTATTTCCTCCACTACTGTCTTCTCCACAGTCTCCTCCTCAGTCCTGGCCACCTTTTTAGGAAGCTGATCCTTCAGAGCGAAGCATGAAAGAATGCTCATTTGCCTTTTCCCTGACATCTTTGAAATAGACAAATGCAATAATTAATAATATGCATTGTCTGGATAAAATATAATGAAATAGCCTAGGCCAAAGGTTTTCACAATGGGGGCCAGGAGGTTGTGCGGTAAAAATAAAAGGAAAGAAATTAAAGAAAAAAAAGAAAAAAAATATTATGGGTATTGTTATTAAAGAGTTTTTGGTAGGCCTATTATAAAATGGGTATCTTTATAAAAATATAAAACTGTCAGAGTAGCCCTGCAGCCGATTCAATATGTAGCTATAATAATAATAATAATAATAGGTGCAAAATCTACCCAGTGTTTCCTCTATGTTGATTTCTGCCGCCACAGTATCAGAAATAGGGCAGACACACAACAGGGTTTTCCGCTATGTAGCTAGTAGTATATAAAGTCATAATTACACGACTCTACAGAATGAGCGGTGATGTTAAATCATCTGTTTCAGGTAACTGCACCCTACAGTAACGTCTGTTTGCTGGATGGTTTCAAAGTAACGGTCGGCAGCTAACATTAGCAGATAAACGTTATTGTTCATATTTTGGCACAATGTTTCTGACCGTAGTAGTGGTCACAGTGAGTGAAAGTGTGATGTGAGATGCTAAATATGAAACATCTGCTGTTTTCAGGTAAAGTTACTTTTTGACGTCCAACACACACCAGCTTTGTGAATAATCTAGCTAGCGAATAGCTGCCGAAAGTAGCCGAGATTCAACCGGCTAGCTAAGCTAGTTCACATACTCTGGTCAAACTGTTAGCTAGCTAACATACCAGCTGCCTGGACACATATGTTCTCCAGCAATGATGAGATGACTTACTGTACTCATAGGATATGGTCTTCTCTCACGTTGATCACTCTGTAGCCACTTTGGCGAGATGTGTATCCATGTAACAGCTCAGCTGTCCTCTTCTGTAGCTACTTCAGCGAGCATCTGAATCAATGTATCGAGCGAGCGCGTGAATGTGTCATTGGAATCAGAATGTAACGTTGTTGCAAGACTTATCTAACTTTACCCGGATACAGGAATGCTATTTTCTGATTGGCTGTTCGGTAGCTATATTTTTTTATTTGATTAGCTGGTGCGTGACAGGGCCTTCTGAACTCTATGGGGAACTCACTTGATTCCTCTACCTGTTCCACTGTTTAAAAAATAGAGGCGCAACTTGGTGGGCGTTATCCTGGTAATTTCTCTGCGTGAGAAATACAAGGTGTGACGTGTGAGCGTGTGAACGGGTTGAAATGCGTGTGTCTCACGCCCAATGCGTGAGACTTGAGAGGTATGATACAGCTAACGTTAACATTACTGGTAAACTCATTCGTGGGTTAGCCCAGCACTGCTTTTATCCGTGGTGAAAACAATGATGCTACTAATAACTTTATGAGCATGTTGAACGATGTGGTAACCCTATAATGTTATCCATCAAGCATTAGCTAGCTAGCATTAAAGTTAGCTACTTGTCAACCAACACATTGTAGTAACGTTAAACTGGATCGATATTGATATGTATCAATAAATAAGATATCTGCTGTATTACTGTGTTGCAAAGTGGCATGTTATCAATCACAAAATGATGCTGTGTGGCAGAAAAAGCAGTATTATGGTTAGGAGTATTTTTTTCTGTGACATTGTATGATTTACAATTACGCTCAAACGTATCATCTGGGAGCCGTGTTTTGAAGGAAGTTACGAGGAACTAGAGGGTGAAAGGTTATATGACGCCACTGACGGGCGACTAGGAAGGAAAGGAAACGTGCCGTGTCTGAAAAAAAAATAACAGATTTCTCTGGGTTTGAAGTTTGGTGGAAAGATTTGTGAGAGTGTAACTACACAACTCAAAAAAATATATAACATAGGTATGGTCGTTTTTAGACATTTTAATGCAGAAATGTTACATATTGTACCTTTAACATTAGTAATTAAACTAAACAGCTAATGTAAGTCGAAACTGCCTGCGAGCTTCTCCTGTACTGTACAGTAATTCCTCTACTATGCGACAGTAAGTCGTGTGGTTATGACACAATCGTTAGCCTATTTTTATAAAAACGTCTGCTACGGAGCCATAACGTGAGATACAAGGTAATGGAGCCTTTTATACATTGTCATGTTTCTTTAGAAGTAAACAATGGACAAATAGAGTCTTTAAACGCTTCAGATTTAAAGTAATTGTCTGTGACGCCAAAATGAATGGCAGTTAATAGAATGCTAATGGGGGTGATGGCTTGTTAGCATCAAAATGGCGCCATAGGAGCTTTGCGTTGTGAAGAGAAGCTTACCCCCTTGATTGGAACATTTACTTATAAAAATCTTCTTCCTGAATAGGGATGGGTACCGAAATCCGCTGCTAATACGGCACCGGTGCCTTAACGAACTGTATCTACCAGACCGAATAGCAACGTAGATTTCTCTCAGATGCTCTGAAACAGACGTTAGAGGTAACAGAAACATCGTTGCACATGATGGTAGTTAACACTATACTCAACAGCAGCTAACGTTAGCCTACCACTAGCTACTTGCTGGGTTAAACACGGTTAAAATGCTGACAGCTAACGCTAAACGGTGTAAAGTTTGACTGTATTTCACTGTAGAGGATTCCAACACCTGGATGTAACAATCTGCAGCTGCCGTTGTCAGAAAAACACAGAGGTGCGTTCACTGAAACTGGTAGCCTCGTGGTGCATTCAAAGGCATTTCAAAGTTAAATGCCCTTTTCCCATCTGGTGGTTGTTTTTGTCGTTCAACAGCAATTTACTAGTGAAATAAGTAATTGTTATAGTTATTACATTATTATTAAATCATTTAATTTAAACCATATGGCCTTAGCAATAAACAAGCCTTTCTTTAATGTCGCAGCTGTTGTTTATTACTCTTCTTTTTTTTTAAAATGTTTTACTTTCTTAAAAAGTATTGGTTCAGGCACCGTTTAAGCACTGGCACCATTTTAAAGTACCGCTTTAGCACCAGTATTGGAAAAAAACCCAAACGATACCCAACCCTATTCCAAAATCAGCATATTAGGTCATATTGTTGATTGTTATGGTCATTATTTGAACAGTGAAAATAATAATAAAAAGAGTTTTTTTAACTTTAATGTCACTTATGCTGATTATTCATTGATTCATTTGAATTGAAATATTTAAAATACTTTCACAGCAAAAATTATGTATGCAATTAATTTAGATTAATTAATCACAGAGTATGTAATTAATTAGATTACATTTTTTAATCGATTGACAGCCCTAATAAAAACACAAACAAGATATAGCCTACCTACTCTTTCATTAACACTTGCAAACTGTTCTGGCTGCTGAAAAGACTGAATGTGAAACACTAAATATCTGTTTCTATTTACAGAATTTTTCTTCAACTGGGGCATATGGTATTATTCTCACACCACAGCTACTCACTGGAATTTCACAGGTGAATCAAATATTTCTCCTTTCTATATGAAAAACTACAAAAAAGAATAGTTTTTTAGGAATGAAGCTGGAAGAATGATAGGAGAGTGTGTGAATAACAGGAAATGAGGCACCAAAAGAAAAAAAGTGCATTTCCAGTATTATTATTTTTCTTATTGAACACATAACAAGGCAAGGCAAGGCAATTTTATTTATATAGCACATTTCAGCACAGGGCAACTCAAAGTGCTTTACACCAAACACCAGACATTAAAAAGCTAAGTTCGAAAATTTAAATGAGAGAATAATAATAATAATAATTATAATAATAATAATAATATATATGCAAATACAAAATTAATACTAGGTAAGGGCTAAAATTAAAAATGAAATACATGAATACAATTCACAGCTCAGTTTAACAATTGATGCAAGATAAAATAAAAATAAAAAATAAATAAAAAAATCACAGATCAATATAAAATTGATGCAAGGTAAAACACAAAAATAAAATTTACATTTCAGTATAAAAACTAGGGAAAGGCAACATCAAAAAGAAAGGTCTTCAGCCTGGATTTAAAAGAGCCGAGAGTTGTGGCGGACCTGCAATTCTCCGGTAATCTGTTCCAAATACTTGGGGCATAAAAACTAAATGCTGCTTCAGCCTTTTTTGTTCTTACTCTGGGGACAACAAGCAGACCTGACCCAGATGACCTGAGAGGTCTGGGTGGTTCATAGTGCAATAAGAGATCAGTAAGGTATTTCGGTCCTAACCCATTTACAGATTTATAAACTAGTAGAAGTATTTTAAAATCAATTCGTTGAGGCACAGGAAGCCAGTGTAAGGACTTTAAAACTGGAGTGATGTGATCTATTCTCTTGGTGTTAGTAAGAACTCGGGCAGCAGCGTTCTGAATTAGCTGAAGTTGTTTGATTGACTTTTTTGGGAGACCTGTAAGGACACTGTTACAGTAGTCAAGTCTGCTGAATATGAATGCATGGACCAGTTTTTCCAAATTTTGTTGACACATTAGCCCTTTTAGCCGTGATGTATGTTTGAGGTGATATAAAGCAGATTTTGTTACTGATTTAATGTGACTGTTAAAATTCAGGTCAGAGTCCATAATTACACCAAGATTTCTGGCTTTGTCGGTTGTTTTTAACATTGTTTTTTGAAGATGAATGCTAACTTTTAATCGTTCATGCTTCGGGCCAAAAATGATCACCTCTGTTTTTTCTTTGTTTCATTTTAGGAAATTTTGGCACATCCATTTTGTTTTTTGTTCAATACACCTAGCCAACTCTAATATCGGACTGTATTCCTCGGGTGACAATGTGATATATATCTGTGTGTCGTCCGCATAACTGTGATAGCTTCCGTTGTTATTTTCCATGATTTTTGATAGGGGCAGCATGTAGATATTAAATAGTATGGGCCCCAGGATGGAGCCTTGGGGAACTCCACATGTCAACCTTGTATATTCAGAAGCATAGTTACCTATTGATACATAATAATTTATATTCTTTAAATATGATTCAAACCACTTTAGGACTGTGCCAGAAAGACCTACCCAGTTTTCCAGTTTTTCTGTTGAGTAGGATGTCATGGTCAACCGTGTCAAACGCAGCACTGAGATCAAGTAAAACTAAGACTGTTGTTTTGCCACCGTCAGTGTTCAGGTGGATGTCATTAAAGATTTTAAGTAGAGCCATCTCAGTGCTGCGATGTGGTCGGAAGCCCGACTGGAAGGCATCAAAACCATTGTTCAGGGACAGAAAATGGTTTAGTTTGTTGAAGAATGCTTTTTCAATAATTTTGCTTAAAAATGGGAGGATATTGGCCTGTAGTTGTCCATAAAAGTCGTATCAAGATTATTCTTTTTTAAGAGTGGCTTAATTACCGCAGTTTTTAGGGCCAGTGGGAAGATACCTTCCCATACAGATAGATAGATACAAGTATACAGCCACACGTGTATACAATAGAAACAGGTCAAGTACGCCAGGGGAGATACAAAAAATAAAATAATAAAAAGAAAGAAAACAACTCAATTTACATAAAGCATTTGAAAAGTACAAAATATTGTGTGTGTTATAACAGCCTTCTTATTACTGCAACAGGATATAGTAGACATGTAGTGTTTAATGTGAATGGACAGCTCTATGAAGTTAGGTGTTTTATTTTGGAATTTGGACTTATGGATGTAAAATTTGGTCAAAATTAAAATCAGGTTGATTAAATAAAATTGAGAGGTGAGATTTGTGTCATAGTTAATGAAACCAAAAAGTACATTTTCCCAGCACAAGGAGAATTCAGGGTCCTTAGCTGACCTACAGTTTGGCATGCGGGCATCAACATGACAACAGCTCGGCAACTCTGCTAATTTTGGTTGTGTGTCTGCACCTCGTGTGACATTTCGAGGTGCTCTTCTTTCACCACTCATGTCATCCTGTGTCCACACAGAAATGTTCGATTCCTGCAGCGACTTTGTTTGCATCTGACCTCATTACTCAGTGCCTACAGGTTGATTCCAAATAGCAAATTTCTCTAGAATAACACATGGGATGAGAGTGTGAGCAATGAGGATGTGCATGACACACAGACTGTAAAAATGTTTTAATTATGCTGCAGTGTATTGTGCTCATCCACTGACGCACTTATGATGTTCATTTATAGTTGGAAGGTATTTCATTTGAGCTATAGATTAAGCATACTCATCTTGATGTACACAGTTGTCACGGTTAGGCTGCAGACTAGCACTGTGATAAAATGTGTTCTTTTTTATACTAAGGGTGTTGTAAAAAAGGAACTGTAAGCGCTGAGGTCAGTTGGTTATTTTCCTGGAACAGGTCGTCACACGTCCCATTGCTTTTTTATGATTAATACTGACGTCTCGGTGTGAAGACTGCTGCAAAAGAACAGCAGTGTAATAATGCTGCTATATTGGAAAATAGTTGCATCACCAGTGATCCATAGACGTAGGCTATTGCTCAGGCCTGCAACACTTCAAAATAAAAATCCATTTAAACAAATAGGTCAGCAACATTCAATCAGGAAAATGTGTGTCGTAAATTGAACAGGCTTTATTGACAAAAGAGCTTTCATTTCTAGCTCTTTCAATAGCTTTTGGTGCTGCCAGAATCTCCATAGGTAAGACAGATGTCTCTTATTAACACTTTTGCTTTTTATTTCTGGTCAGAGTTTCTGCAACTAGGTCTCTCGCTCTCGCTCTCTCTCTTTCTGAGAGAGAATGGACATAATTGTCACGAAATGAACAGGAGTCAGACTGGTGGTGAATGACACGTTTTCTTTATTCAGGAATCCAAACAGAGGAATGGTGAGTAGGTCAAAAGGCAGAATGAACTTAACTGGAGATAGTCAGAGTCTTAGGTGATGAGATGACGGCAGGAAGGGGACGGCAAGATGAATGCTGGTAAGTCTCTTCTGGAAGATGACGGGTGAGTAGCAGGAGAGAGTCTATGTGTCTTGTAATGACGAGACCAGACAAAGAGTGTGCTGAATATAAAGATGGAGGACTAATGAGGTGCAGGTGGTGGACTGATTAAGTGGGCTGATGAAGTGCAGGTGCGGGTGATCAGTATTGAGGAGACTGAGAACGGATGGGAAGAGTGAGTGACGATAATGGGGATTGTGAACGAGTGGGAGGAGTGAGTGCTGGTGATGTGGGACCCTGACAATAATAGCTACTATTAAGGTCTTCTTATTAAAAGGCACACTTTGAGCATAATGAGCCTTTTGCTCTTTAGCAAAGCACATCTGCTTGCCTGCTGAGATGCAATTACTGCATTACACTTACTGTACTGTGAATCGCTTCTACAATCTAATTATTTTTTACACAAATATCAGCACTTCAAACACGGCAAGGCCCTGTACAAGTTCTACCATTACTCACGTCACATAATTCAATATCATTATACCGTAATTTTACTGATACTCTCATGCTGCAGTGGTTCGCTGAGTAAATGGTCAATCTCTCGTGAAGGAGCTGATGTAAAGCCCTAGAGAAGCGGTGATATTCAGTGCCGTCAGCTTATTCGATCATTAGAACCACCTTTATGCATGACCACACACAGCTGCAGGCAAAACCTAAGGTGTTTCCACTTGTTGACTTTTGCATTTTTTGCATTTGGCTGGAAAGCTAGTTCTTTATTGGAAATTAAAGTCCTGCAGCAGAAAAGGCCAGAACAAGTAAGTGAATAATTTCCTGCGAGCTACCAAAGTAATCAGTGCAGAGTGGGGTTTAAAGAGAAAACGTGCTTATTGCCTTTCTTGCCTTGTTAAAAGAGAAATTATTCCGACACCCAATGAATGTGGCACAAATGAAAGAAACAATGTTAGTGAATGTGTAAAAGGCATCGTCTTCATCCGGGATTCAGATCTGCTCCAAAATGTAATGGGTTCTTCCTTGGCTTCCACCAATGTTTTTAGGAAAATCGGGCCAGACAGACATAGACAGACAGAAAAACAAACTTACAAACATGACCTCAGTGGAGGTAACAACACTGTAAAACCCACAGTCAGTCTATAAATTAATTAAAGAATTAAACTCTAATCACAGTGAGATTGGTGGCCCAATTCTGCCCGCACTAAAAAGCTTAACTTAATTATAGCGGGCAATGATGTAAGCTGAATTCAAGAAATAAACTTTTAAATGGATTCAGAAGAGCAGACTCTAGATTAACAACACGCTAACTTTTGTTGCGAATCTTTAATGAGTCATGAATAATTCATTACAGTAAACCATATCTTGCTCCTGCAGTAATTGGATAAGAAAGGTGTGTGTGTGTGTGTGTGTGTGTGTGTGTGTGTGTGTGTGTGTGTGTGTGTGTGTGTGTGTGTGTGTGTGTGTGTTCATGCATTACATCAGAACTTAAGTATACACATGTAAAATACAACGTGTTAACATGCCATAGTGAGAGATACATAAAACAGTTATGACTGACTGAGGTTTACAATTCTCAGAGCTGCAAGGAGCAGTCGAGGTATTCTTAGATGCTTCGGCCTCTGGAGGTTTTTCCCCTCCAGTGGAGGTATCCAAAAAGGTTTTGTTGTCAGGCAGGTGTCTGGTTTTGCTTGTGTGTTTTTGAGCCTGGGCAGTGTTGTCAAGCGCTGCCATAGGGATGCAGAGGTAATTTCCAGAATGGAACATATTTAAATCTGCACCAATCAATATTTTACATATTATTTAATTTGATCAAATTACTTTGTGTTATATGAAATGGGTCCGTAGGGACTATGGTCTATGGGACCACAGAGAATTGTTACCTGACTCTGTAATTTACAGTTTAAGCCTTATTTAGCTAATTGTTTAGGTTTTCCAGCCTAAAAACTTCATACTCATCAACATTGTTTTACATCATAGCAGTTTAAAATTAAATCTAAAATGAATATGAGTGAATACTGTGAATACTGATGGCCCAAAAAATATGACTCCAAATTAATGCTAGCACCTGTGTGTATAAATAGACACTTGCTTACTAATACATTAGCTATAAGAACTTTATCAGGTGATGATATGTCAATGTTGTGTGTGTTTGTTCTGCTGCCCCCAAGTGGCCACAGAAAAATCAATGAATGAAGCTTTACTTCGAAAAAAGGTACCATTCAGAAGTTCATCTATAAAGTATGAATAATTTATCTAACCCCTTCTAATTGAAAAAATGGCTAATAAGGTATAAATAAAATAAAAAATCTCTAGAGGAGTGCGGGGAGAAAGCAGAAGCAAGGCCGCCGGTCGGAAACTATCACACCGATCCCCACAGCAAATAATCCTACTCTTCGATGCCTGATGGATCGCACACAAAATGGATATATATCATATATATCCATATATATGCAACAAATACACACGGGACTACTGCATGATGATTATTACCGAAGCCTGACTGAACACACTCAGTCATCCCAGAGAACAGCTAGCTAGCAGCTAACAGGGTAGGTGAATGTTGAAAATGCATCTTGTTGTCATGTAAGGGCCATGTTCATGTTACACAGACATTTTAATTGCATTTTGTGTCTGTTAAGATACACAAAGGCACTATTTAGCTTATGCCCCCATAACTGCCGCTTTAGCTAAGTGGGAGCTATGCATTAGCTGCAGCAGGTCCATGTTGCTAAGACCAATTCCGCTCATTTGTTTTTCTATAGACAGGTCTTGCATAGTTGTATTTAGCAAGATTACCATAACAATTGGCCGGAGTTCTCCTTTAACTGTTCACACAATACAGTAACGTGAGCTATTTAAATTAACTGGTTACATGGTTAAACATCACTTGCTCTTACCAGTGTATCTCCGTGTGTAGGCTACTTTGTCCACACCAATCCCACCAATCAGTCCCAAAATGTCCCAGTTAGAGAGTAAACGCCGTAAACATATTCTTTGTAAATCTTTACACTTTACCGAAGAACCAAGCAGACCTGCCATGTTGCACTATCCAAATTTTCTTCAAAACCTGCCATTTTCAGCGTGTAGCTTGCTAGCTCAAAGTTTGTTGTTGTTTCCCGAAGAGAAAGGATTTATGAGAACAGCAACACACACAGAGAGGGGAAGGTGAGGGACACGTGCCGGATGTCAGGCAGTTATCCTGGAAATGTACTTAAGTTGATCCAGACTAACCTCAGACTTACTTTCCTGCAGTTGTCATCATTATATAACTACCAACTTGGCAGACGATGTCCCCTCACCTCACTCTGAAACATGCACTACAAGCAACCCTCACTGTCATCTTCAATGTCCTTTGCTGTCATGGTGAGAAATGCTGATTCATAAACAACTGGGGGTCCTCCTCATCACTTTAATTGGATTGATGTCCCCAACACACACAGGCATGTGCACATAATTATAATAAGCATCTCTTAAAGACCTAATTTATAAAAAAGTAATTTGTGAATTCCAAAGCTGGAGTGGTAGTGGGTGGGTGGGTGCTTTTAGCAGAGGCCAAACATGTAAACTGTACTGGGAGTCCGGAGGAGGCTCCCCTGAGAAAATGTGTCTTTTTAAAATCAATGTATTACAATTTCACAAGTGATTATCATAGTTAATGTCAATCTGAATTACTGTCTGTTCTGCAGGTCAGGTAATCACACCCCAATCATTAGGTTATATGTGGTAATTTGCGTCTAAAGCACCTTGCTAAACCCTATTCACAGACACAGCAACATATAAATCAACAAGATTTCAGATGAAACATTACAAAAAGTATGTTATAATAAGCTATTTCACTGAGTTATTGCTCCATTATCCTATAATTGCTTTGGTACAAGCCTTCAATTTGAACTGCTGGTTTAATGCTGCTGTACTGCAATGACATGGGGAGGGTTCTGCTGATATAATATCAGCAGTTACTACACTATACACTCACAAACAGTGTTGTAGTCGAGTCACCAACTTTCAAGTCCAAGTCAAGTTTCGAGTCCCAGGTGTTTCGAGTCCAAGTCCGAGTCACCAAAGAAAAGTCTGAGTTGAGTCAAGAGTCCAGAGAATAGCGACTCAAGTCGGAGCCATCACAGCCTATTACACATAAAGGAAGTCAGAAACTTCATCCAACTTCCGAATCCTATTTCATGAATCCTCGAGTCCAAGTCCAAATCATCAGTGCGTCAGTCCAAGTCGAGTCACAAGTCCAGAGAATAGCAACTCAAGTCGGACTTGTGTCCGAGTCCAGGACTCGAGTACTCCATCACTGCTCACAATATACTAGAACTGAGGAGGTAACCGGATGTTTGCAGAAACCTCTACCTATTGGATTAAAATGTTATTAGCATTGAAAATGAAGTAGGCCTAATCAAAAGGGTAAAGCAATAGGGTTTGACATTTTGGAAAAAACATTCACATTCCAGGGAAATACCATGGTGCTGTGCCTTAGTTAAAACAATCTACACCACCTCTACATTGGTCTCTATTTTTTTCTGAAAAAGGGCACAAACGCAAATAAAAACAAATGGAGGACCAGCAGATTTTGCAATTTTGGTGAGAACAACACCCCAAATATAACAGTAATATACATCATCCCAAATATGCTGTCAATGGTAGAATAAAGAGGCAACTGGCAGTCATTTTACATCCAGTAGCTATAGCTGGATGGTTAGCCAGGCTAGCTTGATAATGAATCGTTGTGGTGCACAAACGTTACCATGGGTTGGCAGCTCATGACTGAATGAAACCCCGACGTCTGGACTTTTTGTTCTCTTATTGACTCTATCATATCAAAGAGCTTTATCAAACTCTGCTTCCACATTTTATAACTTCCTCCAGCTGTTGTCTCGTCCCTCTCCAGCTCTGGCCTCTGCTGTTGGCTGTCTGACAAACCAGATTAGGCTGAAAAAACACAGCAATTCTCTCTTCTCCCTGACTGACATGTTCTCACAAATGGCAGTTTTAATCTTCATCAGGTGTCCTGTACTTCGTTCTATTTGTCTTACATGAAATTATGTACATATAAATGTTCTTTTGTCTCAAAAAGAATTAGTTTCTCACTTGAGTGCAATGTTATTACAGTCCGGTTTCTGTTGCTTGGACCAAGTGAATCAGTGTGCAGTAATTAGTGAGGGCAATACAATCCAGATCGCCATCCGTTATCCTGCTTATAGTCTTAGATTGCTAGACCTATCACCATTTATTCTACATTCTACATTCTGGGATAGGAAAAAAACATGCGCGCTCTCTTTTGGTAGAGGCTAACCCCAAATTGTAATCCTTTAGGTACTTGCTACTGATTAAAGTAATCACATTACTGTAATACATTACTAAATATAATGTTACTGCCCAACATTGTTTGCCAGGTTGCTAAACCAGCTTTTGACCAACAAAAAAAACAATATGATAATGTTTTATTTAAGTAGAATGTGTAATCAGCTCAGTTTATACTGGCAGGCATACGCATATTTTAGTAGTCACCATTCTCATCCTCATACCATATTGTCAGTGCAGCATTAAGGAACTGAGGGACAAAAGGTCATAGCAGAAGAGATGAAAAACAGCAGAGCACTGGGACTGCAAAATCCAGGATTAGTGAACAGACAGCATCAGACAAAAGAGTAATTAAGGTTTTTTTCAAGCAAGGACTTCAGGGGGAGAAGGAACCAGGTGACTTGGAAATCATAGTGGAAGTGACTCGCTGGAGTTCTAAAAGCCATGTAAATGTGACACAGTGACTGGAGCTGGACAGGTATTGACACAGACGCTGCTCATAGAATATCATCATTACCTGTATTGATGTTTCGGTGTAAATGTACACTCTATATTGAATATTAGCATGTAGCAGCTTTGATGTGTGATACCTGAGGTTGATTATACTGATGGTGTGGACTGATCGATGACTAAGGTCGTGAAGTTACCTAATGAAATTACATGACTTTAAGCATTCAACGCACAGTGATTTTCTGATGATTTTTGCGCTTCTGCGGAGATGCGAGCTCTTCAGCTCCTTCTCCTACCCAGTGTGTCTGGCACGTTGAGGGGACATTTATTGCTTTGGCCGAATAGCCAGAGGAGAGCCCCTTGTACTCTCAGAGTGCAGCGGGAAAAAAAAGCTTTTCTGAGAAGCAACTTCTAGTGCCCCTGGTAACCAGAGGTTTTATTTCTATCTTGTAGAGGACCATTGTTTTTTATATTTCTGCTTGCATTATAAAATAAATAAAAACCACCTGAGCTCGTCTTGAGCTAGGGGACCAAACCTTTGCAAGCGCCTCATTTCTCAATGGATTTGACCCGCTGTTAGGCGGGGAAAGAGTAACCCCCATGAGGGGTCGGTGAGAGACTCCTCTTTAACCGCCTGGGCGAGTTGCAGCCCGGCGGGGACCGACCGGACACGTAGACCTCCTGTTAGCTCCTAGTGGGAGTGATACCTATTCGCTTGGCACGGTCAGAGCCGCTGAACACCGCCTCTCTCAGTTTCGGCGACCAAGGAAGGAGCGGGCGTCCTTGAGAAGGAAGGGACCTCTGGTGACCCTGGGAGAAGCGGCCGAGAACCCTGAGTACTTAAGAAAAATCATTGGTTGTAAAGATCCCCTCTGGCAGTGCTTTTCTTATACAGGGGGACAAGAGCCTGTGAGTTGGGGACGTCTAGGGTAACTGTGTCTAGCCTCTTGCCTCGCCTTCGGGTTCCCTGATCCGGGCGGGGGGCCCTTCTTTAGCGTGGGGCGTGTGTGTCTCTCAAAACTAATTACAAATCAGGGAAGCGTCAAAAAGTAACTCCTTTTAGCATAGACCAAAACATTCGCCCCACTGAGGGGCAACTGGTGTTGTTCGTACGGCAGAAGAGGGCATAGTAGGTCCAGGGGTTATTGAGGGGAAGACATAAAGGGAGTTGGCTCCGCTAGAGAGTGACGTGACTCTCTGTGGTCTCAGTCAATGAGCTTGTAGATAATTTCAATTTTAAAATTACAAATGTTATTGATGCCATTGCTCCCACTAAGGTCAAAGCTGTCTCTAGTAAGAAAAGATCTCCATGGAGAAATGTCATACGGGTAAGAACAGAAAAGTGTCGAAAAGCTGAACGCAGGTTGGCGATAAACTAATCTCCAGGTCCACTATAACACCTATAAAGACAGACTTCGCATTTATAATTTGGAACTAAGGAATGCTAGGCAGTCCTTCTTCTCTGACATTATCGCGAGAAACAATAATAATTCACGTGCTCTGTTTGCTACTGTTGATAGGTTAACAAACCATCCAGTACCAGTAGCATCTGAATTTGTATCTACCAAGGCCTGCAATGATTTTGCCTCCTTTTTCGAAGACAAAATTCAGAAAATTAGACTGTCAGTGCCTCCATATCAAGTAAGGGATATGTGTTGTCACACTGTCCAGGCAAAACAAATTCCAATATCACACAATTTCATATGATCAACCATAAAAACCTGGAGGACATTATACAACATCTGAAAACCTCCTCCTGTTGCCTTGATATTCTACCAACAGGCCTTTTCAAAAATGTTTCAAATTGTATGTCTTCTGATCTTTTACAGATTGTAAACACGTTTCTACTCTCAGGTATCTTCCCAAAGGCCCTGAAAACTGCAGTCATCAAGCCACTTTTAAAAAAGAACAATCTAGACACGGCACTACTGAGCAACTACAGGCTGATATCAAACCTTCCATTCTTAAAGGGATACTTCACCGCTGGAAAGCTGAATATATCTTTAAATTGGGTCACTTATGTAGCAGAAATGTGAAAACATTTTTTTTATTGGTGCCATCTAGGCCGAGAAAAGCCAGAAAATGTGTTTTTGGCTCATATGGATGAAAGACACCAAATCCCAGAATGCACTTCGCTTCGCTGCTTTGAGTCCACTCCCAAGCCACGCCTACCGCTTGACAGACAGGCAATACAGAGGCATTCGACTTAACTCAATGTGTTTTATTGTTATTTCAATCATATACACAAAACAGCGTTTCATCGTGGCTCAAGTGGTGTTACACATTTAAAATATATAAAAACTACATTATATAAAAACTACATTATATCAACGACATACGAAACAGGCTACATTTAGTGCACACACAGGCTCCGTAAAGTTCAGCTAAGCATACCAGCATTAGGCTTGGTGGGGTGTAAACATCGAGTATAAACACAGCCGTGAATTAGCGTGGTATGTCGAATGGTCGCCATGTAACGGTCACAAACTCCAGCGGTTAGCAGTTAGTTGGATACAAATCACCCCATTTCTGCACCAGTCCGTGTTAACACAGCCCACCTTCATACAGAGCACCTCTAGCTCGGATCGTCGGAAGGCTAGCAGGCCTGGTAGCTGGACAGTCCGGTTCAGTGTTGTTCAGCCATGTTTCCACGAAATTCAAAACACAGTCTCTGAATTTGCGTTGGGAGCATCGTTGAAGTTGGATGTCGTGAACGGACACTTGCAAGCAGGATTGATGGGACAGGTGGCCGGCTAGCGTTAGCTTGCTCTGGATGTGCCTTTTCCCCGGCTAGCGTTAGCTTCCCACCTAGCCGACGTGGATGTCCCCTACCCGGCTCGGGGTACGACGAGTCCGCTGGTCCCCGTGCTGGTCTCCGTGGCAGGCGAAGCTCTCGTAGTGGGCCGAGTATTCCGTCTGTAATAACGTTCCCTGCATATTCTCCGATCTGTACCAATGTATCCCGGTGGTACACGTGCGGTAGTTTGAATGCACATAATTGTTGTAAAAGTTTGCTGCTGAGAAGTTCTCTTAATACATCCATGAGAGAGAGCCATAGACAGTAAAAGAAGCTCGGATTGTCAGAGGGCTAGCAGGCCTGGTAGCTGGACAGTCCGGTTCACTGTTGAGCAAAAAACACAGTCTCTGAACTTGCGTTGGGAGCATCGTTGAAGTTGGATGTAGTCCAGTTTGTTGTTAAATGAACGGACACTTGCAGGCAGGATTGATGGGACAGGTGGCCGGCTAGCGTTAGCTCGCTCTGGATGTGCCTTTTCCCCGGCTAGCGTTAGCTTCCCACCTAGCCGACGAGGATGTCCCCTACCCGGCTCGGGGTACGAGCGAGTCCGCTGGTCTCCGTGCTGGTCTCCGT
The DNA here is from genome assembly GCA_023631565.1 of Gymnocephalus cernua. Lineage (NCBI taxonomy): Eukaryota > Metazoa > Chordata > Actinopteri > Perciformes > Percidae > Gymnocephalus > Gymnocephalus cernua. Next base: position 31,997,109 of record CM042437.1, on the reverse strand, counting down.
GGCAGGCGAAGCTCTCGTAGTGGGCCGATTATTCCGTCTGTAATAACGTTCCCTGCATATTCTCTGCTGTGTAGCGATGTATCCCGGTGGTACACGTGCGGTAGTTTGAATGCACATAATTGTTGTAAAAGTTTGCTGCTGAGAAGATAAAGCAGAGCCCTGTTTAGCGAGGATTCAAGATGGCTGACATTTCGTTTTTTTCCGGCCGAGATCGGCTAGCTTCGGGTGATGGGCGAGTTTAAAACATGCGGAAGTAGGTCCTACTACTGGTTGTAGTCTTTTGCTCTGGCCAAAAAATCTTCCGATGACGCAAAAATCATCATTTTACGTCATCGGAAGATTTTTTCCGGACCCCCCAATGCAGATATCTCCTGTCTCAGGGGGATATGAGGGAGGGACGCACGGTCATTCAGAAATACTACCGGGTTTCTACTGATACAAAGCTGAATGCTAAATCGGTGAAGTATCCCTTTAAAGCACATTCTTCTATTAGGTTAATCTGTTTAGTGTATGTGTTAACTTAGAAAATGGTTTCTAACAGATGAACAGCTAAAACTATAAACTTTGAGACTGAAGACAGTGTCTTTTTCCTGAGGTCTTTACTGACGTCTGTTTGGATAAGGCGCCGTAAACAATATCCTACAGTGTCTCTAAAACAGTTTTGTTTTCCCCCGGCAGCTGAGACTGCGAAGGTGTTATGTTATTGGGATAAACTGGGCCAAAAGGTATGACCTGACCCTTCCAGTGTGTTTGTTTAACTGGGTTTTTGCAAGATGCATGAGGGGGGGAAGGAAGGCGGTCACCATTTGTTCTTTCCTATATGTTGTTTTTTTCTGTGTGCTGTAACTCAGAGTGCTCTTTCACTTGTATCGAGGTACATGTGTTACGGTGTTCTCCATTTGCAAATGAGAATAAATACTCAACAACCAGACTTTGGTTTCTGCTCAATAGTCTTCATTTGTTTAACTTTAACCTTTTTAAATCTTACCCCGTGCGATTAGGAAATATTTCCACGACAATTTTGGTGGCAGCGGTGGGATGGATGGACACAGGAAGAGATCTCTCTGGGCTCTGAAGTCTCGCGAACCAGGAGATTAATCTCCTGCCTCTAACCTCGACCATAAAAAGGGTTTTCTTGAGAGAAAGAGGTCAGGACGCGGAGAGACTCTTGACTGTTCCACTCCATTCCAAAAGAATGGAAACAATTTTCAGCCAGCACGGGTAAGACCAAAATTTTAACGGATTTAATTTAATTAATTCAATATTTTGAAACAAACCTCTTGAACAAATTGAGCGATCATAATTGTAAAGAACATAATTATTGATTGATGAAGAGATGAAACAAAGACTGAGTTGGATTTGAGTAATTTTGCTATTTCAGGTTCAGGTTTTGTTTATTGAAAGTGTGATTTTAACCATTCAATAGTCAGGTATAGGACTATTTGAGGCGGCATTTCAGGCAAAAGACGGACATATTTCCTGAGTTTCCTCCGGATCGGTGTGGAGAGTTAAAACAGAGACCACGATCCTACCAACTTACACTACTTTCCTGAATACCATTGCCACACACTCACATATAAGTCAAAATGACCAAGGCTATTATTCAATTCAATTCAATTTTATTTATAGTATCAAATCATAACAGGAGTTATCTCAAGACACTTACAGATAGAGTAGGTCTAGACCACATTCTATAATTTACAAAGACCCAACATTCCAGGAATTCCCCCAAGAGCAAGCATCAATGCAACAGTGACAAGGAAAAACTTCTTTTTAGGAAGAAACCTTAGAAAAATTATGATATGTGTGTGTGGATAGGTAGGGAAGGATTGGTTCAAGGAACGGGCAGGTCATTGTTTAGGACACTGGCCGAGATTTTTTTCAGTTTTATCGATCAAAACTGACAGAGATGCATTCTTCTCACAGTTGATCCTGGTAGAGAGGCGTACAAGTCTAGGATTTTCTCAGTTTGTCCAGTAAAACGGGGCCTTTGGGACGACGGTCCTGATTGTAAAATAAGTAGCTACTTAAATTTTGTTTCAAAGTAATGGGAAACAAAGGTTCAACATCACAGGAGCCTACGGGCCCGATAGTGGAGGAAATGGAACGGAAAAATGGACGAAACAGTTTTAAACGTCTGCCTGATTGGTCAAAAAAAATATGGTTTCCCAGAAAATGGTTCATTTAGTGTTGTAAAATTAAGAATGCTGAAACAGGATATGGAAGGTGCAGAGAGAAAGCTGAAAGAAAGAAAAACGATTGAAACAATAGGTTTTAAACCAAATTGAGAAGGATTGTGAATGTTTCAATGTATGGATGAAAGAAACGGAAAGTAGATACAGGGAAAGAATGCTATAACACACATACACCTATAACCTCCTCATCAGCTCCACAACCTAACCCAAGTCCATATTGTGAGTTTTCCAGTCCTATACAACCAGGAAAGACGAGCTGGGAAAGAGAGAGGACGAAGAGGACACACATTCTGTGCACCGCCGTCCAAAACCTCAGACCCGACTACCGGACAGAACACAGCAGTCCACACTACATCAGGTGGAAAGGAACAACAGGACCAAAGACAGAACAAACAAAGTAAGAGACTAAGACAAAACCATGTTTGAAGCGTATGTCTGCATGTTACAACAGGCTGGTGGCCAACATATGGAGCGCGGACCCAAAAAAGGCCGCAGCCACAAAGAGCGTGGTTGCGCCAGGCCAGAGGAGGCCGAGGAGGGTACCGTGGATGAAATAATGAGCCCTACAAAATCTGACTCTCTGTCAGAAATATGGCTGCTGAGGGCAGGTGTGGTTTGTTGGGCTCCACTCATGGCCTCTGTATTTTACAATTTTTCTTGCTACTATCGTGTGCTTGGATTTGCAATTTCAAGGGTAATATGGCCAACTTAACCAGTTGTGAACAAACCAAGTTGCATATGTTTGGACATGGACATTGCACACTATATTCTATCTGGTCATCAAGAGGCATGAGCGACAGAAATAATGCCAGCAGGCTAACTCCACGGCAGAGCAGAGTGTATGCGTCTAAAGTTATTCTGGTGCTCTTACTTTTGGCTGGGGATATACGTCTTAATCCTGGACCGACCAAGTTTGAGCAAAGGGCTTGCGCCGAGGTGGAGGTGAGGCTCGGTACAGGTGGAGCAATGCAGGTGACATCGCCTCTGCCTACGCCAGAACCTCACAGAGCGGAGCTGCGGGGACCGTTGGCTCAGAGCCGGGAACCATTGGAGCAGCTTCAAGCCAAAAAACGGAGTGGGCCTGCATTTGATCTTGGCTGCATGTGTACAACTGACCGCGACACGACCGGTGAGTCACCCCGTCTGATAGATCCATATTCGGGGACTGTACCGGGAATTGCTGCTGGCTGCGAGGCTGTGGTGGTGCGAGGAATGATAGCGTGGACTTTCATTTTTGGTCAGGAGACAGAGCTATGGCTAATGTGAGGCCCGCTGCTTCACGTGGAGGACCGGATAAAATGCCAGTAACGCACTCAAATGACTCTGACAGTCGCGCTGTGCAAAAACAAAAGCAATATCTTCTTTTCCAAACTGTCAATCATGCTAGAGTGCTGTGGGATGTTAAGTGTAAATCAAAAGGAATACTAGGAGGACATTTAAACATTTGCAGCCTAATTTCCAAAAGGGATCAGATCTCTGTACTCCTCTTGGACTCAAATTTGGACTATCTTTGTCTAACAGAATACTGGCTTCACAGTAATGTACCAACTAATATGATAGACATTGCTGGATATCAATGTTTCAGAAAGGATAGAAATGCAGGCAACGGGGGAGGAGTTTTAATATACATAAAATATAAATTTAAATGTTATACACTTGAATTGAAAACCCCTCTGGAATGTCTAGCTTTGAATGTAATTAGATCACCTACAATGAATTTTAATATAGTTGTTACCTATAACCCACCTTCACATAACACTGTTTTTTATGATGAATTAAGTCTTGTAGCTAAACAACTTGATTCTTATAGAGAAAGTATTTGGTATGGTGATTTTAACATTAATTGGTCTGACAAAAGTGGTAAACTAAAATTAAAAACAATCATGACAACATTTAATTATCAACAAATGATTAAAGGGCCCACTAGGATAACAAGGCGGACCAAAACCCTTATTGACATGGCGTTTACTAATAAACCCGAACGTATAACAAGGACATACAATCTGATAACAGGTCTCTCAGACCACAACATTATACTGACGGTTAGAAAACTGACTAGAAAGCGGTTACAGTACTTTGGCAAATCTGGTTGTGATGAATTAACATTTATCATTCCTGAAACTAAAACGGTGCAATTCGAAAGAGAACTTATTAACTTAAATTGGGAACAGATCATGGCTGTGGAGGATGTAGACGAGTGCTGTAATTCTATGACTACAGCTATCTCAGGACTAATAGAAAAATTTATAAAACAAAAAAGATGTAGCCAAACAGACACTACTATACCATGGATAAATAATGACATCAGAAAGCTTATGAAGAAGAGAGATTTGGCTCTGAAAAAATCATTAGGCTCAAAAATGAATACTGATCTGTTAATTTACAAAGGTTTAAGAAATAAAGTGGTATTAGAACTACGTAAAGCAAAGGCATCCTACTATACTCAACTTATAGGCAATGCTAAGGGCAATAACAACTCCATCTGGAGACACTTAACCAATCTGACTAATAAAGCAAATAAACATAGAGGGATAAAGGAACTTATCATAAATGGAAAGAACATAAATAATAATGCCATTATGGCTAATGAATTAAACTCATATTTTGTGCAATCAGTAGAAGAAATAACAAAAGATTTTGTGTCTATAGATTTCAATTATCCGACTGGAGTGTCTACTGCAGATTCCTTTAACATTGCAGAGGTTTCGGAGACAAAAATTGCAGAAGTTATTGATAAATTGTCCAATTCTAAATCAAATGATATTTATATGATCAATAGTTGCTTTTAAAAAAAATGTAGAACTGTGTTAGTTAAGCCACTGACACATCTTGTTAATCTTTCTATAAGAACCTGTACATTTCCTATAGGATGGAAAAAAGCAGTCATTGTGCCAGTATTTAAATCAGGAAGTCAGGACTCTGTGTAACTATCGTTCCATATCTATTTTGCCTATTTTATCTAAAGTAATTGAGAAAGTTGTATCAGCACAACTGGTTGACCATTTAGAAACCAGTCAGTTCCTACACCCACAGCAGTTTTGTTTTAGATCGGGTTATTCAACTGAAATTGCTAACTGCTGTTTTATTGAAAATGTGAAAAAGTCCCTGGATAGGGGTGGGGTGGTGGGAGCTGTATTTCTTGACCTTAAAAAGGCTTTCGACACAATCCACCATAGCCTGCTTTTAACTAAAATGTCATCGTTTAATTTCTCAACTGATGCAGTACATTGGTTTGCGTCTTATCTTCAAGCTAGAGTACAGTGTGTTAAAGTAGGCCAGGAAAAATCATCACTTTTGAACACTAAAATGGGTATACCACAGGGATCCATACTGGGTCCTTTGCTGTTCAGTCTTTATATAAATGACTTGCCACTTAACTGTTCAGGTGCCAGCTTCCAGCTCTATGCAGATGATGCAGTTCTTTATGTACCTGCTAAGTCACCAGAGCTGGCTGCTGAAGTACTATCTGCATGTATGGCTGATGTCAGTCGGTGGCTCAATCAAAATCAATTGGTGCTAAATGTTACAAAGACAGTCTCCATGTGTTTTTCAATTAAGAAAATTGATGTAAGTGAAAGATTTAAAATTAGCTTACAAAATGAAAACATTCAATCTGTTACAGAATTACAATATCTTGGATTGGTCATAGATCCTCAACTTAAATTTTCTAAACATATAAAGAAAATCTCAAAAACAATACAAAACAACCTTTACTGTTTTAAATTAATCAGAAATGATATAGCACACCAGGCAGGTCTACGTTACATGCATGCTATGGTCTTTTCACATATTTCATACTGCATGACAGTTTGGGCGCAAGCAGCGCCGTCTGCAACAAAACACATTGGTTCACTTTACAATCAAGCAATAAAAATTATGGATAAAAAGCCAATCCGTTATCACCATTGTTACATCCTCGAGAAATATAATATATTAAGCTTTGAAAGCTTCAGTAATTTATGTTTCTTAAAATTGATTTTCAAGTGTATTAATAATTTAGCACCAGAGCCACTCAGTAAATGTGTTCAAAGACAGAACAGCAAAGGAATTACCAGAAACAGCACACATCATAACTGTACAATACCATACTGTAGGACAAGCTTCGACCAGACAGCCTTTTCTGTTAAGAGCTGTAGGCTGTGGAATTTGTTACCATCTGACATTAAGGCCGTATCTGACTTGAAAAAGTTCACTTCCAGGATTAAGTTGTGGCTAAAGGCAAACCAAATCTGTAACCATTTTTAACTATAGTTACTATTAATTACTTTTATTTTTTGGGTGGGTGGGTGGGTGTGTGTTTAAAGAAATGTGAGTGTTTGTTCTTTTATTTTTTTTATTTATTTTTTTTTCCTTAGAAATGCCCAACCTGGGACAGGAGTTGAAAATTAGCATTAGCTATAAACTCTATATGCTTTGCATCAGTTGCAGGCTTTGTATTGTAACTATGTTGATTGTATGGTCCCTGTTAAATCAACAAATACATTACATTACAACCCAGATCAGTGTTGGTACTGCAAGGACTTTGGGTATGTAACTGCCCGAAGAAAAAGCAAAACCATCTCAGAGGGAGAAAAACACGCTGACTGACTGAGTCTCAAAGCTGACTGAGGACGGTAACACAGACACACTCAAAGACACACACACAGCTCCATGCAATGAAGAAATGCTTTGCACTGATACACAGTTTTGTTTGTTTGCTACTAGGGACAAATTGATAGGGTAAAAAGATAATCTAGACAGGTTTAACCAACATACTGATCTCCTTAAATCCTATAAGAAATGCCTAATTGTGTATAGTTATAGTACATCATTTTTTATATTGACACTGGTGTTATAAATTTAAAATATTGGAGTTTACTAATTCTATTTTTAGGAAAAATTAACCACTCGTGATTTAAGTTCACCGGTCACCTTATTGGGTAAATTGGGTTTAAAAATGAACTACAAATCAGAAAGTTTTCTGATAGACTAGTGGTTGTTTTTTTCCCTTTGGAAGTGCTAGAGGAATGATTATCCTAGGAAAAATGAACCACTATTATGATTTTTTTTGTGTATTACTGATCCTTACGATCCTGAAACCAGATAGAAAAAGGCAAATTTTTTGCTTCCTACAAAGTATGAGTTGTAAACTTATAGGCAGAAACTTAATGTGTCTATTTTGGAATTGGGGTTGTTTCCATGTTTCCAGTAGTGTGTCTTGATAATAATCATTCTTTGACTGATTATTCTTGACACATTCTAAATGCACTTTTGTTTAAATTTCAAGTGTTCCTCTTTGCCAGCCTGTTAACCTCCTGGCTGAGGAAAAGTAAGTTGTTGCCTACAGAGGTACAGATACATGAAGCCACAACAATCACACTGTGCTTCTTTTGTTTTCATTTTTTGTCCCAGCTGAAGCAGAAGAGTTTTTTTGTTGTTTTGAAGAAATAGAAAGGATGAGGCGTGAGTGTAGGGCTGAAACGATTCATCGAGTTACTCGAAAAAAACATTAGCAACAGTAGTTTATTACAGTGATTTAATATGGTGCCTACGTACACATCACCAGTCACGTTTAATGAGCGCATTGTTTGGTTTAATACAGTTGGTAATAGTTAACCTAAGAACTTATTGTGTGTGCAGAGTTGTTACTGTTAGTGTTAGCACTATATTAGATAATTAAATTAATATTTAATGTGGTTTCCCGTAATGGACCAAACTGTCCCCCCTTTCTACCAGCAGGTGGCAGTATTTAAATGACTGACTGTATTGTGTCTTTGGAAACTGTTTTAAATCAAGATTACTGATACAGATGTATTTATTGTTGTTCATTTCATTTAGTTTTTGATTTTGATTTTATTTGCAACCTAGTTATCATCATCATCATCATCATCATCATCATCATCATCATCATCATCATCATCATCATCATCATCATCATTCACCCCCAGCCCAGAGTTAAACCTGCATGCCCTTCTGTTTTAACCTGATTCTACCACTGCTATCAGCTTCTTACAAGCTCAGACAACAAACTCACATCAGAAATGTCCTAATGTAGAATGATTTACCAGTGTGCTATATACTGTGTGAATCTTTCTTCTCTATACACATTCCAGTGTGTATAACATACAACACTGTGTCATGCAAGTGAAGAGAATCCAGAGAGATTTAATATCGTGCCTATCCACGCCCAAACGAAAAAAATTTACTTTATTGTATTTCAAGTATATTTATATTTCCGATAGTATGTTGAAAATGTACTTACACAATTGTACTTTTTGTAAATATATTAAAAAGTATACTAGCACCACGCTTTCACGCTAACACTTTTAACACACTTTAAAATAATTATACTATATTATACTTTATAGAAATATATTATACTAAAATATACTTTAAGTGAAAGATATATGTTATGTATGTGTGTGTTTGCTACAAAATAAGGTTTCTAGTTTCCGTCTGAAGCTTGGACTTGAGCAAAATGCATAATTCATACATATATTTTATAAATAGGATAGTGTGATGAGAAAACCTCTTAGTACCATCATCACTGACAGCTCTGTGGAGTCATACTTAAGATTAAAGACTAAATAATGGATATGTCCCAGTCCTTAGCTATTTTAAATACAATTTTTGTATTTTTCTAATTCTGATTGACTTGCACTAAACAGCCCTTAGGGTAATTTGGGGCCTAAAGTGAGCAATTTCCGGACCAAGGTCCTGGAACCACTGACACACCAGAAAAAGCTAAGGATGGCTTTTCTCCTACAGGTGGAGCAGGCAGCACACCCAGCCACTTCGTCTTGATGTTTCCCCAGTTACACCTCTGATGACATCCACAATCAGGTGGCAGACATGCAGGGATGCTCCTGTTTCCATGAGGAATTATGTTTCAGAAACATTTCTGTTTCAGAAACAAGGAGGGAATGTTGATGCCACAATGTTGTTTTTTCTTCCCAGACTGGACAATATTGAACAAGGAACTTTCCAAAAATCTGGACTTCAGACTAAGTTCCCAGTCTGTATTTTTCACAATGGACATTGATGAAAACTGTATGAACTGACAGGATATATTGGATAGTGTGTGTGTGTGTGTGTGTGTGTGTGTGTGTGTGTGTGTGTGTGTGTGTGTGTGTGTGTGTGTGTGTGTGTGTGTGTGTGTGTGTGTGTAGGTTTTCAGCTCTTTTGTGATTAAGACCAAACTTAATGTTATCTTCCTTGAGTCAGATAAAATATCCTTTCACACAGATAACACCATTTCCCCAGATTTGTCAGTGAATAGATTTCAACCCATTTTTTTGCAGTACAGAGTTGAGAACAGGTATTACTTGTGATGTTGATCTTTTAAGATTTTTTCTTCCTGTTGATTGGTTTAATGACGCACCAACTCTGTCTCCAACTCTGTCTCCTGATTTAATTAAGTGTGTATGCCTTATTGCTTCAAATGTAATGCTAATCTTTGTGAGTGAAGACAGCTAAAGGAGGGACAGTTTCGTGTTGGAGAAATAACATGTTTATACAAGAGGAGGAATCAGATGAGGTCAGAGAGGAAGATGAATGGCTTGTATAAATCAAGTTTTATTTCTTACAACCTTGCTGTTTGCTAATGTCTACATTTTTTTTGCTACATTTTTATTCACACCTTTTTAAGGTGTGAAAGGGTGGATTGTTAGGTTTTAAAAAGTTAAAACTTTGGTTCAGATGCATTCAGTACACATGGCAGCCTGGTTGAGGTCAGAGCAGACCCTTTTGTTTCTATTCTCCCTTTGTCTCTCCCAGGTAGATTAGGTCAAAACCACACACTTAACATACAGAAAGAAACTTTTGTCCCACAGCAGGAAGCAAACACCCTGCTGTGCTGAGACTAGATTAGAATACATGATAGTCTTTGATCTGTGTCCGTGAGAAACCCCCAATGTGCATGCTAGAGGTGTGACCATCACATCTGAGGCTTTGAAGAAAGCCAATGAGATGCACCCAACACATCATCATGCCAACAACGGGCCAATGGGAATAGAATCGGCTCCAGGTGCAGGGAAATATAATTCTGAAACTTACAATGATTGAGACAGTAACATCCGCTGTCGGCTGCAGTGTATTCTTTATGTTATGACTGCAAACGGTGACCTGACAGGGGAAGCTTTGCAGTCCACTGCTTTGCAGTGTATTCTTTTTTGTAATGTTTATGTTATGATTCGGACAGTAAAAATGTGACCCCACCGGGGAAGCATCTTTGCTGTCTGCTGCTTGCAGTGTATTGTATTGTACTGTCTTGTTTGTCCAATGTCAGCTGCATTGTAACATTTGCTTATGTCATGTCGTTTTCATCCTTCTGTTTAATTAAATATTTTGTTAATCCTTCATTTGCACCCAGCCTTTCTCCGTCCTCAAAGATTCAGAACACGTCCCTTTAGTTTTCTTTAACAACACAACATAAACATGAAAAACTTGCTGTGGTTTATTGGCATTGGAATGGACAGATAGTCTAGCTAGCTGTCTGGATTTACCCTGCAGAGATCTGAGGAGCAGTTAACCAGAGTCCTCACAAATCCACCGGAGTGTATGTAGAATGCCAACACAAAGAAAGCAGAAGGCGAGGGACATACTGACGAAAATGAGTGACATCCTGCGGATCTTTCGGCGGCACCGGGGCAATCCCCTAAATTAATCGGCGTCAATATAGACTGGAGCATGTGCAACCTGCAAATTTGAGCACCATTCAATTAAAATGTGACTGTGAACTAAAATAAATCAGCACATTGTATTGTCTGCATTTATTACCAAAGCATTTATCAGTAATACAGTTAAAATGGGGGAAAATGTGAAAAATTGTGTTGCACATCACTTTAAGGTCTGCCTGTGCCCCTAAAATGTTCAGTTAGGGCCTACAGTGCTCCTAGTAAAAAAAAAGTTAGTCTAGAGCCCTGCCTGAGGCAGCAGATTGCCGTTGGCCAATACAATAAAGTTCCCAGAATGGACACCAGTCTGCCATTTGATATGACGTGTTGCTCCTGTGGTGAGGATGATGACAGATACTGAAAAGATCTCAGACTTCCAATCAGCATACCCCAGCAGGGCCTGGAAATGTATATACATGTGGGGGATGAAACCAGGTAACATAGTCAGAGCATGGTGACAGTTTAGAGGCCATCTGATCCTCACCGAGTCATCGTCACTGTCCAGCTAATCTCATAGTGAAAACAGACCTGCGGCCTGCGATTATGTCCTGGTCATGTTTAAGGTGGACGGAGGTCAGAATTGTTAGTCTCAATAGAAAATTGTTACTGTAGTAAGTTATCATTAAAAGTCGCATGTTGGAGATTCTTTAAAGTGCCCATATTATGAAAAAATCACTTTTTCTGGGATTTGGGGTGTTATTTTGTGTCTCTGGTGCTTCCACACGCATACAAACTTTAAAAAAAAAATCTATCCATGCTGTTTGGAGTGAGATACGGTTTCTGAATGTGTCCTGCCTTCAGTCTCTGGGTGAGCTGTTCAAAACTGCAGGGCTTGTTACGTAACTAGCCGAAACGACGGGCTAAACACAACCGTTAGCATGCTAGCTTGTTCTCAATGGCAAAGCACTGCTACAACACACACAAGTTCACCATAATCTACAAAAGAAGTACTTCCATGTGCGCCCTCCTTTAGAAGAAGTCTCCAAGCTAATCCTGCCTTGTAACTGACCAAAGTTGGAGAAACAACCTTTCTTTTACTGTCTATGGAGCTAACTGACATGATCTACCATCTGAGCTACTGAGCATGTGCGAGTGGAATCAAAGAGTACAGAAGAAAAGATGATTCACTCTGTAGCTAAAACAGAGACCTGAACACAAGGTGAAAAGAGGAGCTGCAGCAGTGAGAGAGATGTGCAGTACAACAAAAATATGGTGTTTTTTGAAAATTAAACCATGTAAACCTATTCTGGTACAACCTCAAAATACAATTATGAACCTGAAAATGAGCATAATATGGCATCTTTAAGTTATATACCAATTAGTCTCGCATTGCCAGAGCTATATCTCCACAGCGCTGTGGAGTAAGGTCTGACTACACCACAGATGCATTCTGGGATAGGAGAAAAAACGCTCTGGGTTGTTTGCAGTTCTTTAAACCAATCACAATCACCTTGAGCGACGCTAAGCTCCGGACGCAGCGATGGTGGCTCTGCTAAATAGTCTGTGGAACAAACTTGTTATGGTGGAACATTTTCACCCCACAAAAGAAAACGCCACATACAATATTAAATGAAGGTAAATGTTCAACCAATATACTAACGTAAACTATTTAAATTAGCTGGATTCATGGTTAAACATCATTTGCTCTTACCAGTGTCACCAGAGAGAAAGACGAAGTGGCTGGGTGTGCTGCCTGCTCCACCTGTAGGAGAAAAGCCATCCTTAGCTTTTTCTGGTGTGTCAGTGGTTCCAGGACCTTGGTCCGGAAATTGCTCACTTTAGGCCCCAAATTACCCTAAGGGCTGTTTAGTGCAAGTCAATCAGAATTAGAAAAATACAAAAATTGTATTTAAAATCACCATGTGTACTTCGTCCAAAGCAATCCAACCAATCGGTCCCAAAACGTCCCAGTTAGAGAGTAAATGCCGGAAACTTGCCATTTTCAGCATGTAGCTTGCTAGCTCGAAGTTTGTTGTTTCCAGAAGAGACTGGAGTTTGAGAACGGCAACACACAGAGAGCGGAAGGTGCGGGGAAAAGCCTGATGTGCTGGATGTCAGCCTCAATCCTGGAAATCAGTCTTCTGTTGATCCAGACTATACACCAATCAACTTGCTTAAGGTTTAAAGGTTTAAATAACCATAAACGAATGGTCAAATGACTCCTCTGTCAACATCTAGTTGAGTGCATTTTGTTCATTCACATTGCATATTGACCAATATCATTTAAATGTAAGAAAATACAGAAGTTATGCAATGCCTGCTACGTAGCACTATAGTTTTGCACTCATCTAAAATTCAGCCATTGGTGAAGGAAATGCAATACTGTCAAAATGCACACCAGTGTTGAGTGTAATGAATTACTTCCAGCAGTGGAGCCCAAACACTGTGATATCCCTTACCTCTGTCTAACCCAGGTGTTTGCACAGAGAGACATATCCTCACAGTGACACCGATAGCTGCTCGGATTACCAAATAACGGAAAGAGAAATTAATATTCTCTCTCCAACTTCATAACTCCAGCAGCCGGGGAGTTATTTAGCAGTGTGGTTTATATTATGGAGATCTGGAGAGACGTGAAGGATAGACATGAAAGAAAGTTTTCAAAAAGCTGATTTGAGCTCTTTCAAGTAAGACTGCTCTTAATATGTCAGCGGAGGGCAGCAATACAGTAATAATTAGCTTATAGCTAACTCTGTGCATTGTCCCTGTCAAATAAAAAACAAACAAACACACATTGCTAGTTGGTTTTTATAATGTACAGTGGAAGTAGACAAGTGTGCCATACATCATGAGGGAAACAGCAACAGCACTGCAGAGTCCCAAGGTGCATCAGTTCCTTATGGAACACCAGCAGAAGCTTGACATGTAGAGAAATCGGTTTTCAGCTGTCAGGACTCCAGACAGGCTTAGGAAATTGGGTCAGGGAGGTGAAAGAGGTGAAGTCTAAAATCTTTTAACCCTCCTGTTGTCCTCGGGTCAAATTTGACCCGTTTTTAACGTTTCTGTATCAGATGTTTCCCATATTAGACATATTGGTTTACGCATTAGCGTCACACCGAATCAAGGTTGCCCGAGATACATTTGAATCTCAGAGGACTTTAAATAATGGTTGAAGAAGCGTTCGACTCAAACCACTTGTTTCTCCCCAAAAGTGAACATGGGACATACAATGGGAGGGAAAAACAACCCTTAATTTATGGGTGTTGTTCAACAGCATGTAATGAGCAGTGAGGTAACCTAACTCAATTCAGCAGCAGCTGTCTGCGTCTGATGTATATGTTGCTCATGTTTGTCTACCTGCAACCTGCTAACAGTTACTGTATATAATCTTGCCAGTGCCGCTGCTAGCCATTTTGGTGCCCTAAGCATAATTCCTTTATGATGCCCCCCCACCGAGAAAAAAACGTTTGTTTTTGCTAGTTTAACTTTTTATTACCAAACATATAACTCAATACCAATAACACAATGTAACACCTAAGAACAATACAACGAAAAAGGAATATCAACTTTGTAAACACAGTACACAGAACAGCCAAAACATACATAAACACAAGTATTTGCAAAATATTCGTAGAAATTAAATAATCATCCATAAATACAAAGCAAATATTTAGAAGCAGAAAAGTCACACAATTTTACTTTACTTTGTAAACACACCATGTAGAACTGCTAAAACACACATTCAAGTACTGAGAAGTGCATAATATTTTCAAAATAAACCAAAGATTTTTGCTGTGCATCTGTCCCTAAACCGCTGGTTGAGGGTGGTTGATCAGGGCTTGGTACTGTTGTGGAGTCTCCAGACCTGCTGGCTGGCTGGGGTTGATGTGTGCCTGAACTGCTTGTAGATGGTTGCTCGTCGTCCTCTTGGCCACGTGCTCCTCCTTGTACGTATCTCAGCATTGACCCTGTATTCATTTAGAAATACGAAGAAAAATGATCAGTATAGAAAGAGACAAAATATTCAAACAAAGAATCTTAAACCGAACAAAATTATAAACATTTAAAACTGAAAGCATGCAGCCAAGGAGCTCTCCCCCTTTATTACTTATTTATCAACTATTTGATAAATCTGATCTAATATAAAAGCATAATAAAATTTGTTGCAATATTGCACATAATTCAACAATAATGTTTGCTTTATATCATTCATAATGACATTTTATATTTATATCTTACCTACAGGAATAAAAGCAAACTGATACACCTTACACAAGACTACATTTCTGAATCTTAAACATTATCTTACCATTTAATTGAATACAACTTAAATATGGTTATGAGAGCATTTTGTCTACTACAAAACGTTTTTCTATTTCACCGGCAGATGTCGTCCATGCCTTTGCATCCTGACATAAATGCAATCAAAACGCCAGTTCATTTTGTCATGTAGCTTCTGTCACATTCAGATGTAGCTAAGCTAGCTGTAGTAACACTAAAAGTCTGAGTTCTTCAGACTTCACATTATCAAGAGCCATTTTCTATCCCTGCACATCCGACACCTCACCTAAAGTGAACTGAGTTTGAAATCAGTTCTACACCAAACACAATAACTACCAAAAACAAAGACAAGAAAATACGTATTGGTGAACATAATTTGACCACAATTTCATCTAAAGAGCCGACTTGTTGACTATCCCTTCGGAAAAACAGCTGATCTGTTGTGCACCACTCTCACTCTCTCTCTCTTCATGGAGAAACAGCTGATCAACAATCTACTAGCATAAGTGTAACCGATATGTGTGATATTGTAATCAAATATATAAATGAAAATAGGTTGAGCATAACTAACATTTACATATATATTTACATATAGGCCTATAGCCTACAAGTGTGTGCATACAGTAAACATATTTGAGTTTGCTAACATTAGCAATAACTTCAGCTAGTTCAAGGTATGCATAGGCTAACCATTACATTAGCAGCACATTTCCCGTATTTAAGAATGATTAAACATGGACTTACCTGCAAGTGATGCACGTGCACGATCTCGCAGTTTCTTCTTCTTTCTTTTCTCTGCTCCTGACTCCTGCTGTCTTTTCGCAAGGGGGCAGGCCTGCCTCCTCAGAGCGAAGCCGCTATGTCGCCATTTTATGCTACCCAAACCATCACCCCCCCTAGCATTCCATTGACTGTCATTCATTTTCAGCCAATAACTTTACATCTGAAGTGTTTAAAGACTTTATTTGTCCATTGTTAATTTCTAAAGAAACACGACAATGTATAAAAGGCTCCGTTACCTTGTACCTCACGTTATGGCTCCGTAGCAGACGTTTTTATAAAAATAGGCTAACGATTGTGTCATAACCACGCGACTTACTGTCGCATAGTAGAGGAATTACCGTACAGGAGAAGCTCGCAGGCAGTTTGGACTTACATTAGCTGTTTAGTTTAATTACTAATGTTAACTTGCATTTTAGTTAGCAATAATTAGCCTGTGCCTATGTTATCTCCTTACATATACCTACGCTCTCCGTCTCTGCAAGATTGGGAATGATTGAGATTTCTCTTGGCACAGCTACCAGAAGACTTACAACTTGCAGACATGTTGTTCATGTCACATCTATGGCGGCAAGCTCAGTTTGCAGCTGCACAGTAACGCTCAGTAATCAGTCCCTCCAGAAAAACGCGGAGTTTTTTCGTGATTGTTGCGGGCAAAAATCCTTGATTATGCGGCACGTTTTCTTAAAAAATGCGATGGAATATGCGGGATATTTATGCCATTTTATGCGATGAAATTGCGGGAACTTGCAAAAATTGCGGGAACTTGCAAAAACTGCGGGAACTTGCGGGAACTTGGAAAAACTGCGGTTTGATGAAAAAGAGAAAAAAAGTGATTCCCCCAACACCGTGTTCTCAGTAGGTGAAATTACGTCACTTCATAACGTTCCCATGGCAACAGGGGAAAATGGCTGCTCTTGTGTGAAGTAAACGCAACATTTTTGAACTTTCTGCTGAGATATAGGTAGGGTTGGGTATTGTTTGGGTTTTTTTCTGATACTGGTGCTAAATCGGTACTTTTAAAACGGTGCCTGAACCGATACTTTTTAAGAAAGTTTTAAAAAAAGAAGAAACAAGAAGGATAGGCCTACTCAACAACAGTCGGTGACATTAAGGACACGTTGTTTATTACTAAGGCCATATGGTCAAATTTAAATGATTTAATAGTAATGTAATAACTATAACTTATAATAAACAATAACTTATTTCACCAGTAAATTGCTGTTGGACGACAAAAACAGCAACCAGATGGGAAAAGGGTATTTTACAATAACCAACCAAAACCAAACAATTACCAGTGTCAGTGAATGCACCGTCTGTGCGTTTCCGACGTCGGCAGCTGCTGCGCTGCAGAGCAGACTGTTGATATACAGTCACACTTTACACTGGTTAACGTCACCTGTCAGCATTTTAACCGTGTTTAATCACGCTGCTAGCTAACGGTAGGCTAACGTTACCTGTTGTCCAGTGTAGTGTAAAGTCAGGCACCGAAATAAGGCACCGAAATCTTCGTTCTTATTCGGTCTCGTTAATTACTACCGTTTACGTCGGATCCGGGGGCCCATTTGCACCGAGTTTCGGTACCCAACCCTAGATATATGTGACTTTTTTGCAACGAAAATGTGGGGATTATGAAATCATGCAAGCCCCGCATATTTTGCGCGGAAATCGGCAATTTATGCGGCGAAAGTGCGGCGTTTTTAAAAAAATGCGGCCCCCGCATGAATATGCGGACATTGGCTGATTATGCATTGAATTCTGCGATCGCATAATCGCGTTTTTCTGGAGGGACTGAGTAATGCTCAACCATCACCAGAAAAGTGCTTCTAATAGACTTAACTTGTCTCCGTCAAAAACAAACGTTGCAGTTCGTGGGCTGGGGATCTCATCGCTGCTCTTTGCAGATGATGTGGTCCTGATGGCATCATCGGCCTGTGGCCTTCAGCACTCACTGGATCGGTTTGTAGCCGAGTGTGAAGCGGCTGGGATGGTTCTCAGCAGGAAACCGATGGAGTGCCTTCTCCAGGTAGGGAATGAGTCCTTACCCCAAGTGAAGGAGTTTAAGTACCTTGGGGTCTTGTTCGCGCATGAGGGGACAATGGAGCAGGAGATTGGTCGGAGAATCGGCGCAGCGGGGGCGGTATTACATTCAGTTTATCGCACCGTTGTGACGAAAAGAGAGCTGAGCCAGAAGGCAAAGCTCTCGATCTACCGGTCAGTTTTTGTTCCTACCCTCACCTATGGTCATGAAGGCCGGGTCATGACCGAAAGAACGAGATCCAGGGTACAAGCGGCCAAAATGGGTTTCCTCAGGACGGTGGCTGGCATCTCCCTTAGAGATAGGGTGAGAAGCTCAGTCATCCGTGAAGAGCTCGGAGTACAGCCGTTGCTCCTTCACGTCGAAAGGAGCCAGTTCAGGTGGTTCGGGCATCTGGTAAGGGTGCCCCCTGGGCGCCTCCCTAGGGAGGTGTTCCAGGCACGTCCAGTTGGGAGGAGACCTCGGGGAAGACCCAGGACTAGGTGGAGGGATTATATCTCCAACCTGGCCTGGGAACGCCTCGGGATCCCCCAGTCAGAGCTGGTTAAAGTGGCTCGGGAAAGGGAAGTTTGGGGTCCCCTGCTGGAGCTGCTCCCCCCGCAACCCGATACTGGATAAGCGGACGACGATGGATGGATGGATGGATGGTGCCCCCTCAGCACTTGGTGCCCTACGCACAGCGCGTGATGCACGTGGTGGGAGCGGTGGCACTGAGTCTCGCATTGCCAGACCTTCCTCCACGTGCTCTGGTTTATTGGCATTTCTTTAAACCAATCACAATCGTTTTGGGAGGTGCTAAGCGCCGGATGCGATAACAGTGCCTCTGCAAAATAGGGGGGGGGGTGCTCGTTCAAAAGTTGTCGTGCAACAGAAAATTCAGATTGGACAGATAGTCTAGCTAGCTGTCTGGATTTACCCTGCAGACATCTGAGGAGCAGTTAACCAGAGTCCTCAGAAATCCACCAGAGTTTTAAATTACCACACAAAGAAAGCATAAGGTAACGGAGATCCGGCCGAAAATGAGGAACATCTGGCGGATCATCCGGTGGCACCGGAGCAATCCCCTAAATGAATCTTCGTCAATATAGATTACTATAACACACACACAAGGTGGCTAAGGGCGCTGAGGGGCTAAATCCTCCTGGTGGACACTTTCAGAATCATCTGCTCTTAGGAATCTTATCAGTGAATCAAAGAGCTGAGTCAAATTGTGAATGTTAAGTGGAAGACATAGGCAGGTATAGGACGGTCGACTCATCTCATCTTTAATACATTAACCCCTTGTCTTTGTGGCAGTCAGAGGCGTTTGAAGTCTTCTAACCTTAGGAATCGGTTTGCTGATGCAGGACAAGATCTGCATGTCTGTGAGGGATAAGACCGTAGAGGAGGAGGATTGGATGCGTCTTCTTTGATGTTGTTGTTGTTGTGGGATTGGATGCATCTTGCCAGCAGAATGGTCCATTGTGGCAGCAAATCCATCTCTTCCGAACTCATTCACACAAACACACACGCATGACGTTTGATGTCTCCAAGCAAGGCCTCTTTCATGAAAATCAACAAATGAAATCTACCATTTTTCAAATCTGAGTTGCCAGTCTTATTGTCTGTGACTCTTTCTGCTAATTCCCCTTTGATCATCCCTCTGTCCACTCCTTTTTCCCCCTCCCTGCACTTAGTGATTTTTCCAGGTACAGGGTCTATTTCATCCATGTGATTACAGCCATAGATGCTTTTTAGGGGGGGCTCAAGCTAATTTCATCTCAGCCCCCTTAAAAATTATAACTTAAAAAAACTTTTTGTTTTTTAAATCAATTTTGGTGTTTCAAGTGAGAGTTTGTGAACTTGTCTGTTAGTGACAGAGGACAAAAAAATTACACGTTCAAAGGGCTTGAAACAGGTTTAATATCCTGTGTTGCTGTCGCCAATGCTATGCACCTGTAACCCAGTAGTAGTAGTATCTTCCCTGTAACTATGTGTTACTTATCGAGAAGTCACACGTCATTGGTGGCTCAGTTGAGCACAGGAATCCCTCCCCTTGCCCTTGAAGTAGGTAGATATCAAAACATCCAAGAAGATAAAAGGTTGTGCAAACTATGTGAACTAGGAGAAGTTGAGAACAAATAACATTTTCTTTTGTATTGTTCGTATTGTATGTTAAGTTAAGAACACCGATCTTACATGACATGTCTGTCCAAAATCCTGAAATGTTCTGGTGCACGGATGATGACCAATTGGAGTGGTTGTTTAAATTTACTATTTATAAGTTGACGACTTATAAATAGTATAAGTCGTTAGCATTGAACGCAACGATTTCGAAGGTTGAGGAGCTACAACTATAACCAGGGATGTAGTGGAGGCTAAACGCACGTAAACGCCGTTTACGCACCTCCCAAAATTCGGAAATAGCGTTTACCCACCTCCAAAGTGCGTTTATCCACCTCTAAATTGTGTTTATCCACCTCTAAATAGCCTATAGTTCCTAAGACATTTTAAATCAAGCTTATGTCGTTTTAGTTTCATATTTTTCATTATTAGTTTCATAGATTGTTAAACCTAAGACGAAGTCTTTCATATTGCGCTGCTTACTGTCAGTGTTGACCAATCTCTTGCGGTGTTTGTTTGTAAAGCCCACAACGTCGCCTTCCAGGCACTAGGATTAGGCAACAGTTATAGGTGCCTTGAATTAAGTCAATGGTCGCAGCGCTGCCTTGAAGTCAACGTTGGGGGCTTAAAACGCCATCGAGCATCTCTTGCGTAGAGAGCAGGAAGCAGCAGACTGCATCAAGATTCATCAGTTCTCTTAATACATCCATGGTCACTAGCCCAAACTAGCCTACATGTCTCATGTAATAAATTGTAAAAATAGATGTCCGGCAATTTTTTAAGCGGCGTCAAGACAGCAGCCCTCCTCCTGATGCCAGCAAACGGCCTCGGCTACAAGCCCAAAGTGAGTGAGCTCGAAAAACAGTACTAAACTTCATGTTTTTTAGGTTAATTTGGTTCACTGTAGATTCATGCCACTGACTCAACAAGTCACCTCTACCTTTTCCCATTAGCCCATGTTACAAGTAAAATTCAGGATACATTATCAGATAAATAACTGGATGTAATTATGCATTCTCTGACATTTAAACCACTGGAAGTTTGTGACAACAAGCTCTCTTTGCTAGTCACCTAGCTAGTTAATGTTATCGCTATAGCCGTTCGCGGTTTTGCGGGTACGGTAAACGTTTCTATGGGTAGTGTAGTTTTTCTCCATAAGATTGCGGCTAAAAACATGTTTTTCTAGTAACAAGGTTGATTTCATACAGACCTCTAGCTTCTACAGGAGCAGAAACAAAACGAGACATTTGAGGATGTCATCCTGGGCTTTTGGGAAACACTGATCCACATTTTTCTGACATATTATAGACCAAACAACTAATCGATTAATCGAGAAAATATTCAACAGATTAATCGACTATGAAAATAATCCCAAATCCCTAATCATTATGTACAAGTGCATTGCATTGGAAGCCCTGGATATAAGCCTCCCTCTCTAGTCTATCTCTTAAATATGTTTGTTCTCTCTGTTTTGTCATTTAGTAAACTTTATAGATTTCAACCCTATTATTCCTTCTCGAGTCTCTTTAACAAGAGCTTAGATTAATGTATGAATTGAATAGTGATTGTGTGACCTATGATGAGGAAACAACCAGTGATACCCTTGGTAGTACCATCAAATGATAGCCTATAGCGATGTCATCAGGATACACATACACCGGTAGGCAGTGGCCCACCTTAAAAGGTGACCACGTCGTGGTCTACCAGAATTTATAGTTTACCCACCTCTTTTTTTACCACTACACCTCTGACTATAACTAATGGAGGAGAATCGCAGCGGTAGTGGTAGCAGCAGAGAGTAGAAGCCATCAGGCAAGTGTTATTTAAATAAACTCCTGGTGTACTTACAAACTTTCCAATGCCTCGTTTTATGAGTACAGAACCTATTTGTACTACTGTAGAAGTTTGGTACCATTCCGGGCATTATTAGTGGGGTAATTTACGAGATACACCTTTCGTTCCATTAGCACCTGCACTAAGCTATTCGGCTGATAGCACTAACTAGCCCAATGTTAGACCAAGAGAAAAAAGCTTCTGGCGGGTGTTTGGCTCAAGGTCATGGTGCAAAGGACCCTAGGGTGAAATTACTCCAAACCACCCCTTTAACTAAAGTTTGTGAACGCCAAAACAAAACTAATTTTAGTAATGCTATGGATTTTAGCTGGGTAAATAGTTAGCAAAAGAAAATATTAACACAATGATGCAAATATAACTTTTCATCTAACCACATGACATAAACTTTCAAACAAGGCCACGCCCATTTAGGAGACAGAAAGTGTATGTCAATGACCCTGGCAGTTCTTTTGTTACGCTGAATCATGGCGACTGCGGGGGGAAAAGCAAAAAACTTCTCAGACACTTGTGAATTGCTGCAAATTGAATTATAAATTTGGCCTGTTCTCGCACTGTGTAGGGAAAGCTGATCTATAGACTACCTCACGCCCGCCGATAGGGGGGGGACAAACGGGTCTGTTGTCCCGGGCCCAGGATAGGGGGGGGGCCCAGAACTGGGCCCTCATTAAATTATGGAATAATTTAAAAAAAATGTTTTAAAATAGGCATATTTGTGGGAAAAAAAATATATTTGACTTGTATAAAGCTTTTTATTTGTTTTCTTCCTAATTGTCCTTAAAATAGTGGTCAAGAACCCCCCCACCCCCAACACAAAAATGGTTTGGCCACTGATCAAAACTTGAAGTTGTCAGTAGATTTGAAGTTCGGTACGCTCAAAATGTCCGGTCAGCACAAGTCCGGTGCTCAGAAAAGGAAAGAAAAGAGAAGAAGAGAAGAAGAAAATAGAGGCCTTAGAGATTTTCTAAACAAATATTTAAAAAAAGGTGGTGACGGTGAAGCTGGAACTAGTGAAGTCAATGTAGAGCAAGGTAAGAAACAGCGCAGCCGACGTTTACGAGCCTTGTAACGTAACCTAACAGCCCAGCTCTAATGTCAACGTCCGTTAGCTTGTAGAAAGCCTGACACAACACGTTATCTTTGACAGAAACAGTTGAGTTTGGTAGCTCCGACAGAGAGGATGAGACGGAGAGGAGAGAGATCCAGCTGCAGTCAGGTGACAGAGAGAGTGATGCGGGAGGGGCCCACAGCCCCGCAACGGAGGGACAGAGTCAGGTTACCGGTGAGAGAGAAGAGAGAGAGAGAGAGAGTCACAGTGATGCGGTAGGGGCCCGCTGCCCTGTCAGAGAGTCTGAGCAGGATGGATCAGAGACTGATCACACACCTAATTTCAGCGATCCTGCATTATGGCCAACTAGAATGACCGACTCTGATAGAGTGAACCTCGTACGTGTGATGGCAAAACGAACGCCTTTCTCAGAGAGGGCAAAGGAATTGCCAGCAGATGCAGAGGGCAGGGAATTCCCAAACTATTTGACATATTCCACATCCCACAATGGAAGGGAAAAAATCGATAGGGACTGGATAATATATAGCAGCTCAAAAAAGGCCTTATTTTGCTTACCATGCTTGCTGTTCTCCTTTGAAGTAGAGAAAAAGTCAACTAGTGCATTAAATTCCACAGATGGGATGAAAATATCGAATATAAAATACAGAAAGCTTTATGAGAGATTTCCAGAACATGAAAGAAACTGTGCACACAAACAGTGTTATTGGAAATGGAAGAACCTACAACATTCTGTCCTACAGACTTCTGGAATTGACAGCCAACAACAAAAATTGATGGAGACAGAAATCGAAAAAAACAAAGCACTACTGAAGCGGCTGCTGGATGTAACACTGTACTTAGCCTTCAGGAATCTGCCATTCAGGGGCAGCACAAATACACTAGATGAGCCAGACAATGGAAATTTCCTTGGCATAATTGAGCTGTTGGCAAAGTATGACAGTATCCTAAATGACCATCTACAAAACATTAGAGAGCATCGGCAACAGGGAAAGAGACTCCAAGCTCATTACCTTTCACCTGACAGCCAAAACGAATTTATTGAACTTTGTGCTCAGCGTGTCCTAAACACCATTTTGAGGGAAAGGCAAGAAACAACATTCTATTCCATAATGTGTGATGCAACCCCAGATGTGTCTAATTTGGAGCAAAATGTACTGTTGCTGAGGTACGTCAGTCAAACTTCCCCTGAGAGTGGGTGGGAAATAAATGAACGGTTCCTTGAATTTAAGGACTTTTAAAAAAAGACAGGAGAGGAAATCGCCACAATGGTGGAACAATCGCTAGGTGAACATGGGATAGATATAGCTGATTGCAGGGGTCAGTGCTATGATAATGGAGCTAACATGGCAGGAAAAGTGAAAGGAGTGCAAGCTCGAATACTGAATAAAAATCCCTTGGCCACATACTCACCATGTGCATCTCACACGTTAAACCTAGTTGGTGTCCATGCAGCCCGGGCCTGCCCAGAAATAGACATATTCTTTGGCTTTATCAATCAGCTGTACAAACTATTCAGTGGCAGCCCTCACCGATGGGAAATCTTACAAAGAGTTTTGGGTTGTTCTCTGCACAGCTTGTCTGACACACGATGGAGTGCGCGGATAGAGGCAGTGCGCCCAGTGGCAAAACATTTGCCCGGTGTGATCCAGGCTTTAGACACCTTTATCACTACAGGTAACCTCACCAGTGAAGCCAAAGCTGAAGCACAGGGTCTAAAGACCTACTTTCAGTCCTTTAATGCAGTTTTGCTCCTCACCTTTTGGGTCAAGGTGTTACAATGCATAGAGGATCGAAACCTTACCAGCCAGTCATCAACCATCTCACTTGATGTGCAAGCTGTCAATATAAAGGAACTGGAGGAGGAGATTGGCTGCATGCGTGCATCATGGGATAGTTTTCTGACAGAGGCAACTGCTGTTGCCACGTCCATGGGCATCAAATCCCAGTTAGAAATGAGACAGAGAAAGAGGAAGCGTTTCTTTGATGAGTCAGAAAAGCAAGGGACAGAGGAGCAAAGCCCAGAGACCCTATTCAGAGATAGTGTGTTTCATGTTGCAATGGACAGCATAATCTCTCAACTACATGTCCGGTTCTCATCAATGCAGCAGATATGTGACGAGTTCTGCGTCCTGTGGAAATTCAGAGATATGCCACAGGACAGCATCAGTGCATCATGCTCAAAGCTCTCTGAGAAATATAAGAATGACCTCACAGAGTCCCTTGAAGACCAAATTCAGCACTTAAAGAAAATATATGGTGCAACTTTTGAAGACGGTCTTGGACCTCTGGACCTACTTAATGCCATATACACAATGGGACTACAGAGCATTTATGGAGACCTGTGTGTCCTGCTGCGTATTTTCCTGTCTCTGCCTGTGACTGTGGCTGGAGGTGAGCGGGCCTTCAGTAAAATGAAGATAATAAAAAACTACTTGCGCTCTAACATGTCACAGGAGAGGCTCAATGGTTTGGCAATGCTCTCCATAGAGCGTCAACTTGCCAAGAAACTGGACTTTAAAGACATCATAGATGATTTTGCCACAAGGAAAGTTCGGCGCATGGCATTTGGAGTTCAAATCTAAACATGTCACACCAGCAGTACCCTAAAATACAATGGTAAATATTCATTTATTTCCTGCTAGAGTCAGAATTCCAATACATATGAAGAGTGTATTTGGCAACAGCTTGTGTAGTTTGTCAATGTTACCCGTTATTGTCAATGCCTGTCACTTGTCTTTTGCAGAGAAAGGTGTGAGGAGAGGAGAGGAAGAGCAGAGGAGAGGAAGAGGAGAGGAGAGGAACATGAGAGGGAGAGCAGAGGAGAGGAAGAGCAGAGGAGAGGAACATGAGAGGAAGGGCAGAGGAGAGGAACAGGAGAGGAAGAGCAGAGGAGAGGAACATGAGAGGAGAGGAACAGCAGAGGAGAGGAACAGCAGAGGAGAGGAACAGCAGAGGAGAGGAACATGAGAGGAAGAGCAGAGGAGAGGGAGAGCAGAGGAGAGGAAGAGCAAGGGAAAAGGAGAGATCTGGGCACGGGGGGGCCCATCTAAGATTATCTTGTCCCGGGCCCAGGCAAGACTGTCAGCTGGCCTGGACTACCTATCTTAATAATACCTTCCAAAACGGCAGGCATTACATCTCTCGGGGACTATATATATATATATATATATATATATATATATGGATGACTACTACAAACTCCTTCAGAAGACTGCCATTCTGGAAACCAAAATTCAATGGTTAGAAGTAAATGTGGAAGTGAACACATCATGTGGGAATGACACCACTTTACCATGGACCAAAAACAATGGACAAAAGCATGCTAACACACGGCTAATTAGCACCAACAAGACTACAAAGAAACAGGAGGACTGTGAAACGGGTAATAAATCAACAAGTGGTAGTCCTCCCGGGAACTCTTTCAGTGCAAAGCCTAAGAGTAAATCTTCCTGGGAATTGGGAGGACGACTAACAGGCAGGGCACAGCGCCCTGAGATTTGTGATATGAACGGCTGGCCTGCATTATCATCCAGGCAGAGCGGCTCTTCAACCCCTGTACTTAGTAGGACACAGCCGTGGACAGCTGCAAAAGGGAGAATTAGCAACAAAATGCCTCCCCAACAACCGAGTCTGCAAGTTGATAACATATTTGCTCCACTGCAGCAGGACCCTGGACCTTCATCTGATGACCTGGATTGTGTCTCATCGTCACATTGAGAGCAATTCAAAAAATAAAAACCAACAGGGAAAGCTAACGACTGGGCCTCAAACTCTGATTGTGTGCTGTAAAAGATGTAAAAAGCAGTAAAAACACCAAAATACTCTGTTTTCCCAAAGAAATGGTGTCTGACTTGGCCAACAGAATCCCAGATATCATGGCAGCACACCCAACTGTGAATAACATTATACTGCATATAGGGTCACATGATGTTGTAAAGCAACAGTCTGAAGTGTTGAGAAAGGACTTTATGGATCTACTGAAAACAGTCAGCTCCCTAAACGCGAGGTGTTTATCAGTGGACCTCTACAACCAGTCAGAAGAGGAGATGAGAGATTCAGCAGACTGTTGGCACTGAGCACATGGCTTTCAACTGTGTGTACCGCTCATTCTCTGCAGTTCATTGACAATTTTAACATTTTCTGGGAGCACAGACATCTTTTTAAGGCAGATGGACTTTTCCTTAACAAACCAGGAGTAAAGCTGTTCACCTCTAACCAACTTTACTTTCTGCGCCACACATCAGCTCCCTCGGCCAAGGACACGAGACAAGAGGAATCTAAACAAGAGGAAGACATAACAAAGCACGGTAGTGATCCACCACAGCCCCGCCTGAGCAAAGATTTGACCATGGAAGACCACAGAGCAGAGATGAGAAATCTCAATCCCTCTCTTCACCCGTCCAACACCCCTCAGACCCCCTCATCAACCCTGACGCCTTTGAGGATCCGTACACCCCGCCCATGCCATCGCTCTCTCCACTCACCCTTTCCCCTCTTTCCCCCCTGCCCCATGTTGGTGTTCACTGACCAGATGAAGCAACTGGTAGATGCTGGAACCAAATGTATCCCCCTTCCTTCTCCCATCATTGGCCCCCGGCCAAAAGTAAAACGGCAGGCACCACTGCCCACCCAAGGACGGCAGCTAACTCCTCCTCCCCAGACTGATAAGTATACTTGTGTAAAAAATGCAGCAAGCTTTGTCTGATATGTGCCGGGTCCAGGCTGCACGCCTAGTGGCACTCATGACTCTTTTCAGGACAAGCCCGGGCCCTGTGTATTAAATCCTTCCTCAATTTATGTTGTGATAGGTAATAGAAAAATAATGGTGAATCCGCTAAGTAAGAAGAAGCACTTAACTGCAAACCTAGCAAATTTAGCATCCATTTCTCGTCAGCCACAGCCTATCCCAAAAAATTAGACAGATAATTATTTTAACACACTAACACTAGACTTACTAAACGTCAGGTCTTTGGCAGGAAAATCATTTTTAATCAATGATTTTATTATTAAGCACAATCTTGATTTTATGTTTTTAACTGAAACCTGGTTGGACCATAATAACAGTGGTGCTGTTCTTATCGAGTCAGCTCCCCCTAACTTCAGTTTTATGACTGAGCATAGAGTGAATAAGAAAGTCGCCATTTTGTTTAATGACTCATTCCATTGTACTCAAATATCTTATGGATATTTTGCTTCTTTTGAATATGTGACTCTTCAGCTAAGGTCCTCCCCTCGAGCTATATTTCTAAATATCTACAGACCACGGAAATAATGTGCAGCTTTCTTTGATGACTTTACTGAACTGCTGTCTATAATCTGTATTAACTTGAACTGTGTAATTATTGCTGGTGATTTCAACGTTCATGTTGACAACCTGCAGGATAGAGGGACCAAAGAACTGTGTTGTGTTTTTGAGAACTATGGACTGACTCAGCATGTGACGGAACCCACGCACAATAACGGGCACACTCGGGACTTTATTATCTCCAAGGGTTTGAACATTTCCAAGGTTGTGGTGACTGACGTTGCTCTCTCTGATCATTCATGTGTTTTCTTTAACGGCACTATCTCAATGCCCAAAAGTGTCCAAACTAAGGTAATCAGAAAACGGTATATCACTGAAAACACCAGTGAAACATTCATTCAGCTTTTCTCCTCAAGACCTGCCCTCTCTGGGGTCTCAGTCAATGAGCTTGTAGATAATAAAAATAAATAAAAAAATTACAAATGTTATTGATGCCATTGCTCCCACTAAGGTCAAAGCTGTCTCTAATAAGAAAAGATATCCATGGAGAAATGTCATACGGGTAAGAACAGAAAAAACAGAGTGTCGAAATAAAGACAGACTTCGCATTTCTAATTTGGAACTGAGGAATACTAGGCGGTCCTTCTTCTCTGACATTATCGCCAGAAACAATAATAATTCACGTGCTTTGTTTGCTGCTGTTGATAGGTTAACAAACCCTCCATTACCAGTAGCATCTGAATTTGTATTGTGGTGGAAATTTCCAGGAGGCAGCAGGTGTAGATTAGTTAACTAGTTTAGAATAATTGAGGATGAAACAAATACAAAGAAATAGTCGTAGACTGAAACCAATGTAGGTTTTTGTAATTTATTGAAGTAATATATATTCTGCAGAATAGGAGGACTGGTTCACAGGATGCACGGAGCAAGATGTGGAAGAGTCTTCAAAGTTTACACATCAAGAACATCAGCTTAAATACACAGATAAGAGAGAGGGAGTGATATCGGCATGTGATCTCATCTATACATGGCGTTGTGCATGTCACATGTATAGTATGAACTTTAAGCACACAATTCAATTTTTGAACAAATGAAGATGGGACTTTCTGGTGCCAATGTGACTACCCCTATCGCCCCTGGTCACACGTCAATTCAATGAGCTATATCGTAAACTATAGATACACACAAGGATGGCCTTCTGCTTTATCTGGTTCACAGAGAGGATACTACACAATTAGCTAGCCCTAGAGGCGCTTGAGGTGATTAAAACAGTAGGACATTGTGTCCCGTAACTAATCTATGTTAAAAGCAGTAGATGAGATGCGTACATCTGACTAACTAAGGGATCATGAAGAAAAAGAGTCATAAGATAAAAACATATGAGAGTAATTTTGCCATCACAGTATCTACCAAGGCCTGCAATGATTTTGCCTCCTTTTTCGAAAACAAAATTCAGAAAATTAGACTAACTGTCAGTGCCTCCATATCAAGTACGGGATATGTGTTGTCAATCTGTCGAGGCAAAACAAATTCCAATATCACACAATTTCATACGATCAACCATAAAAACCTGGAGGACATTATACAACATCTGAAAACCTCCTCCCGTTGCCTTGATATTCTACCAACAGGCCTTTTCAAAAATGTTTCAAATTGTATGTCTTCTGATCTTTTACAGATTGTAAACACGTCTCTACTCTCAGGTATCTTCCCACAGGCCCTGAAAACTGCAGTCATCAAGCCACTCTTAAAAAAGAACAATCTAGATACGGCACTACTGAGCAACTACAGGCTGATATCTAACCTTCCATTCTTAAGTAAAATCATTGTAAAAGTATTTTTTCAACAACTCAACCTTTTCTTGTCACTAAACAATGATTTTGATGCCTTCCAGTCGGGTTTTTGACCACACCACAGCACTGAGACAGCTCTTGTTAAAGTATTTAATGACATCCACTTAAACACAGATAGTGGCAAAACTACAGTCTTAGTATTACTTGATCTCAGTGCTGCATTTGACAGGGTCGACCATGACATCTTACTAGACCAATTGGAAAACTGGGTTGGCCTTTCTGGCTCAGTCCTAAACTGGTTTGAATCATATTTAAAGAATAGGGACTACTTTGTATCTATAGGTAATTATACATCTGAGCTGAAGCGAATATTTATATTATTATTATTATTATTAATAATTATTGTACTAATTACAATAATCAATAAAATGTCCTGTAGCCTGGGAATGGCCTCAATCTCTCTCCTGCTGTCTAGTATGTGTAAGATAAGACGTGTTCAGATTTACTGGAGCAAAAGTGCTCCTGATAAACACTTGATAAACATTTGGAACAGAAAGCACCTAATGTTTAGAGACCAGAGGGGAGAAGAGAATGAAAACAATCCCAAGGCTAACGCGCAGCTTCACTGTCCTTTTGGAGACAGAAAGTCTGAGTGATATCCAAACGATTGGCGGCCCAGATGCGATGACGGAAGGAGGAACCCGAAGACGAATAAAATTATAGGGACCTGGAGAGACTTGTTGGTGGTAGGGTGTGAAGTCTTGAAGGAGCTACTGAACCATATGCATATGTTGTCTGCTTG
The DNA here is from genome assembly GCA_023631565.1 of Gymnocephalus cernua. NCBI lineage: Eukaryota > Metazoa > Chordata > Actinopteri > Perciformes > Percidae > Gymnocephalus > Gymnocephalus cernua. The sequence continues at coordinate 31,966,358 of CM042437.1, read as the reverse complement.
CAATATCATTTTACTAAAGATATATTATAGTTTAACTGAACGAATCCTGAGTATTCATTTCCTGGTCTGCCATTCAACGAACACAAAAGGGTAAAGCTTGAGAAGTGACCGAAGGGGTCAAAAGACTCTGGACTTTTAAGCCGGGGTAAAAATGGTCGTACCCTTTTCTACAGAGCATAAAAATATGACGTGCAGAGTTCCCCAAGGCTCCTTTCTGGGGCCTCTTCTGTTTAACATCTACATGCTTCCACTGGCTCAGATTATGGAAAACAACAAAATAAGTTACCATAGCTATGCGGACGACACACAAATTTACATAACCTTATCGCCAGGAGACTATAGTCCTATACAAACACTGACTAAGTGCATTGAACAAATAAACTGGACGTGCCAGAACTAAATTAAATGAAGTTTTTGGAGCAAAAGAGGAACGGAAAAGTCAGCGCTCAGCTTCAAACGACAATGTTAAAAACAACAGACAAAGCCAGAAATATTGGTGTAATTATGGACTCAGACCTGAATTTCAACAGCCACATTAAAACAATTACAAAGTCAGCCTATTACCACCTTAAGAATATATAAAGGGTTAAGGGACTGTCTCACCAGGATTTGGAAAAACTTTTCCATGCTTTTATCTTCAGTAGACTTGACTACTGTAACGGTGTCTTTACAGGTCTCCCTAAAAAATCAATCAGACAGCTGCAGCTGATTCATAACGCTGCTGCTCGAGTCCTCACTAAGACCAGGAAAGTTGATCACATCACTCCAGTTCTGAAGTCTTTACACTGGCTTCCGGTGCCTCAAAGAATTGATTTCAAATACTTTTGCTAGTTTATAAATCACTAAACGGTTTAGGTCCAAAATACATTTCTGACCTGCTAGTAAACTACGAACCACCCAGACCTCTAAGGTCGTCTGGGACAGGTCTGCTTTCTGTCCCCAGAGTCAGAACTAAACAGGGGGAAGCAGCGTTTAGTTTTTATGCTCCACATATCTGGAACAAACTTCTAGATAACTGCAGATCCGCTGCAACTCTCAGTTCTTTTAAATCAAGGCTGAAGACCTTTCTTTTTGATGTTGCCTTTCGCTAAATAGGCTAATTGTTCATTTCTTATACTTAAGTTGCATTGTTGAAACTGTATGAAAATCTATATAAGCATATAAAGAGAAATTAAAAAGTAAGACCGGTGGGACCGGCCCGTTCTGGGAACGGCAAGGATTGTTGGTGGATTACGTGTATAGAGCAACGGCAAATACATTGTCCCATGCTAGCAACAATCTCATATTTTATCTGCTTTTATATTTTTAACTGTTTTTAACTGCTCTTTAATGTTTAATTTCTTATACTGTGTAGTGTATTTTCATATAAAAACTATTAATACTATCACAATGACCATATTTTATGTGGGTCTATTCCATTTCATTTCATGCCATAGCCAGAAGGCTGGATACTATGAGTTGAATTTTGAAATAACGAAGACTGGGCCTCTTGAGAGGAAATGGTTTCCAGGTGTTTAGTGATAATAATAATAATAATACATTTTATTTGTAATGCGCTTTTCTTGTACCCAAAGCGCTACAGTACAGTACAAAAGTAAATACATTAAAAAACATTAAAAAGAAAACAAACAAGAAATAAGACCAAATATACACATCAAGTGTCACCAATTAAGACACAGACATCTTAAAAAGAAGGGTTTTTATCTGTTTCTTAAAACTTGTTAGTGTTGGGGCATTCCTAACAGTTAAAGGAAGTGCATTCCACAACCGGGGGGCGGACACAGAGAAAGCTCTTTCACCCATCGTTTTCAGTCTGCAAGAAGGCTGTTTAAGTAGAAAAGAGTTGTCAGAACGGAGAGATCGAGATGGCATATAGAGCGTAATTAAATCACATATATATGAAGGTGCAATTCCATGTACAGCTTTATATGTTAAGATAAGAATTTTAAAATCAATACGGTCATGGACCGGAAGCCAATGCAGGTTGCTAAGCACCCCAGAGATATGCTGACGAAAAGGAGTATGTGTAAGAACACGTGCAGCTGAATTCTGTATACGTTGCAGGCGCTTAATAGATTTTGCTGGTAGCCCAACATAAAGGGCATTACAATAATCAAGCCTAGAGGTCACAAGTGCATGGACAAGCCTTTCTGCATCCGGTAATGAAAGAAAGGACCTGATCCTAGCAATATTCCTTAAATGGAAAAATGCCGATTTAGAAATGCTCTTGATATGTGCTTCAAGTGTCAAGTGAGAATCAAAAATTACACCAAGGTTACGTACTTGTGGTGATGCAGACAGTACATTGTTTTCGATGTCCAAATTAAAAATGTTACCATTACAGGTAGCTGCAAAGATCATACAGGGCTTTGAAGTGATGAGGCCTCTTGTAGGAATGTATAGGAATAACATATAGGAGAATATGAAATGTGTTATCACTTAACTATGCATTTTGGTTTAGGGAGTTTCCTTTAAGAAGCGGAACAAAGGAAAAGTGCTTCAGACTACGTTTTGGGCTTGCGTTTGTCTCCATGCTTTGCATGTTAGAAGCCGGAATCAACTTTGAAATAAATCTTGATAATAATCAAGCAGAAAACTCTGCGACTTCTTCATTCACACATCATCTACAACGCTACACCTTTTTTTTGGTCTCTCATGGAGTGGACTTGGAGGACAAAATTACGTTGAGGGATGTGATTTTGATGCAGGAAGCTGGCTAGACCGAGGTGCTGTTCAAGATCATACAGGGCTTTGGAGGAGCCATGAGGGGCTGATAATAGCACCGCTTGATCTTTTGGGTTTGATGATTCAGGAAGCACATGGGTTGGCTCATGTTGCAAGGGGGGAAGTTAGGAGAAAGATCACAAAGGAGTATGGTTTCTGGGCACCATATTTGCTTGAACAGATTGATTATGTCATAGGCAGATGTACTATCTGTCTGAAAAACAATGTCCGAAGGAGTGAGATTGTTCCTCCTGGTTATATTCCAACACCGAGGGGTCCTATGCGTGAGTTAGTGGTGGACTTTGTCGACATGATAAAACCAGTTGAAGGTAAAAGATACATGCTAGTTGTTGTGGACAGATTTTCCAGGTGGCCAGAGGCCTGTCCTACGAAATGAAAAGACGCTCAGTCGGTTGCCAAGTTCTTGTGCAGAGAAGTCATAAGCAGGTGGGGACTTCCCAACCGAATATCTTCAGACAATGGAAGAGAGTTCGTGGATAAGACAGTGAAATTGATTTTGCAAAAATTGGGAATTAAACAACGTTTGGGAGCAGTTTACCATCCACAAAGTCAAGGGATCTGTGAAATAATGAATGGCGTTTTAAAAAAACGTCTTGTCAAGATCTGTCAGCCTACAGGTTTAAACTGGATAGCAGCGCTTTCTCTGGCGCTAATGGTGTGTCGCTCAAGCGAGTTGCGTGATTTACATCTGACGCCACATGAACTGCTCACAGGAAGAAGAATGCCTACGCCTTGTTTGCGAACAAGCGGAAAGGGTCCAAGTTTGGCCCTGTTGGAAGATGAAATGAGAATGTCCACATATATGGCTAATTTCCATAAAAGAATATCCACATATGTTTCTGACAGGCAAAGGAAAGAAGAAGGGCAGAAGAAGCTCGATGAGCAAAAAAGGAGTACAGTGCAACCAGGAGACAAAGTGTTCGTGAAGGTATTTAGGAGGAAGTGGTATAACGAACGGCGCGAAGGACCATTTGAAGTTGTACGTAGTACTGGGACAGCAGTTCAGGTTAAAGGGTCTCCAACATGGTATCATCTGTCGCATTGTGTTAAAGCGCCAAGCGACGAAGAGACACCACCCTTAGAGAGTCGAGCTGTTGAAAGCTTAGGAGAGCAGGTGAATAATGAGGAAGGACAAACAGCAGGAGCAACAAACCCGGAAGGGGAGGATATCCATATTAGGGATAATGTTGATAATTATGGGCATTCTGTTGATGATGTCGAACGTGAGTCTGCAATTGACGAACAGGAAAGGAAATTTGATGACATTGACTTCCAATACGCCCCAGCGGCGGCAGGGAGTATTGCAGGGGAGTGTGACACCGCAGAGGTCACCAAGGGTAGTAACTCAGTTGCAGGAGAAGATGGCGACTCAGTTAGACAACATAGCCCAAGACCAGTTCGGAAAAGAACTAGACCAAAACGTTACGAGAATTAGAGTTGAAATGGCTTTAGGAAAGTCAGCTCAGCTCCTGTGCCAATGTACAGGAGAGAATAGTGGTGAAGCGGAATTTAGAGTTCGTTGGGAAGACCAACATGGTAAGGTATTGGACTCATCAGGAGCCTCAATGACTAGAAAGTATGCCTTATTGAATGATAAGAGAAGGATGAAGATTGAAGGTGATTGTAGTCTGTATGTGTATAATGTTCAGCAAGAGGATCATGGCGATTATAAGTGTATTTTTTATGATCCACAGTTTGAAAGTAGGGGATTGAAAGAGGGACATATAGTTAAAGTAGTAGCTCTGACGCTAACAGGAGGAAACAAGAGCATAGAGTCTCAAGTTATGGGAAAAACAAACGAATCAACGACATCAAGACTTCAAATTAAAGTAGGAACAGGTAGAGACAATTCTACTCGTTCAGCATTGACAGTAACTGAAGGTGTAAATATATCACATTTTACTACAGTATCACCACAACTGACCATTCCAGTGCCAACGATAGAGAAGACTGTGATTAAGGTTAGGATGGGTGGAACAGCTCATCTTCCTTGTAAGTGTGGGAGATGGAATGTCGGTGGTAACATTCCTCCGAAGTGGAGAAACAATCGTGGAGAGGATGTGATGTTAACGGGACCAGAAAAATAGGCTATGCCTCTTAGTCAAAGGAAATATTTTTTGTACAATGATATGAAGTAGTGGAAGGTTGCTGGTGATTGTTCACTTGTTTTGCGTAATGTTACATGGGAAGATCAAGGAGAATATGTGTGTACTTATTTAGAACCGGAGTTTAAATTTGTTCCGTTTAAGAATGATTGGGTACAAGGTCATATAACTCGCATGGTGACACTTGTGTTGAAAGACTTGGAACCTATTAAAGTTTCTAGAGTGACAGAAGGAAATCAGGAGCAGTTTACTAAGTCAATTACCCCAATAGTAAATACTACACAGACGACTTTAGTTACCTTGCCTCTGGAAACAACTAAGAGCGTTAATGTATCTGTTAGTACAGCTACTTTGGCTGTAACTTGGAAAAAGATGAATGACACAACAGTAACGACATTTCCAATGTTTACAAATAGGACTAAGATATCAAATGTAACTTTTCAGGAGCCTAAGGATGTAGTACTGATCAAGATATTATTCCAGATGTACAGAATGAGTTTTTGGATTTTAATGGGACACCGGACGAAATGTCTGATCAATACCGTTCATTACGAAAGAGAGAAGCCAATTGGAAGGCTTACGGATTTGACTCTTCTGTTTTGAAAATCACAGATAAATGGGCAGGTAGGAATTTATGGTTCCAGCAGATAACGCATTCCGTAAGGTCTGTGAAGAATTTGAAAGGCCCATGTTTGTTGAAAGTTCCATCGCGGGCAATTGGCCGTCGATTTTAGAAACGGTAGCTCAACCTTTATCCACTATGTGTCAGTCTTATCCTTTATCATGGCTGTTGTATCAACAACAATCAGCAACGGATATAGTGATGCCATTGTCAAAACAGCTGTTTAAACCTAGATTTGATTGTTCTTGGATAAGTAAGTTGCCGTACTAGAATTTATTAGATCCAAAGGAGAAAAGGTCAGCCATTCCAGAAGCGTTGGATGTAACACCGGTGAAAGCAAAAGGCTGTTTCTGTTCAAATAAGACTTATGGAGTGCCTGGGATGTTTATGGGGATTTCAGATTGTGACGATTACATGATGACTATGGATAAGCATGAACGTATGGCTAGTAATAAAACGTATGAGGTGACCTTCTCTTTACCATCTAGTAAAGAAGGTAAACGTGTGAGGGTGAAGGATCAGCTTTTGCCTGGAAATGTGACCATAGGGAATTTTCAAGATATCTGGTGGGTTTGTGGAGATAAGGCGTATATATTCTTGCCTTATGGTTGGATAGGATGTTGTTACATGGCAACGTTGAAACTCCCATATGACCATATTTACCATTCAAAGGGGGGAAGCACCTGACACAGCTCAATCTCAATCTGGTTCTAGTTCGGAACATAGGGTGAAAAGAGAAATGGCACAATTTCATAATCTGGAATCCTATCATTGGAGGATAAGTCTTGGAGAGAAGTGGGGAATAGGACTTTTTCCATGGTATGGTGTAGCATTTTTGGCTGATTGCATTGACAATATTACTTACACTTTGCAGGGCTTTGCGAATGAAACTATACGAGGGTTTCAATATTTGTTGAATGCTCAAAGAAGTCACAGATTAACGTTGTTGAAACATGATATGGCTCTTGATTATATTTTAGCTAAGCAAGGTGGGCTGTGTGTAGCTTTGAACCTTACGGGGGATAGTTGCTATACTTTGATTCCAGATAGTACGGATAATATCACTAGTGTTATAGAGGCGTTGAAGAATATTAGGGATGCGTTTGGTTAGTCAGAAGGAGCTGGGAGGTCTGCAAATGCTTGGTTGCAGGACAGATTTGGACCGGTAGGAGCATTGGAGGTACAAATGGTAGTAGGGGTTCTTTTATCTCTATGTGTGATGTTTTGTTTTTGTACTTTGTTGTTGACCTTTGCAAAGGCTATGATACTGAGATGGGTCGGAGTCGTGATGCCTGGAGATAACACTCAGATGCCTTTGATAGAAGTGACTAATGTAGATGGTGACGAGGAAGTAGTGGATAAATATCCGTTTTGAGTAGCTATGTGGGCTTTCATTCTTTACTTTTTCCATTTATTAGATGCCATTTTGGCATCTGGGGGGAATATAGATTAATTGATTTAATATTGATTCATTGATTGATTTAATTGATTTAATTGATTCTCTTATATTGACTATTTACTCTTATTACTTATGCTATCACTTACTCTTCTTAGACTATTACATAATTTGATTCTGTTTTTGATTTTATTTGCTATTACACTTATTATACTCTTTCTTGATTTAGTATTGAATTCCATTATTTACTCATATTATTTACTCCTGTTTGATTCTTAATACTTACTCTTTTTGATTTTGAGTTTGGCAAAAGATACTGGTTGTTTTTTCTTTTTCTCCAGAATACAATGAGAATAAGCAGGAGAGATTCAGAAACTCACAAATGGACAAAGAATGGACTGAAAGGGGATACAGAGATGAACTGTTCGGTTCTCATACATCAACCATGTGGTCGAGGAGCTGACAGACCAACAATCAACGTCCTATGTGTCCTATGTCCTATGTGTTTGCATTAATTAGTATCATATTGTGTTTATGTCAACTGTATGAAGAATGACATATCTGGTTATGAGATGAATGTATGGGGATGACCTCAGGGTTTTAGGGACAGAAGAGATAGGCAGGGCAATTCGACAAGGTTCGACGGGTCGACCGGCCGGGCGTGGACATTTTTGATTTATTTATGTCCTGGGGTTTTTCACATATATTCACTCGAACACATCTCTACTTCTAATTTACATGTATTTGCTCAAACCATAGCTTCAAACGAATTGATAAAGATTTACTTTAATTGATCTGGAGTACCATGAGTTTGGTGACCGCTTGGGCAGAAGGGTCGTGAAGTATTTTTCCCATCTTGAGGGTTTGAAGGTCATTTAGAAAGATAAGCTGCTCGATGGGTTTTTCGACTTCACGCTTCAGAACAGTGAATGTTGTTAAAAACACACTTTATGATGTAATCGTTCTTTTAGTGAAATATGGACTAGTATGCTCTGCTTTTTCGGGATTTGTCACCCCGAAAGGGAGGGAATGTAGTGTATTTTCATATAAAAACTATTAATACTATCACAATGACCATATTTTATGTAGGTCTATTCCATTTCATTTCATGCCAAAGCCAGAAGGCTGGTTACTATGAGTTGAATTTTGCAATAACGAAGACTGGGCCTCTTGAAAGGAAATGGTTTCCAGGTTTAGTGATGAGGCCTCTTGTAGGAATGTATAGGAATAACATATAAGAGCGAGATGTTCGATTCCTATTGGAGAATATGAAATGTAACGTGTTATTACTTAACTATGCATTTTGGTTTAGGGAGTTTCCTTTAAGAAGCGGAACAAAGGAAAAGTGCTTCAGACTACGTTTGGGGCTTGCGTTTGTCTCCATGCTTTGCATGTTAGACGCTGGAATCAACTTTGAAATAAATCTTGATAATAATCAAGCAGCATCTGCGACTTCTTCATTCACACATCATCTACAACGCTACACCTGACACGACAACTGCACTGTAACTTTTATTCTCGTATTGTAATCATTTTCATGTAAAGCACTTTGAATTACCGTTGCTGAAATGTGCTATACAAATAAAGCTGCCTTGCCTTGCCTTGCCTAAGTTCAACAAAACGAGTCACACCAAGGTCATGAGTAAATGCAATCATTAATAATGACTTTCTATATCACATTATAATAATATAAACAATTAGTAATAATGACTTCTTGGATTATATGATCAATCAGTTTTAATAACTTTCTTTCTATGTAATGGAATGTTTCAATTTGACTTCAGTGTACTCATGGTGCAGTTAAAGGCTTAACACAGAGCACAGAAGTAGATCCTCCAATGAGGATTTTCAAAAAGCTGTTGCTAGGGAGTCTGATGGGGAGGTTTAATCTTGGGCACAGCCCACAGAGGGCTGTCTCCTGGTAGATTTCCATTCTGGAAAGTTACCGAAGATGACGTCATCTGAACTATTGAACTCAGCTATGTTTCTGTCAAGTCAGCAATCTCCCGCTGTGCAGAAAATTGGCACATTGCCAGCTCTTTGTGTAGAAAGATGATGTGTGAGTGAGCTATATCTGAAAATAAGGGAAGGTTTGTCACATATAATAAACATGCCAGTCAAATATTTAAACATACATTATATATTTGCTTTAGTTATTATATATTTGCTTTTAGTTTGAACTTTTAACCAGTTTTGGCATATTTAAAGTGCCCATTAGGGTGCATCAAAAAACACAATTCTTGAATTTTGATATGGCTGGGTGCTAAAGGTGTTCCAATACATGTAGAAACAACACATGCAAAATATTTTTCCAGTACATGATGATTTAGGGGTGCCACCGCACATCTGTTTTTGTTGGATAAAGTGGTTAACAGTGCTCAATGGTCGCCATGGAGATCTGAGGTAAACAATACTACAGATCAAGAAAACTGAGGTGATCTTTCTGTTTGAGGTGATCTTTCTGTGTTGGGTATGTATTATTACATATTACTATCATATATATACTTATTTATCATACGTCATTTAAGTCATATTTATAGGTATTTAGTGCACATCTAGCTAACGTTAGCTAGCAAGATTTTGCTAACCACAGTTAGCTATCTATGTTAGCTAAGCTATTAAGCTTAACATCAATAATTTTCTAGAGTGGACAATGTCATATTCAGAGTATAGATGCGTCATATTGAGAGTAGCATTGTAGTTACAGTAAATTAACATTTTAAATACAAGTATATTTGCAAGCACAGCTAGCTACTCTTGTAGTGATGTAACGGTAAGTTATGATAAAGTTAGACTATGTACAGCTAAAATTTGAGGCTTATGCAAGAATGGTTTTTCATAATTGAGTGATATGAAGTATGGTAAGATATGATTTGTATCCTTTTCATTCTCAGGCACTGCACAACACAACCCACCCCAGGATCCAGCTCTCCTAAGATGCTGCCCTCACCAACTGGTCCCTGCCAGACTAGCAGTCGCAGCCTGGTCTTTGGTATGGGCCCCAGCATCACCAGTGAGGATGGCATCATCACCGGCGCCAAACTGCCAACTGGTCGTCAGATCTTACGCTGCATGCTTGCCAAGAAACCTGGTGCAAATGGAGCATTGTCGCAGTTCGAGGCAGCCAAGGTTGTCCTGGAGCAGGTGCGGCCAAGAAAGCCAACATCCCAATGGTGAGCGACAATGAGACTATGGAGAAACAATTGGAGAAAATGGAGTGCAGACTTGGTGCCACATTTCCGATGTGGCCTCCAAATGTTGAAAAGCTGATTGATAACCCAGAAGACCTAGCTTTCTTGGCCAGCATGAAGACTGAGTGGCCACATTTGGTGTATTGGACAAAAAGCTGCAGCTCAAGGTGAAGTGGTGAGAGGAGCATCAAGCTGCCATAGCAGCCAGGCAGTCCCGCTGCGAAAAGGAGCTGGAGGAGATGACGGCAATGTCTAGCTTGGAGTCAGAGAGTGATGAGGAGTCAGAGGAGGATACTAGCACAGTCTATCCACCATCTGAGAGCGAACCATCCCACAAGCATAAGAAGACTGGAACAAATGTCTTCATTCCACATGACATCCTGACATGTGAAGGAATGGGCGACCAATGCAAGTGAGGTCAATGTACGTGCAATGAACGTGGTCAATGACTGTGCCAAGCATGGCGTCAAGCTCACATCCGACTTCGGCGCAGTGGCAAGAAAGGAGCAGCACCTGCAGAATGTGCTGCAGGCAGTTGAACATGACCGCAACCAACAGCCAAACCTTCGCCGCTGCAAACGCAAGCCAATCCCTGAATAGGACGGTTACTCTTGGGTGGCGGGTGGGGAGACATATCTGGGGGGAGACGCACTGGCTAGGTTCAGAGTTCAGGTTCCATTTCCTCTCTCTTTCTCCCTGGTGATGTTGCTCAGTGGAGCAGACTCTGGCACAGACTGACCAATTAAGTTTGAAGTTTAGTTAGTGTCATCTCTTACCATTAGGCCCTGTTAGTTGCCAGTGAGTTAGCCAATAGAGAGGGTTTGTTCTTTTAAGTGTGTCAGTATTGCCCCTTGTGTTTAACAATAAAGTCAATTACACTTTATGTGTGTGTCCGTCATCCATCACTGCTGCACAAAATTCAGGGTAAGGCCACGTGAACATGTCCCATTGACTTCCATTCATTTTGTCTATAGGACAAATAAATGGAGAATCTTGAAAGTTGAATTCTGAGAAATGCCCAAGTTGCCCAAAGGGCAAACAAACAACTTTTACTTTGATAACCCTATAGAACATGTTACTGTATAAAAGTTCACCGTACTAAACATTTCCAGGTCAACCTTTTGGCAATTAGACTAAAAATTGCACATTTTTCGAAATTTCGCCAAAGTTCATGTGTTAGGTGGCACCCCTAAATCTCAATGGAATTCCTCAAAACTTTGCAAAAGTCATTTTTATGTTAATTGGAACAAAATGCAATGCCAGCCAAATTGATATTTTGAAATTAAAATTTCCCATTCAAATTTGATGCACCCTAGTGCCCATATTATGAAAAAAACACTTTTTCTGGGATTTGGGGGGTTATTTTGTGTCTCTGGTGCTTCCACACACATACAAACTTTGAAGAAATTCTATCCATGCTGTTTTGAGTGAGATACGGGTTTCTGAATGTGTCCTGCCTTCAGTCTCTGAGTGAGTTGTTCAAAATCTGCAGGGCTTTTTATGTCACTAGCCGAAACGACAGGCTAAACACAACCGTTAGCATGCTAGTACTAGTGTTAGCATGCTAGCTCGTTCTCAATGGCAAAGCACTGCTACAACACACACAAGTTCACCATAATCTACAAAAGAAGTACTTACATGTGCACCCTCCTTTAGAAGAAGTCTCCTAGCTAATCCTGCCTTAATCCTGCCTGATCAAAGTTGGAGAAACAACATTTCTTTTACTGTCTATGGACCTAACTGACATGATCTACAATCTGAGCTACTGTGCGAGTGCAGCCAAAGATAGTACAGAAGAAAAGATGATTCACTCTGTCAGCTACAACAGAGACCTGAATACACGGTGAAAAGAGGAGCTGCAGCAGTGAGATAGATGTGCAGTACAACAAAAATATGGTGTTTTTTGAAAATTAAACCATGTAAACCTATTCTGGTACAACCTTAAAATACAATCATGAACCTGAAAATGAGCATAATATTGGATCTTTAATACAACATTTAAAAACTAGGCATATCATGTGTCAAGGAGAATCCCTCCCCTCAGGAGACGTCTGGAAAAGCCATTGGACGCGCAAAACAGACCTGACAACTGCCAGAACCAATGAGAGAAGAACGCACCCGAGTAGAATAGTATTTAAACTGTCAAGACAAAGGACTTGACGTGCAGTTTGCGGAGCTTTAAGAGCGAAGTAAACTGTTGCCCACAGCTGTGTATCCTGTACCCTTTTTCTGTCTTATTGCTTGGAAATAAATCTTGAACAGGAGAGAAGTTGTAGACTTTTTTATCTGAAGTTGGAGTGACTTTTTTACCTTCTTCTCAACAAACGAACACGCTGACAGTAGCCACGGCGTAGATTTTACACAGAAGTATAAATCACGCTTAAGCCTTTATTTTTGTAAGGATGACTTTTTTCACTGTGATTGCCACGGCAAATGTTGCAGAGTTTGATACTGCTATTCAGAATCAATTTCAATGTTACACAAGACAATCTAGATGCTGCATGAATCTGCCAATACAATCCTCTCTGCTGCTGACATTCTATCATGCGTCCATCCACCTACTACTTATTTATTGCACTATTACATGAACAAAGTGGCCTTTTCATGAGCTAAAATACACTCACCTAAAGGATTATTAGGAACACCCTACTAATATCGTGTTTGACCCCCTTTCGCTTGTCCCTTTTTGTGACATGGTGCATTATCCTGCTGGAAGTAGCCATCAGAGGATGGGTACATGGTGGTCATAAAGGGATGGACATGGTCAGAAACAATGCTCAGGTAGGCTGTGGCATTTAAACAATGCCCAATTGGTACTAAGGGAAAACGTCAAGAAAACATCCCCCACAGTATTACACCACCACCACCACCAGCAGCCTGCACAGTGGTGGCATGACGGATCCATGTTCTCATTCTGTTTACACCAAATTCTGACTCTACCATCTGAATGTCTCAACAGAAACCATCCGCCTCAAGGTTGTTCATGTTGTGGCTTCACAAATACTTTGCTGCATACCTCGGTTGTAACGAGTGGTTATTTGAGTCAAAGTTGATCTTCTATCAGCTGGAATCAGTCGGCCCATTCTCCTCTGACCTCTAGCATCAACAAGGCATTTTCGCCCCCCAGGACTGCAGCATACTGGATGTTTTTTTTTCCTTTTTCAGACCATTCTTTGTAAACCCTAGAAATGGTTGTGTGTGAGAATCCCAGTTACTGAACGGATTGTGAAATACTCAGACCAGCCCGTCTGGCACCAACAACCATACCACGCTCAAAGTTGCTTAGATCACCTTTCTTTCCCATTCTGACATTCAGTTTGGAGTTCAGGAGATTATCTAGACCTGGACAACACCCCTAAATGCATTGAAGCAGATGCCATGTGATTGGTTGATTAGATAATTGCATTAACGAGAAATTTACAGGTGTTCCTAATAATCCTTTAGCTGAGTATATAACAGTTATAAATAGAGATGGTCCGATACCATTTTTTGCTTCCCAATACTGATCATCTGCCGATACCAGTGCGTCATATACAGTATTTTATTATGTTTTAACAGTTGTATACTACCATCCCTGTATTGATGTGATATGATTTCTCTCTTTGTTGTACGACCTGGCTCGGGTTAAACCTTTTGTGAAACATGAACAAACAATGAACGCCATAGAACTTTCTTTTATTATCCAGTTTGACAGTTAGTTATAATGGAAAAAGAAATCATAAAATTTGAAAGACGTGCTACCCAGGAAGGTGCAATATTTGTGGGCTTGCTATTGATTTTGATGTGTGAAAATGCAAATGTAGTGTGAAACTTGTTAGTTCCAGTTGGTATCACAAACTGTGACGAGTGCAACCTGACAAGCAAATCAACTATTCTAAATAGCAGGCAATGTATTTGGTGGTGTTTGAATGGATATATTGATTAAAAAAACATTATGGGTACCAGCTTTAAGGGGACTGCCGTGCCAGTAGGCAGGTCTTTCTTTATTCGTGTTTTTGATCTAGTTCAAAGTCATATCTTCTGTATGGAACTGTGGTAGAAAGCTGTGAAATGTTATTTTCTTTCCCCAAGGAGTCAATAAAGTTAATATAGACTAATATATCTAGCTAACATCATCATATTATTGCATAGAGTTTGTGGAAAATTTGTATGGAAAAGCAATATAGATAGAAATAGGTTTCACATCAGGCAGGCAGATTAATTAATTAATGCTATAATGTAAAATACATGACAGAGAGCCAGGCACACATTCCTCTCTGTAGACAACTCTGTTTCCTAGAAATTATGTTTTTAAATATCGTATCAGCAAAGTCACAGAATGTTTCTACTGAATGTATCAAAACTAAATGTTGACTGGCCAATCCTAAGTGGTGTAGATAAGCACATGAGAAGCTGGGTCCAGACTAGTTTAATGATAGCCAGACAGATTATTTTAAGAGGATGGAGGAATGAAGGGGTGCCGTCAATCCAGGAGTGGGCTTGTAAAATGGCTAGGGTGGCAGTGTTTCAAAGAAATGTCATATAAACGGTTTGCCAGACTGGATGTCTACACTAGAAAATGGGGAGTACCTGAACTTTCTAGAGGGATCCTGAAAAGCCTGTGGAAGAGGCGCATATGTGCTTTTTGTTTTATATTTATGTATTTATAAATAATATGTTCATTACCATTCTATTTATGATCCTTCTGACACTTGTCCTATTGCTGATGACACAAGTAGATTTTGCTTACCCACCTCCAAACTGTCAATAACTGTGCAAACAGCAAATGTACTATTTAAAGGTGACAGCAGTGTACTGTTGATTGCTTTCATCCACTATAGACCACACAATGTACCTGTATATGTATAGGTCAAATCTATGAGTCATTACCTTGAGATACAATTACAAAACACTGCAAGGGTCATTTGTAGTCACCACTGCGCAAGCTAAGGACCATTTGTTGTTGTTGTTGTGGAACTAATTATTATGAATTATGGCAAAAGCTATGTTTGACCTCCCAGATGGGATCTGGGAGGCTTTATGAGCATGTGTGGGAAAATAAATGCATCTCTGTCTGACAGATGAGCAGGTGTGTGTTAATGGTATATATATATTTTTAGATGTGAAATTATGCAAATGTAGGTAATGTATGTGTGTTCCACCTACATCTGTACACACACATTGTGCAATAACACCACCATTTAACTTGTCAAAACAATCTCATGCAGTCTGTCACAGCTGGAAAAGCAAGCGGATTTACTGTGCTTGGAAATTGGGAGCATCATTTTATTTTGTGCTTTTAATGATTTTAGCTTTTCATTTAAAAAGGAACAAGCAGTTACGCTTGACTCCCACATTGGTTTCCAACACGGCGGAGGCGGACAGCCTGTCTGCATCACCTCATTATTCTGAGCAAATAGCAGCTCACACAGAAAAATGTGGCGGACTCAGAATGTGTTTGTGTGGCAATTAATGTAACTGCTGCAGTGGGAAAGGTGTGAGCGCCAATGCCAAAGACAAAAGAACTCACAAACAAAGACATCCTTAACAGAGATTTCATTAGATGTAACGAGGTGAATCAGATGTTTTGATGTGCCAGCTCATTTTCTTTTGATCTTTGTGAGAAATTAAGAACAAGGCGCGTTGCTTTAAAGAATCTGATATTAAGAAACACGAATACACACAAAAACATAATTTTAATGATATCCCATGGAACTAAATGCGTTACAGATTCCAGGGGAGAAAACTTTAAGGTTCAAACATCTATTGGGGATTTCTTTTAGGGGAAGTGATGCTACACTTCGCCAAGCACACAAGTGCACAACCTGGTGGTTTTGGTCCAGATGCACCTGTAGCTCCTTTGACTTCCAGCTTTGTGTCCAGCTTTCCGTCTCATTTGTCGCCAAGATGTCAAAGTCATGGTGAGTTAAGGGAAAGTTATTTTTGGCACAGTTTTGTATTTGTATTTGAATGAGACCATGCTTTCACAGAGCGTAGCTCCTATGGCGCCATTTTGATGCTACTTAGCACCCGCCGTTAGCATTCCATTGACTGCCATTCATTTTGACGTCACGTTGACAGCCAATAACTTTACATCTGAAGCGTTTGAAGACTCTATTTGTCCATTGTTTATTTCTAAAGAAACACGACAATGTATAAAAGGCTCCGTTACCTTGTACCTCACATTATGGCTCCGTAGCAGACGTTTTTATAAAAATAGGCTAACGATTGGGTCATAACCACGCGACTTACTGTCACATAGTAGAGGAATTACCGTACAGTACAGGAGAAGCTTGCAGGCAGTTTCGACTTACATTAGCTGTTTAAGTTTAATTACTAATGTTAACTAGCATTTTAGTTAGCAATAATTAGCCTGTACCTATGTTATCTCCTTACATATACCTACGCTCTCTGTTTCTGCAAGATTGGGAATGATTGAGATTTCTCTTGGCACAGCTACCAGAAGCCTTACAACTTTCAGACAGGTTGCTCACGATAATATCGATACCAACGTTGGTATTGATATTGATCAATACCAGTGTAATGAGATCGATACTTTAGTTTTAGTTTCTCTCCCGTATGCACCGCTGGGGTTTCATCAAGTGTCAGTGCCAGTGCTTTCAAGTGCTGCTCCTGTCACAGCGCAGAGCAGGTACACTTTGCTCCTCCTCCCACAGGCGTGAATTTCGGTGGGGACGGTGGGTACGCGTACCCATCAGATTTCGTCATGAGTCATTTTGTACCCACCACTTTTTTTAGAGCTCTGCTGCTGTGCTGGTTACACTCTTCTCTGTTCACAACACTGCCTGTCGGGACATTCTAAAACGCTTAACATGAAAAAGCTTAACGTGGTTTAGTGTACATGAACAACGATCAATGATCACCAAATGTAGTCATAAACACTTAAGCCTGTCAAAAAAACTAAACCGAAATCCAACGATTATAGAAGTTATCTCACATTAACATTTTCTTCTTCATTGGCACCTATGGCAAGGAAAAAGCTTAACGTGGTTTAAAGATGAACTGAACTGTAATTTGAGAAAAGGTGATATAACAGATGTATTTTATTTCTTCTCATTGGAACAATGATTAAAATGGTAAGTTGAAAGTGTTGTTGTTGTTACACGGGCACCGCCATGTTGGAATTCCACAATCAGCTACGTCACTGGCATGATAAGCAGCCATAGAATGTAAAGAATCTGGGGGGCGTGCCAAGATGGCCGAGTGAGTAGACTACCGAGCTCTGCAAAGAAAAGTTTTGGAAACGGTAAAACTAAATTTATTATCTCGCCAAGCACTACATTTTGTTTTCAGAAATACTACAGCACTTGTAAGACAAACTATTGAGCAATGCCAAACCAACGCAACAGGAAAAGAGGCCAAGAGAGTGCCGGACAGAAGCTAAATCCAGATGCTAGCAACGTTACTCCTAAAGATGGCAATGCTCTAGTTGACAATTATCATGATTATACCTCCACTCTCCTGCCTCTCGCCACTGTGGAAGACTTTATGGATGAATTTCCACCTCTTCCTATCACTCCCAGTAAGTCACCAGCACCGAAGAAAATGATGTACGCAATCGGATCTGAACAAACCAACACCAACGATATCATAGCTAGCCTCTCAGCTCTGATAAAGCTGAGAGGAGCTGATAACAATGTTGTCTGACCATGCTTTCAATGTCAGACAACATTGAAAGCATGGTCAGTGCTAATGCACTTAAAATTGAAGGTCTTAAAAAGACAATTGACTTTGTATGTGCAGAGATCAAGGATGTAAAAAGCAAAGTGTGTACACTCGAGGTGAAAATGGCAAAAGAAGAAAAATGGGTAGACACAAAGGGTTTCGGAGTTAGAGAGATACTCCAGGAGATGGAACCTTAGACTTTTTGGAGTCGAAGAATCAGAAAAGGAAAACATACGAAAGAAGGCTTATATAATATCGCTTATAGATGAATGAGGATTCTTGATGCAGTGCCGCCTGAGGGATCGGAAATCACGGTTGTTCAGCTTAGGCTTGCGCCCTTGTCCTTTACACACTGAAATTCCTCCACATTCCTTGAATCTTTTAATTATGTTATGCACTGTTGAAGGTGAAATAAGCAAATGTCTTCCTATCTTTCTTTTGAGGAACATTGTTTTTAAACATTTCAATAATTTTCTCACGTATTTGTTGGCAAACTGGCGATCCTCGGCCCATCTTTGCTCCTAAAGGACTAGACCTTTCTTGGATGCTGCTTTTGTACCAAATCATAATTACAATCACCTGTTGACATCACTTGTTTCAAATCACATCATTGTTTAACCAATTTACCTGATTACTAGCCCTAAATTTCTCTTGTCCCAACCTTTTTTGGAATGTGTTGCAGGTCTGAATGACAGGAAAGGATGTATATTTACAAATTAAATTAAGTTGACCAGACAAAACATGAAATATTTTGTGTTTACATTGTCTGAAATGAAATACAAGTCAAAGTACATTTAGAAATCACTACTTTCTTTTTTTATTTGTGTTTTTCATACTGTCCCAACTTTTTCTGATTTGGGGTTGTACAACAAGGTTAAAAAGGATAAATCCTACAATACTAACTGGGAACTGTTTAAGTTCGAGTCAGGAAAATTCTTGAGACAGTATGGAACCTGTATTGCCAATGCTAAAAGAGCAGAAGAAGATGAAGTCATAAATACAATTTCCTCATTTTATCAGAAACCACCTGAGGAAGTTTCAGAGGAGGATAGACTAATTCTTTCACAACTCCCAAACAAATTAGACAAATTATATCGACAAAAAGCAGAGGGAGCCTTTGTAAGGTCTAGGAAAAGATGGCTGGAGGAGGGGGAGCAAAATTCTGCTTACTTTTTCCGTCTTGAAAGATACCGTTCTAAAATCAATTTCATCCATAATTTAAATATTAATGGAGTCGTTACTGATGACGCTAAATTAATTTCAAATTTGTGTTCAAAATTCTATAGAAATTTATACAGCTCAAAATATAATAAAGAAGTTACGTCTCATTTTCTTAACTCCATAAATAATGTAAGAAAAATTGATGTGGCAGACAAAGATTACTGTGACACCCCGCTTACATTGGCAGAGCTCACTGATTCGATTGCTCGACTTAAAAACAATAAATCCCCTGGCACTGACAGGTTAACTGCAGAACTTTATAAAGCGTGCTCAGAGCATTTGGCCCCATTTTTACTACAGGTTTTTATGGAGAGTATTCAATCAGGAGAGACTTCCTTGATAAAATGAAAAACATTTATTGTACAAGACAAATTATGCAACGTGCAAAGTCTCTGGAGATTAGACTCCATCAAATCCATAAATGCAGGGGGGGTGTAACCCATCCATATCCCCCGATGGAGTCTAGACACTGGTGGTGGTGATAAAGTGGACAGGAACCAATCAAGAGTGCCAAGAGGAAGTCAGTCGACGAAACCCAAAGTACCAGCCGATACTACCGGGGGTTGAAAGGGGAGGAGGCGGGACGCACTCTAATCCTGAAACGACAACTGACAACCGGAAAGGAGAGAGGAGATTTAAAACAAGATGTCATGCTGTGATTGGCTTGCAATACATGGCTGTCTCTGATTGGTTTAACTGAAACAGCTGAACCTGATTGCCACTGATGAGCGACAGCCTAGGAACAGCTGATCAACTAGGAGTGATGTAAACATGAGTTTGAAGTAGGGATGCACCGATCCACATTTTTTCACTTCCGATCCGATCCCGATACCTGAATTTGGATATCGGCCGATACTATTCCGATACCAGAGCTGTGTTTGCTTTAATATTATTATTATCATTATTGTTGATTTTATATGATGCTGAAATAAACTCCTCAACGGGCAAGTATGATATGGACGTACGTATGCATGTATGTCCCAAAAGGCAACTTGAGGTAAGTATAAGGTCAGAAAAGGAAGTCAGAAAAACAGGAAAAATCTCATTCTGAAAACAGATATGCAACTGTAAGGGTTTCAAATTGATTGTCATGTCAATATTTATTACATACCCAAAATGTCAAATACTTGAGTCTTGAAATATAAGAAAAGTGCAAGTGTAAAAATCTCACACACACACACACACACACACACACACTATCAATAAAACAGTGTGTGAACAGCGCAAATCAAGCACACTGGCTCTTGTAGCATCAACAAATCAACGTTTTAAAATGTCAAATATCTGAAATATAAGAAAAATGCAATAACTGTAAACATCTTACACACACACTTAGTTACACACACACACACACACACACACACACACACACACACACACACCTCTGTTTTCACGGCTGCGCAGCGGCTGCTCTGAAACAGCGGCCGCCGGGAGACGATCCGCGGTCTCTGGGGGACGCAACAACGGGGAAATGAAACGCCACATGCCAGCGACAACACCGGGACAGACGGTTGGGAAAGTCCTGTTTTGGTTTTGCATTTTGCTGTCTTGCTCTGCTGTGTTTCCACTGTGAAGTATTTCCAAACAGCGGACACACAGGATAGCATCGAGCTAGCCACAATGCTGCTCATGCTACTATCCTGCTAGCTGGCTGCAAACTGCGGAATGGACTTCCTGAACGGGGACGTGTCTCATAACTCTGTGTCTCATTGAGCCGCGCCTCCGTTCAGGAAATCTATTCCACAATTTGCAGCCAGCCAGCAGACCAGCCGGCACCGGCAGGAATCACTTTTGGAGCCATTTCAGCAGACAACGTTAAAGTGCAGACATGGCTCGTGGTATCGGAAATCTCCGCAGGTTGGATCGGGAAAATCCGATACCTGAATTTCGCTGGTATCGGTCCCGATACCGATACTGGATCGGATCGGCCCCATCCCTAGTTTGAAGTCTTCCTGAAAGAATTTACGCTGAGCTCCATTAGAGAATAGGCTCGTTCGAGATGAGCCAGATCTGCGCAGAATCGATCACCGGCGATCGCCGCCCGTTGCATGCCGGTTAGATTTGTGTCCGACTTGATCCCGACTTGCTCTGACGTCATTCATACGTAGGCAACGATGATCTCACGAGAGCAAGGCGGCCGCAGGTTTGAGACGCAGGTAGCGCAGTTGCTTTTCACCGACTGCAAGACCCAGGCGGACACAAGGCATGCTGGGAAACGCCGGCCTCTCAGCTGATCCAACAGCTGATTGGTTCAGAATCGACAACATGATGACGTTTTATATAAACTTTTTTATTGATTTTGAATCAGAGGGATTTTAACTGCTGTGTGTCTGATTTAAAGGCTTATTCTGTACAGAACACATGTTGTGTGGCTGACAGTTATGTTTAGAAGTCAGAGAGACTAAATCTGTTCAGATTACAGATCATCTACAGTCTGTTGTTAATTAAAATCAGCAACATATCACATGTAGAGCATGTTGACAGCTACTCTGTCATAATAAAAACAACTGGAGACTGTGTACAAGCTGATATATGGGTCTGATAACATTTTATTAAATCGGAATCGGACCACAGTGTTTCTGTGACTTCCTGTCCAGCCTGCAGGCTGCTGGATGCGGCTGGAAACTGTCCGACTTCGGATTTTTGTCACCGCCCCCCGCTGCAGTCGCCTGCTCTCGTCCACTTTACAGGCGAGGCGCAGTTCATCTTGAACGAGCCTAATGATTCCCTTCTTCCTAGCCTCACTCAAGGGCTGGTCACATTGATTCACAAGCCTAGAAAAGATCTGCTCTTTATTGACAGCTGGAGACCTATTTGTCTGCTCAACAATGATTACAAAATGATGGCATCAATACTTGCCAGAAGAATTAAAGAAACTCTTGACACAATTATAGATGAGTCACAATCAGGCTTTATGAGAAACAGGCATATCTCTAATAATATTAGACTAGTATTAGATATTCTTGACTACTCTGACTTAATATCTGAAGATAGCTTCATCCTCTTCTTAGATTTTTATAAGGCCTTTGATACAATAGTACACCAATTTATTTTTTCTTTAGAGAAATTTGGTTTTGGATACTTTTTCCGCAAAGCAATTAAAACCTTATATGTTAATGGAAATAGCTCTATAAAACTGAAAAATGGAACTTCCCCTAGATTTAATTTGGAACGGGGTATTCGTCAGAGATGCCCGATGTCCCCTTATTTGTTTTTACTCTGTACACAAATTCTCACAACTTATGTAATAGTGCTATCATCATCAGTCAGCTTGCTGACGATACTACAATCTTTTTAAAAAATGCAAGCCAGATACCTGTTACCATTCAAGTAATTAACCAGTTTTCAGAGGGCTCTGGTTTATGCCTAAATATTAATAAATGTGAGCTGTTGCCTTGAAAAGACTAATATACAAACTATTTGCAACATTCCGATCAAGGAAGAAGTTACTTACTTGGGTATTGTTATCTCTAAAGATCAGAAAATGAGATGTCCGTTAAATTTCTCTCCAGTCATTAAAAAAACTCAGAACAAACTGAACCAGTGGTTGCAAAGGGACTTTTCTCTAAAAGGCAGAGTGTTGCTTACCAAAGCTGAAGGGATATCCAGGCTTACATACGCAGCTTTCTCTTTACACTTGGATAGTAAAATCTGTAAAAAATATTGATAGAATGCTTTTTGACTACATCTGGAAAAATCATATCCATTATATCAAAAAAAGTGTTGTTATGAATAAATATGAATCTGGTGGGCTAAATTTTTTGGACTTCAATACTCTAAATAATACCTTTAAAATTAATTGGACTAAGCATTTTCTTAAAAACCCCATCTCGATTTGGAATTTTATTCCCCATTATATATTCTCTTGTTTTGGTGGTCTGGGCTAAGCAGGTCCTCTTAGCTTGTTCTCTTATTTACGAGCATAATTTCTCACCTCACAGGTATCTAATTTTGAATAACAGAGATATTTTATGTAAGAATAAGTCACTTTATTTTGAGAATTGGGTACACAATCAGATTCTGCTGGTGGACCAGCTATTTAATGTAGAGGGGCGACTTTTCTCCTATAGAGAGTTTTTATCAACATATAACATTCCAGTTACGCCGAAAGAATTCGCAATTGTATTTGACGCCATTCCATCAGGCACAACCATGCTTTTTAAGTACACTGGCAGACTACCACCTACTTCTGTCTCCCTCCCCAATGTGGCTGAATCGCCAGTTGGAAGAATCTGTTTTTCCCAACTTCCTCATAATAATAACATTCATGCATTATTTCAGAAAGAAATTGTTTCTATCCCAAATGTTACATTTTATTGGAACCGTTTTGTAAATGACATTGATTGTAAAAAGGTTTGGATGATTCCTCACAGATACTTGATAGTAAACAAGGTGAAAGAAGTATATCTTTCAGAATAATCCACAGATATTACCCTACTAATTATTACATGATTAAATTTAACTGTTATATTATACTGTTCTTTTTGTGAAGACCACCCAGAAACTGTTTTGCACCTCTTTTGGCATTGCCCACACATCAGAACATTTTGGCAAAACCTCAGCAGATTCATCATTGACCATATTTAAAGACTTTGCCTTAATTGTGGAAGGATGCTATTTTTTGCTTTTATAAAAGTCATAGTAAAGAAAAGATGTACTTCATTATAAATTTATTAATTTTTTTGGCAAAATTTCACATTCATAAGTGTAAATTCAGCACTAAAAAACCTAGTTTTGTACTTTTTCTCCATGAAGTTGAACATTATATTAATTTGATTTCTGGCTTAAACAACAAAAAGGCTGTTAAAACTGTCAACATATGGTCCTCTTTCTCCTTGTAATGGCCTATAAGCTTCCCCTGGCATTCTTGTTTTGTATCTTGTTTATCGTTGTATGTTATGTATATTTCGGCTATTCACATGTGATTTGCACCCTTTATTTCCAATTTTAAAAAAAACAATTTGGCTGAGGAAATGGAAACCAATAGGTCTAGGGGGGGTTAATACTGTATTGCCCCTGGCTGCAGTAATGAATTGTATAGGGCTAAGGCAGCTGGGGTTATGATACATTTCCACAGGCTACCTTTATCAAGGAAACCAGTCCTCAACTCATGGCTAGCTGCCTTAAAACTGGCTAGCCCTCCGACAACCCCTGGACTTAGAGTCTGTAGCAAGTCTGTCATTTTTTAATGACAGACTATTTAGAGAGCTGTACTTTCGATACAGGGTCACTGGTGAGGGTTGAGTCCAACAGACTGAAACCTGAGGCCATTCCGTCAATGATCGACTTTTCAAGCTACAGTACAGGGCAGACAGATAGACTACGGCAAGTACTAACTAGCTAGTGTGGTGTCAAGAGTAGCGTTGTGGACGTAGATAATGATGAAGATGTGTGAATGAAGAAATGGTCACAGATGCCATTGGATTATTAATAAGATTTATTGTATAGCATCTTAAATACAAGCTTGCAAGGCTCAGAGATCCACATCTTGCCAATCGTGGTCTCAAGTTCTTCCTTTGTTTCCAGCTTCTTAAAGGAAACTCCCTAAACCAAAATGCATAGTTAAGTGATAACACATGTTATATTTCGAATCCACCAATCAGGATCGAACATCTCCCTCTCCTATGTTATTCCTATGCATTCCTACAAGAGGCCTCATCACTAAAGACCTGGAAACAATTTCCTCTCAAGAGGCCCAGTCTTCGTTATTACAAAATTCAACTCATAGTATCCAGCCTTCTGGCTTTGGCATGAAATAAAATGGACTACATAAAATGTGATAAACATTATGAGGATAGTATTAGTTTTTATATGAAAATACACCACACTAGCTAGCTAACACCACCGATGCTGTCTGCCGCAGAGACAGGGCGCTGAAATGCTCACATCAGGCAGAGGACAGAGAGGTATGTTTAGCTGTTATCCAGCAAAACACGTAGCTACATATTCACTTACACGCACAAATAAAGACCAACGTATAGGCTTTATAACGTTCAACAAAACTGAGACTGACACACTGAGCATTAACTGAAATTGAGTCACAAAACCAAGCTAGATACCAAACAATCCAACTTAGGGAAAGGGCCAGCAGCTAAACACAATGGACGCACTGATGCCAAACTCCACAAGCTCGCACTCCAACCATAGACTGTATAAATAAACCATGACTCCAACGATATCACAGATCAATAATAATAATAATGCGTTTACTCGCCGCTAACTAAACCACAGCGGGTCTGTAAACAGAATCCAAATAAACCTTTCTACTCACCCTGAAGCTAGCTGATGATCACGCCTCATTGTTGATGCAGAGTTCAACTCGCAGAACAAGCTGCTAGTTCCATAGTAAGAGGTATCTGTGCAGCATCCATCCCATAGTAATATCCATCAACATCCACAAGGAAAAAAATCTGACAACTGTACACTAGCCTAAAGTAAACTGCAAAACTCGTTAATCCTCCGTGCATCTATGGTCAACCTGGGGTGACTCTCCTACGTGCAGCTAACTTTTTTTTTTTTACTTTATTTATTTTGGTTTTAACATTTTGCGTGCAGCTAACTTAACAAGCGATCCCATTGGATACATTCGTCCAATCACGTTTCAATGTTGATAACGTGCATGTCCATGCTCTGGCAGCGCCCACACACACACACACCAGTCACTTCCCCCCCACACGATCCTGTACTGTAGGTGGAGCCTGATCATCATCCATGTGTTGGTAGTCAGACACTACAGAGGTCCGTTTCAGGTAGGAGGATTAGTGGAAACTCTGAGTTTGTTAAGCCTGAGATGAGGGAAACTCTGAGTTTTCCGTTTCAGAAAGAGAGGTAACTTCAGTTACTATGGTAACTGAGCCTATGAACCTAACCTGGTCGGGAGCAGGTTTTCTTCAAGAAACCTCGAGTTTCTTGAAGACTCCTCCCCATGGATGTATGAAGAGAATTAACGCTCCTCCCTCTGACACAGCGCGCTCATTTCCTCATTCATTCATTCAGTCTGGATCAGGCGCATTTCAGCACAGTTTGTTATATTGGCGTGAATAAAATAAAACATTGTTGGTTTATTAACTGTTAGGCAGACTTTAAAACATTGTTTTTTCTCAAAACATGGCATTTCCTTTTGTCGACGATCCGTTGATGAAGACGCTGTATGGCAGGGAGTTAAACATATGTCGGAAGATGATATTGACGCATTTTAATTTCCAGATAACTTCCTATTTGAGCGGTATGGTTTTTCTTCCCAGTCTATCAGTTACGTAGCCTACATAACCTTATCCGTCCTCATATCACTAACGTCACCCATCGTGGACATGCTCTACATCCCAGCACATTCTTGCATTACAGTTGTCTCTACAACCTTGGTGATAATAATAATTTTAATAAAGCGCCGTCAGAAGAGATCGCTCTGAAACGTTGTAAAACTGCTATAAATCATCTCATGCTTTGTGTTTGGGCTTAATTCAATCCTGACAGTCTAAGCTTTTAACCGATGTGCTGCATGACCATATATTTTGAAGATTTAATGCGTCAAATTTATAACAAAGTTTAAGCAGCGTCTACTTTGAGCGTGAGTGTCCCGTATACGGGTCAGTGAAAGTAAAGAGTTTAAACATGTTTAGTGTTCCCTGGACACAAACCAGTCAGAGACATTAAAAAGGAATTCCACAGGATTGCAGGTGAATGATGTAAACCATTTGAAATAATAGATTATGAATTATAATTATGTTAAAGATGGTGCTGCAGCCTCAGAATGGGATTTGTAGCCTAGGACTTTTTCGCCCGCAGTATTGCACCTAAATGAAATAGATTTGAAATAATATTAGCTTATGATTAAATATGATATACATCATATTGGAATATAAGCATTTACTCTAGCAGCAATTTTCTCCAGCGCAATTTCTCTCTCTTTGCAGCAGCCGCTGTGTTGCTTTTTTAACGTAATACATGTTCAAACTCGCTGTATGTGCGCATGAGTATGTCCGCCGACCCGTTTGTTTGTGATTGTTGCCATGGTGAATCGTAGTATCATGGCTCCATTCATGCTGTCTTTGGTGCACGCGCGTAACCCTGAGTCAACCTACTCCGAGTTGATTGAACCAACTCGAATCAGCCGTTGTGAAACCGAAAACTCCGAGTTTCCCATCTCAGGCTCAATCAACTCAGAGATCAGGCTCAGACTCAGAGTTTGTTGAACCTCCTACCTGAAACGGACCCCAGGTCTGTCCCTCACTGGCTCAAATGCGTAACCCATGCCATTAAAACTCATTGTTGTGTGTATATAATATGCTGCAGCTGTACATACCTTTGCAGGTCCTACCATGCCAGTGACGTCATCGAAATTGTCAGCATTCTAATACTAACAAACGCAATTTTTGTGTTGCTTTAAAAAAAGCTATATTAATTTTTTAAATTACATTTCTTAGTGTCATTTATTTCTAATTGTCATAACAAACACGTTATCAAAGTTGATTATTTCAGTTCAATTCAATTTTATTATTAGTATCAAATCATAACAGGAGTTATCTCAAGACACTTTACAGTAAGGGTGCTCCGATTGATCGGTCACCGATCGGTATCAGCCAATAATGGCTTTAAATAGTTTGATCGGTGGTCTCCATAAATGCCGATCAGATAGGCCAATCAGATGACGCACTACCATGGATGTATTAAGAGCGCACTACTCGTGAAAACATTTTCTACATGGAGCTAAAATGGCAGCCTCTCTACATACAGCGGTCTGGCAGTTCTACAAGGTGTCTGAACAGCGGCAGAACAGCAGTTGGCCCGCAGGCCGGCCGCGGAACGAAGGCAGTAGGAAGGCGGCTACCACTTTTAAAAAGCGTCTGCCACCAGTGGTGCACCAGCAAACGTGTTTGCGATTACGCCATTCTGACGCTTCTACTGCCTCTGGAGCACCGCCGGTGGTCCGCCGAATCATTGCTATCTGGGAAAAAGACAATACATTAGCGATTTGCAACGTGTGTGCCAAGGAAATACCACGAGGCGGAAAGCTCCAAAGACATTTCAACACCACCAACCTCATCAGACATTTGAAGGTTAGTCACGGAAATAAGTATGAGGAGTTTTCAAAGTTAGCTAACGCTAAGGCAGAGCGGAGTCGTGTAGCTAGCAGCTCCGGCGCCACTCAAACAGCTGTGTGTGTGTGTGTGTGTGTGTGTGTGTGTGTGTGTGTGTGTGTGTGTGTGTGTATGTGTGTGTGTGAGCTGAAGAAATGTCTGCAGTGATTGAAAGGACATTTTTTTGATTTTGAGCTAGGACAAAAAGCCAAACAATTAGCCTTTCACCGAGCCCCGCCCCCCTTAGTTACTGTTGCTACGTCCAACAAACAAATGGTCAAACATGACCAGCGCGACAGATTGCCATGATGGGAAGAGGTATACCCGTGCGTGTCAGTGACCTTTTTTGGAGCAATACCTCTGCGATATCCTCCAGATCGAGGCAAAGGGGTTACAGTATGCAGTGGAGGAATATATTCAAAATATAAAAATACGCAATGAAGGAGACACGACTACTATCGAGGCTAATGCTTACCGGTCACTTGATGCATTCTTCTTTAACTACTATATTATGTGCCAGTGATTCTTATTTTGTTCTGTTTGGTTCACAGTGTTGAGCAAGTTACTTTAACATTGTAATATATTCTATATGCTATGTTCGACTTTGTTGTAAACTGACGAAAAATAAAGTTGGGGAGCTCAAAGACCCAACACAACAGCAGCTAATGTAGCTAGCGTTAGCTAACATGTTAACTAATGTTGGCTAAAGCTAAAGGGCTCGTTAAACTTAGCTTAGAGAGTAGGTTAACCTTCTGGCAATGATATTTAACATTCTGGCAATGATATCCATGGTAATCATAACTTTGGTCCAATTTGTGTTCTTGCCTCTAGTTAGTAGATCTAGACAACACGGTAACTAGTTAGCTGTTAGCCTTACCTTTGAGCAGACGTATTTAGCTATGCTTCGTAATGTTCGACACATGTAACTGGGAGTGGGGCCGTCCACGCCGTTTTATCCATTGTTGGCACCGCTCACGTTGTGTTTTTGGCTTTGGGAATGGAAAAAACACAACTCCTCCAGACAATCTCTCGGGGTATCTAGTGTCCGATTTACAAACGCTGTGGGCGGACCGCTTCACCATCTTGCTTGGAGTCAATGTTTGCCGGACCTGCTCACATAGTAACGGTTGCTATGATGTGTGATTGGACAATGGCCGTTTTGGGGGAGGGTCCGGCGAAAGGTCAATTACTGATACATTTTCTAAACATGTGTGACTGTTACGTAATGGCGTAATTTTCAGTTCATAAAAGTGATCGGTATCGGCCGATATGTCTTCCAGCAATCGGTGATCTGCCCCAAAAATCCTGATCGGAGTAGGTCTAGACTACACTCAATAATTTACACAAAACCCAACAAATCCCCCAAGAGCAAGCATTCAGTGCAACCCCAGCTAACAATTTTTGGTTCCCGTTTTTGGTTGCGGAAACGTTCCCTGAAGGTTAGTTTTTGATTAGTTTGTAGTTAGTTTTGGTCCCCATGTGAACGTTTAGGGAACGTTAGTTTTTGGTTACATCGAACGTTCTCAGACGTTCCCGGAACGTTCGCCTAACCTTTAGAGAACGTTCCCCTAACGTTATTTTATATATATATATATATATATATATATATATATATATATATATATATATATATATATATATATATATATATATACACAAGAATCAGAATCAGTTTTATTGGCCATAGACACATAACAGTGCAAATGTAGTGTCCAAGATGCATATTGGAATGATAAAGTATATAATGTGTAGGTGAACGTCCAAAGCGGGAACGACCCCACTTAGCAGCACTTCAGGAGAGTGATGTCAGTGGAAAAGAAGCTGTTCTTGTGTCTGGTTGTTTTTGTGTGCAGGGATCTGTAGCGCCTGCCAGAGGGGAGGAGGCAGGAGGATGGCAGCAGTGTAGAAGATGGCCAACAGCTCTTGTAGTAGGCTATGCTTCCGTAATAAAACATAGAGCTCCATGGTTTTGAAGGCTCAGTCCTTCTCAGCTGGCCTAAAAAGAAAGAAACAAATGTTTGATATGTCATACTAAGAATGAACACTTTGACAAAAGCAAGACTAATTGCAGTAAGCCAGTTTTACAGTCATGCGTAAAATCGCCGACGTACCCCCGCAGACCCCTCTGCGTCTACGTCGGACCCCACACTGTAGCCTGACGTGCACCTCTCGAAAATTGCAACTACACATTGCAGCGACGCACGTCGCTGGGCCGTGGATTGGTAGCGTTTGCATCCCCCCCCCCCAACTAATTTCCTGGTTCTCCTTCTCCATAAACAACATGAAATCAAGGAGAGGGTTAACTTTTCCTGCTCCAGATTTCCCACCGTGGTCAGAAAGAACAGAGGAGACACTTTGTTTCTCTCACTATGACTCTAGAGGCGCTACTCGCTTCGGAGCTAATGGCTGTGACTCTCTCACTGATCCTTCACTCTATCGCCCACTCCCCACACACACACACATGCCGGCTCGGCGCAGGGGGGAAAAGTTAGGACAATTCCAAGGGCCCATGACTGACAGGGGCCCAAAAAAATAGGTAAAAACTAATATAAATTATTAAACCATCATCATTCAGCATATATATATTTCGAATATAATAATAATTAATGATCTCTTTGTTTTTACTTGTTTTTGGCAGTAAACGTTAAATATCCCCATTGACCAAAAAGTAAACATCCATATTCTAGTAAGGTGTTTAGTTGCAGCAAAGAATTTCTAATATAGGAAGAAGTTCCACTCCCTCGTTACTTCCGGGTTCTGAGTTCCACTAGATGGCGCTCACAGGCCAGTGCAGAATGAATGGGACTCTATGGAGCTATACCCATAAAAACCCACTTTTCTCAGGATATAATTTTTTGTCTAGTAATTTGAATGTTGCATTCGAAAGGGGAGGCAAACAAAATACATACTGCTGGGTGTTAGATTTTTTTAAAGTCGCTTTTTTGTTCTAAAAAGCCTTTTAAAATGTCAATAATGTCATACACATATACGGCCAGAGATACTGCTTTACGGCAAGCTCTGTGTCGCTTCCTTTTTTCTCTCGAGGCGTC
Source organism: Gymnocephalus cernua (assembly GCA_023631565.1). Lineage (NCBI taxonomy): Eukaryota > Metazoa > Chordata > Actinopteri > Perciformes > Percidae > Gymnocephalus > Gymnocephalus cernua. The sequence continues at coordinate 31,935,286 of CM042437.1, read as the reverse complement.
GACAACACAGCTAACAGGTTAGGCTCCCCCTGTCAATACACATGCTAGAAAGAGGTTTGCTAGTGTTTTAACGCCCACGCCGAAATATTCACTCTGACATTCTGGCTCCGCTTCGGATGCCGTCAAACGGGATCTCCGATCGTAATCAGTCCTTCACTGACCAATCAGCATTCATTAGCAGAATGCTAGCGTGGTATGGGCAACAACGACTCAACCTGTAAGAAATCGAAAGGGCATAAGGACTCGTTCATTCAACTTTTGACCTATAATCCATGTTGAACTTGCAAAAACTACAATCAAATCTGAGATTTCTCAATGACGAAAGAGACAAATTTAGCCGTCTAGCTCCATAAGGTCCCATTCATTTTGCCCTGGACCGTGATCACCCCCAGTGGAACTCTGGTGGAACTGCAACCAAAGTCGGTACAATGGGGCTGAATGGGGAGTGGAACGGCTTTCCGTAGACGGGCTTTGGTTGCAGTCAGTAGATGCGCCAGAACTTCAGTGACCACAATGTTGCCAAGTAACGTTAAATCAAAATCTGGTTTTCAAAAAAGGAAAGAGAGAAAAGAGAGAGAGGAAAGACAAAGGAAAGGGTGTCAAACTGTAACCCAGTTTTTCACCAAGAAAGGTGGGTAGCCTGTAGTCTGTGAGTGGTATTAACCTGTTAGCTTAATGTCCATAGTGACATAAGATAGCTAGCTACAGACTAGTGTTAATCACCATTTAATCAGTGCAGGGAAATGTTTAGCAAGATATTCATATTAAATCATTGTCCCTGCCTCTTTTAGCAGACTTAACAACAGATGAGTCAGCAGCACCCCAGTCTCCCCCTAACTGGGCCCCTCCCTGTCCCAGTGAAGGAGAGCAACATTGGGTTCAATGACATGCCAGTTAACATCATTGCAGGGAGTCTGTGGGTCTCTTGCTCTTTTTACCATTACAAAAAAGAAAATGAAATATTTATTAATGACAGAAATTCAAACACATTAATAACAGTTATTTTCTCAAATAATGATCATTATGAAATAAAATTTAAAAAACAACCTACTGTCTGTACTGGATGCTGGACAGTTGGAAACAGTGAGTAGCTTACCTGAGCCTGCATGTAGATACAGACAATATTAAAATAATCCAGTTTGATACGTTCATTTAGATTGAATTATGGAATGACATCTATAGATACAGACTTTATTATTCCCATCATGAAGGGCAGTTAATATATAGCCTATTTATATATTTAAGTTTGTTTGTTTTTCTTTTTTTAAATATTTCATTAATAATAATAATAATAATAATAATAATAATAGTAATTTTGTTAAGAGAATTTTCCATTTTGTCAAATTTTACAATAAAAATACAATGAGACTGTAAAAGGTGGCCTTCAGGACATTTTTTATTGTTGCTTTTAATCTTGCATCAAATAGTGAACTGCATACTAGACTTGCATGTACAAATCACCAGCAGTAAATATTGTGCTAGTACTAGTATTGAACTACAAGAAGCAAGACAGTTGCAAGCCTTTAATTAGAGTTATGTAAAGCTTTTGATGGGACAGTTAGGTCCTAGAGATGTGGTGACAACAGCTGCACAGAGGGGGCCCAATTAGATTTTTTGTCATGGGGCCCAAAATTCCTGGCAGTGCCCCTGCTCGGCGCACACACCAGTGCACAAGTATAAACATCAGGCCACTTACGTAGGCTACGGCGAAAGCTCTGCAAGCAGCCTTTGCACGACTGTAAAACAACCTTTACTAACAACCCTGTTTTTTCTGATCACAAATATTGATAGATTATGAACATCACATTGAAAAATTTCAATTTACCGTCTGTGTGGGGCAAACTTCAGTGCTTGCCCAATCAAGTCCTGCTGCAGTCAGCTTTACTGGGAGGCTGCTAGAGTAGAAGTCAAAATTAAGTCAAATTAAAACCTCTTATCAGCCAAGCTAAGCATAATACTGATGTGAACAATAAAATAACACCTGCCTGTTATAACCCTGCAGATTGTCAGGTCCCGGAAGGCCTTCTTTGCCTTTCTGCCCCACAGGCTAAACTGTTTTAAAACGTCATTGGTTGCCACGCCGTAGCATGCGACGGATGGCAGCACCTCTGGTCGAAACTCCAAGGCTTGTCAGGAAAAGTTGCTGTAAAACATATAGAAATACAAATTATACATGTGGAACAAAGTGGAGAGTTTGTACAATCTCATTTTGTGAGAAATCAGTTCAGTTATAATGATATTTGAAGTTATGCAATTATATAGTGTTAATCTTAGGGCACTTAAAGGAACACGCCGACTTATTGGGACATTAGCTTATTCACCGTAACCCCGAGAGTTAGACAAGTCGATACATACCCTTCTCATCTCCGTGCGTGTCGTAACTCTGTCTGACGGCTCCACCGTTAGCTTAGCCTAACACAGATCCTGGAGGTAACCGGCTCCAACTAGCCTACTGCTCTGAATAAGTGACAAAATAACGGCAACGTGTTCCTATTTACATGTTGTGATTTGTATAGTCACAGCGTGTACAAATAATGTCACTTGAGATACAGCCATCTTCTAACCGTATATAAACTGGGAACTATATTCTCAGAAAGGGAAACAGCGCTACTTGGGCGGAGTGATATGCTGCAGCTCTGAGCCCAAGTAGCGCTCAGCAGAGCTGCAAGCATATTCAAGTAGTTTCACCTAATACAGTTAAAACCCGAAGTCAAGCACAAAACTATTGTTTTTTAGCAAAATTGATATCAGCCTTAAAATAAATATATTTTCTTGCTATGCTGTTTATCTTACTTAGCTACATTTTATAAGACCAATCATTTGGAGCTGGTTTGAATAAACATTTTCAAAACCGCACTCAGAACAACGGGAACGTTGTGTGGAGGTACAGTGCAACCACGGGAGAACGTTTCAGTTGGTTGGTTCCCTTAACTTTTAGGGAATGTTATAACCCTGAGGGAACGTTCCCTTTTTAGTTGGTTCAAACTAACTCTTTCCTGGGTGAAAAGAAACATAAAGACTCCGGAGAGCAAGTTCCCCAGAGCTAGGTTAGCAACAAGCATTTCTGGGACAGAGAAGCAGGTGGGCCGGGCTAGGCAGATACTGCAACTCCTCACTCCCTAACTATAAGCTTTATCAAAGAGGAGAGTCTTAAGTTTACTCTTAAATGTGGTGACAGTGTCTGCCTCCCGGACCCAGACTGGGAGCTGGTTCCACAGGAGAGGAGCCTGATAGCTGAAGGCTCTGGCTCCCATTCTACTTTTAGAGATTCTAGGAACCACAAGTAACTCGGCATTCTGGGAGCGCAGTGCTCTAGTGGGACAGTAAGGTACTATGAGCTCTTCAAGATATGATGGTGCTTGACCATTTAGAGCTTTGTAGGTCAGGAGAAATATTTTAAATTCAATCCTGGATTTTACAGGGAGCCAATGCAGAGAAGCTAATACAGGAGAGATATGATCTCTTTTCTAAGTTCTTGAAAAAAGGCTGTTCTTGAGGTCTGTTTTAAGTGGGCGTTGAAGGATATATCCTGATCAAAAATAACTCCTAGATTTCTGACAGTAGTGCTGGAGGCCAGGGCAATACCATCCAAGGTAGCTATGTCTTTAGATAGTAAGTTTCGAAGTTGTTTAGATTCCAGCGCAATAACTTCAGTTTTGCTTGAGTTTAGCATCAGAAAATTGTAGGTCATCCATGATTTTATATCTTTGATGCATGTTTGAAGTTTAGTAAACTGACTGATTTCATCTGGCTTGATTGATAAGTATAATTGGGTGTCATCCGCATAACAGTGAAAATTAATTGAGTGTTTTCTAATAATATTGCCTAGAGGAAGCATATATAAGGAGAATTGAATTGGTCCAAGCACTGAGCCTTGTGGAACGCCATGGTTAACTTTAGTGTACTTGGAGGATTTATCATTAACATTAACAAATTGAGATTGATCAGAGAAATAGGACTTAAACCAGCTTAGTGTGATTCCTTTAATGCCAACTAAGTGTTCCAGTCTCTGTAACAGGATGGTATGGTCAATAGTGTTGAATGCAGCAGATCTAGTAAGACAAGTATGGAGACAAGTCCTTTGTCTGAAGCAGTTAGAAGGTCGTTAGTAATTTTCACCAGTGCTGTCTCTGTGCTATGGCGTTGCACTGCACCTCTGATTACTAATATCTACCTTGGGTTGTCATGGTTTATGACCGATAATAAACTCTGTCAGATTTTTTGATATAAGAGCAGCTCCATCCCAAGTGGGATGAATGCCGTCTCTCTTACTCTCTCTCTTAGACTAGGCTTTCCCCAGACCGTCTTCCAGTTATCTATGTAGTCCACATCATTAGCTGGGCACCATTCCTTCAACCGCTGATCAGGTTTGGCAGGGGTCCAAAGAAAACTACTGAGTCCGACATTGTCTTTGCATATGCACAAAGTGACTTAACATTAATTTTAGTGATCTCGGATTTACATAATCGGGTATCATTGCCACCTACATGGAGTATAATCTTACTGTATTTACTGTTATTTTTATTTTTAAGATAAGATTCTATATCGCCCGCTCTGGCCCCAGGGACGCACACGACCGCGGCCACTGGAGCCGACATCCTAACGTTTCGCAGTAGAGAGCTCCCAATTACCAAAATTGGCTTCTCAGCGGTTGTATCACTGAGTGGGGAGAAACTGTTAGAAAGGCGAGGATGCCCCGATTTAGAGCGACCGCCGCTATGTGCACCCCCCTGTTTATAGTTAGTGCTATGCTTCCTTCGGACAGTCACCCACCCGCCCGACTGCTCGGGGTCTGCCGGGGGACTGCTAGCAGAAGCTACAGAATGTTGGCCCGCACCAGCTACGCTAAGCTGGCAATCTACGGAAGTATACGACTTTGATTCCATGGTATGGAGCCGTGCTTCAAACTCACTAAGCCTCGCCTCCAGAACAGCGAATAAACTACATTTATTACATGTGTCATTATCACTAAAGGAGGAATAGCTGAACATTTGACACACAGAGCAAGAGAGAGCAGGAGATGGAGAGGAATTGGCCATTGCTAAAGGCTAAGCTAAAGTAGCTAACAGCATTTTAACAATCGTGAGATCAGCGGGGCAGTTGTTGTAAGGGAAGATAGCTATAGCTACGTGCTTGAGTGTAACTGGTGTAGTTTAAATGCAATTTGAGGCAGATAGCCGCTAAATTAAACAGATGCTTATGCTTATGCCCCGTTGATGCGGGATCTAAGCAAGCAAGGTTTGTTTTAAATGTAATCCAGGCAAATAGCTGCTAAATTAGACAGTAAAGCAGAGTTGAGTACGTTTTTGTTGGAGCAGCAAACAAGCGTCCGTAACACAACACAAAAACACTGGAAATGAGGCAATACGCTTACCGTAAATGTCAGCACGTCAAAATGTGGATGGCTGAACTTTACCCTCCTCTCCAGCAGTTCAGTTAATCTTTAATGTACCTAAACAATGATCAATGATTACCACATTTCTCTCTCATATTGCTCCTCATAACCACTGAAAACTGTCAAAAAATCGAAACAGAAATTTGTTGATCACTGATCGCTGTTTAGGTACATTAAACCACGTTAAGCTTTTGCCTTTGAATGGGCTCTAAGCAGAACCGCCTAATGTCAGATAATGTCCATAATAATTGGACTTTGGGTTAATTTGTTGACAGTTTTCAGTGGTTATGAAGAGCAATCCCTTGACTGTCTAATGCTTTTTTGAAAACTTAAGGCTTTCTTCTTCATAAAACGTGTTGGACATCATCACATTTTTTAATACATTTAATTAATTTACATTAGTAAGCTACAGGACAGCGTCTTTCAAAACATGACCTGCGCAAAAGAGTAAAAAAAATTAATTGAATTGTACCCAGCACTACTGGAAATAGTTTGAACCAACTAAAAAGGGAACGTTCCCTCAGGGTTATAACATTCCCTAAAAGTTAAGGGAACCAACCAACTGAAACGTTCTCCCGTGGTTGCACTGTACCTCCACACAACGTTCCCGTTGTTCTGAGTGCGGTTTTGAAAATGTTTATTCAAATGCATCTGTGTCCCCAGCACATTTCAAACCAAACTGACGCCCATGCCTCCTCCCCCCTCTTGGGATTTGATGTTGTACCATCACGTGACTCAGCGGCGCCAGGTAAACAAGCAAGCAACCAGCCAGGCCTGGCGGCGGCCAGCAGCACACACACAAGCAGGACAGAGATGGAGCAGAAGAATGGCAGAGAGGAAGAGGTGCGCCGTTTGGCTATATTTTCAGGCAAAAAATGAAACAAGCAAGCTGTATAATATGTAAAAAGGCTGTAAGATACAGTGTTAACTCAACAATTTAATACAAGCATATGAAAATTCTGTCCTGGGTTTGTAACTTATTAACAATCCAAAGGAAAAATCACAAAACCACTTAAAGGTCATGAAAATTCATTCAGATTTAGCAATTTGATGATGCATCCACCTTAATTATTAAAAAGTATTGGTATTGTATCGGTATTGTATCGGTATCGGCGATACTGGCCCTGTATTTACTTTACTAATTTACTAATTTTGCAGTAACACCACTTATAACAAACCCTGTCAGACGTTATGTTACATATACATGTTGCCCACATGGCTACCTGTCTTAAAGGGGAAGGGTTGGCTGGTAACAATCATGTAAAAGGAGAACGGTAAAAGTTTACTTTTTTATCAAGCAGCAAAGAAGTTGCAGATGCCCCGAAATAAACTATGCTAACAATGCTGTTTGCATACAACACACCCTTATAATAGCCCAATTTGAAACATGTTTAATTTTAAATTAATAGGCGATAATGTCTATAATATCCACAGCGCTGCCTAGGAGGGTCTGGCTAGTCCACACAGCATTCTGGGATAGGAGAAAAACTCTGCTCTGGTTTATTGGCATTTCTTTAAACCAACTACAATTGTCTTGGGTGGTGCTAAGCGCCGGATGGAGCCACAGTGCCTCTGCAAAATAGCCTCGGAAAGGAACTTGTTTTGGTGGAACGTGTACGTTCAAAAGTAGTTTTAGTCGTGCAACAGAAAACTCAGATTGGACAGATAGTCTAGCTAGCTGTCTGGATTTACCCTGCAGAGATCTGAGGAGCAGGGCATGAAATTAACACCCGCCCACCCGCCAAATGCGGGTGAATTTTGCAATTGGCGGGTAACACTGTCAATCTACCTGCCACATTGGCAGGTAGCCAATGAGAATTGAGTGATTCAGACGCGCAACTATTGGTAAGCAGGGTACGCGGTTGCTTACGGGCCCAGACCAATCAGGGGCCTGCATCACTGGAAGACATTGATTGACAGCCGGGGCCCCCTATCGCATTTGCATTACTCGCGACAATCCCAGCAGTCCCACGTGCAGCCACTGACCAAGCGGTAGTGAGAACGGGTCAAATTCATTTCCTTGTTTCTGATAACGAAGACAAGACGTGTGTGACTCGAACATTTCACATTTACCAACAAAACGTCCTGCCAACCGGTAGAAATTTTAACATCAATGTACGCTGTAGCGATGTTTCACTCTGAATGCTGCTGCCGTTTCAGTCCTGTCCTGGGCTGTTGCTCGATTTCCCACGCGACGCGCGCACACACACACACACACACACATGGACACACGGACACAATCACGCGGTGAATGCAGGAAAAAACGGAGATGAGACGTACACAATAACCTAAATTGAGGACAGCTACGCCCATTATTGTAAGTGCAATAAGTTAAAGTCCAATAAGTAGCTACTCAAACCGTATGAATGTGTGTCCCAGACCAGGATAGAAAATTAACTAACGATGTAAAGATCAACAAGCCACTGACACATAGGCCTAGCTGTATGTTCAAATTTGATTAGTTCAATAAATTATTATGTTTTGCCTTAATACACAGGCTAGGATGAATAGGACAGGATAGGAACAGAGAGACACAGTAATTCCTGTTTTTCACCTTTATGAGGCAAAAAAAAAATCTGGCTGGTAAAAAGTCATTGTGGCAGGTGGATTTTTAAATCCACCCGCCACAATGGCGGGTGGTCAAAAAAGTTAACTTCATGCCCTGCTGAGGAGCATTTAACCAGAGTCCTCACAAATCCACCAGAGTTTAAAATTACAACACAAAGAAAGCTGAAGGTAACGGACATCCGGCTGAAAAGAGTGACATCCGGCAACACCGGAGCAATTTCCGGCAACACCGGAGCAATCCCGGAAGGGGAACGTCATGGATATAGACTGCTCTAACTGTAACTAAATGCTTGGAGTGACATCAGCCTGTTTTGGGACTGAGGACAAGGGCATTGCTGATAAATAAATCGTGTACCACCAGATTTCATTATACAACGTTATAGAATGTATATCTAATTCTGTTGCAATGATTCAATAAATTCCCCAACCACCCTTTGGCTTAGAAGAATGATGATTACAGGAATGCTCACAGTGGGAATGGACTCATTGCACTGTGACAAATTCAACTGCCCTCACTGCTTTCTTTCATGCTGACACAGCTGTAATGCTCTCAATATTTGTCACACTGCTACACATTCACTTTTTAAAAGCTGCAATATGCAGTTTTACAGTTTATATTATTATCCACAATCAGCCTGTGTTAGAGATTTTTTATTTTTTTATTTATAGCAGATGTTTTAGCACATGCTAAAGTAATGTGATAAAGGTATTTCCTTGTACAAATCCAGCAAAAAACCTGCAGGAAGCCAGTGTAGGACACTGCACAGCCTTCCATCTCAAATTATGAAGTGTCTTAGTGTGCAACAGAATCTGTCCACCACATTATATATCTCTATTTGAATGCCTGCATTTTCCCAAATTTGGCTTTTCAATAACGATTAACACATATAATGTGAGCACAATCAGCTGTATACTGCAGAAATCACTAATAAAACATATGATACCAATATAATAACATTGTCACTGGGATCTTCAAGGGGATTGGCTGTGTTTGCCATCTGCTTCTTCAACCTGAAGACCTGCTCGACCCACCACAGCTGCAGGCTAGTTGCGATGTCATTGCGATTCATTGAAATGAACAATGTCAGATATGAACTCCGAAGGGCAACAACAAAAATACGTTGTTGCCTGAAGGCAAGTTTTTTAAGTTATTGTCGCTTTTAGTCTCGCATTGCCAGACCTTCCTCCACATCGCTGCGGAGGAGGGTCTGGCTAGTCCACACAGCATTCCGGGATGGGAGAAAAATATGCTCTGGTTCATTGGCATTTCTTTAAACCAAACACAATCGTCATGGATGGTGCTAAGCAGATTGGACAGACAGTCTAGCTAGCTGTCTGGATTTACCCTGCAGAGATCTGAGGAGCAGTTAACCAGAGTCCTCACAAATCAACCGGAGTATCTCTGTTGAACTGTCATCTCTCATTTTTTTTCGCTGCCATGCCGCCAGAGTTGAAGTGGAAGCTGAACCTCAGGTGAATAGATGGGTATTGTTGAGGTTGTTGAAACACGTCTTGGAAAGCAGTTTTGATTGTCCGTGTTTCTGTCACTGCGTCCCTCAGGAGCAGATTCGGCCCCTCTCTCTCAAATCCCTGTTCTCCGGGAGATACTGAACACTTTGAAAAAGCTTGTTGTTGTTACATGCTACCCTGCCTCTAAAAGAGCACATTAAGAGTATTATACCAGAGGAGAACAGATTAAACACTCCAGACACAGATGGCACCATTGTGTTGTCCTCTCACCATGGAAAAGACAGGTTAAAAGTTGCAAAAAAGCATCCTCCTTAAATGAAAACAATCTTCAGCCCTGAGCCATAATTGACTGTAAAACATACAGATCATTGCTGGTGCTGGTGCAGTGCATCATATCTGAAGAACTTCCCAGCTATTTCACAGGCAACTAAGTATCTACATCACATAAATGTGAGATTGTCTCTGTAGGCTACTCGCTCCGTTTCTGATGGTTGAATGATTAACGCAGAAATGTGCTGATTAGTATTAGCGCTTCTGAACGGGCCGGGTGGGTAGCGCACTGCCATGAGTCCATGAGACAACTGTCTGATTAGGTACTCACATTTTCATTGTAATATTTTGTGATTAAATTCTAAATTTGCCACGTTCTCTGTTAGGTCAATGTAGAAGCACAATGTCTGATGTAGACATAGCCTACACTGTAAGTCAGTAGTAGGCTATACAGTGGAGTTGCATATTAAGTGGTTTGGGGTCCTTCAATAACAAATTTTGGGGTACAATTTAGTTTTCGAAAATTCTACAACCAGCAATACCACAGGCCACGCAATCGGCAATCGTTCCAAATGGATTTTTCAACGGGCACTTAAGTAATAATTATAATATATTTTATTTTTATAACACTTTACACGTTACAGTAAAACCAAATATTTGTTCCATACAATACAGTAACGTGAGCTATCTAAATTAGCCTGTATTCATCCTAATGCATACACCGTAATGAACACAGTCACACACAAAATAAAGCACCATCATTTTATTCAACACTGTCTCTAACTTCTCCTGGCCATGTAACCTTTGCTGTGTAGTTATTGATCGGTGGCTATTTGTATGCCAGGCTCGAGCAGACAGTCAGACACCAATCACATGACTTTAATCCAGATCACTTAGGTAACATGGCCACTTGCTGTTGTCATGAAAAGTCATGAAAGACGGCAAAGTCAACACGCTACATCACAACCACACCTCCAACAGTCTCTGTATCACCTGTTAAACAAGTTCCTTAGTATAGATTGTAACTGCTTCTTCTCAACCATTAACCATGGGTTGCTTAAACCAGTGGTTTCCAAACTTTTTCATGTCAAGGACCCATAATCTGACGCAAATGAGACCCTGGATCCCCATTTGATAAGGATTTTTCCCATCGTCCCCCATCGGATGGATCTTAGCTTTTGGATGTTTTATTACAGAAAGTGTATGAAACCCATGACCAAAGTAGTCATACATTCTCTCATTGTGTTACTTATGAATGGAGTTATAGTAAAAATAAATGATTCCCCTTTTGGCTGGGTACCCCCTGGAACCCCCCTCAAGGACCCATGGGGCTCCCCAGACCGCACTTTGGGAACCACTGGATTAAAGCACTCTGCCACCTAAACTTCCCAGCTGTGATGAAGATAGGGTGTTAATTAAAAAAAGACTCACACATAGCAACTTCCTATTGCTCTTTTTAAACAGCAGCCATCAAAGAGAATGTTTGCTGTTATTTCAAAAATCACCATGTCAATTACTTAAATATACTTGGAACTCATACATTTTGTCTGAATTTGTGTCTTGTACTGTACACAGACAGCAGTTCTGTGTTGCACCATGTTGATTTGAACACTAGATGTCAACACTATCTTGCAGTTAAATATGATAAATCTAACTATTTCCCAAGAAGGTTTTTTCACTGTGATCCATTAACTCCTTCTGGTCTTCAACCACATTTTGAAGTCTGGTAATTCCTCATAAGTAAAGAAAGTCAATTTTATTTTTAAAGCACTTATCACAGACAAGGCATAAAAACATAAATACATTAAAGGAACACGCCGACTTATTGGGACACACGCCTGACAGTTAGACAAGTCGATACATACCCTTCTCATCTCCATGCGTGTCGTAACTCTGTCTGAGGGCTCCACCGTTAGCTTAGCCTAGCACAGATCCTGGAGGTAACCGGCTCCAACTAGCCTACTGCTCCGAGTAAGTGACAAAATGGCAACATGTTCCTATTTACATGTTGTGATTTGTATAGTCACAGCGTGTACAAATAACAACGTATACAAACTGGGAACTATATTCTCAGAAAGGGAAGCAGTGCTACTTGGGCGGAGTGATACGCTGCAGCTCTGCTGAGCGCTACTTGGGCGGAGTGATATGCTTGCAGCTCTGCTGAGCGCTACTGGGGCGGAGTGATATGCTTGCAGCTCTGCTGAGCGCTACTGGGGCGGAGTGATATGCTTGCAGCTCTGCTTAGAGCTGCAGCGTATCACTCCGCCCAAGTAGCACTGTTTCCCTTTCTGAGAATATAGTTCCCAGTTTGTATACAGTTAGAAGATGGCTGTGTCTCAAGTGACGTTGTTATTTGTACATGCTGTGACTATACAAATCACAACATGTAAATAGGAACATGTTGCCGTTATTTTGTCACTTACTCGGAGCAGTAGGCTAGTTGGAGCCGGTTACCTCCAGGATCTGTGCTAGGCTAAGCTAACGGTGGAGCCGTCAGACAGAGTTACGACACGCACGGAGATGAGAAGGGTATGTATCGACTTGTCTAACTCTCGGGGTTACGGTGAATAAGCTAATGTCCCAATAAGTCGGCGTGTTCCTTTAAAACCCATCAATACATATTAAAATCACAATAAATCAAAGTAAATCACAATAAATCACAAAGGCAGGATACATAAAAATATACAGTAATACAGTCAACAATGGGGCTAAACAAACGTGTCTTTAGCTGCATTTTAAAAACATCAACAGGGGTTTTGTACTGTATGCTGAAGGCAACGAACACTTTAAACACTTAGACGGTCGGTTCAATGGTTTAGTCTGCTTTGAAGAGCTTTTCTTCATCTCGTCATCTTGAAACAAGCAGCTCGAGTTGTATGGAGTTATATTCCTATCTTTATTCAAGAGTGCATTCTTTCAATTTGAGAGCATTTCCCACTGATAATACGTTCAGATTTTGTAATAATTTCCCTCAAAACCTTGCTCTCACACTCAAATAGTCACTGCTCGCACTTGGATTTGCTCTGCTTGTGTTCAAACTTTCTTCTTGGACTCAGATATGTTGTTACTTGGACAGATTTCCTGCTCTCAGCTTTGGCCCTTCTCCTCACACTCAGGCTGCTTCTGTTCCAAATCTTCTGCTCTCAGATCTCTCCTGCGCTCTCAGATTTTTTGTGTTACAATCCTATCAAAATTCCCCATCCAATAGAATGCCAGCTGTAGTGTTGACCAATGAAATAATCCCTGCCCTGTTGAGGGTGCGTTCGCTTGACGAACGTCTGTTGCAGGTGGCTGCTCTGTAACCAAGTGTATTTACACCATAGACTGTAGCTATATTACCCCGCTGTCCATTGCTTTATTATTAGTTTATATGCACAGAATGGTCAACACACTTTCACCTGCACCCATCAGGAAACGGGAGAAAGCTTTGAAGTGGGACATATCAAGTTACGTCCATAACTACGAGGTGAGTAACATAACTTAAGCAACTAGCTAGCATATGGCGCTAGCATATAGCCTAGCTTGATGTCCATAAACAATTAGATTTTTTTTTATGGTTTAGTTAGATTGAACGACATATGACGGGCAGTATGTGTGTATTTAATGCCCCCACTTTGACCCCGCGATTTGGCTAATCACATGTTAGAGCCAGTAGTAAAACCTAAACCGTAATATAACTGAAAGAACACAATAAACTGGATTGTTTGTGTCAGTTTTTGCATCAGTGTTGTGTGTTGTTCATCAGAATTTAGTCTTCATTCCTTTTTATAACAGTCTGAAAATGATGGATTCATATCAGTCTGTATAAAACGTTAAGTATATTTTCACCACTATAATAAAAACAGATCTAGACATGATATGCTTTCTTATTTACTCCTTAAATAACAGTTTTTTTTTTAAATTAATACAAAGCAAACTCAACAGAAAAAAACAAGTATTTTTTTCAGTTTCTCTTCTTCCAGGTGGGACTGAAGTACCCCTGTTGAGCTGCATCACAGCTGCACTGTGTGCATGGACCAGTGTTGTACAACCACACTTACTGTGTTGTTCCAGTCAGTACATTACTCCCAACTCAAAATCCTATTGGTTCACCCTGTACTCACCTGTGTGCAGAGGGCAGGCAGCAGTGGCACAAACCAAGAATGTTGGCAAGTCTGATAGTAATGTAATTGTAAAAAAAAATGAATAAAAATAATGTAATCAGGGGCGCCGTATAGGGGGGAAAAGTTAGGACAATTCCAAGGGCCCATGACTGACAGGGACCCCAAAAAATAGGTAAAAACTAATATAAATTATTAAACCATCATAATTCAGCATATATATATATATATATATATATATATATATATATATATATATATTTAGAATATAATAATATTTAATGATCTCTTTGTTTTTACTTGTTTTTGGCAGTAAATGTTAAATATCCCCATTGACCAAAAAGTAAACATCCATATTGACCGACCACCCCCCTGTATCTGCATGAAATGGTTTGGTCCTGCCTTAGCGCACTAGTGACGGTGTTTAGTTGCAGTCAGTAGATGCGCCAGAACTACAGTGACCACAATGTTGCCAAGTAACATTAAATCAAAATTTGGTTTTCAAAAAAGGAAAGAGAGAAAAGAGAGAGAGGAAAGACAAAGGAAAGGCTGTCAAACTGTAACCCAGTTTTTCACCAAGAAAGGTGGGTAGCCTGTAGTCTGTGAGTGGTATTAACCTGTTAGCTTAATGTCCATAGTGACATAAGATAGCTAGCTACAGACTAGTGTTAGCCTACATTTAATCACCATTTAATCAGTGCAGGGAAACGTTTAGCAAGATATTCATATTAAATCATTGTCCCTGCCTCTTTTAGCAGACTTAACAACAGATGAGTCAGCAGCACCCCAGTCTCCCCCTAACTGTGCCCCTCCCTGTCCCAGTGAAGGAGAGCAACATTGGGTTCAATGACATGCCAGTTAGCATCATTGCAGGGAGTCTGTGGAGATTTCTCTGTCTCTCTTGCTCTTTTTTACGGAAGCCGAGAACGGCCATTGATTTTTTTTTTTTCTTTTTTTTTTTCTTTTTTTTTCGGCCATTGATTCTTTTTTTTTAATGATTATGTTATGTAATGTTATCTCATGATAACGACTTATTAATTTGTTATCTCGATATAACAAAGTTTGTTTTCTCAAGATTTTGTTTTTGTTTTCTCAATGTTTTTTATGGAATTTTTTTTTTTTTTTGCCTAAGACACCCTTCCATTTAACCCGGGGAATGGGGCTCCATAAGCGCATAGAAATCTGCCGTTTCTCCCTCCTCGTCTCCGGTCAAATACTCGGGAAAAATCCCACCACGACACCCTTCCATTTAACCCGAGGAAGGAGCTCCATGAGCAGATAGAGGTCTGCCGTTTCTCCCTCCTCCGGGTTAAATTGAAGGCTGTTTTAGTGGGATTTTTCCAGAGTATTTGACCGGAGAAGAGGAGGGAGAAACGGAAGACCTCTATCCGCTCATGGAGCTCCTTCCTCGGGTTAAATGGAAGGGCGTCGTGGTGGGATTTTTCCCAAGTATTCGACCAGAGAAGAGGAGGGAGAAAAGGCAGATTTCTATCCGCTTATGGATCCCCATTCCCCGGGTTAAATTCAAGGGTGTCTTAGGCAAAAAAAAAAATCCATGAAAAAAAAAACATCTCAAGAAACCAAACAAAAAAAATCTTGAAAAACAAACTTTGTTATATCGAGATAACGAATTAATAAGTCATTATCACAAGATAACAGTGCATGAAAAAAAATCCCCCCCCCAAAAAAAAAATCCCTAAAAAAAAAAAAAAGAAAAAAAATTCAATGGCCGTTCTCAGCTTCTGTACTTTTTACCATTACAAAAAAGAAAAGAAAATATTTCTTAATGACAGAAATTCAAACACATTAATAACAATTATTTTCTCAAATAATGATCATTATGAAATAAAATTTAAAAAAAAAAAACCTACTGTCTGTACTGGATGCTGGACAGTTGGAAACAGTGAGTAGCTTACCTGAGCCTGCATGTAGATACAGACAATATTAAAATAATCCAGTTTGATACGTTCATTTAGATTGAATTATGGAATGACATCTATAGATACAGACTTTATCATTCCCATCATGAAGGACAGTTAATATATATTTACATATTTAAGTTTGTTTTTCTTTTTTTAAATCTTTCATTAATAATAATAATAATAATAATAATTTTGTTAAGAGAATTTTCCATTTTGTCAAATTTTACAATAAAAATACAATGAGACTGTAAAAGATGGCCTTCTTATGGTTGCTTTTAATCTTGCATCAAATAGTGAACTGCATACTAGACTTGCATGTACAAATCACCAGCAGTAAATATTGTGCTAGTACTAGTATTGAACTACAAGAAGCAAGACAGTTGCAAGCCTTTAATTAGAGTTATGTAAAGCTTTTGATGGGACAGTTAGGTCCTAGATATGTGGTGACAACAGCTGCACAGAGGGGGCCCAATTTGATTTTTTGTCATTTTCCTGGCGGTGCCCCTGAGGATGACTGTCATGGAGGAAAGAGCTTTGAAGGCGAGAAATTCAAACGATGATACTGAGGGGAGGGTGAGAGAGGGTGAGCGAGGCCACATCCACGGCGGGATTTGCAGATGTAGTTGTAGCCAGGGGGGGATGCTTGGTTGAGGGAGAATAAGTCATTGGGCTGTTGCCAGGTTTCAGTAAGCAGAAGGAGGTCCAGAGTGTTGTCGAGGATTAGTTCATGGAGGGCATGGGCTTTGTTATTGAGCAATCGCGTGTTGAGGAGGGCAAAGGTGGCATGGTGAGAGGGTGGTGGGATGTAGATATGCCTAGATACGGACCCTACGCCGTAGCCTAGCGTCACCTTTCCTCCTTCTCATTTCCCTGTTCTCCTTCTCCATAAACAACATGAAATCAGGGAGAGGGTTACCTTTTCCTGCCACAGCTATCCGATCGTGGTCAGAAAGCACTGGGGAGACACTTTGTTTCTCCGTCTCCACCGCCGGAGTCGGTACTCACTCCAAAGCTAATCCCCGTCACTCTCTCACGGCGTAGGCTCTGCATAGAGTGCATACTACTATACATCAGCGTTTAGTGTGCACATGAATTGTAAGCAGTCTTTTTCTACTTCTCAAAATGTCCAGTTATTATTGGAAATATTTTACAGGCCAGAAAAGGTAAACGTTTTCACAAAAAGAAAATCTTTTCATTTAGTGAATCCTCAGTTTTATCATGGGGTGCCTTTGGGATGTCCCGCCCCCCAGGTTGGGAACCACTGCTGTAGGAGATATCTATGTACAAATGTCCTCATTTTATTTACCTAAACCAAAATGAGTGGCTGCGACAGAAAGGAAAGTTACATATTTGAGACATTAGATTCTCCCTGTGTCCTGAAGCAAACTGAAGGGAAATCTTCTCCACCCCTCAGAAACAAATTCAATTTGTGTTTAAGTCTACAACATTTGTTTCATTTAAGGTCTTCATACATGCCTGTGACTTAACTTACAAATGTAGGTGTATATACAATTTTTAACTGTTCAAGTTCAGCACCACCATCTCATTATGACCTGTGTTTGTATTAAGAAGGGCCCCTGGCTGGCACTAATATGCAAAATGATGAGGGAATATTCCAGCAGCCTAATCCTTGCATGCTAACTGATCCATTAAAGCCCTAAAATGATCCGATCCGAGGGAGCTTTTCTAAATTACATAAACCTTATTAGAAGAGTTTAACAACTCAGAAAGTGGAGCAGTCACAATACAGCCGCCATATGACTGAAATCTCATCGGTGACCGCAGCAAAACAATGTTCTTAGTTTAATCTCACATGAACACCTTTTTGTTTCATGGTAAAACCAATTACACTGACTTAGCAAGCCATGTGGAAAGTTTTTGTTTGGTCTTAAGTGGTCACAGTTCAGTTTGTGGCCTGGCTTTTGAAGCAAATGTATGAGTTTTTGTGCATTTCTGTGCATATATATGCTCACACTGCACAGCATGCATTTGTACAATATTTACCCGTGAACACTGTATGTAGTGAAAAGGGATTTGAAGTGAGGCATTAGAGAAGCTAGGCTGATGTTTAATATATCGCATTCAAAATGTCGTTTGACTGATAACTGTGATGAAGTCATAATGTGTTTTTCTGACTGTCTCCAGGGTTGCCACCTGTCACTTAAAATATGGAATCGTCCCGTATTTCAAAAAATAATAGTGAGTCCCATTTTGTTTTCTGTTCCTGTAGAAGCCACAAGTCCTTATGAAATCAACGTTTTTTTAAGAAAAATATATTTGGCGTCCCTTTATTGTTCTGTATGAAAGGTGGCAACCCTAGAACAGACAGTTTGTAAATCCTCAAGTCTATGGAGTTATATTCCTATCTTTATTCAAGAGCGCATTCTTTCATTTTGAGAGCATTTCTCACTGATATAACGTTCACATTTTGTAATAATGTCCCTCAAAACCTTGCTCTCACACTCAAATAGTCACTGCTCGCACTTGGATTTGCTCTGCCTGTGTTCAAACTTTCTTCTTGGACTCAGATATGTTGTTACTTGGACAGATTTCCTGCTCTCAGCTTTGGCCCTTCTCCTCACACTCAGGCTGCTTCTGTTCCAAATCTTCTGCTCTCGGATCTCTCCTGCGCTCTCGGATTTTTTGTGTTACAATCCTATCAAAATTCCCCAGCTGTAGTGTTGACCAATGAAATAATCCCTGCCCTGTTGAGGGTGCGTTCGCTTGACGAACATCTGTTGCAGGCAGCTGCTCTGTAACCAAGTGTATTTACACCATAGACTGTAGCTATATTACCCCGCTGTCCATTTCTTTATTATTAGTTTATGTCAACAATGTGCACAGAATGGTCAACGCACTTTCACCTGCACCCATCAGGAAACGGGAGAAAGCTTTGAAGTGGGACATATCAAGTTACGTCCATAACTACGAGGTGAGTAACATAACTTAAGCACCTATCTAGCATATGGCGCTAGCATATAGCCTAGCTTGATGTCCATAAACAATTAGATTTTTTTTTATGGTTTAGTTAGATTGAACGACATATGACGGGCAGTATGTGTGTATTTAATGCCCCCACTTTGACCCCGGGATTTGGCTAATCACATGTTAGAGCCAGTAGTAAAACCTAAACCGTAATATAACTGAAAGAACACAATAAACTGGATTGTTTGTGTCAGCTTTTGCATCAGTGTTGTGTGTTGTTCATCAGAATTTAGTCTTCATTCCTTTTTATAACAGTCTGAAAATGATGGATTCATATCAGTCTGTATAAAACGTTAAGTATAATTTCACCACTAGGCCTATAATAAAAACAGATCTAGAAATGATATGCTTTCTTATTTGCTCCTTAAATAACGTTTCTTTTTTTTAATTAATACAAAGCAAACTCAACAGAAAAAAACAAGTATTTTGTTTGTCTTTCTTTTCTTCCAGGTGGGGCTGAAGAGCTCCACCACTGTTAGAGCTGCTGCATCACAGCTGCAGTGTCTTATCACCAACCCATGAAAGCTAGAAGTCACCCTGCTGCTCCAGATCGACCTACTGTACGGCTGGCTACAGACTACAACCATCTGCTCCAGATCAACCTACTGTACGGCTGGCTATAGACTACAACCATCTGCTCCAGATCGACCTACTGTACGGCTGGCTATAGACTACAACCATCTGCTCCAGATCGACCTACTGTACGGCTGGCTACAGACTACAACCATCTGCTCCAGATCGACCTACTGTACGGCTGGCTACAGACTACAACCATCTGCTCCAGATCGACCTACTGTACGGCTGGCTACAGACTACAACCATCTGCTCCAGATTGACCTACTGTACGGCTGGCTACAGACTACAACCATCTGCTCCAGATTGACCTACTGTACGGCTGGCTACAGACTACAACCATCTGCTCCAGATCAACCTACTGTACGGCTGGCTACAGACTACAACCATCTGCAAGTTTTGTTTGTAGCGAACATCATCAACAGCTGCACTTAAAGTCTCTTGGAGTCATATGTCATGTAAAGTCTCATGGGGACCTAGTTGTTCTCCATAATTCATCATACACTATTTTCTTTTTCTGTTTTGTTATATTGGTACAGACAACACTAAGTATCATTACTAGGGCTGTCAAAATAATGCGTTAATTTCGATTGATTAATCTGAGAAAAAATAGCGCGTTAAAAAAAAATAACGCAGATTAATCCATTCCATATTGACCTTTCACCCAGAGCCGTTCTAGCCACCATTCAACTGTTAAATGAAGGAGGGAGACGAGAGAGTACGCAACAGAAACATCACGCTAGTTTTTTTAACTGTCTATGGTTAACACTACACTCAACAGCAGGTAACGTTAGCCTTCTGCTAGCTAGTAGCTGGATTAAACATGGTTAAAATGCTGACAGCTAGCGCTAAACGGTGTAAGACGGAGATGGTGCGTTCAATGAAACTGGTAATCTACAGCGTCGCGGTGCATTCGTAGTTATTGCAAAATACCCTTTTGAATTTATTTCCTCAGCATATTAGGTCATATTGTTGATTGTTATATATATATATATATATATATATATATATATATATATATATATATATATATATATATATATATGGTCATTATTTTAACAGTAAAATATTATTAAAACAAGTTCTTTAACTTTAATGTCACTAATGCTGATTATTCATTGATTCATTTGAATTGAAATATTTAAAATATTTTCACAGCAAAAATTATGTACGCGATTAATTTAGATTAATTAATCACTGAGTCTGTAATTAATTCGATTACATTTGTTAATCGATTGACAGCCCAAATCATTACTTAATCACAGTATATATTATTCTGGTGTACACTGTTGACTTGACTCCCTGCTACTGACGTCACTTTATGCTTGCTGTAACTTAATGTAAAAGGGTTAATATCAAGTATGAAATGATGAAGGACAAACTTTTAGAGCCATGCTATCATGACAAAAATTTGTGATTGCCCCAAAGATTTCGGCTGGCAGCATTTTCTAATAAGGGGATCGCAGAGGAATTTTTCCTGGCCAAGAAAACAGCCACCAGGTTTTCACCTCTGCCATGATTAGCATTGTTGTTCCATGTCATCTGCAATTGATGTATTTTTGAAGAATCATCATTCAAAATGTATGTGTCCATCTTGTTACATATCACAGTGTATTGAATGATAGACTGTATGTATGATTTAAAAAAGGGAGGATCTGATAGGTTGACATTTCAGCATTCAGGGTTTTCAGATGTATGTTGTTTAGAGACAACCTGCTTACACAGGAAACTGAAGGAGCCTGAAATGTGCAAAGCTATTAAGAGTCTACCATACAACGTGTGGAGGCTATTTTCTGTGACCAGAGAAATAGTGTTCACTATGTCAGCACAAACCAACATGTATAAGAAGGACCCACCTTCATGTTAAGGCAGACACTATGGAATACACACATCTTCTGTGTGTATACATGGTTCTCCTTTGTTCAATCTTGAATAAAGTATCAATTTAATCTCAAATCATGTCACTCCTCCTTTGTGACAAATGTCTCCTTATCACTTCTAGTTATTATTTTATTGCACTTGCTACTACCTCATAACTTTACCTTAATTGCTCTTGTATAGTTAATTTATCTTCTAGTTGTATATACCTCCTATTTAATATAATTTAATTATTCTTAATTTGTGTTGCAATGCCTGAATCATCCCTCTTGTGAACACTTATATTTATTTTAGTTCATATCATTACCCTGCTCACAAACTCACCTGCAGCTGGGTCATCTGTTTGCCAATACCAATGTTCCTGCTACAGTAAATCCTACAGGCAAAGTGTACTGCTTCACAGCAGCACCATACGCTTTTTAGGAGTTGTGTCAAAAATTGTGCCGTTTGTTATTAATTATTGTTTTGACAAGGTAAATTAAATCCATTTACCAAGTGTTGGTTCTGGTAAATTGAATTGTACTGTTTTGTTTTATAAAGGTTACAGAACATGAAAAACCTATTTGCCTTGATCAGGGTTTTAGTTTGTTGCAAATATGAACATGGTTTTAATAATCTGTATCTTATTGCTCTGAAAAAGTACAATGATTTAAGAAATATCAGTGATACTTATCAACATTTATTGAATTGATTGTACATGGCAAGCAGAGAACACAATAGTCTGTTCTCTCTTTTATCACTTGGATTATGCAGGTGATGGTGCAGAAATGGGTGAAGTCCTTGTAAATCTCTGGCACTTTGACAGACAGATCCAGCAGCTCTCCACTGTTGTCTTTGTATAGTGTGCTCCTATTTAAGACAAATTCATAGACATCAACACATAATATATTAGGTGTACATAGCTTTCTTTAACATCATTACTTGCCTTACTCATCTTACCTTACCTTTTCTGATTTGGTTTTGTGGACATCACAGTAATTTTCTCTCCCGGGCCTTGTGATGCATCCTGTGAGTTTAAGCAATATAAAGAAATGATAAGTGTATGTAACATGATGTGTGTGTAGTTGTAGTATTTGAATTACAATTACATTCAGGGGCGCCGCCAGGAATTTTGGGCCCCATGACAAAAAATCAAATTGGGCCCCCTCTGTGCAGCTGTTGTCACCACATATCTAGGACCTAACTGTCCCATCAAAAGCTTTACATAACTCTAATTAAAGGCTTGCAACTGTCTTGCTTCTTGTAGTTCAATACTAGTACTAGCACAATATTTACTGCTGGTGATTTGTACATGCAAGTCTAGTATGCAGTTCACTATTTGATGCAAGATTAAAACAATATAAAATGTCATCTTTTACAGTCTCATTGTATTTTTATTGTAAAATTTGACAAAATGGAAAATAATCTTAACAAAATTATTATTATTATTATTATTATTATTAATGAAAGATTTAAAAAAAGAAAACAAACTTAAATATGTAAATATATATTAACTGTCCTTCATGATGGGAATAATAAAGTCTGTATCTATAGATGTCATTCCATAATTCAATCTAAATGAACGTATCAAACTGGATTATTTTAATATTGTCTGTATCTACATGCAGGCTCAGGTAAGCTACTCACTGTTTCCAACTGTCCAGCATCCAGTACAGACAGTAGGTTGTTTTTTAAAGATTCTTTTTTATTTCATAATGATCATTATTTGAGAAAATAATTGTTATTAATGTGTTTGAATTTCTGTCATTAATAAATATTTCCTTTTCTTTTTTGTAATGGTAAAAAGTACGGAAGCCGAGAACGGCCATTGATTTTTTTTTTTTTTTAGGGATTTTTTTTTTCATGTACTGTTATCTTGTGGTAACGACTTATTAATTTGTTATCTCGATATATAAAAGTTTGTTTTCTCAAGATTTTTTGTTTTGTTTTCTCGAGATGTATTTTTTTTAGGGATTTTTTTTTTTTTTTTGCCTAAGACACCCTTCCATTTAACCCGGGGAATGGGGCTCCATAAGCGGATAGAGATCTGCCGCTTCTCCCTCCTCTTCTCTGGTCAAATACTCGGGAAAAATCCCACCACGATACCCTTCCATTTAACCCGAGGAAGGAGCTCCATGAGCGGATAGAGGTCTTCCATTTCTCCCTCCTCTTCTCTGGTCAAATACTCGGGAAAAATCCCACTAAAACAGCCTTCAATTTAACCCGGAGAAGAGGAGGGAGAAACAATCCGCTTATGGAGCCCCATTCCCCGGGTTAAATGGAAAGGTGTCTTAGGCAAAAAATAAAAATCCATAAAAAAAAAAACATCTCGAGAAAACAAAAACAAAATCTTGAGAAAACAAACTTTGTTATATCGAGATAACAAATTAATAAGTCGTTATCACAAGATAACAGTGCATGAAAAAAAATCGATGGGCGGAAAAAAAATCAATAAAAAAAAAATCAATGGCCGTTCTCGGCTTCCGTAAAAAAGAGCAAGAGAGACAGAGAAATCTCCACAGACTCCCTGCAATGATGTTAACTGGCATGTCATTGAACCCAATGTTGCTCTCCTTCACTGGGACAGGGAGGGGCACAGTTAGGGGGAGACTGGGGTGCTGCTGACTCATCTGTTGTTAAGTCTGCTAAAAGGGGCAGGGACAATGATTTAATATGAATATCTTGCTAAACGTTTCCCTGCACTGATTAAATGGTGATTAAATGTAGGCTAACACTAGTCTGTAGCTAGCTATCTTATGTCACTATGGACATTAAGCTAACAGGTTAATACCACTCACAGACTACAGGCTACCCACCTTTCTTGGTGAAAAACTGGGTTACAGTTTGACAGCCTTTCCTTTGTCTTTCCTCTCTCTCTTTTCTCTCTTTCCTTTTCTGAAAACCAGATTTTGATTTAATGTTACTTGGCAACATTGTGGTAATTGTAGTTCTGGCGCATCTACTGACTGCAACTAAACACCGTCACTAGTGCGCTAAGGCAGGACCAAACCATTTCATGCAGATACAGGGGGGTGGTCGGTCAATATGGATGTTTACTTTTTGGTCAATGGGGATATTTAACATTTACTGCCGAAAACAAGTAAAAACAAAGAGATCATTAATTCTTATTATATTCTATATATATGCTGAATGATGATGGTTTAATAATTTATTTTAGTTTTTACCTATTTTAGTTTTTACCCTGTCAGTCATGGGCCCTTGGAATTGTCCTAACTTTTCCCCCCTATACGGCGCCTCTGGTCATCCTCATTTACCGGCCACCTAAACCAAATACCTCCTTCCTCTATGATTTTACTGAACTCCTCACACTAGCCTCATCTCTCTCTCTCCACGTCTGCTGCTACTCGGTGACTTAAACATCCACATGGACTCCCCCACCTGCAAGCTCACATCAGAATTCACCATTTTATTGGACAACTTCACTCTCACCCAACGTGTCACATTCCCCACCCATGAAAAGGACACATCCTCGACCTGATCTGCTCCACAAACCAACCAGTGGTTGACCTCCATCCATGCCTCTTTCCCACTCTCGCCATCAACGGCACCATTGTCTCCCCATTTCACCAGGCCCGCAACCTTGGCATGATCTTTGACTCCACCCTCTCCCTTGAGCCCCACATCCGCCATGTCATTAACACCTCCTTCTTTCACCTCCGCAACATCGCCAAAATCAGACCCTCTCTCACACCCCCTGCTGCCCTGCTCTCCTCCCGACTGGACTACTGCAACTCACTTCTCCTCGGCATCAGCTCTACCAACATGAACCGACTCCAACTGGTCCAGAACGCAGCCGTCCGACTCATCACCCGCACCAAATCCTGGCACCACATCACCCCAGTCCTAAAACAACTCCACTGTCTTCCTATCTCCTACCTGATCACCTACAAAATCCTGGTCCTCACCTACAAAGCCCTCCACCATCTGGCACCCTCAGACCTCACTGACCTCCTCTCCCCCTACCAACCCTCACGGTCCCTCAGATCCACCAGCCGGTCTCCTCTGCATCCATAAGTCCAACCTCCGCAGTTTTGGGGACAGAGCCTTCTCCAGGGCAGCTCCCAGGCTCTGGAACCCCCTCCTCCAAGAGATCCGCACCTCTGAGTCCCTTACCATCTTCCAGTCCAGTCTTCACCTCTGCCTATCCGTAGCCCCCCCACCCCCCTCCCCTTTTCATCTATGCCTGAATCTTGTTTTGTTTTGTTTGTGTAATCTACCTCCCCTGTAAAGCGACTTTTAGTCTTCGAAAAGTGCTATATAAATTAAATTTATTATTATTATTATTATTATTATTATTATTATACTCGCACTGTTGGTAGCGGCACTAGTTGCAGTCTTCTCCTGAACAGAGGTGGTGCTAATGAGCAAAGGCTACTGACTTTGCTCTTTCTACGGACTAGAAGAAGAAGAAAAAGATAAACAACGGCAGAACTGGCCAAGGGGGCAGGCTTCTCTCCTCAGAGCGAAGCCGCGATGGCCATTTTATGCTAACCTTATCCATCACCCCCCGTTAGCATTCCATTGACTGCCATTCATTTTGGCGTCACTTTGACAGCCAATAACTTTACATCTGAAGCGTTTGAAGACTTCATTTGTCCATCGTTTATTTCTAAAGAAACACGACACGACTGGAAAAAAAAAGTGGTAAATATATCCGGGCGCCGGCAAGATCTACGTCATTTTGACGTCACGATGGCGCGTGCCAGTTTGGGAATGGCCAGTATAATTCATGTTTAACTCAGGCCTAAGGCTCAGACTGTGAGGGGTCAGGAGTGGTTATAACTTAATTTTGAAAGCTCCTAAGCCAAAAATGTTGGGAACCGCTGTCGTACACTGTAGCTTTAAAGGTACCTTGTGGAGATGTTTACCCATAATAACACTATGGAACCATGTTTTCAAATTAATTCAAACAACTTGATTTGCCCTTGAGGGGCAATTAAAAGGCACAAAGAGTAGCACATAAAAGTACAATTCACAGACAAGGTACAAATACAAATACCATGTTTTACAAGTGGCTCCCCTGTTTTGTTTGGAAGCACATCAACTTGCGCGAGCACTTGGGCATTATGTGATAGTTAGTGGTCAGTAACGCACAAGCAAACGTAGCAATGTGCCAAAAAAAAGATAGCGAAGAAGAAGCCTGGATGTAAACAACAAATGATTTTGAATGTTTGTTTTTTGAGGAAGGAAATGCACTCAATATGTTTGTTAGACCTCAAGGATACACATAAGAAGGAGAAGACAACATACCTTTATTAATTCTGCAAGGGGAAATTACATTTTAATATAATACGTGAGAATACGTGAGAAACGTTGAATGTAGACATAACTTTTGTTTGCTTAAAAAGAAAACTCCACAGGGCCCTTTAAGGGGGTCACAAGCCAAAGGTTGGGAGAAAAAGCAACTTTAAGTCTTAATGGAGAATCATTAAGAGCAAATAAAGCTCATGTAATATATATAATTGGCTACCTTGTTTCAACAAATGCTTTTTAACTGGAATGATGATATTCCCCTATATTGGGAGGAGTATATGTTGGATCATTGTTAGGATAATTATTTATCAAAGAATGGACAAGAATCACTGGAGTTCTCTCAAAAGCTTGTTTCTACTTGCAAGTAGAGTCAGTTTACAGCACTCACAGCAAAGTACAGAAAATGACTGAAGATGTGTTCACAACAGAGTCTTTTTAAAGGAGTTGGGAGTCAAGTTAGCTATTCGGTTCATAGAAGGTTAATGCAATCAGGAGCTTTTCTTCTTATCTTTGGCCATGCCTGGCATCTCCTCCACATTATGCGTTCTGCCCTCAGGATACATCCTGTCCTCTTTGCAAGGTCACTCAGCTTTCATGATTAACAGAAATACTAAAACAGAAATACTAAAACAGCAGTTTGGATGCAAATGGTTTAACAATGGAATCAAAGCAAAAAACGTTCTAAGTATAATTTTTCCAACCTGGTCTCACAGAATTCTGTGAAATGAACACGGCCCCTCAACTCAAAATCTGTGGCAGTTTCACGGAATAGCCGAAAATTCTGTGATGGGCCCAAGGATCCGCGATGCCATGTAAGTCAATGACAGGCATCATCCGTGGTCTACGCACAGACTCCCTGATCACAGCACGTTTCTTTCTACCAGTCGGCTGCAGCAGAGAAGCTGTAGGCTATATAGCTTCGCTATTATTGGTATTTTTAGCCCAATAACCGCTGTTTTAATCAACATTTATTCACCAGATATTATCACGGTTTATACATTTTCTTTAAAGTTATTATTTCGGTCTATTTCGGCCAGGGAAGCTGGATTGCTTTATGTTTATTGATATTTTTTACACTATAACGCTACATCTATCAACATTTATTTAGATGTTATCATGGTATTGATTTCTTTATTTTAATAATATTATTTTGGTCTTATTACCGGTGAAATATTACAGTATGCTGTAAAACAGAACACTACGATATCAGCCGACCTAAGCGGATTCAAAGGCGATATCCCACAATGCAACGCAGCCATTCATATCAGAGAATCTGACTGCGATCAGTGGGTCTTTAACACCAGTATCGCTTCAATGTACATATATATAATCTGTGGTTTTATCACCAACAACAACACGTTGCACAGTTTTGTTCCAGTAAGTTATGCAGCGTAATAACGTTTAAAAAAAATCAGCTGAAGACTCGGAAGTGACATAGTATACCATTCGGCAGATAGGAAATATAAAAATACATAATATTCATAATATTGATGTTTTTGTCTAACATTGTATTTAATGATTTCAACATTGAAGATAATAATAATAAAATACAGTTTCATGTATTTGTCTCATGTATTGTCAGCTCAGCCGGCCGGCAGGCGGCGGCAATCTGAAATGGAATGAAGCCCATTCACGGCAGACAGCAGAAACACAGGAGCCGAATATGTCCTCCCACCCACCCCGGAAGAACTACAAGTATGCACGCTTGTAACAGGTTCTGGGCTGCATCTATAATGGGTGTTGTAGTTTTTAAATATATTGGTATATTTCTCATAAGTAGAAGTTGGTAGTGAAGAACTTTGGATGCAACCTGGGTTTCTTTGAGATGGGGAACACACTGGTGTCATCAGATTTTTAAAAGGATATCGTTAAATAGGTGAAAATAGCTTATTACCATATTTGACAGTGCTTACAGTGGGTAAACTTTGGTGACCATATCTACATAACAGCTGGTCCTATGTGTGTAACACCTAATGTTGCTAAATGACAAGCCTTCAAACATGTACTGGGTTCAAGGTTCAGAGGTCAATATTTCAAAGCAGGAGTAATCTATCCTCTTCAGACTGACATATGTTACTGTGAAGGTTGAGACCTTCCCAACGATCTGTTTGTGTAGTCCTACAATAACGTTTTCATTTTTACATATCATGGAGACCACTTTGCAGGTGATATGTTATTGTCCCCGGAGGGATATCTGCCTTGAGTTCAAATTCTTCACACATAACACTTGACATATTGTTTTATCATACAGCTGATATATACTTACAATAAAAAAAATTATATGTAGCCAGACTGAAGCACATCACACAGCCACAATCTATTGCTCATCTTTCACAAACAGTGACAAGAGCAACCTCCACACAACCCTCAACTCATATCATGAAGCTATTGCACAACCAGCCTCGAGCAACATTATTTAAAGTTTTAATTGAGGTAGGTTCAAATTTGGCCTATAGTTTAGAAATGTTAAGTTTGCATTGCGATACTATTTCTTTTGCTAGAGTATAAGAACTCATACTTTGCATGGAGAATAAAGACAGATGAGACCATATTCTCTGTGCTTGCCTGGAGAGACTGGTTTATATTCCTCTCCACAACCATCATGACAGTCACCTGACAAGCAAGCTTTAAATGAGATGTTTTTAGATATTGCCATGCTTTCTGACATATGAATATGCTCTGTAATGCAGTCTTGTATAACATAAACCCTCTGATTCACTGTGAGTGTCTGCTCTAAATGATAACACACTTTGAACACGGGCCTTCCAGCCAAAGGTGTCCTTATAAACACCAAGGTGTCTATAGGAGCAGAGCCCATTGATTGGTTCATCATGTATGACCTCTGATACCCTCTGACCCATGTCACCACCAACTGCTCAGTTTGTGAAAAAAATGCCAAAATACATGTTGTATATGTACACATACCCAAACAAATCTATATACATCTCTGTGAACATAACCTTGGCAACAATCTGCTTATCCTTTTAATTTCCTGAAAATGCTTCCTAAAACTTCTTAATTTTGAAGGCTAGGATGGCTATGATATGATATGAGGATTATCTGAATATAATAATTAATGTTAGGCCTACCATAAATTGATATTTCAAAAAAAGTCATTTATTTGTTCATTTTGTGTTTCTCTGTTCTGAGCACCATCCAATATTACCTGGCACATATTGTGGAATCTGTTCTGCATGTCTGAATGATAAATGGTGCTAATAAAACATGTATCTATTTATTTTATTATTATTTATTTAAAACTACTAATAATGCAGTGTGATGTTACATCAAACTAAGTCCCAAACATAAATATGCTCATGTTTTTTTCCCTTTAGTATTTGCTATTAACATTCATCGTTATTACGCTGCATAACTTACTGGAACAAAGCTGAGCAACGTGTTGTTGCTGGTGACAAAATCACTGATTATATATATGTACATTGAAGTGATACTGGCGTTAAAGACCCGCTGATTGTTGTCAGATTCTCTGAATGAATGCCCGCGTTGCATTGTGGGAGATCGGCTTTGCATGCGCCCAGCTCACTCATATCGTAGTGTTCTGTTTTACAGCATAGTGTAATATTTCATTATAGCATTATAGTTTAAAAAATATCAATAAACAACAAAGTAATCCAGCTTCCCTGGCCGAAATAGACCGAAATAATAACATTAAAAAAATGCATAAACCATGATAAGATCTGGTGAATAATAGCAATAATATAATAATAGCAATAGCAATAGCAAAGCTGTATACAGCTTCTCTGCAGAATTCACAGAATTTTCGGTGATTCCGTGAAACTGTCACAGATTTTGAGTTAAGGGGCCGTGTTCATTTCACAGAATTCTGTGAGACCAGGTTGAATTTTTCTAACAATCATACAAATGATGCACAACTGGAAATACGTATATAGTGCAGTCATGTAAAGATGTATTAAATTCCTCCACATCTCTTTTTAACAAGATCTTGAAAGATTTCTTAGGACGGGAAAGTCCAAAAGATGCGTCTGGGGGACACTGTGGACACTAATTAAACCTGTGCTAAGACACTTATTAACTCAGTGTTTTTGGGTTAGATGTGAAGACAAAGTTCACAGCTCTACGTGAGTTCATGACAGCACACACAGAGAAATGATCGTCTGTTGTCAGTTTCACAGAGAATTTGATAATGGCAGGGTGCCACCCAGTGGCTCCACACATAACAGGAAAACACAACAGCCAAAAAGAAGGAGAACACATATTTGTACTGTATCTGTTTAGCTCCACAAAATAATATGATTTCGACAACAATGGAGTTTTAGTTTCATATATGACAAGGACCAAATATGCAAAATATGTTTTCAAAAATAGTAATCTCACATCTGACATCTCAAAGTCAATCCATGGACCAAAACCAAAAGATTTTGTGTCTTTCTTCCTGCGAATCAGCAATAGGCTTCATACATTGTGTTTTGCTTAAAGAGACTCCCAGAAAGAGAACGTTTGACACCCAATCAGCTGTAGTGCGTCAGAGAGGCAGTACATGAAGCATCAATCATCCACGACGTTCCACTTCCGGGATTGCTCAGGTGCCGCCGGAAATTCCGCCGGATGTCCCTCTTTTTGACCTTCTGCTTTCTTTGTGTTGTAATTTCAAACTCTGGTGGATTTCTGAGGACTCTGGTTAACTGCTCCTCAGATCTCTGCAGGGTAAATCCAGACAGCTAGCTAGACTATCTGTCCAATCGGAGTTTTCTCTCGCATGACTAAAACAACTTTTGAACGTACACATGTTCCACCAAAACAAGTTCCTTCCTGAGACTATTTAGGCACTGTGGCTCTGTCCGGAGCTTAGCGCTGCCCAAGACGATTGTGATTGGTTAAAAGAAATGCCAATAAACCAGCGCACATTTTCCTCCCATCCAGGAATGCTGTGTGGGCTAGCCAGACCCTCCTCCGCAGCGCTATGGTGGAAGTTCTGGCAATGCGAGACTAATCAAACCACAATCCTCCTTCTTCTTCTGTTGTCTTTTTGAATCTACATCTGCCTCTATATGGCACAGTCTGAAATTGTAGTACTTTTCTTGCTGCCATTAACGTTTTTTTACATACAGGATAATGGCAAGAAGCCTAACTTGGAGTTGGGAGTAGTTACCACAGACAACGAGAAGTCCTCTTTGAATATTTAGCCTCAAATACGTTTTACAGTCTGTTTTGATGTTTTATAGCAATTTAAAACAGGCCTATATAAAAGAGCAGCATAGGACAACAACAACCATTTCTCTTTCTTCCAATTCACCATTTGCAAAACAAATCCTTCTGGTAGGTTAGGGTATTAAAGTATAATCCGTTTTTTGTTTTAAACCAAAAACAAAAAAATGAAAATATGAGCTCCGTTTTCCCGTTTTTCCAATGTCCATACAAATAAAAAAATAACTGGAAAACTGCTCGTTTTTCAACAGTTGTTTTCTTGTTATTCATGTTTCTGTTTCAACCGAGCAGCGAGAATACGGGCTCATTTTTTGTAATGTGCATAATCACTGAA
Organism: Gymnocephalus cernua; assembly: GCA_023631565.1. Lineage (NCBI taxonomy): Eukaryota > Metazoa > Chordata > Actinopteri > Perciformes > Percidae > Gymnocephalus > Gymnocephalus cernua. The sequence goes on along the minus strand of CM042437.1, from coordinate 31,903,351 downwards.
AATCCGACGGAACACAAGTCTCGTTTTTGTTTTGTATGGGCTTATGTGTTGAAGATCAAAAGTGGTTCATATTAGTGATGACGAACTGACCGAAGAGCCGGTTATTAACCCGATTCGTGTCACTGAGCCGGGAGAATCGAGTGCCATACGTCAATGAACCGACTCACTCCTGTTTTTTACCTCATTAGCGCCTCCACTGGAGTGGTGGTAGAATCAATCAGGAAATGGGTTACCTCGAGCAGCACGATTCATTGGACCGAAAGAGTTGTTGAGAGAGTTGTAGAGACCGTGCACCAGGCTACTGACCGAGACCGAATGTAACCGTTAACAAGCGCTCGAGTCTAATGTAATCAAATGGTTCGCTGCAAGTTTGAGTTATTAACCAAGCTTTGTTTCTGGTGCATAGATGATTGTGTTTGGCAATTCACACATTATTGATTGGGAAGTACATACAAATACACTCATGTTATCTTAGTTATGTTAAGTTAAATGTATTACATGGTAGGCAGGCTGTCTCGAGGAGACCGCGGTGCGCACCAGGCTACTGACCGAGACCGAATGTAACCGTGAATGTTCTAATGCACGAGTCTATGTAATCAAATGGTTGTCTATAGGTTCTCGGCAAGTTTGAGTTGTCAACCGATCCCAGAAACCTTTATTTCTCGTGCATCTTAACAAATTCACAGGCTACATTACCGATGGATATCATTGGTAGTTATGTATAATCAACCATCCCCCAGCCCCCCCGCCCTCCCTAGCATTATGTGTGGCATTATTGACTACTTTTACTCTAATCTTACACCAGCCAGTAAAAAAAGGCAAAAATATATATATATTTTTTAATCGTTCTGCAGAATATTGTATGTGACATGGTTGACCACATTAGCTGCCATTGAACATGTTAATGTGATGAAGAACATAAATTAACAATGTAAAGTGTACTGGAGACGCTCTCATTCTGGTCTGATCTCCTCAGGACCTGCAGACTGGACCAGAGTTCATGGTGAGCATGGTAGACCTTCTCACTGCAGGGCCTGGATCACCCAGCTTGTTAGATGTTCACTGCTCATACTAAGCCCTTGAAACAGTAGTTGACCAATATTGGATAATAAAATATAATACATGATGGGTATTGTGTGGTTGAATTCAGGGCATGAAGTTAACTTTTTTGACCACCAGCCACTGTGGCGGGTGGATTTAAAAATCCACCCGCCACAATGACTTTTTACCAGCCAGATTTTTTTTTGCCTCATAAAGGTGAAAAACAGGAATTACTGTGTCTCTCTGATCCTATCCTGTCCTATTCATCGTAGCCTGTGTATTAAGACAAAACATAATAATTTATTGAATTAATCAAATTTGAACATACAGTAGGCCTATGTGTCAGTGGCTTGTTGATCTTTACATTGTTAGTTAATTTTCTATCCTGGTCTGGGACACATTCATACGGTTTGAGTAGCTACTTATTGGACTTTAACTTATTGCACTTACAATAATGAGCGTAGCTGTCCTCAATTTAGGTTATTATGTACGTCTCATCTCCGTTTTTTCCTGCATTCACCGTGTGATTGTGTCCGTGTGTCTGTGTGTGTGTGTGTGTGATTGTGTCCGTGTGTCCGTGTGTGTGTGTGTGTGTGTGTGTGTGAGTGCGCGCGTCGCGGGGGAAATGGAGCAACAGCCCAGGACAGGATTGAAACGGCAGCAGCTTTCAGCAACATAAGAGTGAAACATCGCTACAGCGTACATTGACGTTAAAATTTCTACCGGTTGGCAGGACAGTCTGAAATGTTTTGCACGGTCTGTCGCTGTACGTTTTGTTGGTAAATGTGAAATGTTCGAGTCACACACGTCTTGTCTTCGTTATCAGAAACAAGGAAATTAATTTGACCCGTTCTCACTACCGATTGGTCAGTGGCAGCACGTGGGACTGCTGGGATTGTCGTGAGTAATGCAAATGCGATAAGGGGCCCCGGCTGTCAATCAATGTCTTCCAGTGATGCGGGCCCCTGATTGGTCTGGGCCCGTAAGCAACCGCGTACCCTGCTTACCAATAGTTGCGCCTCTGAATCACTCAATTCTCATTGGCTACCTGCCAATGTGGCAGGTAGATTGACAGTGTTACCCGCCAATTGCAAAATTCACCCGCATTTGGCGGGTGGGCGGGTGTTAATTTCATGCCCTGGTTGAATTACAATAAGGAATGGTCAATGGTAAGCACTGTGGCCTCACAGCAAGAAGGCCTTTCTGCATGGAGTTAGCATGTTCTTCCCGTTCTTCCCGTGTCTGCATGGGGTTTTCTCCAGGTGCTCTGGTTTCCCTCTCCACTAAAAGAAAACATGTTGACCTGCCTTTCACTTAATTGTAAGTCGCTTTGGATAAAAGCGGCAGCTAAATGACATGTCATTTAATGGAATGGAATGAACAAGTGAACTAAAGCACATACGGCTTAGAACATAACACCAAAACAACATTAAACTCAAAGAACTAAATAACTAATAACAATGTGCTGCTGTGTGCTGCTGTGCATGTGTGTGTTGTAAATAATATAATTGGTACCAGTCCTGACTTTGCAATGTATTATTGTTCTGATCAAGATAACTGACATCTCCTGGTAAGCAATATAAATATTTACTGCCATTGTATTGTTGGAGCAGCAGCAGATGGCACAGAATCATGCAAACATTGAATGCTACAACCAAAAACATTTAGTCTCTCTCTCTCTCTCTCTCTCTCTCTCAGTTTTGGTTACAGAACATACACTCTCACAAAGTCTGGTGCATGTTTATCATATATTGTATGGTGCTGTGGACTCAAGTGGCAAATCTGAATTAGCAAAGTGGCCTACTGTAATATTCTAGCAGTAAACCACAAGTGTGGTCCAGTCTGCAGGGCCTGAGGAGACCAAAATGAGAGAAGCAACATGGCAGCTTCCTCACTAATATGATGAGAGTTTTGCAATGTGGCCCAATTGTATCTCCAGGAGATCTTCATCACACTCTAATTAGTGGCAGTTAAGTTGGTCAACCATGTCACATGAATATTCTGCAGAGTTGCAATAAAAAAGAAGCCCTTTCATTTAAGTGGTTTAGTGGTTTAGCCCTTGTGTTGTCTTCCTGTCAACCATGCACTTGTTGTCCTCCCGGGTCATAGATGTTGCTAGTATAACAAAATTGACCAGTTCATAAAGCATGAAGTCATTTATCACTCAATTCTGTGTTACCCCCTTTTATCCAACTTCATTCCACTCATTAGTTTTACACTTATTTTTGCATTCATGGTCAACAGACCTCATTTACATGAATTATACCTAATTTCTGAGTAAAATGAGGATATATGATTAGTTGTTTTGGATTATAACAGACTGGTATATGGCAATTATTAGCCAGGATATACCCAGATCAAAATTAACTGATGCAATTTTATTCACAAACAACAGAGAGCCAACAAAAAGGACAAAACTATTTCATGAAGAAATGTATTGTCTCCATTTAGGATAAGACACATTGAAGGTGTTACAAGAACAAGTTTACAAAGCTGTAGCTTTGAAGATGTGTGTGCGCTCACGTGTGTGTGTGTGTGTGTGTGTGTGTGTGTGTGTGTGTGTGTGTGTGTGTGTGTGTGTGTGTGTGCATGCACATACTTGTACATATGTACGTGTGTCCGTGTGTGTGGCGGGGTGAATGTGTGTATGTGGGTGTTTGTGTTTGTTTGGGCACGTGCATGCATGTGTGTTGCACTACCTGTGGTCAAAATTCACCCGGGAAGACCATACATGCTATAAAATTGAATAAAACACCCCAAATTCTATGAAAGTTGTGAATATGAATTTTACTTGTGGAGAGCATGGAAGGGAACAATGCATGTTATTTTTGGTTAATTTGGTTGAAAGAAACCCATTTTCTTAAGAAACTTTGTAAACACGACCCATTTAACCCGAAGACAACAACAAGGGTTAGATGCCTTTTTACTGGCCTATGTGTTGACAAGTAGTCAACACATAGGCTAATAACAGAGGAATGTAGATTTCAGTTAAAATGTGATTTTAAAATTACAACCCCAAATCAGAAAAAGTTGGGACAGTATGAAAAACACAAATAAAAAAAGAAAGTAGTGATTTCTAAATGTACTTTGACTTGTATTTCATTGCAGACAATACAACAGCACATAATTTAATGTGTTCCTCGTGATTTTTATTGTTTTCTTTTCAAAAAAACTAAATTCCTATTTTGGTTCTTGCAACACATTTCAAAAAAAGTTGGAACAGTAAAGCATTTACCACTTTGTAATGTTGCCATTCCTTTTCACAACACTTAAAAGACGTTTAGGGACTGAAGACACCAAGTGATGAAGTGTTTCAGGTGTAATTTTGTCCCATTCTTGCTGCAAACAAGTCTTAAGGTGGGCAACAGTACGGGGTCTTCGTTGTCGCATTTTGCGCTTCAAAATGCGCCACACATTCTCTATTGGAGACAGGTCAGGACTGCAGGCAGGCCAGTCAAGTACCCGTATCCTCTTCCTCCGCAGCCAGGACTTTGGAATGTGTGCAGAATGTGGTTTTGCATTATCTTGTTGAAATATGCATGGACGTCCCTAGAAAAGATGTCTTCTTGAAGGCAGCATATTGTGCTCCAAAATCTCTATGTACTTTTCAGCATTAATGGTGCCATCACAGAAGTGCAAGTTACCTTTGCCAAGGGCAAACCCAACCCCATACCATGACAGACCTTGGCTTTTGGACTTGTTGCTGGTAACAGTCTGGATGATCCTTTTCTTCTTTGGTCTGGAGCACACGGCGTCCATTTCTCCGAAAAAAATACCTGAAATACTGATTCATCTGACCACAGTACACGTTTCCACTGTGTGATGGTCCATCCCAGATGCCTCCGAGCCCAGAGAAGTCGACGGCGCTTCTGGACACTGTTAACATAGGGCTTCCTTTTGGTACAGTACAGTTTTAACTGGCATTTGTGGCTGTAACTACGTATTGTGGTACTTGACAAAGGTTTGCCAAAGAAGTCCTGAGCCCATGTGGTGATATCGCTTATAGATGAATGACGATTCTTGATGCAGTGCCGCCTGAGGGCTCGGAGATCACGGTTGTTCAGCTTAGGCTTGCGCCCTTGTCCTTTACGCACTGAAAAGCCTCCACATTCCTTGAATCTTTTAATTATGTTATGCACTGTCGAAGGTGAAATAAGCAAATTTCTTCCTATATTTCTTTGAGGAACATTGTTTTTAAACATTTCAATAATTTTATCACATATTTGTTGGCAAACTGGCTCCTAAAGGACTAGACCTTTCTTGGATGCTGCTTTTGTACCAAATCATAATTACAATCACCTGTTGACATCACCTGCTTCAAATCACATCATTATTTAACCAATTTACCTGATTACTAGCCCTTAATTGCTCCTGTCCCAACCTTTTTTGGAATGTGTTGCAGGTCTGAATGACAGGAAAGGATGTATATTTACAAATTAAATTAAGTTGACCAGACAAAACATGAAATATATTGTGTTCACATTGTCTGCAATGAAATACAAGTCAAAGTACATTTAGAAATCACTATTTTCTTTTTTTATTTGTGTTTTTCATACTGTCCCAACTTTTTCTGATTTGGGGTTGTATTATTAAATACTTTATATAACCCTAAATAATTAACTTTAGCCTAATCTGACAAGCTACAGGCAAAAGCTTAAGTATCTCGTTCTTCTGGCTGTTATTACAGTTCTCTTTATTTTGACACGTTAATGTTACTTCCGGTTCAGCGCCGCATTGATATGAGCCACTTTTGATCTTCAACACATAAGCCCATACAAAAAAAAAACGAGACTTGTGTTCCGTCGGATTTTCAGTGATTATGCACACAAAAAATGAGCCCGTATTCTCGCTGTTGGGTTGAAACAGAAACATGAATAACAAGAAAACAACAGATGAAAAACGAGCAGTGTTCCAGTTAATTTTTAATTTGTATGGACATTGGAAAAACGGGAAAACGGAGCTCATAGTTTAGTTTTTTCGTTTTTGGTTTAAAACAAAAAACGGATTATACTTTAGTACCCTGACCCTGGTAACCCCATAACACACTTTGCTAGTTTTTATTTTAGAAACTTGATATAAAATAAATACCTTAAAATGTGTATTTAATTAATTAGATCAATGGCATCATATAGCCTAGCAATATATGTACACCAGCATATGCAAATTACATATTTATACTTATTTAATAAACAAGAAGCTCCTTGGATAACTATTATTTTCACAATTTATTTGTTCTTTTTTTTCCTTCTTTTTTGGAAGGGTTCAATCTTGTAACTTATGGTTCACCAGGCGCTTTGAGTCTAGAATCCCATTTTAGTTTGCTCATGTTTAAGACGAATAAATTAAACAGGCAGAAATCGTATACACATTATTCCTAACTAGGGATGGGCATAATTAATCGACGATCGATCATTAAGAATTTCGTCGATCACGTTAATTTGTCATCGATTAAACTAATGCAGGTTGCGTTGTGTAGTGTGATGGCAGCAATGTAATGATTTCCAGTGTGTCAGCAGTAATTAAACATTTTACCACCCGGGGGCGCCATAGGCTGCTCAGTTAGCTGCGAGTTACGTTTTGATTCAAAGTAAACATGAAGAGGTCACGGCGAAGTGTGGCGTGGGACCATTTTGATTTAAAAAACGACTTAGTTCACTGCAAACACTGCGACGCCGTGTATAAGTACAACACGGCCACGACTCAAATGATGTACCACTTAAACAAAGTGCATCCGACCCTGGTTAACGTCGGTGGCGGTGCGTCCTGCTCTCAGTATCAACCTAGCATCAACTCACCGTTAGCACGGAGGAGCTGCGATGCACAACGAGCAGAGGAAATTACCGGAGGGATCTGCACGTTCTTTGAGATGGATATTGGAACCAGCATTTCACATTCCGTCACGACGTACCATCACCAGACTGGTAGAAACTCACTACGAAACGAAGAACGGAACGAGGTTCCCCGGGCCGGGCTGGCCAAGTTAGCGCGGGGGTACCTGTGCATCCCGTGCCGGCGGGTGTGTTCGGCGGATGGACTGACGATCAACAGGTAGCGTTCGCGTCTGACCCATGGATGTATTAAGGGAACCTCAGACCCCAGTATCATGTCAACCTGCTTATTTTTCTCAACAAAAACCAGTAGACTGGTGCAGAAGTTCTATGTGAGTAACTGGTTATTTTGTATTAGGCTTTGTCCGTGCCTTGGATAGTTTTGAGTTACATTTTGACAAAACCTGTCAGATCTAAGTAGTATTATGTTTTTGGTTAAGTTATGGTTAAGTTATTATTGAACATGATTATTTTTATTTATTATTTTGGAACAAACGAGGGTCTCTGTTTAACAACGCCGGCTCGCAGCAACGGTCCCGCTGCTAAATTAAACACCGCAGCGCATATATCTTTAAGTTTAGCCAAACCTCCAGTTTAACTGCCACACGTTGTTCTTCTTGTAATTAAGATCTCATCGAGGTAAAAACATGCTGTATTTTTGTATTTTCATTGCGTTTTTAATTTATAAAAAGTTAAATAAATAATGAATTTTAATATAAAAATGTTAATGATTAATCAATAATTGATCATTAATTCTCCCGACGATCGACGAAGAAAATTTAATCGAATGCCCATCCCTATTCCTAACTGCTTTTAATAGCCTTGTCATTGCTAATTTATGTATTATTTTCCCCAAGCATCATGGCTGTGTGGCAGTGGTGGAATGTAACTAAGTAGATTTACTCCAGTACTGTACTTAAGTACACATATTGAGGTACTTGTACTTTACTTGAGTCTTTTCTTTTCATGCCACTTCATTTCTACTCCGCTACATTTCAGAGAGAAATATTGTACTTTTGACTCCACTACATTAATCTGACAGCTTTAGTTACTAGTTACTTTACACATTAAGATTTTCAAACACAAAACACTGTTTGGATCGTTTCTAGTTTCTAAAATGTGAGGAGTTTTCTGCATTGAGTACTTTTACTTTTACTACTTTAACCTTATTTTCCTGATGATACTTACATAGTTTTATTTAAGTAACACATGCAATGCAGTACTTTTAACTTGTAACAGAGTAATTTTACAGTGTGGTAGTACTTTTACTCATAAGTAAAGGATCTGAACACTGCTGTGTGGCCATCTCTGCTCAGGCAGTCGGCCCTGAACAGAGTGACCGGGGGCACATGACATGTTTGGTGACTGTTTCTGGCGGGGCAGCTAATGATCCACTGGCACGCAAGTGGCTCGTTAGCCAGCCGGACCAATTAGCAGGTTGCATGCAAAGGACTTGGGATCAGGCCAGACCACAAAATAGTTGAGTCATTTTCATTCTTCCTCTCCCTGACCCTCGAAGGGAAGTGCAAACGCACATAATCTCATTAGTAAAACAACTTTTGTAAAAGAGCTTTAGAGTAACCCTTGATTGCTGCCGGTGAATTTTGTTGACATAATTGTTGCTTTTGCACGAATGTTAACATGTTTTATTGTCTGCATCTTAACCCTCCTGTAGGCCTTGGGTCAAATTCGACCCATTTTCAATATTTTCTATATCAGAAATATGGGTTACTTTCAACCAAGTTGTCAAAAAGAATAACGTGGATGGTTATTCACAAGTAGATTAAATGATCAGTGCACTACTTTCATTGAATTTGGATGTTATATTCAATTTGGTATGTATGTGTTTTGTATCAATTTTATAGCATTTAAAGAGTTGAATAAGAAATTGATAAAAGAACAAAAATATGGGGAAAAGTGGAATAAAGTGACAAAACATCAGGAAAAGCTCCCAAAAAAAATGTCAAATGTCGAATAAAACATTGTAAAAAAAATGTCAAAAGCGTCACAAGCAAACACCAACTCAATTGTTGATTGGCCAACGGCACGAATCAAATCATTCAACGCGCGTTCTCTGACGTGGGCAAGAGAACGATTACGTCATTAATGATACAATGATGCCCGAACAGGCAGGTGGGTTGTTATATTTACTTCCTCGACGTGGCGTTTTACTTGCCCCGGGCCATAGGGAAACCCTTATTGTTGAACCCTGGGGCCAAAACAAAGGGAACACGGGGCAAACTTGGCCTGTGGGTCCCAAATTGGGCAGCCTTGCTTTACATCATGTGATGTAGTTCAGTTTTATCTTCTTTTTGATTCCTCTTAACCACCCAACTAGTTCAGCCTGTGCTTGGCTCTTGTGTTGCTCCTCTGACCTGACCCTGCTCTGGGAAGAGAAGTGGGACAACCCTGGAGGCACCAGAATCATCATAAGATCCTCTGATTCATGAGGTTAAAGCACAAACATTTTCATCTGATGTTTTGTCATTGACATGTTTACGTTTTTTTATGATTAACATTTTTATTCTTATTTATTTGAAAAACAAAAAAACACAAACAAAACATACATGAGCATATCTGACCTACCCCCCCCCCCCCCACACACACACACACACACACACATACTTGCCTCCTTGTACAATTTGGTTTTTCCCCTTCTCTCTTCCTTGACAAGACAAAATAATATACATATATACATAATATTCAATGCATAAGAATAACAACAAAATAGACAACAAACTGTCAACAAAATATCCACATTATGTATATATGCTATGCTGTAACCATAAGTACATTACATACATCTTTCTACAGTACAAAGCCTCCTAGGACCCCTCCAGAAATCTCAGGTACTGTCCCCATTTTGTTGTGTAAAAACTCAATCTAGCAAACCGTTTGTATGACATTTATTTTAAAAATGCTGCCACTCTAGCCATCTCACAAGCCCACTCTGGATTGAACGTACTCCTTATTTAACCCTTAACCTCTTAATCCTTAATTTCTTCTATACTAAGGAGATCCTGGTCCCAGGACAACTGAGCCCTAATTGTGTTTGACATTCATAAGCAAGGAATGTTCTTCTAGTCAAGTGCTGAGACAAACATGGGTGGTCTGGAGCCAAACAATGGGAAAATCCTCTTAATAAAGTTAAAGCTCTGGCTAAATGTGGCTGTCTTGTAATGATCATGGGCTAGAGAGTCAGGGCAGCAGACAGACACTGACTGTTGCAACAGTAGAGGGTGCTGCTCACCACTTTCTGATACTGATATCATTGGGACCACTGTGAAGCTTAGTGCATGTGAAATGTGTGTGTGTTTTCCATACATTAGTTACACGTTAACGCTCCACCATCATTATTGTTTGAAGCCACACACTGCATCTGCAAAGTTACATATTTTGCGTCCTTTTTCTAATTTTGTTTGATGTTTCACTATAGGAATCGCCTCGGTGTCAAACACCTCGCGGGTTATCAAAGAACTGGGGACAGGCCAGCAATTAGGAGTTATTGACAGGCGGGGGGTGGGGGGCAACATTTTCCAAATTGGGCCCCTAACCCCAACCCATTCCAGCACCACCCATAATTAGCTTTAATACCAACACAGGCATTTTTAAATCAGCTCTTGGCCAATAAGCCTTGTAGTGACAAAGATGGAGTCTCTTACAGCCATTTCCTAAATCCAGTGTTACAGAGCCATCCAGGCCATGCTGTTTTTGATACATATACTGTACAATATGATTATAAAGCACAAAAAGTCAAGTCACTTATTTCAAAACACAGAGATATTTTTCATTTCGAATGAGACTGTGGACAATTATATTTTTATTATTATTTTATATATTTTTTAGCTTTAAACAAAACAAGGTGAGAAAAAATGCCTTCCAATGAATGATTAGAGACAAGTAAAATCAAATATTGATTGTATGAATGGCCGCAAGGCACATAGGTGTGTTCTGCTCTTTAAGCGCCTCAGACGTGATTTATTGGAGAGATATACGTATGTATAGTAATAAAAACTACAATTTCAATAGGGCTTTGGGCCCTAATAAATCTGTCATGACAAAGAACCAAAACTATTCCAACTTTGCAGTCTCATCAGGGATCAGTCTTATCAACAGGCAAGGCAAGGCAATTTTATTTATAGAGCACATTTTCCGCACAAGGCAACTCAAAGTGCTTTACATCAAAAGAAAAAGCAAATAGCAGAAATAGAGAATATATAAATAAAAATCACAACAAAATTTAAAATTTGAATGAATAAAAAATTTGAACGAGATAAAATACAAGAATTATAGAATAAAATGTGCAGTTCAGAATAGGCAAGGCAAGGCAATTTCACCCCTACGGCACAGCTCAGCAGCAACGAAACTCAAAGTGTGCCACACAAATCACCAAAACACAGTCAAAAATCAAATACAAGTGAATAAAAAATTAAAAGCAGTTAATACAAGAATCAAACGCTAAAATCCAAATTAAGACAACTAAAAAAGTGTATTAAAAACAAGATTAAAATCATAGTGGAGCGCAAAGTATTAACAGAAGGCAGAGTTAAAAAGAAAGGTTTTCAGCCTTGATTTAAAAGAGCTGAGAGTCGGTGCTGACCTACAGTTTATCGGACGTTTGTTCCAGATATGAGGACCATAGAAACTGAACGCAGTTTCCCCCTTTTTGTTTTGGTTCTGGGGATGGCAAGCAGACCTGTCCCTGATGATCTTATAGATCTCTGCGGCTCATAGTTTTGTAGAAGATGTAAAAGGTACGTTGGTCCTAAACTGTTTAATGATTTATAAACTACAGGAGTATTTTGAAATCTATTTTTTGTTGCACTGGAAGCCAGTGTAGGGACTTCAGAACTGGAGTAATGTGATCTATTTTCTTGGTGTTGGTAAGGACTCGAGCAGCAGCGTTCTGAATCAGCTGCAGCTGTCTAATAGATTTAGATAGAGGGAAAGGCAGATACACCTCCCCAGAAACATTTCACTGGTCACAAACCATGTGGATTAATCCAATGTAAATGTACTGTACACTAATGGTATTTCTACAACTCCTCCCAGCTTCTCAAACAATGAATATTTATATTCCAAAGGAAGAAGCATTGTGCTCAGACATTACTAGTAGATAGATAGATAGATAGATAGATAGATAGATAGATAGATAGATAGATTGATAGATAGATAGATAGATAGATAGATAGATAGATAGATAGATAGATAGATAGATAGATAGATAGATAGATAGATAGATAGATAGATAGTCTTTATTGTCCACTGGGGAAATTTGTTTTCACAGTATGTACAGGGCCTCACAAATATACATATAAACACATACAAACACACAGAGGAAATACAAGGTGTTTTCCCACCGGAGGGACTTTTGCAGCTCTTAGAACTAAAATGAGTTCCTAGAACTAAAACGTTCCTAGAACACTTTTTTCGTCGTGTTCCACCAGACAAATTTGGGGATTTTTTAGTTCCTCTGGCCGTATTTCGGGACTTTTTTAGCTCCTACTTCAGAACAGGGTCTTTTCCCTTTTCCTAGGTCTACTTGATTGGTCGAAATTATAAGCCACGCCCACTGCCAACCCAGATCTTACAGTGCGCCGTCTGTACTTGCAGACAGAGCAACAGCGGGACATTTTTAGCCGGTGGCTGCCCCGGATCGCTTGTTTGCTGGTCGGCCTGTCATCCTGGGACGCCCCGCTGTAAACTAGCGGACTCTCAGACCGCGGTCTCGTAAGAGGCTTTTATTTCGCCATTGTTTGTTTAAATATCACAACACATGTCCATCATAAGATTAACGGGAACGTGTGGTTAACTGCGTTTTTGCCGTTAAACTCCACAAGCGCCTGGTCCGCCGTGCAGAGAGAGAGAGAGAGAGAGAGAGAGAGAGAGAGAGAGAGAGAGAGAGAGAGACTCCAGCCTAGTCTTTAAACGCTGCTGATCAAACTCCGTTATGAGGATCCCAGCAAGGCACAACAGGAACATTCTGATGTTCTCCTCCATCATGCTGCTTTGTTGTTGTATGTGGCGCTAAGGTCTAGTGACGATGTTATGAAGGCCGTTGCGGTGCTTGCGTCACTCCCTTACCCCTCCTACAAGTCCCTGTGGTCACTTGGCCGGTGGGAAGGCAAATGGAAAAAAAGATTTTGGGGGAGAGTAGTTCTTAGAACTGCTTAGAAATGTACTTTTCCCCTAAAAAGTACAAGTACTATCCAGTGGGAAAACGCCTATAGACACCTTCACCCTAATCACACTATAATGCACAGTTCCATCCAGTCTGTTCCACTGGCACCTCTTGGTGCAGCATATACAACGTATAGGTAACACACACACACACACACACACACACACACACACACACACACACACACACACACACACACACACACACACACACACACACACACACACACACACACACACACACACACACACACACACAGAACAATCACCACTGGGGAATTTAGGGATGATATGGCAGAAGTAGCAGTGGGAGTAGTGTCTGGTATTAGCAGTATTTATCCCTGCTTCTTCTGATATGACTAACCATCAATAATCCATCAATTTGAACATATTTCTAAAAACTGAACAGCGGGGCAGCTCCCACTCTGTCCTCGGATGACTTCATCTCTGACCTCTGTGATTTGTCTTTGGCCTGGGATATTCCTGACAACACGCAATGTTCTTCTGACAGCCATAAAATGAACTTTGCATCTGGGAGACTTCATTGCTGGTATTTTCCCCCTCCCGTAAAAGACGACCCTGTGACCTGTGATCCCTGGGAAAGGTCAGTTACGTAAGGGTTGATTAAGAGTGTATGTGGGACTAATGAGGCTATGGGGCAACAACGTAGAGGAAATCATGCCATCTGCAAAGGAAACCTGAGGTAACTGGAAATTTTTTGACATTTAAAATACTAAATACTTCTATTTACCAGCCTAAATAACAGTATTTCAAAGTAATGTCTTCCTTTTTCTTATTTTGTTCAAAGTTTCACTATATAATACTACTACTACTACTACTACTACTACTACTACTACTACTACTAATAATAATAATAATAATAATAATAATAATAATACATTTTATTTATAAAGTGCCTTTCATGAAACCCAAGGACACTTTACAGAATTACAGTGGCTATACTAAAGGAGGTTGGCTGTGGTGAATAAGTGGTGTTTCAGGAGTTTTTTTCATACGTCCAGGGATGTAGCATTTTGGATATCTGTGGGGAGGGTGTTCCAGAGGGACGGGGCTGCAACACTAAAGGCTCTGTCTCCAAAGGTACAGAGTCTGGTGTGGGGAATGGAGAGCAGGCCAGCGTCTGAGGACCGCAGGTTTTGGGGTGGGGTGTATGGATGGAGGAGGTCGGAGAGGTACTGTGGGGCCAGGGCATGGAGGGATTTGTATGTGAGAAGGAGGATTTTATATTATATTATATCTGCCCTTAGATATATATCTGGGGTTTGATTTAGTACCCACCACTGTCTCCTTTATGAAAATGTAGGCTGGACGTCTTTGGCTCTAAGAAGGGAGCAACACTGCATTTTATTTAGTTAACATGCCTTGCTTAAAAAATTGCCTGTATATTTAACAAGCTTGCTAAATTTTCAAATTGTATCAGTATGGAACTCGCACTAGTGATTCCTTGGTCCTAAATATTCCATTTGCTAGGACAGAATTACGCAAAACTGCATTTTAATATTATGTTCCATATAAATGCAAAAACCTGCAGATTCTAATGAAATTGAACAGCCTGATTCCCTTTAATCACTTTAAATGTCTTCTTTATGAGTCCATGTATTCTGAATGTACATGTACATGTTTAACATTCTGCAATTGTTTGATGTGTGTACTGACTGCAACTGTGTATTATCTATGAATTACTATGTTTAGTCATTTTTATATATATTGTAATTTTATATAAATGGACTGTATTTATATAGCGCTTTTCTAGTCTTAACGACTACTCAAAGCGCTTTAACATAGTACAGGAACCATTCACCGTTCACACACATTCAAACACTGTGGCCGAGGCTGCCGTACAAGGTGCCACCTGCTCACCAGATAAACATTCACACACATTTACACTCCGATGCACAGCATCAGGGGCAACTTGGGGTTCAGTGGTTCAGTGTCTTGCCCCTTTTCAGAGGTTTTACAGTAAAAACTTTTATGTGGGAAAACCATGTTAAACAAAATGTGAATCCATTAAATGCCACTCTGTATCCTTATATTGCCACTTGCATATATATATATAGGCAATATAGTATTGGTATGACTACAAGCATATCAAGCACACTTCAACATTAGATTGCAGGGCCAGGGTTTGAACCACCAACCTTCCGATTTGCAGGTGACTACTCTACCACCAGAGATTGCTCTCAATTGGCCCTCCGCGAATAAATAAAGGTGATGTATATAGAAATCGCCTTGGAGTGAAAAACACCTCGCTGTTATCAAAGAAATAGGGACAGGCCAGCCATTAGGAGATATTGACAGGGGGGACAACATTTTCCAAATTGGGCCCCTCATCCCAAACCAGGTTTTTGGGCAACAACATAGAAGAAGTCGTGGCATCCGCAAAGGAAACCTGAGGTACCTGGGACAGTAAAATGTCATGTGTGTCATGGCACAACTTGCCTGTGGAGGGCTCACTCAGTTTACTGTTTTTCTACTGTCAGCTCAGTGAAGCATTGATCACTTGAATAACAGGCCTATGGGGACGAGATTTAAAGGTGTGTTTTTACAGGGAACATACAGGGAAATATTTGAAGACAACGTGACATTCTGCTTTGAGTTATTAAGTCATCTCCGGTGTTGTGCAAATCCAGACACTGGCTCCTTTTTGTATGGCTTAATGTTAAAACTCTTGGCAGTCATTTAATGCGGATCCTGATGCATACCGGGACTCTGTCCATGACATTCTCAATATTGATGCAGGTTATGAAGAGAGCCAGAGCTCCTCAGTCCTCACAGATGATTGACAATCCAGTGAAAGAGGTTGACATATAAGCTGCTATATTGCTTTACTCCCCACGGTGTCAAATGGAAATGAGATGAATTTCGCAGACATGGCTCAGTGTGTTTCAGGTGGAAGCACAATGCAGCTCTTGAGAGCAGGACAGAGGTCACAGCACTGTGAGAATATCATCAACACTCATTCATATGTTATGACCGTCTAACAGGCCACAACAAAATAGGGAGATACACAGTCAACTTAACAATAATGAAGTGACATTTATTAAATAATAATGCAAACAGGAAGGCAATGAGGTGTGGTTGTCAGTATCAGTGATGTATGAGAGTGTATGGTTGCAGTGAAGAATGTGTGGTGCAAGTCATCAGTAGCGAACAAAGGAAAACTAAACAGAATGAAATCATGATGGTGCTCGGACAAGGGAATGCTGCACACTGGTCTCGGGGCAGGTGGGGTTAAATAGCCTGGGAGGACTGGCCAGGTGCTCCCAGTCATCTCGTTATCGGCCACAAACCTGCAAGTTCACAACACAGAGCACAGTATACATGCACGACAACAGGCTCAGGGCTGTCACACATAACTTTTCCTCTTTTTCTTGGTTTGGAGATCTTGTGTTTTGCTTTCTTTGTAAATGTAAATGTAAATGGACTGTATTTATATAGCGCTTTTCTAGTCTTAACGACTACTCAAAGCGCTTTTACATAGTACAGGAACCATCCACCATTCACACACATTCATACACTGTGGCCGAGGCTGCCATACAAGGTGCCACCTGCTCACCAGATAAACATTCACACACATTTACACTCCGATGCGCAGCATCGGGGGCAACTTGGGGTTCAGTGTGTTGCCCAGGGACACTTCGACATGGGACATGTCCGTGCTGTGTGTTGTTTCACTCTACCACCTGGCTATAATTCAACTGTGCAAACCTGAAGTGTAAAAGCCCCCTCTAAACAAAGCGTAAAATGAATGGCCGCCAGCTGCTGTTTCTTTTTTTACGGTCATAGGAAAGGAATCTGCTTGGAAATTTCCTGCAGATGTGATCGCATGACTGGCTGGTGACAACTTATAAAAGGAGACTCTGGGGCACCCAGTGAGCCCAGAGGGATCTAGCTCACATGGGGATAAAGAGAAACAGAGTGGGGTCTTACCTTAAATGGCAGAATCCTGAAGGCTGTAGGCCATAACAGCAGGAATGTAGTCCTCTGACCTGAACGCTCTGCACTTCCATACACTCTTCTTTCTATAAATTCATGCAGGTAGGTACTTGCATTAAATCCTTTACAAATACACTTGATGAAATGAAATATGAGTAAATGGCTGGTACTGCTGAATGGTCTTGGACAGTTTAGTTTTGAGTCATCTTTTTTATAGATATAAGACAGTCTGGAATTTAGCATGTTATCAAGAGACCAGAGGCAACTCCATTGAAAATAAACAGGAGGCTAACTTTCTAGAGCCAATAATTTTCTAGCAATGTTGGAAGATTTGCTTCATGAGAGTTGAAAGCTTTACAAAGGCCTTCTGTGAGTTACACGTACTAGGTAAATAATGCTCATCAGGGTGAAACTATGAATCAACACAGTCGGCGTCCTGTTTATTGTCAGTGGAGCAGCTGAAGGATGTAACAATATCTCAACATTTTTGGAAGATACGCTTATGTGAAGATTGATACCGCCCAGTCATGTCTGTATGCCAAATATGAAACTCCAGCAAGCAGTCGGTTAGCTTAGCATAGCATAAAGACTGGAAACAGCTAGCCAAAGTTAAGCACTTCAAAAACAGCTACCACAAGTTAAGCTCACCAATTTAGATGTTGCTGGTAGGTGGATTTGGTTACACTTGGACAGAGCGAAGCTAGCTTCCCCTCTGTTTCCAGCCTTGGTGCTAAACTAAGCTAAGCTGGTGGTGGCTACATATTTAGCATCAGTGGATAAAAAGGATTTTGCCTCACAACCCCCGCAAAAAAATAAATTTTCCTTTAAAGCGTAACTCTCACCAAAATGCAGCCTAGGGTCTTTTTGTGAATGTACGTGAGTCAAACTTTAGTTTAAATGCATATTTAGGACAGAAGCGGCACTTTTAAGATTTACCGTATTCCCGTTTTTGGGTCAAATGGCCTTTTGAATGGGAGAGCTAGGGGCACTTTTATGCTAGCCTCAAAATAGCTATTTTTAAACACTAAGAAGACTCGACACAACATGAGACTTTGTTCCAAGTATCTCCAGGAGCTCTACACATTAACTCAACATTGACAACATTCTTTGTGTACACAGATTTACTAAAAAGAAAGTTTTTGAACAACTCACCGTAGCTCTTGTTGTTTCTAGCCGCAGCCATATTATCAGTTAAAACGAGTCGATTTCCGAATGAGGACTCCATAGGAGGATATGTCATTCTTATATGAGGCTCCTTTTTCAACTACAAGGTCAATATTGTTTTTTACAAACGACAAAACAAAAAATCATCCATGCATTTATATGGAACTAAGCTTTAGGAGCTTTCCATCTTTACTCTCCTCCCTGTTACGTTGTATTTGGAAATCGACTCATTATGACTGATAATATGGAGCTGCTCCCCCCGCGACCCGACCACGGATAAGCGGACGACGATGGATGGATGGATGAATATGGCTGCGACCGGAAACAACGGTGAGTTCAAAAACTTTCTTTAACCCATATAGAGCTCAACAGTCCCGCCCACAGCAGGTTCCGGAAGTAAAAATCCAATGCAATTTCTCCATTGACAATTTCAGTATAAGCCATAAAATCGTAACCGTCGATGTTAGACTTAAAACCAGCTACGGCATGACTAAGCTATTGTATATGCTCATATAGACACCAAAAGTTCAAGGGGCACTAACCTTGTTTTGAGATAAATGTCTTTTATTCGCGATGTCTTGGATAAGTACTTCATTACCCACAATCCTGAACAATCCCACAGTGATGCCTCTGATTGGTGGAACTCATGCTGGTGAGGAGGGGGAGGAGGGGGAGGAGGGGGAGGAGGGGGAGGAGGGGGAGTCGCCTGCACGATCCGTCATGCACATGCACAAGATGATTTTCCGAGGATCTACGACAGTGCCCGATTCACGACCTGTTCCACACTTCGGCCACTTCGGCCGGCAAGCTAACGTTAGTTTAGCTAACAGCTAATTAGGCTAACCACTAACTAACAGCTTGATTCAGTCTAAAATAACGTTAACTCAAACGAAATACTGGGAAAGCAGGCTGCAGCTGATGTAACAGCTGTTATGTATGTTAACGGTTCTTTTCAGGTTTTATTTTGAGGGTCTTTTAAAGTTATTACATGCTGTCTAAGCTAGCGGTTAGCCGAATTAGCTGTTAGCTAAACTAACGCTAGCTTCCTTTATTCAGTGGTGTGCGGTGGAAAAGAATTTCTAATATAGGAAGAAGTTCCACTCCCTCATTACTTCTGGGTTCTGAGTTCCACTAGATGGCGCTCACAGGCCAGTGCAGAATGAATGGGACTCTATGGAGCTATACCCATAAAAACACAGCTGACAGGTTAGACTCTCCCTGTCAATACACATGCTAGAAAGAGGTTTGCTAATGTTTTAACGACCACGCCGAAATATTCACTCTGACATTCTGGCTCTGCTTCGGATGGCGTCAAGCGGGATCTCCGATCGTAATCAGTCCTTCACTGACCAATCAGCATTCATTAGCAGAATGCTAGCGTGGTATGGGCAATAACGACTCAACCTGTAAGAAATCGAAAGGGCATAAGTACTCGTTCATTCAACTTTTGACCTATAATCCATGTTGAACTTGCAAAAACTACAATCAAATCTGAGATTTCTCAACGACAATCAGGCGAAAGAGACAAATTTAGCCATCTAGCTCCATAGGGTCCCATTCATTTTGCACTGGACCGTGATCACCCCCAGTGGAACTCTGGTGGAACTGCAACCAAAGTAGGTACAATGGGGCTGAATGGGGAGTGGAACGGCTTTCCGTAGACGGGCTTTGGCGGTGGTTTGTTGGATTGTAGTTCCTTTGCTCGATATTGAAAATATGTACAACCCCAAATCAGAAAAAGTTGGGACAGTATGGAAAACACAAATAAAAAAAGAAAGTAGTGATTTCTAAATTTACTTTGACTCGTATTTCATTGCAGACAATGTTAACACAAAATATTTCATGTTTTGTCTGGTCAACTTAATTTCATTTGTAAATATACATCCTTTCCTGTCATTCAGACCTGCAACACATTCCAAAAAAGGTTGGGACAGGAGCAATTTAGGGCTAGTAATCAGGTAAATTGGTTAAATAATGATGTGATTTGAAACAGGGGATGTCAACAGGTGATTGTAATTATGATTTGGTACAAAAGCAGCATCTAAGAAAGGTCTAGTCCTTTAGGAGCAAAGATGGGCCGAGGATCGCCAGTTTGCCAACAAATACGTGAGAAAATTATTGAAATGTTTAAAAACAATGTTCCTCAAAGAAAGGTAGAAAGACATTTGCTTATTTCACCTTCAACAGTGCATAACATAATTAAAAGATTCAAGGAATGTGGAGGAATTTCAGAGCGTATAGGACTAAGCTGGACTACCGTGATCTCCGAGCCCTCAGGCGGCACTGCATCAAGAATCGTCAGTCATCTATAAGCGATATCACCACATGGGCTCAAGACTACTTTGCCAAACCTTTGTCAAGTACCACAATACGTAGTTACATCCACAAATGCCAGTTAAATTTGTACTGTGCCAAAAGAAAGTCCTATGTTAACAGTGTCCAGAAGCGCCGTCGACTTCTCTGGGCTCGGAGGCATCTGGGATGGACCATCACACAGTGGAAACGTGTACTGTGGTCAGATGAATCAGTATTTCAGGTATTTTCTGGGAGAAATGGACGCCATGTGCTCCAGACCAAAGAAGAAAAGGATCATCCAGACTGTTACCAGCAACAAGTCCAAAAGCCAGGGTCTGTCATGGTATGGGGTTGTGTCAGTGCCCTTGGCAAAGGTAACTTGCACTTCTGTGATGGCACCGTTAATGCTGAAATGTACATAGAGATTTTGGAGCACAATATGCTGCCTTCAAGAAGATATCTTTTCCAGGGACGTCCATGCATATTTCAACAAGATAATGCAAAACCACATTCTGCACACATTACAAAGTCCTGGCTGCGGAGGAAGAGGATACGGGTACTTGACTGGCCTGCCTGCAGTCCCGACCTGTCTCCAATAGAGAATGTGTGGCGCATTTTGAAGCGCAAAATGCGACAACGAAGACCCTGTACTGTTGGCCACATTAAAACTTGTTTGCAGCAAGAATGGGACAAAATTACACCTGAAACACTTAATCACTTGGTGTCTTCAGTCCGTAAACATCTTTTAAGTGTTGTGAATAGGAATGGCAACATTACAAAGTGGTAAATGCTTTACTGTTCCAACATTTGTTGAAATGTGTTGCAAGAACCAAAATAGGAATTTTGTTTATTTGAAAAAAACAAAAATCATGAGGAACACATTCAATTATGTGCTGTTGTATTGTCTGCAATGAAATACAAGTGAAATCCCTACTTTCTTTTTATATTTGTTTTCCATACTGTCCCAACTTTTTCTGATTTGGGGTTGTACACACTCTTGTACTGTACTTTGACTTTTTGGGGATTTTCTGTTCGTTTTTTCACTCGAAATGACACGTTGTATGATTATGAGTCACGTCGTAGCTGGTTAGCCTAAGGCATGGTCTAAAACTCTTACTATAAACCTTTTCACAGATGTAAACATAAACATTCTAAATGGACCCAAGTTGATTTCCTGTTGCAGTGTATGTGAATGGCATCAACTGACAGGAAGTTAACAATGGCCCAGGCTGTTGCCTAGCAATGTAATTCCATTGAAAATGTAAATACGGATTTCTGATTTGGGGTTGTACATATTTTCAATATCGAGCAAAGGAACTACAATCCAACAAACCACCGCCAAAGCCCATCTACGGAAAGCCGTTCCACTCCCCATTCAGCCCCATTGTACCTACTTTGGTTGCAGTTCCACCAGAGTTCCACTGGGGGTGATCACGGTCCAGTGCAAAATGAATGGGACCCTATGGAGCTAGACGGCTAAATTTGTCTCTTTCGCATTCTGCTAATGAATGCTGATTGGTCAGTGAAGGACTGATTACGATCGGAGATCCCGCTTGACGGCATCCGAAGCGGAGCCAGAATGTCAGAGTGAATATTTCGGCGTGGTCGTTAAAACATTAGCAAACCTCTTTCTAGCATGTGTATTGACAGGGAGAGACTAACCTGTTAGCGGTGTTGTCGATGCCTCAAGAGAAAAAAGGAAGCGACTCAGAGCTTGCCATAAACCAAGGGGGCAGGCTTCTCTCCTCAGAGCGAAGCCGCGATGGCGCCATTTTGCTAACCCCTATCCATCAGCCCCCGTTAGCATCCCATTGACTGCCATTCATTTTGGCGTCACTTTGACAGCCAATAACTTTATATCTGAAGCGTTTAAAGACTTGATTTGTCCATAGTTTATTTCTAAAGAAACACGACAATGTATAAAAGGCTCCATTACCTTGTATCTCACGTTATGGCTCCGTAGCAGACATTTTTATAAAAATAGGCTAACGATTGTGTCATAACCACGCGACTTACTGTCGCATAGTAGAGGAATTACCGTATAGTACAGGAGAAGCTCGCAGACAGTTTCGATGTACATTAGCTGTTTAGTTTAATTACTAATGTTAACTAGCATTTTTAGTTAGCAATAATTAGCCTGTGCCTATGTTATCTCCTTACATATACCTACGCTCTCCATCTGCAAGATTGGGAATGATTGAGATTTCTCTTGGCACAGCTACCAGAAGACTTACAACTCACAGACACGTTGCTCACGTCACATCTACGGCGGGAAGCTCAGTTTGCAGCTGCGCAGTAATGCTCAGTAACGCTCAACCATCACCGGAAAAGTGCTGGTATATAGACTTCACTTGTCTCCGTCAAAAACAGCGGAGTCACTGGGTCCATTTTTATATACTGTCATTGCCGTAAAGCAGTATCTCTGGCCGTATATGTGTATGACGTCATTGACATTTTAAAAGGCTTTTTAGAACAAAAAAGCAACAAAATCTAACACCCAGCAGTATGTATTTTCTTTGCCTCCCCTTTCGAATGCAACATTCAAATTACTAGACAAAAAATTATATCCTGAGAAAAGTGGATATTTAGGGGTATAGCTCCATAGAGTCCCATTCATTCTGCACTGGCCTGTGAGCGCCATCTAGTGGAACTCAGAACCCGGAAGTAACGAGGGAGTGGAACTTCTTCCTATATTAGAAATTCTTTGGATATAGGGTTACTAAACCCTTATGTGTTGTTTAGAGATGCAGTTACACATTTTCTCCAGCAGAGTGCGCTTGGCACAGGGTGATCGCAATAATCAGTGAGCGGTACCTGAAGTCCCCACTTTTGTAGCGGGGGGGTTACTTTTGAATGCAACACCTACACGAACAGACGGCAGATGCGCAGCTATGAGCAAACGGAGCATTTCCCGGTATAGCATACCATAAAACTGTTCCAAAACCTTGATTAATTCAGTCATATTAAATTGTTTTGGTATTGATAAGTTGCTTGTTTATTAGGTCGCGAGCTGTGAACCTATTGGATTAGGGTAACCATATTTTTATTTCCAAAAAAAGAGGACACCCGGCCCGGCCTCGAGACACAAATTCAGACAGGCTTATCAGAGGTTAATGGACATACTTTATTATGCCTCAATGGTACAAAAATAACTTCTGTAATAAAATAAAATAAAATCTGTTATAAACTGTAACAAAATAATAGCTCTTTTCAAATAAATAAATATGAAATAATGTTCTAAATATGACCTCTTCTGTGTCAGAAAATCTCTTAATGCCTTTTCAATGTAATAAGATAAATAATAAAACAGTCTCACAAAGATACTAACTTAACAAACAAAAAGGATATATAGTACTATACTCTATAATACTTGTAATCTTTAGTTGTCTTCTTCATCCTGCTTTTCTTCTTCATCCTCCTTGTCTGCCCATCCATATTTTGCTGTATGTGCCAGCTTTGCACACGGTGCACTCCAACTCCCGACCGGACGGTACGTGGGAAACTTTTTTTGCAGTTCAACTGTGAAGCTGCACTTACGCTTCGGCATTTTGTGTGCAATGCTGCTCGCTGTCTGCTTTGATCCCAGTATATGTGCGCGTCGCAGAGCCGCCCACAAGGCAGCCTCTCAGGAATTACGCCACGCAACAAGGTAGGCTACCGTAGTATTGTGTGCAACGCGCCAGTCAATTTAAGTACACGCTTTTGGTCCTATTAAAAACAGTAAAAAACGGACATTTTCATGAATTTATAAAACCCCCCCGGACAGTACGTAAAAAGTGGACATGTCCGGGGAAAAGAGGACGTTTGGTCACCCTATATTGGATACAATTCCTGTCGAGTTATAAATGTCTTTGAACTCCGGTGAGTAGCC
The DNA here is from genome assembly GCA_023631565.1 of Gymnocephalus cernua. Lineage (NCBI taxonomy): Eukaryota > Metazoa > Chordata > Actinopteri > Perciformes > Percidae > Gymnocephalus > Gymnocephalus cernua. The sequence continues at coordinate 31,879,015 of CM042437.1, read as the reverse complement.
ACATGTGTCGCATGATAATATGTTGTTTTGCTAGCCACTGTGAGGAGAAAATAAATGATAAATGCTGTTTAAGTTTTCCTGTACTTTGGTGTTCATTGTGTCATTGTGTTTAATGTGTAAAATAGATCGCTAAAGCTATCGCTAATCGCTAGCTACAATGCGAATGCTAGCGGCTAATCTATATTGCTAGTTGGTTGGTGATAAACTGTGCTAAATGTTATGCTAATCATCAAGCTAATTGCTCTGGTTAGCAAAGCACATGGTGGTGAAACCTTAAAGGAGCATTTCACTTACTTTGTTGCTACTGGAGCACCTTGATTAGCAGATTGAATCCACTTTACATGTGATTTAAAGGGATACTTCACCGCTGGAAAGCCTAATATATCTTTAAATTGGGTCACCTATGTAGCAGAAATGTGAAAAAAAAATTTTAATTGGTGCCTTCTAGGCCGAGAAAAGCCAGAAAATGTGTTTTTGGCTCATATGGATGAAAGACACCAAATCCCAGAATGCACTTCGCTTCGCTGCTTTGAGTCCACTCCCAAGCCACGCCTACCGCTTGACAGACAGACAGTGAGGCATTCGACTCAACTCAATGTGTTTTATTGTTATTTCAACCATATACACAAAACAACGTTTCATCGTGGCTCGAGTCAATTTAAAATATATAAATACACATTTAAAATATATAAAAACTACATTATATAATAACGACATACGAAACAGGCTACATTTACCGTGCACACACACATTATAGGCTCCGTAAAGTTCAGCTAAGCATACCAGCATTAGGCTTGGTGGGCTGTAAACACCGAGTATAAACACAGCCGTGAATTAGCGTGGGATGTCGAATGGTCGCCATGTAACAGTCACAAACTCCAGCGGTTAGCAGTTAGTTGGATACAAATCACCCCATTTCTGCACCAGTCCGTGTTAACACAGCTCACCTTCATACAGAGCATCTCTAGCTCGGATTGTCGGAAGGCTAGCAGGCCTGGTAGCTGGACAGTCCGGTTCACTGTTGTTCGGCTGGACAGTCCGGTTCACTGTTGCTTTCCCACGAAAGCACAAAACACAGCAGTTTCTGAACTCGCGTTGGGAGCATCGTTGAAGTTGGATGTAGTCCAGTTTGTTGTTTAATGAACGGACACTTGCAAGCAGGATTGATGGGACAGGTGGCCGGCTAGCGTTAGCTCGCTCTGGATGTGCCTTTCCCCCGGCTTGGTGGGCTGTAAACACCGAGTATAAACACAGCCGTGAATTAGCGTGGGATGTCGAATGGTCTCCATGTAACAGTCACAAACTCCAGCGGTTAGCAGTTAGTTGGATACAAATCACCCCATTTCTGCACCAGTCCGTGTTAACACAGCTCACCTTCATACAGAGCATCTCTAGCTCGGATCGTCGGAAGGCTAGCAGGCCTGGTAGCTGGACAGTCCGGTTCACTGTTGTTCGGCTGGACAGTCCGGTTCACTGTTGCTTTCCCACGAAAGCACAAAACACAGCAGTTTCTGAACTCGCGTTGGGAGCATCGTTGAAGTTGGATGTAGTCCAGTTTGTTGTTTAATGAACGGACACTTGCAAGCAGGATTGATGGGACAGGTGGCCGGCTAGCGTTAGCTCGCTCTGGATGTGCCTTTCCCCCGGCTTGGTGGGCTGTAAACACCGAGTATAAACACAGCCGTGAATTAGCGTGGGATGTCGAATGGTCTCCATGTAACAGTCACAAACTCCAGCGGTTAGCAGTTAGTTGGATACAAATCACCCCATGTCTGCACCAGTCCGTGTTAACACAGCTCACCTTCATACAGAGCATCTCTAGCTCGGATCGTCGGAAGGCTAGCAGGCCTGGTAGCTGGACAGTCCGGTTCACTGTTGTTCAGCCGGAAAGCAGTTAGTTGGATACAAATCACCCCATTTCTGCACCAGTCCGTGTTAACACAGCTCGCTTCATACAGAGCATCTCTAGCTCGGATTGTCGGAAGGCTATCAGGCCTGGTAGCTGGACAGTCCGGTTCACTGTTGTTCGGCTGGACAGTCCGGTTCACTGTTGTTCGGCTGGACAGTCCGGTTCACTGTTGCTTTCCCACGAAAGCACAAAACACAGCAGTTTCTGAACTCGCGTTGGGAGCATCGTTGAAGTTGGATGTAGTCCAGTTTGTTGTTTAATGAACGGACACTTGCAAGCAGGATTGATGGGACAGGTGGCCGGCTAGCGTTAGCTCGCTCTGGATGTGCCTTTCCCCCGGCTAGCGCTAGCTTCCCACCTAGCCGACGAAGATGTCCCCTACCCGGCTACGAGCGAGTCCGCCGGTCCCCGTGCTGGTCTCGGTGCAGGCGAAGCTCTCGTAGTGGGCCGATTATTCCGTCTGTAATAACGTTTCCTGCATATTCTCTGCTGTATCCCGGTGGTACACGTGCGGTAGTTTGAATGCACATAATTGTTGTAAAAGTTTGCTGCTGAGAAGATAGAGCAGAGCCCTGTTTAGCGAGGATTCAAGATGGCTGACATTTCGTTTTTTTCCGGCCGAGATCGGCTAGCTTCGGGCGATGGGCGGGTTTAAAACATGCGGAAGTAGGTCCTACTACTACTACTACGGGTTGTAGTCTTTTGCTCTGGCCAAAAAATCTTCCGATGACGCAAAAATCGTCATTTTACGTCATCGGAAGATTTTTTCCGGACCCCCCAATGCAGATATCTCCTGTCTCAGGGGGATATGAGGGAGGGACGCACGGTCATTCAGAAATACTACCGGGTTTCTACTGATACAAAGCTGAATGCTAAATCGGTGAAGTATCCCTTTAAGTCATTATGGGTGTTAACATGCACTTGTTTAGTGAAGGAATAATTATATTTAACTACAGCTTTAACTCAAAAAGGACTTACTTCTTTTGTTTATTATTTTAATTAAGAGCTCTATTTTATATTATTTTGGTATACATACAGTATTGTCTGTGAATGCTGTGAATGTTTATGTTGATTCATGGTGACGAGCATTCAAATTGTCTGTTAACCCACACCACTTACTCCCTTCGTGAGTCATCTATTCCAAGTGTATTCTCCTAAAGGACCTAGAGTGATGTGTCTCATCTACCCAATCAGGTTAACACCAGAGGTGCTACATTTCTTTTTAGTAAATCTGTGTACACAAAGAATGTTCTCAATGCTTGCGTTAAGGTGTAGAGCCCCTGGTGATACTTGGAGCACAGTCTCATGTTGTGTCGAGTCTCCTTAGTGTTTAAAAATAGCTATTTTGAGGCTAGCATGAAAGTGCCCTATCACTCCCATTCAAAAGGCCATTTGACCCAAAAACAAGAATACGGTGAATCTTAAAAGTGGTGCTTAAACTAAAGTTTGACTCACGTACATTTACAAAAATACCCTAGGATGCATTTTGGCGAGAGTTACGCTTTAAGAATTTGATCCATTTGGTCTGATAATATTTGAAAAGTCTAGAAGAAGTCATCTAGTGCGCCTGCTCTATGGGCCCCATAGTTGAACTTTTTTGGCTTCATGCACCACTGAGCAACTCTCAATAGGAATTAATGGGGCTCTGCCTCGAACACTGTTTCCAGGTCTTATTATACATCCATTGCTTTTAAGGGTGCTCCGATTGATCGGTCACCGATCGGTATCGGCCGATAATGGCTTTAAATAATTTGATCGGTGGTCTCCATAAATGCCGATCAGATAGGCCGATTAGATGACGCGCTGCCATGGATGTATTAAGAGCGCTCAGCGCACTACTTGTGAGAACATTTTCTACATGGAGCTAAAATGGCGTCTTCCCTACATTCAGCGGTCTGGCAGTTCTACAAGGTGTCTGAACGGCGGCAGAACAGCAGTTGGCCCGCAGGCCGGCCGCGGAACGAAGGCAGTAGGAAGGCGGCTACCGCTTTTAAAAAGCGTCTGTCACCGGTGGTGCGCCGGCAAACATGTTTGCGATTACGCCATCCTGACGCTTCTACTGCCTCTGGAGCACCGCCGGTGGTCTGCCGACTCATTGCTATCTGGGAAGAAGACAATACATTAGCGATTAGCAACGTGTGTGCCAAGGAAATACCACGAGGCGGAAAGCTCCAAAGACATTTCAACACCACCAACCTCATCAGACATTTGAAGGTTAGTCAGGGAAATAAGTATGAGGAGTTTTCAAAGTTAGCTAACGCTAAGGCAGAGCGGAGGGTTGCAGCTCCGGCGCCACTCAAACAGCTGTTTCCCCGTGTGTGTGTGTGTGTGTGTGTGTGTGTCGGTCCGTGTGTGTCGGTCTGTGTGTGTCTGTCGGTCGGTGTGTGTGTGTGTGTGTGTGTGTGTGTGTGTGTGTGTGTGTGTGTGTGTGTGTGTGTGTGTGTGCTGAAGAAATGTCTGCAGTGATTGAAAGGACATTTTTTAGATTTTGAGCTAGGACAGAAAGCCAAACAATTCCTGATACATTCTCTAAACATGTGTGACTGTTACGTAATGGCGTAATCTTCAGTTCATAAAAGTGATCGGTATCGGCCGATACGTCTTCCAGTGATCGGTGATCGGCCCCAAAAATCCTGATCGGAGTACCCTTAATTGTTTTCACATATTTTTTTACTTTTTTTTACTTACTTTTTATGCTAGGCTAGGATAACCATGTTCCAACTACAACTCCGTATTTATGCCATGTTTGCCTCATATAATTCAGACATTAATTATAAGGTGAGCAACTGACTCAGTTCATGTCAGCCTCCTAGCCTCATTCCGAGGCAGAGATACAGTATCAAGAATTTCTCAAGAATTGAGAGTGGTATTAAACTTCTCATCTAAGTCTTGGAAAGAAAGCGAATGGACGTATATCCCAAAATGTTGAACTATTTCTCATCTTGTGTCACAAGAAGGCTAAAACTATAGATAACAATTCATGGTACAATTAAAGAAGGGCCTTATCAAGAGTCTCTATATACTTCATTTTTATTTTTTATTTTTTTACAAAGTAACACTGAAAATCACATGTGCAACGGAATTTCCTTTCTTTTCTTTTTTTTATTTTTTTTGCATTTACATCTCAAAAATCTCTAAACTATTCCCAGGAGTGGCATGTTTCCGCCAATAGACGCCACTCCCAGGGCAACTCAATGACCTGGCCTTATTATCTGATCCCAGAAGGTGACTGAGGCCAGTCATCTCATTAGGGTGACGGCAATGTTTTTGACCTGCTAGAGGAAAAGATGGAAAGTGATGTCACCATCATCTATAAGGGGAGATACCCCCTAAGCCACTTCCCCTCCCACACCCTGCCCTCTGCATGGCGTTAAAGGAATTCTCAGGGGGTTGTCTGGAGGAAATGCGGCAAAGAGCAAATGTATAAATACCTCCCATGGGTGAATATAGGTTGCTAGCCAAATGAGAGGACCCAAATGGGCAGTTGCTGCCCTGCTGGGGGCATAACATTTGAAAAGAGACAAAATATAGACAAGGGTGATCTTAGAAAGACTCACATGATCATGGCCTTTGGTTTCATTCCCTCATGCTGCCATAGAAGGAGAGTTCAGATACAGAGAGCAACTATTCCATCCTACTGGGCTCAGTCACAGTCCAATTCTTCCCAGGCTGGATAAATATTAATAATTCATGAATTGTTTGCAGTGTCGGGGTTGTTGTAAATTAAGCCGATTTAAAATGGCAAGCGCAGACTTTTTGCTAAGCCTGATACCTCCGAGCCCCCTTGCAGTATTTATGATAAAGTTGACAGGAAAGTAAATGTCACTGACTGCAGGCTGAACTTAATACAGTAATGTACATAATGTCTATCTGGAAAATGATCTGTAGCCTACTGTTGCACCTGACAATAGGCCGATATGCATATGACTCATTATACACAAAGTCACCAGTGTGTTTGAGTTATTGGGGAAATATAGATTATTTTGAATTCATAAATTAAATTTTTTGTTTTTATTTATTTCTCTGTTTACTTGCAGTTTATTTAAAGAGCTTAAGTGGTTTTAATTAGGGCTGTCAATCAATTAAAAATGTAATCAAATTAATTTGATTAATTAATCTAAATTAATCGCCTTAATCAGCATTAGTGACATTAAATCTTTTTATTATTATTTTCCCTGTTCAAATAATGACCATAACAATCAACAATATGACCTAATATGCTGAGGAAATCAATTCAGAAGGGTATTTTACAATAACTACGAATGCACCACAAGGCTGTAGGTTACCAGTTTCATTGAACGCACCATCTCCGTCTGTGTTTTTCTGACAACGGCAGAAACACAGTCAAAGTTTACACAGTTTAGCGTTAGCTGTCAGCATTTTAACCGTGTTTAATCCAGGTACTAGCTAGCGGTAGGCTAACGTTACCTGCTGTTGAGTGTAGTGTTAACTAGCGTCACGTGCAGCAATGTTTCTGTTGCCTGTCCCTCCTTCATTTTACAGTTGAATGGTGGCTAGAACGGCTCCGGGTGAAAGGTCAATATGGAATGGATTAATCAGCGTTATTTTTTGTAACACGCTATTTTTTGTAACACGTTATTTTTTCTCAGATTAATCGAAATTAACGCGTCATTTTGACAGCCCTAGTTTTAATATAATGTTTTTTTAATTAAGCAGTTTAACATACTTTTGACAAAAAGTAATGATTGTTTGCCTTATTTATGCTAAATAAAGGCAAGAAAACTATGCACAGTACCAAAAATAATGGTAAATGCTAAAACCTATTATTACAATAACACAGACAGAGAACTGTCAATTGTAAAAATAATTTAACAAACTCATGTCACTTACACAGCAATATATAAGATAACCATATGCTGTATAATACTTCTTAACCTGTTGTCTTCGGGTCAAATTTGATGCATTTTCAAGGTTTCTGTATCAGAAATATGGGTTTCTTTCAACCAAATTGCCCAAAAATAACATGGATGTTCCATACAACACTCTTGAATGATTACATTTTGGGTGTTTTATTCAATTGTATACAATGTCTTTATTTCCCAGACCGCAGATGTGATTTATGTGCTGCCATTAAAAACAATATCCTGACTAAACTTTGACATCTGATAAGTAGGCTATCTGATAATCCATCAACATACGTTCCTCTGATCTTAATTTGTAGTCAAAATAATTCATAACTTTTGACTTTTTTAACTCCAAAATTAGGTATAATTTCACATAAATGAGGTTTATCGACCATGAACTCCAAAACGAAGTGTAAAACTTGTGGTAATAATTTGGAAACACAATACTGGGTGACTATTTATACTTTAGGATTCATAAACAGGCAAAACAGATGGGTTAATTTTGACCCTGGAAGACAACAAGTCCATGGTCAACAAGAAGACAGCACAAGGGTTAGGTTAGCTACCATGGTGAAAGGTCAATATGGAATGGATTAATCTGCGTTAACACGTTTTTTTTTTCTTAGATTAATTAATTGAAATTAACGCATTATTTTGACAGCCCTAATTAAAACTTTAGCAGCACAAAACCTCACTGGTTTGTGATGCTAAATGCTAAATTATTTATAAAAAAAGGTTGTAATTAACTTTAAAAATGAACGTTATTAGCTGTGTTGCTATTTATTTTAACACTTTCTGAATTATTCACACAAAACCAGGTATTGTGCAGATTACTGCCCATTGCAAATAACCCCCAGATTATGATGCACATTAGAGATAAATGAAGTGTACGATTAAGCATACAGTAGCTCTTGTTTTGCTCTACATAGCGTGGCACCACAATTATCTGGGCCTGGGTTATGTCACAGAGGTATTCTGGTGCCTCTGAGGTGACACTCTCATCTTGTCCCTGCCCTCCTTTCAGCTCGGCCCTCATGCGCTGAAGATACAAACTCAACTTGCTATGGTTACTGTCAACCAAACAGTCAACAGTGCAGTGAGCCTGAGGTATCCATTGCCTGCCAGACCAAACTACATTGGAGCTCGCTCGTTCTGTATCTGCATTGCATCAATCCCTGCTCAGGCTCATTTTATTCTCTCCTGGGAATAAGTTCTCTCTGCTCTCTCCTGTTGTTGTCTTTCGAAAGGGAGCTGCAGCCCCGCGCTGCTAAATCAGCAGATCTGCAGAACACTTGATTCCAAGCTCCATGCTCAGCATCCCAGTAAATGTTCCCAAGAAACGTTCTACTACTGAGGCCCCCCGATTATCAAAGTCATGGCATTCATTCAATTTTTGGAGCACGTACAGTATGTATCAACAATGAAGGATATCTCTCCAGCAAGCAAGAGAAATATTTAACAATAATATTTCGAAGAAAAGCTGTGCTCATACCTCAGATATTTCTTCCTGCCTGTCCGGTCTGTTGGCTGGATGAAAAGTATCTGTGTTTGGGCTCATTTTGTGCTGTGGGACATTTACAGCAGGTGAAGACAAGATGTGCTTTATCCTGCTGCACATTGGGAAACATCTTATTAAAGTTTCCCCTCTCATCCAACTGACATGGCTTAAGTCCGGCTATGAGGGGCTCGTTCACCGACACCTATGTGAAAGACAGTGTGCACATTATGCAGCTCAGTTATGGAGGTTGGGTGGAAAATTTTGCTGTGTTTGAGCTGTGCTTTCTTTGGCACCGGTGGCCTCTGGGCTAAAGCGTATTCATTTGTGAACTGACAGCTTCACCTTAGCCCAGGAAACTGAAGAGCTGGATCCCCCGGATCACCGATCTCCTGGAGGAACATTTATAATGTTCCTGAATAAATTACCTTGTAATGTAACGGCAAATGTTTTGCAGAAATAGCATTTGTGTGCCTCTTTGTCTTGATAATTTACATTTTATATGATAGAATTTGCCTCACAAGATGCTAACATGCTCAAAAAGTTGTGTATGTTCTTTTTTTTTACTCCTTGTGTTTTTCACCCTCCTCCTAAACCACGGCATCAAAGTCAAAGAGACAGAATTTAGCAATTAGGCCTCTGTCTTTGTCAAAAAGGCAACTGGTTGGGAAATTACAAGGCAGCAGGTAGTGGTAACACCCGTGTCCCCTCCCTCTCTCGACTAGCGTCACCAATTTCAGTCAGTCAGTCAGTTTTCAGTAACACCAACATTAAAAAAAGGAATATTTATTCAAGCAAACTGAAAAACACAAAGCTAAGCTAAGATGAGACTTGTGAGTAAAACAAGTGGAATATTGTTCTGCTTGTGAGTGTGTGGGTGTCACAATGAGCTGCCTGATTGTGTTGCTGTAGACTAGAGTGTGTTTTTGCTGATAGCATGGAATATCAGAGGCAGTTGGAGTCAAGGTCTCTTCAGGTCACCTTGGTTCTGTGGTAATGAGAAACAGTCCACTAGGATATTTCTACCTTCCGTCTTTGGTATTTTCTCCTGCCCTCAGGCCTCCAGAGAAGACACCCTGCGTCTGCCAGTAGCCAACACAGTGACTACGTTTACACGCACACAATATTCTGTTTTTTGCCCTTATTCCGAAAAAGACAATATTCCTACTAAGCTGTTTAAGTGACTAATGAAAATTAATTTTACACTAATGTTCCTGTGTACATGCAGCCGTGGAAAATAGGATATTTTCAAAGTTTTCCACCGTTGGCAGACTTGTTGGAGCGTGGAAACACAGCCTCCCTCTTTCATTGCTTCAACCACCTTCTTGAAAAGTTTACAGTTGCGATATTTACGCGTATTTGAAAACCTGATGATATCCAAGTCTTTCACAATATTTAAAAGTATGTGTGTTTCTTCTTTCAACATGAAATGTGAGCTTCTCTTTTGGGCATGCATCTCTACCGCAGCCTTGCAAACAAATTGCTAGTTGGTTTGTGTAAAACAACCATAGCAACACGGAGCTGACTGTAAGCCGTAAACTGGCCATGAACTGTTGCAAACTCTGGTAAAACCCGAATAGCATATCCCGCATGTCTTAATCAGAAAATGCTAAATTCGGAAAAAGGCCTTATTCGGAATATCCAAATGGAATAAACTGTACATGACCCATATCAAATTCGAAATATTGTCATATTCAGAATAATAGTGGAATATTAGTGTGCATGTATACGTACTCAGTGTTTAAGTTGAGCAATTCTAATACAGATTCAATGATTTACATAGACAAATCTTTATGAAATGAGGGCACAGAGCCAACTGACCAAAATCTTCACTCTGTATTTCATATAGAGCACTGAACTCACATTCTGAGAACATGGAGGCAGTGTTCAGGGTGTAACATATGTCAAGTATTTGTGTTGGATTCCATAAAACGCTGCTATTTCCCGGTATTTTGTGTCCGAGAGCTTTGGCACCTTTACAGAAATACTTCTAATATGTTACACAACACTCTACAGTGCTGTGGTTCCAAGCTCTGTTGTTACCAAAGGGAAGTTTGCTTGGGGTCCATGCCTGTCAAAATGAAGGCTGTCATCAAGTCAATGATGTACCATTGCAGGTATAAGCATAGTAATTACCTTGACAGCAAATGTTTTCATTACTCATGCTCAGAGGTTGGATGCTTCAGCTCAGAATATGCAAACTCTTTAGCACTAATGCTGGGATTTTCTAATGGCTGGAGCATCTGTCATGACAAGGCTTTTCTTCTTGTCGCCTCTAACATCTGGTTTCACGACTTGCCGGTGGCGGTTTGACTGGGCCGGTGGCGGTTTGTTTACGGACATTCTGAAGCCTTTGAGGGTTTTGGGGAAGTTTGCCACATTGGCTTGCTAAATGACAGAAGTGGAATTAATCCAGATAATTATTTGCATGAGAAATTAGCTTGCTCAAGTACATACAACAAAGCACATACATATGTGTTAGGCGTGAGGTGTCGTTTTCCCGAAACAAGCATGAGTGGCACATGCAGGGCTCTCAAGTGTCACGCATTGAGCGTGACAGTCACTCATTTCGGTCTTTTGTCACGCACTCCCGCCACACATTGTATTTCTCACGCAGAAAACTGCCGCAGCCGCTCTCACTATGGAACCGGCAGGAATCAAGCGTCTCTCCCCTGGAGTTCTTAGTCGAGCCTGCCACTTATCAGCCAATCAGAAAAGAAAGGGGCTACACCAGACGCGGCGTCAGCTGATTTTGCCGAGGCTTCAGCTGCAATGTTTTGAGTGTAGACCTGAATGTATTTTGAAAAGTTGACTGACAAATATGAAACGTGGCTTAGTGTCCACACTCACTGTAAAAAGCTGCAGCTTCAGGTTTATGGACGCGCTCTGCTGTCGACATGCTGCGGCAGATGTGTCGCGTTTGAGCTCCGTTAATTTTGCCGTATAGTTTCTGTTTTCCACCTCCGACGTACAGCAGCGTTCAGCCACTTCACTAAACGTAGTCTCATTCAGAGACCCAGACGGGGACCTGGTCTGTCAGAAGGTCTAGGTCTACCGTATCAGCAGAGCAATCACGTAGGCCTAATGCATAGCAGACTATTCTTGTATCTTATCACTTTATTTTTCACAAAATACCACGACTCCTCCAAATCTCAGAGAGCACAGATGAGATTGCAAAAGTTTTGGACATGAGCAGAAATCTTGCTCAAACACATCTGAAATATTAAAGTCCAGGGGTTTATTAATCCATTAACATGAATAATGTATAATTGAGGTGAATAATTGTCATATGCACATTTAAGGAGGTTACTTCCCCAACAAAAGATACAAAAGAGAAGGTAAGAGTAAATGATGCCTAAGCTACATGTGTGCTGACTGATATAATGATATAATTAGGAAAGCTGATCCAAAGGAGAATAAATATTTGAAAGCAATATAGAAAGCCTGAGAGCCTTACTGCAATATATTCCATAATGTTTTTATATTTGAATTGTAATTTGTGTCCCTTTACATAAAGATATTTCCAGCATATTGATTCAGAAAAAAGGTGCAAAAAAAAGGTGCAAAAGGTGAAAACTAATAGGTGCATAAAAATTCACCACAATGCAGGAAATGAAGTGTTTAATGCTTAACATTTTCTGGGGGTGGACCCCCAGAACCCCCCCCATCATAAGTCACCAAACAAATCTGCAACCAGAACCCTGTCCTTTTGGTTGCCGGGCCAGTTATGATTAGACCAAATGTTGGTGCCACCTAACATTTACAAACTGGAAGCTATAATGAACATACACTGGCTATTGCTATTAACACGCTGCGGGGGGGGGGGGGGGGGGGGGGGGGAGATGTCACTCTTGCCTGTCTTCAAAACTTGAGAGCCCTGCACATGGGTGTTTGGGGGAAGCCTGCCACAAGCTTCCTTAAGGATTTGCTATGACTTACACTTAATGTGTCTACACTGAAGTAATCTGGATCAACAGAAGTACATTTCCAGCATAAAGCCTGACATGCGCCGTTCTCAAAATCCCTTTGCTACAGGAAACAACAACAAACTTGGGGCTACACGCTGAAAATGGCAAGTTTTGAAAAAATATTTGGATGGTGCAACAAGGCAGGCCTGCTTGGTTCTTTCGGGGAATGATTGTAAAGATTTACAAAGAATATGTTTACGGAATTTACTGTGTAACTGGGAGGTTTTGGGACCAATTGGTGGGATTGGAGAGGACAAAGAACAGTCTGCGATACACTGGTAAGAGCAAATTATGTTAACCTCATTTAATATTGTTTGTGGCATTTTCTTTTGCAAAGTTCCTTCCTGAGATTATTTAGCAGAGCCACCATCGCTGCGTCCAGAGTTTAACGCCACCTATGATGATTGCGATTGGTTTAAAGAAATGCTAACAACCCAGAGAGTCTTTTTCTCCTATCCTAGAAAGTGTCTGTGGTGTAGCCAGACCTTCCTCCACAGTGCTGTGGAGATAGGACTGGCAATGCAAGCCTAACACTGAAGGAACCATAGGGACAGGGGATCAGGGCGAGAAAGCCTCTGATGAGGGGTGGTTGAGTTCAAGAGGCTGCATGTATGGGTAATCATTGCTGTACTGCTCTTTCAGGCGGTTGCTGGGTCAACATATCTTTATTGTAACTAGGACTCATCTATCGTTCAGCACTGAACAAAGTTTGCCTGCGGGTTGTAAGCTCGTGTTTTACAACCTCATCCTGCTATACATTCTGGTTGGTCTCAGGCTGGACCCTCCCTCCTCACTTGAAACAGCTGATTTATGTCTGGTCCTGGACACTTGTGCTCTGGGGCTGGAATGCAGGGAATTTCAAAGACCTCCCTCCTCTGCCTGTCCCGTCCACACGCAAACAAATGGACCAGGCGCCTGGTTTGGCAGATGAAGGCCCACCGGTGTTCCCACTGCAGGGCAGGGACGCAGAATGTAAGGAATGTCAGAGGCGAGAAAATAAATCCATCTTAACCTTCTTTCTGTCAATGTGTAGCTCTTTCTTTCCCTGCTATCTGTCTTGTTTGCTTTTTGTGCCTCTTCTTTCTCCAGAGTTATTCTGATGCTCTCCCACGATATCATATTTTGGAATTACTTCTCAGATCGGTTGAACAATTAGCCAGAATAGGAGAAAAAAAAAGAATTTATTTGTGTTACAGTTTTAAAAACTCAAATATGCATAGTGTTCTGTTTAAAATGTTGCAAATGAATTATGTGACGAACAAAATAATGCTTTGTTAAACACACTCAAAGTCACAAAATGCATTATGTTCAAGACTGTAAAAAAAGCAAAGGACCTTAACGTTTTTGTGTGGATATATGGTGGAAGTCAACATAAGAACACAAATCTAGCATGTAGCATTTCTACAGTAATGTAAAATCAAAGGCACGATGGCTGTGTTTTAGCTGTAACTCAATAGCACATGCATCTTAAACATGCGGCTGGCATGGCAAAGAAAAAAGATCAACACTCCATAGAAGCTAGAATAGTTATATGTTTTGACAATAAAAACATAAGCAGCTCTGTCTATCATAGCTCATTTTCCATCTCAATGATATATCCAGACACCATTTTGATTGCTTTGTGAGTCTTTCTCTCCTCATGGCTTTAGTTTAATAATTCCCTTTCTCCTTCTGGGGCCTCAACGCAGCTCAAGGCCTGCTCTTCGCTGCGGGTTTATCCATTATGTTGAGCACGTCATCCAGGATGGACGGGCCCAGATCAAGTTCAAGGGAGAGGAATGACCCCGTGATCTGGGCGAGGGAATCCTGCGACATGCTCTTCTCCTTGGAAAAGTCAAACTCAAAATCACAGATACGGCCCTCCTCCACTCCACTGTCCCTGTCCACCCACTCTTCATTGCACTTTGAGAGATCCTGCTTGAAGCCCAGGGTAATGTCATTGTTAAAGTGTCCATAACCATTGCAGTTGCCATTGAGACTCTTGCTGCCATTGCAGAGCTTGTTCTGGAAGTCCCCTTTAAAGCTGTCAAAGCTGTCGCTGCTCATGTTACTGTTCAGGCTTCCATTGGCTTTGAATGTGCTGTTGCTGTGACCGTTGATATAATAGGACGATGGCTTGTCAAACCTGGTTTCACTCTTGTTTATTTTGTTGGCTTTGGCCACCGCCTTAGAGGTGGACTTACGTGTGTTTTCCAGCAGATCCAGGAGGACGTCGGGCTTCGTCTGGATATCTGCGGAGGGAGACGATGGCTCACTGCTGAAGACGTCCATGGAGCGCAACAGAGCATCCATCTGCAGGATGTCTACCTCCTCTGTGCTGTCACGTTTGATGGGGGCTGTAGAACCTGTGATGTCCTCCAACGGCTCTGGGGGTATGGAGAACACAGTGGAGGAGATCAGGGGAAGGGTAAGCGCCTGGTAGCCACCGATAGTTGGGAGGGAGATGGCATTCTTGAGCACCGGAGAGGGGGTCTCGGCAAAGGAAGCATCACCGGTGCTGTTGGCTCTCAGAAACTCACTTTGGATGCCATACTGAGGATGGACGTCTCCCTTCCCTGGCAGGAGTTCATACTTCCCCTGGAGGAAAGACATGTCTCCAAAGGCGTCTCTCTCCCCGCCCTTGCCGATGTGGATGGTGTGGCGAAAGTCCCCAAGTGGTGGACTGATCATGTCTGGGGACAAAATATCTCTGAGGCGACATTTCTTTCCCTTCTTATTGTTGGTGGGTTTCAGGTATATGGGTGCTTTCGCTGGCATGGCTGTAACTGCGGAAGAGATCTTAGATGTGCAGGATAGAAGAGTCGGAAATGCTCTACAAGTTCTGGACGTGACAGTTCCCCCTGGGAGAAGCTCCAGTTACATTCTCGGTAACACACCGCTCAGACAGGACTCTAGAAATAATTTCAGCAATTGCTGCATCGATCAGGACCGGTGATGTCCGCCAGCGTGGAAAGGTCAAATGGCCACTTTTCTGAAATCGGAGACAAACAGAGAATATGTCAGCATTTCTCTTTAAATCATGAACTCAGCACTGACACATTTTCTTAAGGTCCCTGTCCTGCCTTTTAGAAAAAAGAAAACACAAGTCCCACAAACCAACTCTGGATCCTGCAAGAAAAAAAAATGGTGTTCTCATCTTGCATCTGGTGAGCGTAGAAGCCAGAGCAGAGGAGGATCAGGCCTGGGTCTAAGGCTTTTAGCTGCTCTATTCACATTTCCACACATGATTTTCCTTTGGCCTCCACAACTCTGGATGTGCTAATGTGGAACAGCTGGACAGCAGATTGGAAGAGGAGACGCAAAGCGAGACTTTAGTAGGATCAGGTCAGGGCAGCCTGTTTTAGGAACAAGCTACTGCTCAGGCACGCACAGAGATAGAAAGAGATGGATAAGAGGGGAGGGAAGGGGTTTAGGGGGTTTTGCAGGATTTTATGAGAGAGAGAGTGAGGGATTACAGAGCAAGTGGATCTTGAAAAAGACTGTGATGCAGATTGTGAATTGATTTGGCTTTGATGGGCAGAGTTAAATAAGGGCTGAGATACCAGCTAGGTTGCACTATACATCAGGATGGGTAAACATTAAGATGGTATTGGATTTGATTAAAGGTGCCTGATTGCATGCTGCCTTCTCAGAGCTTTTCCATTACAAACCCAACCGAGAATGTCACCACGTTGGCAGCCAGCTTAGTGTAGGATGAACTCAGTAAAATGAGGACAGAATCCGTCTGACCGTTTGAAACAACATGGCAACCAAGGAGAAATGGGAAAAACACTCCAGGAAGGGAGTTGACTGTGTTTGTGTGTGTGTGTGTGTGTGTGTGGTGTGTGTGTGGGGGGGGGGGGGGGGGGGGATAGCGGGGTAGGAGAAGAGAGCTTGCCCATTTATAGACATATTTGCTTATGAGAGGTCTGTCAGCAGTGACCATCTGACAGCGTGCACCACTGCACAAAAGTCCTTGGGCGGTCAGGTCCACCCAAATATTTCACAAAGAAAACATCCACATTCCTACTGCAACCGACCCCATAGAGACACACTGCATCAGCCTTATCAGAGACACTTTAAGTGGGCGATGTTTATTCAGCAGGCACATTAGTGTGGAGCCAGAGGGACACACACTTGCTGCGTATTTGGATCCAAATAACAGACTGGAAACCATTGCACTGACATCCACTTTTAACATTGATTCTTGTGTTTCCATCCTGTTTGATGAAGTGCAGTAGCCCCAGTATCTCCTTGTAGGAGAGCCACTACTTCTATAAACTGTATATGATGTGAAGTACAGGGTGAAATCTTTGCACTTCAGGGCATGCCATTACAACACAAATAAACCTGTTACCCAACAAGCACTATAGGGCTATATATAACCATGGCAAACACTGAGCCATGCAGAACATGTGTGAGTGTGTTGAATGTGGCTCTTCCTGGTCCTGTTGGATTTGAGTGCTGGCATGAGTGTTTGCGCGAGGTGCCTGACTGCTCGTGAAAGATAGCAGTTTTGAATGCACGCCATGTGTGCGAAGGAGAGCGTGTTTGTTTGCTAACAGTGAGGAAGAGAAAGCAAAGGGGAAGGAGGAGGGTGAAGAGGAGTGCTGCAGTGTTTGATGAAGAGAGGGGGCCAGCAGAATCCCTCACTTGTTTAGCTCAAGCTTTTCTCTAATTTGTTTTCTTCCATTTCTCTTCCTTCCACTTTTTCTTTTTGTAGTCTCTCCCTTTTTGCTGGCGCTCCTCAATCCTTTCTGACCTTACAGCTAATGCTCTCTGCAGTGGGAAATTGGGCTTGGATAGGAAGTAAGAGACATGCACCAGCATGCCAAAAGCTGCTTCCTGTGTGCTCAGAGTGCACATATCTACTGTATATCTGTATTAACTTTTGCAATGCTATTCATAAGAATAGAAGTTCACCGCTACACTGGCTGAAGCACTTCCAATCAAACGTATCTATTGATTGTTGCTTTGCCCTGATAGAATTATAACATCTACCCTGTGTGTGTGTGTGTGTGTGTGTGTGTGTGTGTGTGTGTGTGTGTGTGTGTGTGTGTGTGTGTGTGTGTGTGTGTGTGTGTGTGTGTGTGTGTGTGTGTGTGTGGACCTTCTCTCCAGTGACATTAGAAAGCGTACAGCCCATGCATTATAATAGATGACAGTGTTGCTTGGAATCAATGGTATGGACAGAAGTTATAGTAAAACATCTAGCAGAAGAGCAAGCCAACTCGTGCAACTCTCCCAGGGGGACATTTGCTGTATATGGCCAAGGCCAACACAGTCAGCTGGTACGATGAAAGCCTGGAAGTCTGACCTTCACCTCAGCCATCCTGCTGGTGGCCCAGTTTGGCTTATATGGCAAACATGACTGGAATTCCAGAGGCTGACTGCGGAGAATGAAGAAAACAAAATCCTCATGTTCAGAAATAGGCTTTATAACCACTATGAGGGTTCATTTAATTATATTAATTTGAGTGTGTGTAGAGAATCTCAAAAGTCATGGAAATGTGAGTTAAGCTTGTGTTGGCCAAAGAGGAAATTAATCAATTACAAGAGCTCAGGATATCCCATGATGGACCCTTATGGCTTGACCTAATGAATCCATTTGTGTCTTTGCAGGATGTTAATAGTTGAGCAGGTGTATTTTGATATATCTCAAAGCCAAGGCCAGATTTGGACCCTTCTTTTGGAACTGATCCAAAAAGAGACGGCGTGGCATGTGTTGACTGATTCGAAGCCTGGCGCCGCCACAGAATGCGGTCGCGGGTTTCATTTACACCTCCAGGGAAGTGGGGATCTGATGGCACTTTCCTTTCAAAAGTGCTTGCCTGTGCATCCAGTCATAATGGGAGCTGCAGGATAAAGCCACTGTGTCATTGGGTCAGCAAGAGCTATCTGTCTGGGCATGAAGTGATCTGGAGCCACTCCAGCCTCTTTAAAAAGAGCATTGCCTCATCAGCTCGTGCTTGGAGGCTTGGTTGTTAGTGAGGGGGGCAGCAGCGGGAGCGAGGTGATGAAAGTTTGAGCGTGGGGGCAGATAAATGTGGGGATGGTATCTGATAATTGACCTAATGGCTCATGATTTGTCTGGGTGTTTCTAGATACCTAAAAGTCACGTGTGATGTTACTCTGTCAGTATATTCTTGGAGGCTGTGTAACTCTACTTCAGCCTAAATAAATGCCACAGTTTGATGATGCTCTACAGTTTGCCAAACTGCTACAAAGCTGGTAATGAGGGACATACGTAGAAAGAGGCTCAGGAGAGCAGCTGTTCAAAATATGACCTGTATATGACTTCCCCATTCTTTAAAATAGACATTGTGCATCCCCTAAATATTCCTCCCGTGATGGGATTACTATGCTGATATTTCACATCAGCGCTGTTGAAAAATAGCATGCTATTCTGCTCTTGTGTAGTAGTTGTGGTCGGTATAACATCATCAGCATGTGGGAGACAAACTTCTATTCCTCCCACTGTGTCTACAAACAACTTTGTGGAAGTTTGAAGTCTCCAAATACTCTTCTAACATCTAACCGTGGCCTTGACTTGTGTCACGCCTTTGAATAGCAGAAAGACCCTCTCTTTTGGGGTTGTTATAAAAAGCAAATGCACATACCACAGAGGCTAATGGTAGCCTTACAGAATAGACTGAGCTGTTTGTTACATAAAAAAACCCTCAATTATAGGCAAAGGCCTTACTTTCGGGGGCCTGGTAGCGGTGACGAGGCGAGGGCGAATGCCAGGGTGGAGTATTTGTCTTTCTTTCTCGCTCCCCTTGTGCCACCCGCGAGCATGGCCAGCACATGCCAGAGTTATCCTTGTCAGAGACGAGAAAATTGTATGAAACATGAAGGGAATGTACTGGCAAAAAACAAAAGGTTCTTTCCTCACAGTGTACCCGTAAAAGCCTCCTCTGAATCTGCTCCCCTCGAGATGGCAAAGCCAGCTCTGCATTTCAGAGGAACATGCCTTAAGCGTGTAGCCAGACTAAAAAAAGGGGACAGGATATCATATTGCTCCGAACAGTTTAGCTCTTGTGTTGCATGTCTGAGAGCGTGTGCCGGACAAACGCTGCTACACAAGCTTAATTTACCATGCATGCTTTCGCACGTTTCATTGTAACTAAGCAATATCCCATTCTGCTCCAGACAGTCAAGAAAAACACCAAGACACTTACAGTACATGGCAACAGGTATACTGCAGCAACATTATCCTGTCTACTAAATCAGATGACTGTACCAGCAGAGTGTGAAATAGAACATGCTCCCACTCTCACTCACCTCAGGTATTCCGATTGGGGAGATCCGGATCTATCCCAGGTAATTCTGGCGCTGGTGCTCTCCTGAATGCTGCAGCCTCAGGTTGATGTGTGTGTGTGTGTCTGTCTGTCTGTATGTCTGTGTTCAGTGGCTGCTGTTGGGCTCCTGTGGCTTGTTGACAATGCCCTGCCTCCTGTCTCTGCCTCGGGGCTGCACTTCTGTCGACTGGGACGTCTGCCGGACAGCTGTTTTGGAATAGCTCTCCGGCTCCTATTCCCTTCTGAAGCAAGTCAAGTCTCCTCCTACACCTCCCCGCACCCCCCCCCCCCCTCCCTCTCTCTCTTTCTCTGCCTTCTTGCTCCCTTCTCTCCCTCTAGCAGCACCTGTGCATGTCTGTCCTCTCTCTCGCTCTCTCTCAGATTTTTTAAGCAGCTCTGTGGTGTTTGAGGATCCTCCTTGCTTCCTGTGCCTCGGTGGAGCTGCGGTGATGAGTGATCACAAGCTCCGGTCTCGCGGAAGAGGGAACTGGCCTCATGGGATGTCTGGCTGTCTCTCCTCCCTAAAATGATATGCACACTGAGTATGTGTTCACTCTTTTCCCTCTGCTGCTATTCTGCCTCACCCTGTCTGTGACTTTGCGACTGCCTGCATCTGATAAGAGCTGTCAGACTCTTGACTGGACTCTCCCTGTCTCTCTTTTAAGCCTCTCCTCTCTAGCCTTATCCATCACACATGCGCACCCACACCCTCCCATTGTTTTACCCAAACTATAACTCATAAACAATGCATAATCACTTAATTTGCTAGCCAAGTCATGTTGTGCATAGTCCTTTATTTTTCAAAGCTGCAGCAGGCTGAGGCGACACTGCAAATGGGCTGAATGCTGCAGAATACTGCAGCGCTGCCGCACACGCCAGGGACCTTTACAGATAAGCTAATCGACAGCACATGGGTATACTGCAGCAAAAATAGACTTGCTCAGTGGGAATCTTTGTCCCTCTATAATGATTTGAAATGCAGAGACACTAAACAGTGTGTGAAAGAAAAAGGTTCTGACCTAATGCCCTCAAGGCAAACCTGTCTGTGCATCACTTTTTTTTTTGGTTCTATTCTTGTATAGAAAAAAAAATCCCATCACCTTGGTAACCGGTGCAGCTCAGAGGTGATATCACACTTTGCTGTGTTTCCCCCCAAAGAGGCTGGGGAAAGCAGAGGTGTGTGTTTCTTGTACAGTGTGTCACAAAAGGGCAAAGAAGAGAAATGTGGGGGGAAGGGTGCTTGAATCTCAATCAGTGTGTGTCTGTGTGCCTGCGGTTAAGAAACAGGGTGAATGCATGTCCTCACAAGCCGCAGTAGTACTTTAACAATAATCCCGCCTTGTCCAGCAGATGAAGCAGCACATCCCCTTCTGCAAACACCACACATTCTAACTTACTTCCCGTTGAAACTGGCGAAGTTCTCCCTAATCCGCTTCCTCCATGCTGTTATATTTCATGTGTTGGATGCACCACTGTAATAACGAGCCATATATAATGCTTTGCAAAGTCTGGTGCTGAAATGAATGCGGGGTTGTGTCTGTTTGTGGATGGCTTACGTTGCTGAGACACCCTCTATTTAACTTCCACAGGCGTTATTTAGCACCGGCTAGCCAGCAGTTGTGAATGAAGCCCTTTTAGCATGGTGTTGTGGAGTCGCCTCGGGGTGATGTCATCGGGGGGCGTCCATGTGGCCGGCACATGATCTGTAAGTAGAACACACAACACTGTCTTCTCATTTAGGAAGACCATGAAACCTTGGAAACTCCAGAGCAACTACTGGAAAAGAAAACTCAATGTAATTCTAATTCCCGCCTAAATGAATTAGTCATTGGCTACAGAGATGGAAAATTCTGTCTTCCTAATGAGGCATAATGGGCATAAAGGGTTTATAAATTGTTGGTAATTACTTTATAAATGGTTAATTCATCATTTGCATCAATGCATATTAATTAACATGTCTGTAAATGTCCCAGTGTACAGTAAGCCAGCTGGCTCATTTTCAACTGCAGTTTGGCAAAATGTTCTAAAACCAATAGCTGTTTTTCACAGCAGATATTTTGACTCGTTATAGTAGGAAAAGCATGTGTCCCTAATAACATTAATGATGGCTCAGTTCCATTCAAATGTCCCAGTAAGCCATGACAATGAGGCTACATCCACACTATACGTTTTCATTTTGAAGCAGCGTTTGAAAAAAAAACGATCTCTGTCCACACAAGAGTTTTAGCTCCAGTAGCAGAACTAATTTCCATCTATATTAACATGTTGACAGAAGCGGCAACATCCGGGCCTGAAAAGTGAAGCCAACGCGGAAGTGCCTTAAACCTGCATTGCGACTCCACTGGCTCCAAAATGAAGTTTCTAGAATTCTATGGTGAAATTACCCTACTTCTCACTTGATTTATTACCTCAATGAACATTTTCCTAACAAGTTTATGGTTTCAATCGCTAGCTCTAAGTCATCTTCAATATAGCAAAACGTTTATTTTACCAGGAATATTTCTATTGAGATTCATAATCTTTTTTTTACAAGGGAGTCCTGGCCATGAACAGATTCACATACAAGAACAAACAAAAACAAACAACAAAAACAATGAATTAACAGCGTTCAGTAACAGGACATTTTTCAGCCTGGCAAACCTTAGGTCATAATTATTAATGACTTATTACTGATCTATAACATCTTAATAAATTAAATTCTGACTGAATTTATAAAGTTGCAGCTGACATAAACTTTAATAATTTCCAGAAAGTGTTACCAAAACTTCCCAACCACCCAATGTTAGATTATCGTCCTTGACGGGGTTTTTTCAGTTTCCTTGATAAGCCCACTTGTACAGTGTTTCGGAGTGCTTTGGTTTTTCCCCTCAGCTATTCTCAGATAAGTCTTTCAACAAACCTGAGACAGCAGCAGAAACATACACTGTTTGCTGTATTCTGTTGAACAGAGCTTGTTTGCCAGGAACATGCTTGTCATTTTATTTTTGTTTTCCATCACAAGTTGTACTTTGGGTTGTGTTATTGGAGGAATTGAAGACTCATTTTTTATTCCATTTCCAGACTAATTTGCCTCGGTCTGCTATGGCCCGTGTCTTTGCCGTTTACACAAGGAGAGCAAAGAGACTGTCTTAGGTGTCCTGTCTAAACTGTTCCGCTGAGGTTACTTTTCTCCATCCGACACGCCATGCACTGATCTCAGGTCAGGTAAACAAGCCTGTCCTTGTCTACTAAAGAAAAACAGGATTTAAGGAAGCACGTTCATCGGGCTCTTAACATGCTCTTAACCACTTTCTTGTGTGTTGTAACTCATGAGCTGTATCAAGCATCTACGATAAGTGTGGATGATGAATTTCTCCTGTTTTACAGATTTAGTTTACAGCCATGTCCACACAAAGACGTCTGATGCAAACGCATCCCGTCTTCCCTGGATTCGTTTCAAGAAAAGTCACGTCCAAACAAATCCATTTGTAAATGACTCAACACGCTACTTCATATTCCAGGCCTATAGGCGGCGCTGTTATTGCTACAGACATAGAAGAAGAGCACTTCCACTTCCGTTCATAACATGACTAGCTAGTTCTCTTAATACATCCATGGACTAGACTTTAATAACCACTGCTTGTTATATAAAGGCCACCGCTAGAAAACGTGTCTTTGTTTACATTGTATAATGTGTTGTTGGATGGCTTTTTATTTTGCAATTCTGTCTGCTAATGTTAGCTCTGCTAGCTAACATCGGCAGTCAAACAAACATCAATGATCCGATGTCTTTTTGATAATCTAGCTACATGTTTTTCTTGCGGTAGCCTTTCTACAATAAACCGTGCTAAAAGTTACTATAATCCGTTCAAGGAGTTGATAAGCAGACAGATTAGCTAACTGGTTGTCTACTTGCACTTTATAAACGGCTAACATTACGTCCATGCTAGAGTGGTCAGCTACTTTAGTACTAGCGGGGTTGAAGGCAGCAGGTCGAGGGGTGTGGCGATGACATCATCGATACGCACGTATGTGGTGAAAAAATTCGAAAACGGCTCCCTTTTGGCTTCGCTGGGACGGCGAAACCGCATACGTGCGTATCGATGATATCATCCCCACACCCCTCGACCTCACTTCTTGTGAGACTCCACTTTTTACGTACTGTCCGGGGTGGTTTTATAAATTCATGAAAATGTCCGGTTTTCACTGTTTTTCATAGGACCAAAAGCATGTACTTAAATTGACTGGCGCGTTGCACACAATACTAGGGTACCTTGTTGCGTGACGCAATTCCCAAGAGGCTGCCTTGTGGGCGGCTGCCTTGTGGGCGACGTGAACATACACTGGGAGCAGAGCAGCATTGCACACAAAATGCCAAAGCGTAAGTGCAGCTTCACAGTTGAACTGCAAAAAAGTTTCCCACGTACCGTCCGGTCGGGACAATTGGGAGGCAGAGTGCACCGTGTGCAAAGTTGGCACATACAGCAAAATATGGATGGGCAGACAAGGAGGATGAAGAAGAAAGGCAGGATGAAGAAGAAAAGCAGGATGAAGAAGACAACTAAAGATTAAAAGTATTATAGAGTATAGTACTATATATCCTTTTTGTTTAAGTTAGTATCTTTGTGAGACGGTTTTATTATTTATCTTATTACATTGAAAAGGTATTAAGCGATATTTATTTGAAGCTGGATTTTCTGACACAGAAAAGGTCATATTTAGAACATTATTTCATATTATTTATTTATTTGAAAAGAGCTATTATTTTGTTACAGTTTATAACAGATTTTATTTTATTTTATTACAGAAGTTATTTTTGTACCATTGAGGCATAATAAAGTATGTTCATTAACCTCTGATAAGCTTGTCTGAATTTGTGTCTCGAGGCCGGGCCGGGTGTCCTCTTTTTTGGAAATCAAAATATGGTCACCCTAATGTTAGCTGTTTATAAAGTGGAAGTAGACAACTTATCAAATAGCTAGCTAATCTGTCTGCTTATTAACTCCTTGAACGGATTATAGTAACTTTTAGCACGGCCTATTTTTAGAAAGGCTACGGCAAGAAAAACGTGTAGCTAGATTATCAAAAAGACATCGGATCATTGATGTTTGTTTGACTGCCAATGTTAGCTAGCAGAGCTAACGTTAGCTCTGCTAGCGCGCTACAATCATGTCCGATGGCAGACAGAATTGCAAAATAAAAAGCAATCCAACAGCACATTATACATTGTAAACTAAGACACGTTTTCTTGCGGTGGCCTTTATATAACGAGCAGTGGTGAAAGTTAATAAAGTCTAGTCATGTTATGAACGGAAGTGGAAGTGACTGAAGACTATGCTCTTCTCCGTTTTTGGTTAATTTCTGTAGCAATAACAGCGCTGCCTATAGGCCTGGAACATGAAGTAGCGCGTTGAGTCATTTACAAAGAGATTCGTTTGGAAGCAACTATTCTTGAAATTAATCTAGGGAAGACGGGTAAAAAAAAGATTGTTTTGGTAAAACATGATTGTCTTTTAAAAAGACAACGCATTCTCATGACCAGGTTCATATGAAACTCAACCTTGACAAGACTGAGCTCCTTTTCATTCCAGGGAAAGGCTCTCCTACCCAGGACCTGACTATAACAATTGACAACTCTGTGGTAGTCCCCACCCAGACTGCTAGAAACCTGGGTGTGACACTTGACGACCAACTCTCTTTCACTGCTAACATTGCAGCAACCACCCGATCGTGTAGATACATGCTGCATAACATCAGAAGGATACGTCCCCTTCTAACGCAGAAGGCGGCTCAGGTTCTGGTTCAGGCTCTAGTCATCTCACGTCTAGACTACTGCAACTCCCTCCTGATTGGCTTGCCGGCATGTGCCATCCGACCCCTGCAGCTCATTCAGAACGCAGCAGCTCAGCTTGTCTTCAACCTCCCCAAGTTCTCTCACACTACACCACTCCTCCGCTCTCTTCACTGGTTACCAGTTGCTGCCCGCATCCGCTTCAAGACACTAGTACTTACATACAGGGCTATGACTGGATCAGCCCCAGCTTACATCCAGGACATGGTCAAACCATATACCCCAACCCACCCACTTCGCTCTGCATCAGCCAAACTGCTTGCTGCTCCCTCACAGCGAGGGAGAACTAATCACTCAACGAAATCCCGACTGTTCACTGTCCTGGCTCCCAAATGGTGGAACGAGCTCCCCACCGATATCAGGATGGCCGAAAGCCTACACACATTCACAAAGGCTAAAAACGCATCTCTTCCGACTACACCTCGGATAAAAAATAAAATAAAAATAAAAAAATTCTTGAACCTGCACTTTCATATGTCTCTTTGTAGCTTTACTTACTTAAAGCTAATGTACTTGCACTTTCATACGTCTCTTTGTAGCTTACTTATTTAAAGCTAATATACTTGCACTTACTACTTGTTGTCTGGAGTTTGTACCTTCACAGTTGAAAACACTTAATTGTAAGTCGCTTTGGATAAAAGCGTCAGCTAAATGACATGTAATGTAATGTAATATGATGTTGTACGAAAACGTATGCACATGATATCCTACGAAATTATGTCCAACGGTCAGGTGAAGACTGGTCACATGACAATTATATTTAGCAGTCTACATTAAATTTAGCTGAGAAAAGGTTACTGTGAGCCGGCTACACAGCACTTTTGGAGTTAACTTATGCCTACCATCTACTAGAAGACTTTGAACAGACTTTGATAAGACTAAAGTCTGACCACCTCACATCTAAAGACAATTATCTCACATTTAACATTGAAGACTATCATAATATTTAAAGACTGGGGATCTTGCAGGGTCACAAATTGCAAGACTACAACTAGATTGGTTTTGAAAGATTTAACCAAGCTAGCTAGCTATCGCTAGCGCTAGCTGGTAACTTAAGTAGGGCTCTATGATTTCCACGACCGGAAAACACGGACGGAATCACAGAATGTACACATGAAAACAGAATTGCGCGGAATTTGCATATATTTTGTTGACATATTAAATTAAAAAATTTTTTTACTTCCTTCTCATTTTTCAGTTTAAAACAACAAGCGGAGAAAGGTCTCTACCTATACCGTGCCAACTGGCACAACATGTTGCTTAGTAACCATATGTCATCACGTTTACGTTGAGTTTGTTGCGAGGGTAAAAATGTCGAAGCGAGTGGCGCCTCCCGATAAGACAACAGTGGCAAAAAAATTAAGAAACTCTCAATTAACTGCTAAATACCGGGCTGAACAATACCCCAACGACTACTATGAATCTGGACAACTGTTTTGTAAGTTTTGTCAACATACTGTTGACTGGACCCACAAAGACACATGTAACGACCATTTGAAATCAAAAGCTCATCTCAAGAACAAAGCTAAATCCACAGCGGGAAAATCCCTCCAGGTTACCATTGAGGCAACAACTAAATCAATAGATGCAAGGCGTGAGTTTGTGGAAGATTTTGTTGCAATGTATGCTGAAGCTGTCATACTGCTTGACAAAATGAAGAGGATACGTCCGTTTCTTGTTAAACATTGCAAGCAGGGAGGCACACTTCCAGCAGACCCACCTGCCACGGGTCTTTGACCTGCACATGCAAAAAGTGCTACAAGAGATCCGTGGAAAGAAAATCTTTGTTGTTGTCGACGAAACCTCTGACAACCGAGATCACAGTATCCTCAACATTGTTATAGGTGAGCATCCAATTATGGCTTTTATGGCATTTTATGGTAGGCATTTTATGGTAGGCTGCTTCCTGTTTGGTGCTGGAAGGAGTGCACCCATTGGTTGTTGACAATGTTCACATGATTTAACTTCTCTACCAAGACTAAAAACTTAGGATAATATCAAACACGTTTGATTTTGTTGGAACTTCAAAAGGGAAAAAGACTGACTGGGACTGAGTTTTATAACTACCTTACCCACCAAACGATTGAGATGACTGGAGCATGCCCCAACTCTAGCAATACTTTCATTTTTTCATTCCAATATTGTAAATTGGTCTGCGACAGTGGAATCGCTTGAAAAGTTGTTTGGTCTAAGGTTGGCATTAAGTGCACAAAAGATGATGTGAGCTGGTTAGAGAGCAGGCATTGCCTTTAAAGCCTCTGAACACCCACACAGGTGATTTCAGTTATTCTGGCTGATTAGACTCTGCTCAGGTTGAAGGTGGGTTTTGATGGGAACTTATTACGTCACAAATTTCATCTACCAATAAGGATGATAAAGTGTAATTTGTCCCGCCCTAACAGATGCAACAAAGCTAAAAGGAGGCTCAGGAAGATGTCGCTCAATCAGTCTTTACACACCCAAACAGTCCTAGGAATAGGTCTTATCAGCCAGATTAACTAAACCACCTGTGTGGGTGTCCTGGGCCTTTAAGTTTAGCTGGAAAAAGGTGACTGTCATGTGGCCGCGACGGCACCAAAATGACTAGCTAAGATTTAAAAAAAGATTGTGGTTTGGATTAAAACCCCCATCCCCTTAAGTAGTAAGGGAGAGCCGGGACAGTTGAAACACTTTTTAATTAAACGTAATTTACAAGGCGATCATATCGCAATGAAAGCTAATATTTTGTCACTAGCAACCTACACCTGTCATCTGTCAAATACAGTTGCATTTTCAGCTTTGAACAAAACCGTTCAGGAATTATTACAGCAACAGTGGGGCGTGCGTCATGTTTCATCCGTCCCTCCTGGTCGGGATGATTGAAACAGCATGCGGGGTAGGATGAAACATACAGATTAAGCCATATAAACTTCCCACAACTTTAATATTTTACTACATATCCTGAATGGTACTCCCAAAAGGTGTTATTTTAGATAGATTGTTGCTGGGCTTTATGTCTTTGTGAATGTCTGTTAACAACTCATTGCCGTCATCATGAAGAGCGTATGAAGCAGTTATTGAAATATCATGCACTGTGGATGATTCTGCCATTTTTATAGCTAGAACAGTAAGTGTTCCCATTTATATAATGTTTATTATGTAGGTTGTGGATAATGTCATTTTTTACGTGGGTTAGGCCACTGCACATCCAAATAACCCCCCTTAACTACACTCAGCCCATCAGTGTCCATAGGATAACATGGGGAAACTTGACCCCCTATACCTGGTGGACTCAAATATATTTTCATTTTTCTAAAACTGCTTTTCCATGTCTCACCTCCATAAATTATTGTATAAACACAGATATTTGTGCATTTACATATTATACATGGAGTTACAGCCAGGTCGGGGACAGTTGAAACAGCTGTTTCAACCGTCCCGACATAGTATGCAATATGAAAGTCTGGGATTGTGGAGAACACTAAATGGTCTACTGAATAAGCATGTAGTCAAACCTTTAAATGAAAAACACTCATTAATAATCAAAAAATTTAACCGCTAATGAAGTTTACTTTCCACCATCAAAACTTGTTTATCGCCTGTAACTCCGTGATAAAAGGAAATAAAAGGAAGGTATTTGGCTGATAGAAGGAGGTTAACATGCTCTATGTGTTGACCTAAGGAAGTCTGTCTGTCATCATTGCACTCGGAGAAAACTGGAATGTTTCATCTGTCCCGCGTTTCAACTGTCCCGGCTCTCCCCTACTCCCTTAACTTCTTCAGGGACACAAACTTCGCTCCCCCACTTGAAAGCCCTGTGTTTCCACCTGACCTTCTCCCTGCGCTGTGCATTGCACACTCATACAAAAGCAGTCATTGTGCTACATACAGTAATAAATACATGGAATATATACGAATTGCAGTGCATTACTTTTCGAAGTGATATGTACGAATGGTTCATGAGGACAGCCTGAAAAAGATGGCTGCTTCAACTGCTGGCTTTTCAGTGTGGTTTTTTGAAACTGGTGATAGTGTTATGGAAGTTTGCCCAGTCTTTATGTACTAGAATCCATCTATTATATGGAAGAAAAATTGTGGCTGCATTAATAATTGCAGCTTTGAGAGATAGAGAGATGCCATTTTGTAAGGGCCGTGAACTCTCATTTTCATGATTAAAACAGGTTTGTGTAACTGATTCCTCTATAATAATAAAGATATTAGCAGTAACAACAACATTCCTCCCTTTGACTAGTGGTGGGCGGATCGATTCAAATATAAATAATATCAATACCAACGTTATATATTGATATTAATCAATACCAGTGTAATGAGATCGATACTTTAGTTTCAGTTTCTCTCCAGTATGCACTGCTGCGGTTTCATCAAATAGGCAACCTGGCTGTCTGTGTCTGTGTGCCGCTCCTGTAACAGTAACTGTGACTCGGCGGTGCCAGGCAAACAAGCAAGCAACCAGCCAGGCCCGGCGGCAGCCAGCAGCACACGCACACAAGCAGGACCGTGTGGCTATATTTTCAGGCTGAAAATCAACTGTGTAATTTGTAAAAAGGCTGTAAGATATAGTGAAAACACAACAAATGTATACAAGCATATGAAAATTCTGTCCTTGTCCTATCTAAATGTAAAATCACAAAAACACTTAACAAAAGGATCGGTATCGTACCAGTATCGGCGATATTGGCCCTGTATTTACTTGGTATCTCACACCACTACCTACGACTCTGGAGGCGGTTACGATGACATTTTTACACAGTTTTTAACGTCATGAGCAAAATGTTCTGCACACATATTCAATACATTGTAAACAGTTGGAGACGTGAGGCTACATGTTGACAGTCTTGTCTATATGCTCCATTTGCATTCTTATCAAAGCTTTCTCTCAGGGTTGCACTAATTCACTCTATGTAGGTCGTCATGATTACATTTATTTCAATCCTGACAGTAAACATTTCACAATGTTCTCAGGCCTGCAGGCAGCACACAGGGAGGGACCCGATCCTGAGGGCACTGGCCAATGTTTTGAGTGAAGGAGATGTGCAGCCGAGCGGAGGGGGAGGAGGGAATTGTGGGTAGTCTAAACACTGTCTTGCTCTGTGGCTGTATCCCAAAATGTTTTTGTTGTGTGCGTGCGGGGGATGCACCATACTGAATTACAGCAGACCACACACACCAGAGGTAGCACCTCAGCTTCTCTGCCTTATTTTAGCAACAGACAAATTGAGCATGAGGTGAAAGGTGGAGTTCAAGAGCAAGGACAGCAAGGGTTCAGGATTTAAAATGTTGCTGTAGCAATTCAACTTATACTGTTAGTGGGCTCAGTAAGTAATTTGGTAATAATTTGGTTTTCATTGTTAGAGTCTTGACTGTTTTTGTATTGCAACCTTTATTCTCTTTTTAAATTACAAGATAAACCTTTAAAGGAACAATTGATTCCTTACACTTTACTAGACACATGATAACACATAGCTGGGGATGATGTTTAAATGACCAAAGGTTATCAATCTGAAATAAGGTGAAATATCACTGTAAGGTTTTGGTTTCACTCATGGGCGATTTTAGACCCTTTGGGGGGGGGGGGAGCCTAAATTTCATCTCAGCCCCTCTAAAAAATATAATAATAAAATATAATTTTTTTTAATGAATTTTGGTGCTTAAAGTTAGAGTTGCGAACTTGTCTGTTAGTGATAGAGGACAAACAATTACAGGTTGAAAGGGCTTGAAACATGTTTAAAGAGAGCAGGACTGTGGTTGTGAAGTTTAACGTTGGTAGTCCCCAGAGAAGAAGTTGGTTATTTCATGGCGCAGATTAGAACCAAAATTGAAACGTAAGAAACTAAAATTGCTGAATGTTAGAACAATGTCAAATTGGTCGTTATTACTGTGACTTATAAAGTGTCAGGTTTAGTTCCATCATAGTGTTAGCTGACGTTGTTGTTCAGTAGCTAGCTCAGAGATTATCGGCCAATGAAATTATTGATTTAGCAGGGGGGTTAACATGTGGCTGTGGCTCGGAGGTAGAGTGGTTGCCTCTACCACAAGGTTGGCGGATCAATCCCAGGCTCCTCCAGCCACATGTCAAACTGTGTCCCTGAGCAGGACACTGAACCCCAAGTTGCTCCCCGGACGCTGTATGTATAGCTGTCCAATGCTCCTAATACTTAGGATGGGTTAAATGTAGTGATAGAATTTCACTACATTGTCCTGTGTGTAAGTGACGATTAAGAATAAAGTTTGATACTTTTTTGTTTGATTTTTGCATGCACTATATCCGTGTCATATTCTCATTGGGGGCTGAGCCCCCCTAAAGGTCTGATCCTAGAATCGCCCCAGGTTTCAGTTCCTCAGAAATCAAAGAACAAGAGCTTCCCTCTTGACAATAGTTTTAGCTAATTTGAAGCTGCACTAATCAACATTTTTGTATTAACATTGAGTCAAATGACAATAATGTGAAGGAGATCGCTCTTTGGGACAAATGATAGGAGCATTATCATGTTACAAAGCTTTTTAGCATTTTTCAGCTCATTGTTTCGGTTCCATGGTCCACAACTTTAATGTTTTGTTTAGCACTGCTCACTAACCAGATTACAACTGCAGCAAGTAGCTGTTTTTAACAAACGGGCTCTGATAAACTACTGTATATTACCTGCCCAGCACCTAACAGCACACTGAAAAAGTTAGAGACTAGTAAAAAAGATGATTAGCAGCTAAAGAGCCAGATATTTCCCTCAGGAGTTGGTGGAGACCAACACAGAGCTAAAAGGTGAGTAAATATTGGACTTATATTTGTCAGGTGGCCAAAAACATGATTTCAATTTGATGATAATGTTTCTGTGTCATTTGCTAACACATTCGCCATAACATCTTTAAAAGTGTGTTCACAGCTTGTTTTACTGCCCTTTAGTGGCCAAAAATGGGGCGACGCCTGCGAACTAGTTCAGGCAGTCCACTCGAGCTGTACACACATGCGACATGCCTCACTCTCCGTATCATTTACCAAACACAACCTCTCAATTTGGCGGTCTATTTAAGCTGCACATTTCCCCATCTCTGTCTTGCCAGTGCTGCTGCTGCCCTGCACCTGTATCGCTGCTTGCTTTCAGCCCCACCCCCACCCCAGCATCCACCTACAGGCTCCGGCCAGAGGGAAGCTACTTTATCATCACAGCAAGCAAACTTATTTGTGATATAATACGCAAGCTAATTCACTC
The DNA here is from genome assembly GCA_023631565.1 of Gymnocephalus cernua. NCBI lineage: Eukaryota > Metazoa > Chordata > Actinopteri > Perciformes > Percidae > Gymnocephalus > Gymnocephalus cernua. Next base: position 31,846,463 of record CM042437.1, on the reverse strand, counting down.
GTGTAAAGCAAAAACCCATGGATGGAGAAGTTTTTCTGACGCTGAGGCCATTTTGTCTGAGGATGACACCTGAGTCTGACTGCCAAACACAATGTTCTGCTGTTATAATAAACATTTCAAACTTGAGTTGTCTGACTGAAAAATCAATATGCTACTTAAAAACAAAGAGTCAAACTAGGAGAAATCACCACAAACAAGTTACAGATGCTGACAGCCTCAAAAGTATAGAATGCAGTGCAGCCACAGTCACGCTGCATTTGGAGTAAGGGGCGTAACTCTTTCATTTTATTAATGGGAAAAACTTGCCAACTCATTACTATAATCGCTTGCTATCATTACTGCTGTGCCTCGACACCTACGTGACGTCCATATATAAACCACAACTGATTGCAGCAAATTGAGGAATGTAGTCATGGAGATGGAAACAGGACAAACTTTGAGGGAAATTGTACACGTAAATGTTACCTAATGTAACACTTCATTGCAAAACAACTCCTGAAATGTATTAAACATCTCAGATAGAAGTTAGTATAAGAGGATCCAAGGGGGATTTTTCCTCAACCTTGAAGAGACCAACTCTCTCTTCGACAATTAGACTATCTGACCACATCCACACTGGTGTGTCGATGTCTGGTGCACATCCTTGGAAAGAGAGCAAGTTATACATCACTTGCTAAGGAGTGTGTTTTCCCACTGGAATTCCAGTAGCTGTGCCACAGGCCACCCTCTTGCAATCAGCTTGTGGTCGTCCATTTGACATCCTGAACCATCCACAACCAAAAGCACTTTTATGTCCATGAGAATTGGCAGGCTAGCCCTTACCCATATCATGAGGGGTGAGCAGAGCAGGATACCAGCTAGTAGAGTCAAGCTGAGGCCAGCTGGAGGACTGAAACTGTGCTGTTTTCCAAGCTGTTCCCATGAATCATTCGTACATATACTGTAGCTACGAAATGTAAAGCACTTTAATTTTGTATGTTTTTATTGCTGTATGCACCACACTGACTGTGGAAGAAAGGAGGAGGTGGATGGGTCATAAAACGCAGCGCTTTTAAGCCAGGGAGCAGAATTCGCTACCTGGGGAAAACAAAAGACTTTTACCCAGAAAACGCATGTTCATTCTTCGGGACTGTTGGTGCCTAAAATTAACTGTTGTCGCCGCATAACGCTCATTTTAGCTAAACTTTAGCTAAACCACCACAGCCCCTTAAAGGAACATCATCTTCCGGTGCCCTGTAGCTGGCTCCCAGTAACCTTTTGTCAGCTAAACTCAACTACCAAAGTCCGCTAATAGGACAGAGCTCTGTAGCCGGCGTCCTGTGACCGGCTGGCTGATGCCTATTTTCGTATAGGACATCATAGGATTTAGTGTGCATACATTTTTGTACAATATGATACAAACCTGTTCATGAGAATGCGTTGTGTGTTCACATCACTGGCTGGGAGGAGGATATGAGAGCCAACACTGGTCATGGATGTCTCATGTTGTGCTGGTGGAGATCTTTAGATAGCCTGTGGGACTCCATGTATATTATGTCCTTACCAGATCATTGATTTATTCTTCAGCCCATGGCAGAATCTGTTCCTCATTAGAAATGATTTTCAGGCTCTGAGAACATGCTCCACCATGTTGGAATTTGGAGAATGTATGTATATTTTTATATAATTATATTTCATGTGAGGAGATAATTTAAGTAAGCTGATGTTTGGATGCAATTATCGAGCAACAACCCAGACAGGAAAGTTTTCTCCTGTAGATCTTCCGGCTCACATGGGGAAGAGGAAAAATATTCAGCATTCCTTTGTGAGATACAAGTGAGATACTGGGTGAATAGCTGCTCTCAGTTCTATTTTTGAGCCTGGAGTATATTACATGGTGGTTGCATGACAACTTTGGGAGGGGAATGACCTCTGAACTGAAACCCAGCGTTGTCTGGTTACCTCCAATCTGATCGAATGATTACTTCCTGTTTTTCCCCAAGCCTGCTCGGATGTCCTTGGGGAATCCATGTCGCTCCAGTTTGGTTTATGAACGTCATTCCAAGGAAAAAGAAAAATGTTTCTGTCTGTAGCTGACACGTAAAATGTTGATGTATCCTTTAAAGAAATTGCACTCTGCTGCTACTGGAAGCATCAGCAGAAGACAAGAGTCCCAAATCACTGACAGAAAGCTATGCCTTTGATTTCATTTAACTGAGATGATGAGTATTTGTGATCTTAAGGAGTGTTCAACAGCACTGTACATTATCAGAATGAGTGTGTGTTGGCTACTTTTCAACAGCTTTTGATAGAAGTATGTGTGGTTTCATTTCCAGCAACAGCTATGTGCTTTGTAACATCTGGTGAGATTATCTCCTAAGGCTCAGTTCATTAGAAGTTTTTGAGGTTTCCAGCTGCCGACTTAGAAACACTTTAATTAAGTTGATTGCATTTGTATTTCTTATACAATTGCTTAATTGTGTAGTTTGAAATAAGAAACACAGTCTTCAGGATTTCTAGGGCATTATTGCTCATTTTAGCGGCAGCTCTATGTATGGCACGCACCCCACAGTAAAGCATATGATTGGTTCCAAAACAGCGCTGAGCACGGAATGGCAGAGAGGCACGGGAAGATCTGAGCCAGGACTTTTAAATATGCCCAGACACCATCTGCTGTACTTTTTATCTAATTTGAGAATTTCATTCTTTTAAACAGTGAGCACAGTGTGAACTCCCATCTTTCCTAAATGGACCCAATTCATCTTTTGCTTTGTTGTTTTTTCCAGATAATATTGGATATAGCCTTGTGACAGTTGACATTATACAAAATGGCCACGTACTGTGAGCATTCTGCAATAAAATGACTACTTCTTATTCAAGTGCCACCAATTTTTAACAGTACAGTATATATTCTTTATTTGGCATTTAGATTTTTGGAAAAAGGTTACATTTTTTTCAGACTAGATCCCTAATGCATGCTTCTGCATTCACTTTAAAAGGTGTAGAAAAATCAGCCATGCTTAATTAATGGGACCAATTAATACACTGCATTAGCTTAGCATATACTGTAACTAAAAACAGCTGCCTGCTTTGACTGGAAATCAGGTCGATGATGAGAGCGGTGAGACAAAACCAAACCATCCATCTGTCTTAAATGTGTATTTTACAATCTCTGGCCTGGCCCTAAAAAAGTTGATGAGCATCTGAAATGTTTTCCAACAGAACAAAGTTGCATGAAGCAACTTCTTAATTACTATCTGCTGTGACTGTTAAGTAGAGCTGACACTGTAGTTTAAAAGCTGACAGTGGTAACACCATGGGGACCTGTTCAAACCTGCTGACAGAAGGGAAGAACAATGCAGGTATTTTAACATGACACCCCCTCAGTTACTCTGTCTAACTAAATGAAGTCTACTGACCCTGACATTCCTCTCAGCCTCTGTTCAACTTCACAAAATGACCCTTCACTTTATTTAACGTCAGTACATGCTACATACAGCATCACACTCATAGTACATTTCTCAACTCAAACATAGAAATTAGCTCAGAAAGGATTGTGCAGAGGCCTGTAATAATGGCCTGTTACTCAGAAACTCTAGAATGTGTCAGAGGTGGAGTGAGCTGCTGTGGGGGCTAGACAAATACCAGGGATACCTCAGGCTTTATTGTATTCAGAGCCAGTGAGCATGTACAGAAGTACTGAGACACCAAGCGTGTGTGGTAAAACTGAGCGTGTGCAAAAGGCAGAGACACAGAGAGACCACAAAAGAGCTGATCATGTGAAAGGAAGGGCATTTGATAGCTTGGGCACAAACCGTGTGTGGCATCAACACAGAGACCATCAAACAGGACCTCGATCTGAAGCCGAGCTGATAATTAATTGGCAATTGCATCTTTCAAAGATCTTTCCAGTTAACAAATTAGTAGTTTCAGAATCATTCAACTCTGGGTGTTATCTAATGTTGCCTGTAAGCATTCAATAGTCTGAATTAAAGGTTCAATTAATGAAATCAAAGTCCAGAGGTTCTGAGCCCTCAGATCCAAAAGAATACCTTAACATGGCTGGTGGTAATACAATAATATTTCTTATGTTGCTGTAATTTAGCAGCATGGTTTAATTTTTGCACTTTTTGTCAATCATTATTCCAGAAGTTGACCAAATCATTCCAGTTTATCAGTTACATTGCACTGAAAAGCTGCCAACTTTGGTTTATTCTGTTATATACTGAATTATTAATGCACTGTGTTTTTTTAATTGAAAACAATTTACTTTTGTCATATGTGACAACATTTTTTGCCACACTGGCAACATGTCCAATACTTTGGTTTATCACTAAATACCTGCAAAACTAATGACATTCCCATCAGATCAGCTTGTTTGTGTTTAGAGTTTTTCTCAATTGTTTACACACAAATACTGGTACTTGAGACACAATGACCACAACATGTAACTCATACACCACCCCCCGGAACCAATTCTGCTAAACTACAAGCACAATTCCTGCTTTACACTCAAATTGCAGTTTTAAAACACACTCTTTTCAAACCACTACACACAATTCTCTGCATTTGGCACAATTTTCATGAAGAAAATCTTGTTTTCACGAGGAACACACTGCCATTCAAATATGCACACTGACTCATCACATGGGCAAACACCTGTCACACAGTTTTACAATCAGCAATCAGAGGTTTAGCATAAAAGGGCTTCTGTGTTGTTTCTGCTTGGCCAGGGGAAACATTGCTTGTGATGTGGATGAGGTGCTGTGGCCAGACCCAAACACAACAGAGGATGCAGCAAATGTTTTTTTTAGTATTTGTTTTTTACTGTAACTGTATACAGTAAATGTTTCTGTTGTTTTGTATGTAGACCACTGTATGTGAACATTTGTGTTGGTTGGGATGTACAGAGCAGGGGGAATGAGAGGGGGAAACGTGACGGGAAAAATAAAATATATTTGTTACCGTGTATTTGTGTGTTCTGAGTATAATAATAATAATAATAATAATAATAATAATAATCTCAAATATTTTACAACACACTTATGTATGTATGTATGTATGTATGTATGTATGTATGTATGTATGTACTGTCTGTAGTAAGTGTAACACTGAACAAAAAAGGCCTACGACATTATGATGAATGGAGAAGAAGTGTTTTCCATTGAGCACATCAGTGTTCAACTGGTTCTTATAAATGTCTATTCATGTGACGGTCTATGTGTGTCATTTGAAAACAAAATACCATTTTGAGAAGAAATAACATTGTTTTGAATGTAAAGTTTAATTTTGCAGGAGAATTGAGGGGTTTTGCCCGTTGTGTGTGTGTTTTTGGATTTGTGTGTAGAGTTCTGAGAGCATGAGGCATGCTTTCAGAAAATGGGTGTAAACAATCGAGAAAAACTGTAACACTCCTCCCTCTGACACAGCGCGCTCATTTCCTCATTCATTCATTCAGTCTGTATCAGGCTGATTTCAGCGCAGTTTGTTATATCGGCATGAATAAAAAAAAAAAACATTGTTGGTTTATTAACTGTTAGGCAGACTTTAAAACATAGTTTTTCTCAAAACATGGCATTTCCTTTTGTCGACGATCCCGTTGATGAAGACGCTGTATTACTTCGCAGGGAGTTAAACATACGTCAGGAGATGATATTGAGGCCCCCACGCATTTTAATTTCCAGATAACTTCCTATTTGAGCGGTATGGTTTTTCTTCCCAGTCTATCAGTTATGTATCCTACATAACCTTATCTGTCCTCATATCACTAACGTCACCCATCGTGGACATGCTCTACATCCCAGCACATTATTTGTGTTGCATTACAGTTTTCTTCACAACCTTGGTGATGCGGAGCATTTTAGTAAATCGCCATCAGAAGAGATCGCTCTGAAACGTGTTTTAAACATTTGTAGTGTTCCCTGGACACAAACCAGTCAGAGCCATTAAAAAGGAGTTCCACAGTATTGCAGGTGAATGATGTAAACTCTTTGAAATAAAAGATTATGAATTATAATTATGTTAATGATGCAGCCTCAGAATGAGATTAGTAGCCTAGGACTTTTTCGGCCGCAGTATTGCACCTAAATGAAATAGATTTTTAGTAATATTAGCTATAGGCCCACTTATGATTAAATATGATATACATTATATTGGAATATACGCATTGACTCTAGCAGCAATTTTCTCCCACGCAAATTCTCTCTCTTTTGCAGCAGCCACTGTGTTGCTTTTTTAACTAAATATATGTTCAAACTCGCATATGTGCGCATGAGTATTTCCACCGACCCATTTGTTGACCACTGTATGTGAAACTTTGTGTTGGTTGGGATGTACACTGTGTACATTGTTTTTGTGGGAAAAATAAAATATATTTGTTACCGTGTAATTGTGTGTATAAAAACAATATTCTCAAATATTTTACAACACACTTGTGTATGTACTGTCTGTAGTAAGTGTAACACTGAATAAAAAGGCCTAAGGCATTATTATGAATGGAGAAGTGTTTTCCATTACAGTTTTTCTCGATTGTTTACACCCATTTTATGAAAGCATGCCTCGTACTCTCAGAACTCTACACACACATCTAAAAACACACACAACGGGCAAAACCCCTCGATTCTCCTGCAAAATGAAACTTTAGATTCAAAACAATGTTATTTCTTCTCAAAATGGTATTTTGTTTACAAATGACACACATAGACCGTCATATGAATAGACATTTATAAGAACCAGTTGAACACTGATGTGCTCAATGGAAAACACTTCTTCTCCATTCATCATAATGCCTTAGACTTACACTTACTACAGATAGTACATACACAAGTGTGTTGTAAAATATTTGAGAATATTGTTTTTATACAAATACATGGTAACAAATATATTTTATTTTTCCCACAACAATTTCTGTTACGTTTCCCCCTCTCATTCCCCCTGCTCTGTACATCCCAACCAACACAAAGTTTCACATACAGTGGCTTACATACAAAACAACAGAAACATTTACTGTATACAGTTACAGTAAAAATACAAAAAAAAGCTATGCTGCATCCTCTGTTGTGTTTGGGTCTGGCAACACAGCACCTCATCCACATCACAAGCAATTTTTGTGATTTTCTTCATGAAAATTGTGCCAAATGCAGAGAATTGTGTGTAGTGATTTGAAAAGAAAAACATTTTGAGATATGTTTTCTCTCGTTAAGTGGGCGTGTCTCGGCTCAGGTCACAGCTGATACTCAATCAGCAGAGACGTGTCTGTAAACTCGTGGTAATAAAACATTTAAAATCAGCTTTTAACGTTGACATTAAACGCCATATTAGCTACATGAGAGGGCTTAATTTCGAGGTCCGAAAGGCGCATCACTGAAGTGTAGGCCTCCTCAAGTGTAATATTGTGATCATACAATAACGGTTACCAACAAAATAAGTGATCAATCTGTATTCATATTGTGGAGCAATTCGCTTTTGAAATACAAAAAATACAAAAAAACAGACAGGATTTCTATCCCTCACAATATATATAAACACAAAAATGCTTCGCTACCTCCATCATGTTGTAAGTAAGACATCCAAAACATCAATAAAGTATGAAGACATCGGACCAGACGCAAGCTTTTATTTAGAAAAGTCTGAGTTCAGGACTGCACCAGCTGGGAGGAGACGGGAGCATAGACTGTATATTATTAATATATTTTATTATATTAATAATACTAATATTATTGTAATATACAATCTATGGACGGGAGGCATGAGGTGGGAGGTCTCCAGGCTGCAGCCATACCCGACTCTAATAAAAAGGCAGAACGCGCTCTCCCCGTGGGGTCGAAAATCAAGCTGGACCAGCTCCTTCTAGAAGCCTGGAGAACTTCCATTGTGTAATCTGGATGCAGCGTTTTTCGGTTGCATTTGTTTTCGGGGTTTGCGTGCTTTCCTTTTTGCATCGTTTGTGTATTTGCAGCGCGTTTATGTATTTGGTTGTGTTGTGTGTATTTGCAGCACGTTTGCTGAATGCTGCGCATGTGTTGTCAAATGAATGAAGTTGTTTTCTTAATTTGCTTGTGTTTTGTCTATTTGCATGTGTTTTCTTAAGTTGCAAGGCGTTTGCCCCTGTCGTCCACCGTACAAATCTGACTTCTTCATAAGTAGTGTGAACACTAAAATCTAGCCCAGAAATCAGATTCAGGCCACTTCCACATGCGGTCCTGAATCAGACCAGATCAGATTTTTTTCAATGTGGCCGCAGTGTGAATAACCCTCGCTGCGCCCTCTCTCCCCGCGGGGAGGGGCGGGGCCCCCTGCTCCCGGTGCGGCTGTCAACCGGGGCGGACTGTTCTCAGTGCGCCCCAACCGTATTGCGTTGCCAGGGCGGGGATCGGCTCACATAAAAGGCGTCAGGTGTCTGCAGCAATGTCGGCAACCCACTCAACCCGTGAGCGCGTGCGATAGAACCCGAAATATGGTGAACTCTGGTGGAGGCCCGTAGCGGTCCGGACATGCAAATCGGTCGTCCGGTCACACAGACCTCTGTAGTGAATTTGCAGCCATAACCCCGCCAAATGCTAAAATAACCAATTTGTCTCTGTTTCTCTTCATTCTTCTCCTCCTCAGCACCTGCTCATTAATGTTACGGCTGCCATTAAACAAACATTTTGAAATAAAAGCGAAAATCTTTTGCGGATGCGGGTCAGTTCGAAACCGCAAACAGTTCACACTGGAATCTGATATAGGCCACATTTTAAAAGGTAATGTGAACAGCCCAAAAAAAATCGGATCTGAGCAAAAAATCTGAATTAAGACTTGCAGTGTGAACGTAGCTTTAGCTGATATTGAATCAGGCAAGTCGCGGAGCTAAGGTTCAACAAATAACTGACTGACAAAAGAGCAGTGGAGTAGTAACGCTACGAGCCAGAGAGCCAGTCGCTAAATGAGTCAAATTAACTTAAACGGTTAGCTTTACAGTCGTAGCAAAACAAAAATGTCAGAATCAACCGTCGGCAATGCAGACACAGACGAGGAGGAACCCCCCTGGCCTCATATTGACAGCATATTTACCTTAGTAAGAGTGGCAGCTACATTATGCGGTGTCTTCTGTGTCTACCAAAACAAACGGACATTTCAGCATTCAAAAACTCAACATCTAACTTGATCATGTAGCGGTAAGTTTCCTAAATTCGTTTTTTGTTTGTTTTATCTGTGGATAGGTGAACGTTTGTCTTTTAGGTTATATATGTTTTAAACATTTAAACATTTAAACACACTGTTGAGACTTATTTACATTTGATGTGATAAGTCTCAACAATTACTCAGTACTTGAGTAGTTTTTTCACCAAGCACTTTTTTACTCTTACTCAAGTAATTATTTGGATGACTACTTTTTACTTTTACTTGAGTCATATTATTCTGAAGTAACAGTACTTTTACTTGAGTACAATTTTTGGCTACTCTACCCACCTCTGACCACGAGTGACAACTGTATTTGGCTCGTTTTCTCGTTAAGGTGGAGTTAGCAAGCTAATGTTAGCCAACTAACACCAGCTGGTTCGTCATGCTTTCATGCTGCATCGCTTACAGAGAATGAGCTGAACAGTGGGCTGGGTCTAACGTTAGCAGCCCGTTGACCCGCTGCCACCGGGTCTAATGTTAGCGGTCCGCTGATACACTGCTGCTAGGTCTAACGTTAGCGACCCTGCTGCCGTGCTGCCGCTGGGTCTCATGTTAGCGGTCCGCTGACTCACTGCTGCTGGCTCTAACGTTAGCAGCCCGCTGACGTGCTGCCGCTGGGTCTTATGTTAGCGGTCCGCTGACTCACTGCTGCTGGCTCTAACGTTAGCAGCCCGCTGATGTGCTGCTGCTGGGTCTCATGTTAGTGGTCCACTGCCCTGGATTGTGGGGAAAAAAATTGATTTGTTTCAAATCGGTAACATAGACGTAATGAATGGCACATAATGTGAAGTAACATGGCATTTTATTTTGCTTTGTTTTCAAAGCACTGCTGTTCCTCAGTGCAGCCTCACAGAGCTGCTAGCATGGCTGTAGCTTCTTAGATAAAACAATTTTTTATTTCTCTACTAATGTCTCTTCTTCTATGTCTCTTTTTAATGTACCTTCAGTTTGTATTCACCTTTGGCGAGGAGTTGTACTCCTGCTTGAATAAGCTTCTTTGGTCCTCTTCCCACATATGAGCAACTCACCGGCTAAAACAACGCATAAACCACTGTAAACCATAGCATACAGCACTTACTGTAAATACTGTACGGTTCAGCTGAAAGGTGCTGGAGGAGGAAATGTTTTTGAAATATTACAGAGTTATTAAGATTAAAGTGAAATGATAGATGCCTACAGTTTAGCTCAAATGTGGCTTATCTCTGTAATGTAGGCCTATGTACTTTATTGTGTGTAGTGGGTAAGTAAAGTTTAAATAATGTAATGCATAACCAGTTGGGATGTTTTTGTTTAACTCTTGTTTTGTCTTTAATAACCTCCTGTATGTTCCAAGGAGAGCTGTTAAGAATCAAATGCTCTGTCTCCCAATCGACACTGACACTGACTTGACTTTACTAAAAAATAATGGAATGCTTATTATAAGACTAATCTTCCATTCAGACAGGGCACACAGAAACAGACAGGTCAGACAGAAACGCTTATTCTTACATGATAACATCTGCTACTATTCCTGGGCCATCATTCATCTTCAGTGCAATGATTAGCAGCCACTTTTCAACCTTCTTTATTTTTCTGCAGCACAATGTAATGCAACCTCCTAACCTCACCAGTCAGCAGGGTCATAGGAAGCGCGCGCAACTGTAAAAATGAGGAGACTGAAGTCCAAGATCAACCCATTGGCTGAGCTTTCTTCTGTGGCATAATGGGCAGCCATATATTTAATCCATCACAATTTACAGCACAGTACTATCCCAACCTCTTTGCCTGTAGTAGCTGGATCATACAGGGGCTGATGGCAGAGAAACACCAGCAAAACATATCCTCATCCCCCCACAGGGCAGATCAAACGGTGATCTACATCTCTCCCATGTGGTATGTATTTGACATGGGGTGGAGGTGGGGGGTGGGGGGCATAAGCTCCGCGCTGGTCCCTTCCACTGTCCCAGACTCGGGTCTAAATCATGTGGGCAGACACATCCGACCTGCCCCATCTGGGCCTGCTTATCTCTTACTTTCTGGAGCCGAGGCTAGCCGTCAATCAGAGCCTTCAGCCGCTGATATGGACAGAAGTGTCAGAGCTGAGATGTGAAGACAAGACTGGGGTGCATTATGGGGGATGGATAGCTGGGTATTTCTTTACATCTCTAAGCTGAAATGTGTTGGGTTTGACAGTGTGGGCGATTTAGGTCACTTAACCATAAAGAGTGGGTCTCTGCTATATGTCATGTATGTAATGTATGGTAGAGAAATACAGTAGGCGTAGCTGGCATGTTTCCACGTCACTAAAGTACAGTATGTGTGAGTGTTGGAAAGAAAAAGGGAGATTAAGAGAGTATTTGAGTGGGAGATATTTGAGTGTCTTCAGTGGACGCATTCTTCTACATTGAGTATCTGTGTGTTTGTGCTTCACCAGGTGCCTGGAATGCATCTGGACAAACAGGCAATATTTCACTCATATGGTCCTTTGTGTTGCTGCATACTACACATTTAAGTCAGCAAAGAAAGCTGGAGAATAACAAATGTTAACTTAAGGCATCCCTAAAACAATACCACTCTCTGTACGGGCTGAAGAATTCCCCAAAAGCCTGTCATTACATTGTTTTGAATTTATATTTCCCAGGGGTGCAGTTCCCTGACACATTCAGATACCAAACAAAAGGAATTTTTTACATTTCTTTCAGATGATACTGCCCAGCGTGGAGGTAGCTAAACATTCATTAGTCATTGAATTGGACTCAATAGGCTCCACATAATTGTGTGATCAGCAGCAGTAACGCCCCAGGAATGTCGGTGTTATCGTTAAAAGTGCGTTTAATTTCACTCTGATGACTGATGCTGTGATTAACAACTCCACTGAGTGTGTTTATCCTTTTTCCCTGTAGGCCTACTGCCTACATTTCTTTTAAATCCTGCAATAGCATCATGCGTTTAACTCATTGCATGTGTTATTTCTTCCTTCTTTTTTTTCCAACAGAGCAGTTTACGACAAGGAAAAAAAATAAATAAATATTCTTGTGTCACCAGTATTATATTCACCAGTATTATATTACAGTAAACCAGCCAAAAATAAGATGCACATGGTTCAAAACAGACAGTATGTGGGATAAATAAGTCAAATACATTGCCCTAAAAGTTGTTTATCTCATACTAAATTATAGAATAGGAATAGTGGGAATAGAGGAGTAGAATTATTTATATATATATATATATATATATATATATATATGCAGTATGATCAAGTTGAAATCACCGGTGAAGGCAATATGAATCTAGTTATTTTCCATCTCAAACTCAATTTTCCTCCTGCCTTTCATCTTCCTGTATGCTTCCACTGCATTTCCAAATATTGTATAACTCTAAAAGGCAGCTGTATGGGGAGAAGCGAGAGACAGAGGGAGAGAAAACGAAAGAGTAAGAGAAGAGGACAGAAATAGTTAAGGGTGTGTAGGCCGGGCTCTGACCACTGGCATGCATGAGGAAGCAGCTTCCATTCCACAGGCCAGCAGATGGTTGAGAGACACTACAGAGCGCACAGCTCAGCAGCCCACATGCAAGCCCGCTGGCCTTCCCCGCCCTCGGCTATTCTGGGCCTCTCTGCCACTATGGTGGCGTTCACTCAGCAACCACACAAAGCCTGAGAGAGAGAAACATGAGAAACTGAAGCTTCAGGCGAGGAGAGGAGGAGATGCATTGTTTACTGTTTGTCTTGTTTTTTATTATCTATTGCCATCAAATGGTGTCTGAGCTGATTTATGGGATTGCGGTATCGCCAAAACAAAGACATCCCGCAGTTTACAGTAAGTTTGCCATAGCATCACCAGGACTCGTGTTTAAAGGATAATCTGGTTAATTATAGCTCGGGTCTTATTTTTGCAGCTTTCGCTATCAGTGACGATAACGTATACTCACCAAAATAAGTGCTGAGATATGAGAAGAGGGTGACATTTCTACAACAAAGTCCACTGGGGCATCCAACATGAGCAGTCAGACGATCAGACAGGTTGTAATCAAATTAATACTTTAGCCAGATTTCGAACTGTAAAGATTAATCGATTAGTTGTCAACTATTAAATTAATCTGCAACTATTTTGATAATTGATTAATCGCTTTGGGTCATTTTTCATGAAAAAAAATAAAAACTCCTTGGTTCCAGCTTCAAAGATTTTATTAAAAATATTTTTTAGTTTCTTCTCTCCGCTGTGAAAGTAAACTGAATATATTTGAGTTGTAGACGAAACAAGACATGTGAGGACATCATCTTGGGCTTTGGGAAACACTGATCGACATTTTTCACCATTTTCTGACATTTTATAGACCAAACAACTAATCGATTAGTCAAGAAAATAATCGGCGGATTAATCGATAATGAAAATAATCGTTAGTTGCAGCCCTAGTCAGATTATCTAACCCACTTCAGCTAGAGATAAAATCAAAACTGATCAGAATTTTGATACTAACCCGTCATTGCGGCTGGAAATCTGTATGCACACCCAAGGTAAGTATGGTTGGTTTAAAACCTGCATGATCATCTCACTACTCGGTTTTTTTGAACTCTTGGATTTCTTTTGAGTAATGTCACCACACTGTTATTATAACTGAAAGTAATGATGACCAAACCTACCCAAATAGGACCCAAATTGTAATAATCCAGAATGATCCTTTAAGAAATCACCAAGTTAAAACTACATTATGTAAGATTTGTTTTCATATTTCCTGCTGCTCTCTCCTCTCTCTTTCCATTAGTGTTCATCCTTGTCCCACAAATGCTTGTTACTAACCTAGCTCCCACCTACCTCCTTATGTTTTCTTTTTCGCCCAGCATATTTCCTTGGATTAGGGTGCCACCAAGATCTTGGTTGCAGCTGTCGCCGTGGTCCTGCTGCACTCCCTGCTACACCCTGCTATGCTCTGCTGAACCCTGCTGTGTCCACCTATGCTCTGCTCTGCCACGCTACATCCTGTAACGCCCTGCAGTGCCCTGCTATGACATGAACTACTACAACTACCATTTGTAGTCACTGTTCCATTATCTTTATTGTGACTATTATTGCCACTGTTCATCACACCCCCAACCGGCACCGTCAGACACCGCCTACCAAGAGCCTGGGTCTGTCCGAGGTTTCTTCCTAAAAGGGAGTTTTTCCTCACAACTGTCGCACTGAATGCTTGCTCTTGGGGGAATTACTAGAATTGTTGGGTCTTTGTAAATTATAGAGTGTGGTCTAGACCTACTCTTTAAAGTGTCTCGAGATAACTCTTGTTATGATTTGATACTATAAATAAAATTGAATTGAATTGAATTATCTGGGGTCGGGTCACAGGGACAGCAGCTCCAGCAGGGTACCCCAAACTTCCCTTTCCCGAGCCACATTAACCAGCTCCAACTGGGTGATCCTGAGGCGTTCCCAGGCCAGGTTGGAGGTATAATCCCTCCATCTAGTCCTGGGTCTTCCCCGAGGTCTCCTCCCAGCTGGACATCCCTGGAACACCTCCCTAGGGAGGCACCCACGGGGCATCCTTACCAGATGTCCAAACCACCTCAACTGGCTCCATTTTGATGCAAAGGAGCAGCGGCTGTACTCCGAGTTCTTGTCACCCTATCTCTAAGGGAGACGCCAGCCACCCTCCTGAGCAAATCCATTTTGGCCACTTGTACCCTGGATCTCGTTCTTTTGGTCATGACCCAGCCTTCATAGATGAGGGTAGGAACGAAAATTGACCGGTAGATCGAGAGCTTTGCCTTCTGGCTTATCTCTCTTTTCAGTGTGATAAATTGAATGTAATACCGCCCCCGCTATGCCAATTCTCTGACCAATCTCCCGCTCCATTGTCCCCTCACTTGCGAACAAGACCCCAAAATATTTGAACTCCTTCACTTGGGGTAAGGACTCATTCCCTACCTGGAGAAGGCACTCCATCAGTTTCCTGCTGAGAACCATGGCCTCAGATTTAGAGGTGCTGATCCTCATCCCAGCCGTTTCACACTTGGCTACGAACCGATCCAGTGAGTGCTGAAGGTCACAGGCCAATGATGCCATCAGGACCACATCATCTGCAAAGAGCAGCAATGAGATCCCCAGCCCACCGAACTGCAGCCCAGCTCTCGCTTTGGTCATACAGAGATGGGATGGCCCTGAGAAGAGACCCCCTCACCCCATACTCCCGCAGCACCTCCCACAGTATTTCCCGGGGGACCCGGTCATACACCTTCTCCAGATCCACAAAACACATGTAGACCAGATGGGCATTATCCCAGGCTCCCTCCAGGATCCTTGCAAGAGTGAAGAGCTGGTCTGTTGTTCTACGACCAGGACGGAATCCGCGTTGTTCCTCTTCAACCCAACCCATCGGCCAAACCCTCCTTTCCAGCACCTTGGAGTAGACTTTACCAGGGAGGCTGAGAAGTGTGATAGCCCTGTAATTGGCACACACCCTCTGGTCCCCCTTTTTGAACAGGGGAACCACCACCCCGGTCTGCCACTCCTTAGGCACTGTCCCAAACTTCCACGCCATGTTGAAGAGGCGTGCCATCCAAGACAGCCCCTCCACACCCAGAGCTTTCAGCATTTCTGTACGGATCTCATCAATCCCCGGGGCTTTGCCACTGTGGAATTGTTTGACTACTTCAGCTACAACCACTGGAGAAATTGACGACAATCCCCATCATCCTCCAGCTCTGCCTCTAACATAAATGGACTGCATTTATATAGCCAGGGCTTAAAGTGAAAAAAAAAATCCTAAAACCTTTTTTGGAATGGGGGGGGGGGTTACAGTGTAATGATTCAATATGCACTCTTAAAAGTTAATTTGTCTGGCAAAACGGTTTAAGTCCTTCTTACATTCATACAATAATAAAAGTCATAATTTGTAAGGAGTAAAAAGTTTGGGATCAGTTTTTACTTCTTCCAACCATACGTTAAATTAAGAGTCAAGTCAATGTAGATTTCCATATTGCAATAATATCATAATCCTACAATGAATCACTGTGAAAACAGAACTTTCTAATTGTTGGGTTGTTACTTTGGCCAGGTCATCATCAATAAAGCTATTTAGTACATTCATGATTTTGTCCATGTTGACATTAGTTGCTTTGTGTACATTTATTAAAAACTCGGCATTGTTTATCTTTTCATATAGCTAGACTGTAAATTCTGGGACGAGGCCGTTATGTTTAATAACTGCCATGCTGATTCCAAACAGACAGCTTTGTCAAGGCAGTTTGGGCTTCAGATAGCTTTTACACAATGGCCATCGTTAATGACAAATCGTGTTCCGCTATGAACGTGCACACACGTATCGTTTGTATCACAAACACGGTCGGTCAGTGAAGGCGCAGTCACAGCGGTAGCCGTCGTTGCCGGTAACATACTCATGAGAGTGCACGGACCGAAGCTTTCTGACTAGCATCTAATGACTAGCAAGCACTTTCTTACCGCTGCTGCCGTACAGTCTAACAGCTAACAGTGCTAACAGCTTCCCGTCTCCACCCGTTTGCTCTTGTCCTCTATTCATGCCCAGCGCCATTTGTTTTCAACTCCTTTCTCAACTAAAGCTGTATCTACATGCTCCAAGTTTGATAAACTTTGCCTCCATTTTTTTAGCCGCGTTACCACGGAGACGGTCTCCGGGCCACACCGCACTCTCGCTTTTCAGCCCTACTTTGCATCTGATTGGCTGGAACTCGTTTGATTGGTAGGTGGAAGTTTGATGATTGGTTAAACCCATCGCATCAAAAACAAATCCCATATGGACTTTTTCATTTATTTATTGTTCTAAAACAGTCATACGCCAGAAATCCGGCACCAGGCCCAGTACTTTAATCCCTTCGTTAGTTAGAGCTGCATTCCTCTCATATAATTGGTAGGTGAAATCAATTGACTCAAAAATATTAAACCACGTGAAAGTTCCCAAATATTATTATTATTATTTTTTTTCCTCACGGCCGCACGCCGGAGATCCAGCACGGTGCCGGAATACTTTAAGCCCTGTATAGTGCTTTTCTAGTCTTAACGACTACTCAAAGTGCTTTTACATAGTACACACACATGAATACACTGTGGCCGAGGCTGCCGTACAAGGTGCCACCTGCTCATCAGATAAACATTCACACATATTTACACTCCGATGCGCAGCATCAGGGGCAACTTTGGGTTCAGTGTGGCACCTATGACCCTAAGACCACAGCTCCCCACTGCAGCTTCGAAACTTTGAACATTGTCCACTCGGGTTCAATGCCCCCAGCCTCGACAGGGATGCACGAAAAGTGTGAGTGAGTTGAAAGTCTGTCGGACAGGGGCCTCCTCCAGGCGTTGCCAATTTACCCGCCCTACCCGTTTGGGCTTACCTGCTTACCCTGACCCAACTCACCACCAGATGGTGATCGGTTGACAGCTCTACCCCACCCTTCATCCAAGTGTCCAAAACATATGGCCTCAGATCAGATGAAATGATAATAAAATCAATCATTGACCTTCGGCCTAGGGTGCTCTGGTACCAAGTACACTTATGAGCATCCCTATGTTTTGAACATGGTGTTTGTTATAGACAATCCATGACTAGCACAGAAGTCCAACAATCAACAACCACTTGGGTTTAGATCAGGGAGGCCGTTCCTCCCAATCACGCCTCTCCATGTGTCTCCATCATCGCAAACGTGCACGTTGAAGTCCCCCAGCAGAACTATGGAGTCCCCCACTGAAGCCCCATACAGGACTCCATTCAAGGTCTCCAAGAAGGCCGAGTACTCCAAGCTTTTGTTTGGTGCATGTGCACAAACAACAATCAGAGGGTCTCTGGCTTCCTCCGGGCAGGGTAACTCTATCTCTTTCATGTTGAATCATAGGGTTTTGAACCATTCTTTGTCTGGCCCCTCACCTGCGACCACTTTGCCATGGGAAACCCTACCAGGAGCACCAAGCTCCAGACAACACCAACCTCTCCACCACAATAAGGTGATAGTTCCCGTAGAAGTTTAATATTCCCCCACTATGAAAATGTTAAATGTAGGAGGTTGTGGTCATTTTTACGTACATCTGTAGGATCAAGTTGGAAAAATCTTTTTGTCCCATTATTTTTTCTCATTTTAATGCTCTTATCAACATGGAAAAGTGGATTGTCTTGCTTTGTGCAAATGTTTTATTTATTGAAAACAACATTGGCATATACGTAATGTTCAATTTCACACTAACATTCACACTTGGAGCTAATAATCTGTCACACAATGTAACACTGTTACCTCCATTTTCCATTGCAGATAGTAGCTCGTCGTGGCTCGTCGTCGTCATAGCGACTATGGTTTCCCCCGACTCATTTCCTGGTTGTCCTTAAAACAACATAACGTAAACATAAACAACATAAACATAAACAACGTAAAATCAAGGAGAGGGTTAACTTTTCCTGCTCCAGGTTTCCCACCGTGGTCAGAAAGAACAGAGGAGACACTTTGTTTCTCTCACTGACTGTAGAGTCGCTACTCACTCCAAAGCTAATCGCTGCGACGAGCCTACAGTAGCTACGCGGCTCGCAAGCCCAAACAAGTGTGTGCGCCCGGCCACGCCAAGACCCGCCCTTCAATCACTAGTATTGGCCAGGCGTCCAAGGTAATGTAACCCCATTTGTTCAGGTCCTATCCCCTGACCAATCCGTTATCCTAACCTTAACCACTCAAGGTGAAGTGCCTAACCCCAACCAATCGAGCTGCTTCGTAGGGCGGGACATGGTGTGGCCATAGTGGGATTCGTAACTTTCTATGGTAATTTTGCCGGCCGTGTCTGTTTTGTTTCCGGTCTAGCTAGATCTGAAAGAACGTTAATCGTGTGCAATAAAAAAATTGTCTGCATTAAAATGGGTTTGCGTTAACGGCGTTAATAACGCGTTAAACTGACAGCACTAATATATACACAACTTTTACATAGTTAAACTCGTAGCTGTCGTAAATCTCTCTCTGCCTGCCTCCACTTTCTCTTTTTAACTTGTTTTTGGTACCTCTTGACCGGGTCATTTGATAGTGTAATGATACATTTTATACATTTTGGCGTCATAAGCAACACAAACATTTCCTATCTTATAATTCCAGTGGAAATAATCAACTGGAGAATGGTAGACAAGACAAATAAAAGAAACCAGACATGACTTTGTACGTAAAACATCTGGTAATCTATTGTTGGGACTGCGGTTTGGCTTGTAATTCTTTGTGGCCCTGTCATCCCATTTGTATCCTTTGGTATAAAGCATCACGCAATGGCTGGACATCAGGGTATACTGCAGTATAAGGCTGAAGTTTAAATTTATAATGTCATGTGCAGTCATTTCTGAGATGTTTCACAAAGAATGGAAGTTTGTATATTGGTATTTTTTTCCACCAGAATGTAATCCCCCCCCCCCCCCCCCCCCCCCCATGTGTTCCTCTAGCAACTTTTACTATCTCATGTTTTAGAAATAAGATTTTCTCACTTTCTCTGTAAGGCCTCACTGGCCTCAGACAATACAAGCCTGTGCTGGATGCTGTTCATCGTGTCATGGATAATAAACCATCTTCTGCGTGGATGCTGACGTGCTGACGTTTACGGTAAGCGTATTGTCTCATTTCCGGTGTTCTCGTGTTATGTTATGGACACTTGTTTGCTGCTCCAACAAAAACGTACTCAACTCTCTGCTTTGTCTAATTTAGCGGCTATTTGCCTGGATTACATTTAAAACAAACCTTGCTTGCTTAGAGCCCGCATCAACGGGGCATAAGCATTTGTTTAATTTAGCGGCTATTTGCCTGGATTGCACTAAACTAGCTAGGCCTACACTTGCTATGCTTAGAGCCCGCATCAACGGGGCATAAGCATAAGCATTTGTTTAATTTAGCGGCTATTTGCCTCAGTTGCATTTAAACTAGCTAGCTAGGCCTACACTTGCTTCGCTTAGATCCCGCATCAACGGGGCATAAGCATCTGTTTAACTTAGCGGCTATTTGCCTCCAATTGCATTTAAACTACACCAGTTACACTCAAGCACGTAGCTATAGCTATCTTCCCTTACAACGACTGCCCCGCTGATCTCACGATTGTTAAAATGCTGTTAGCTACTTTAGCTTAGCCTTTAGCAATGGCCAATTCCTCTCCATCTCCTGCTCTCTCTTGCTCTGTGTGTCAAATGTTCAGCTATTCCTCCTTTAGTGATAATGACACATGTAATAAATGTAGTTTATTCGCTGTTCTGGAGGCAAGGCTTAGTGAGTTTTAAGCACGGCTCCATACCATGGAATCAAAGTCGTATGCTTCCGTAGCTTGCTAGCTTAGCGTAGCTGGTGCGAGCCAACATTCTGTAGCTTCTGCTAGCAGTCCCCCGGCAGACCCCGAGCAGTCGGGCGAGTGGGTGACTGTCCGAAGGAAGCATAGCACTAACTATAAACAGGGGGGTGCACATAGCGGCGGTCGCTCTAAATCGGGGCATCCTCGCCTTTCTAACAGGTTCTCCCCACTCAGTGATACAACCGCTAAGAAGCCAATTCTGGTTATTGGGAGCTCTATACTGCGAAACGTTAGGATGTCGGCTCCAAGAAAAGTGGCTGCGGTCGTGTGCGTCCCTGGGGCCTGAGCAGGCGATATAGAATCTTATCTAAAGCTGCTGGCCTGCCAAACCTGATCAGCGATGAAAAATACAGCCACCGCTGGTTGAAGGAATGGTGCCCAGCTAATGATGTGGGCTACATAGATAACTGGAGGGCGTTCTGGGGAAAGCCTGGTCTGATTAACCTCTTAAGAAAAGCTTGAAATGTCATTCTTTTTGGTCTAAACGGCATACCCAAATTAAAAATGGTACAGCTCCCATATACGTTGACACTCTGGGATGTGATATCATTGGAAAGGAAACACTCTCAAGTTTTTGTTCCAAGTGTCAGGGTGATTCTAGGACTCACTGACAGAGCTACAGAGGCTAGAATAGAGTTTTTTTTATTTCCGTCATACATCTGTAATATGATTAAAATACACTGCTGTGAACACATCTGACAGGTGACAGACAATCCAGGACATTAGCCACATGTCTCTGCTTACTACAGAAACAATCCAGAAGCCAAAAGACTCACAGATATGGCTGTGTTTTTCTTGAAAGGTGCAAAGAAAAAAGCCAAAAAAGTGCAAAATACAAAACTTCTCAAAGACAAAAACACACCCACATCAATCATACACATACTTGAAATAACTATATACATACATATATAGAAATAAGTAATTATAAATTGGTCAAGGAGGGCTTTGCATTGTAACAGTCACTGTTTGTGCTGAAACACAGAGCCAGCCATCACAGGGTTAAAATTTCAATGGGTTGTTATATATCAATCGAATCCTCTCTTTATTGGCTACAAGGCTAGGGGCGTTTCATAGCATGGAATTTTAACTGGCTGAAGCAAATGTCAATCAAGCCCCACGTGGCCCAGTTAACTTCAGAGCCGTGATTGGCTGTCAGACTTGTCTGTCTCCGACTCCCGGAGACGGATTGACTTATGAGAGGTCTCTTTTGATTCCTAAGGCTTCAGAGAATAACATGGATGCGGTCATTGGTCGTTAGACAGCCGGAGGGAGGAGAGAGACCCGTTGGAAGAGTGCAACAGTGGTATCTCCTTCTTCTATGTCAATGGGTATCTCGCATCGCTGTTTTTGTAACTCAGCGCTTGTAAACTTTAAGGTTTTGAGGCGAACAGCTTGTTTTGGATTAAACTGCTTAGATTTTTCATTTCCTTGGACTCTTGTGGATTTATGAAAACAAAGTTTTTGGGATTATATAGCCTCTGTGGATAAAGGGACACTCAAAAATGTATGAATGTATGAAGCTTTCAAATGTTGTATCGCATGGCCATGTATTTTGAAGATTTAATGCTTTAAAGTTATAAAAACGTTTAAAAGAGGAGGTAACAGCGACACCAAAACCAGCAGGTGTGACGTATACGGTACAGTGATGCATTCATCCCACTTGGGATGGAGCCGCTCTCATATCAAAAAATCTGATCAAGTTTATTATCGGTCATAAACCATGACAACCCAAGTTAGATATTAGTAATCAGAGGTGCAGTGCAACGCGCTCCTCTGTGCCTCTGTTAGAGCAGTCGCCCTCTCATAGTCTAATAACCACGGTGTCTGTCCCTCGACTCAGATCGGTTAACTCAAAGGTTAACAAAAGAGGGGCTATACTTAACAACCTAATAGGAATTAAAACAACATCTGCAATGATGGAACAGAATAGGAAAATTAGATGTGAACTATTAAATATTAGATCTTTGTCTTCTAAAGCAGTATTAATAAACAAATTGATATCAGATAATCAAATTGATCTATTCTGTCTTATCGAAACCTGGCTGTGCAATGAAGAATATGTTAGTTTAAATGAAGCCACTCCTCCCAGTCATATTAATACTCAAATTCCTAGAGGATCAGGCCGAGGAGGGGGAGTCGCAGCCATATTTGATTCAAGCCTGTTAATTAATCCTAAACCTAAACTAAATTATAACTCGTTTGAAAGCCTTGTTCTTAATCTTCAACATCCAACATGGAAAACAGACAATTATATTTGTTGTTGTTTACCGAGCTCCAGGTTCGTATTCTGTTAATTTTTATCTGAATTCTCAGAGTTTTTATCATGTTTAGTCCTAAAATCAGACAAAGTACTTATTGTAGGTGATTTTAATATTCACATGGACGTTGACAACAACAGCCTTAGTATTGCTTTCAACTCACTATTAGATTCAATTGGTTTCAGTCAGAGTGTGCATAAGGCCACTCACTGTTTTAACCACACCCTTGACCTTGTGCTGGCATACGGCATCGAAATTGAAGATTTAATAGTATTTCCGCAGAATCGTTTATTATCAGACCATTTTTTAATAACTTTCGAATTCTTACTACCCGACTATATGAAATCAGATAAAATCTTCTACACTAGATGCCTATCTGACAGTGCTATAGCTAAATTTAAGGAAGATATCCCAACAGCATTTAACTCAATGTCGTGCTTTAATATAACAGAGTACCTTTATGTTAACTTCAGTCCTTCCCAAATTGATAATTTTGTAGACAGTGCTACGGCCTGCCTACGGACGACCTTAGACTGTTGCTCCCCTCAAAATGAAGATGAGGAAGCAAAGGACACTAGCACCTTGGTATAACTCCCAAACTCGCAAACTAAAACAAATCTCTCGAAAACTTGAAAGTAAATGGCATTCCACCAAACTGGAAGAATCTCGTTTAGATTGGCAAGACATATACATTGGAAAACATATAGGAAGGCCCTCAGAAATGCCAGATCAGACTATTACTCATCACTAATAGAAGAAAATAAGAACAACCCAAGGTTTCTTTTCAGCACTGTAGCCAGGCTGACAGACAGTCACAGCTCTACTGTCTATTCCTATAGCAGTAGTGACGACTTCATGAACTTCTTTGATGATAAAATTATAACAATTAGAGATAAAATTAATCAGCTCTTGCCCTCAACTTCTAACAGTTCACCTTCAAACGCAGGACTGCTAGAAGGAACGACAAGACCTGACATATACTTAGACTGCTTTTACCCTATAAACCTTCAACAATTAATGTTAAAGGTCTCTTCAGCTAAGCCATCTACCTGTCTCTTAGACCCCATCCCAACGAGGCTACTTAAAGAAGCGCTACCACTGGTTAACATTTCATTATTAGATATGATTAATATGCCTTTATTAACAGGTTATGTACCGCAGTCATTTAAAATAGCTGTGATAGAACCTCTTCTGAAAAAACCCGCCCTAGATCCTGAGGTCTTAGCCAACTATAGACCTATATGTAGCAGTATGAGTTTCAGCTCATAACTACCTGTGTGCTTCTGACCAATCACAATGGTGGAGCCCCGTATAAAAATAGCCAGTAGTCCGCCCATTGTTTTTCTTGCTCATTGGTGATGGGAGCACGCTGCACTTCCGGGTTGTGATTGCTGTGATTTGTCTGCTTGGGCGTCAGGTAAGGTGATGGTTTGGCTGCCTCTGCACTAATTTTTGTTAATCATTCGCAGACGTTATTTTACTATGTATCAAACGTTTGTAGATCTTCGGCTGGCAGGTTCATCCCCCCCCTCGAGGTAACACAGTAATGCAAAGCGAGTAGCACTGATAGTTGTCTGTGCACGTTGCATTCTCTGGAGCGACTCAAACTCTGCTTGAACAGTATGTGGACTAAATGCAGTAGGAGTTACATTTTAGGTTTATTTGGTGTTAATGTTTGTTTTGCTTGTGTCACAATTTGAACACAGACTCTACTATTTGGACTGCCTTTGAGGTGCACGATCTGGGCCTTTGCTGCCGCAGCTGTGGTTTGCTGCGTGGCCACCGAGCAACTGCTGTCCGACCACTGATGTGTGGACCGTGGGTTTTTAAGTGTGAATGTAGTCGCAGAGTTAGCCCCATACATGAATAGAGTGGATTAAGTTAAGTTAAGTTGGGATCCTTTACTGTCCTCGTTCCCTTCTCCCCCTCCACTGGTAAGCCTCAGCCCTAATTATTTCTCCCCCTTTTTGGTGTGAATGTGTTTTAAATTGATTGTTTTTAAATGTATTAATTTTGTAATAAAAATGTATTCCTTTTGAAAGCTGAACCTCGTCTTTGGCGCCTTTTTTGTACACTGACCTGTGTGCTTAAGAATTATACTGATAGTATTACAAGTAGTGATCCAAACTAATTCTCTGGGCGAAATTCCCAGGGTGGCGTTGTCGGTGCATGGTTTTGTCAGATCTCGTGCCGCCACATATATCTAATCTTCCCTTCCTCTCCAAAATCCTTGAGAAGGTAGTTGCTAATCAGTTATGTGATTTCCTACATAGCAATAGTTTATTTGAGGACTTTCAGTCAGGATTTAGAAAGCATCATAGCACTGAGACGGCACTGGTGAAAATTACTAACGACCTTCTAACTGCTTCAGACAAAGGACTCGTCTCCATACTTGTCTTACTAGATCTTAGTGCTGCATTCGACACTATTGACCATACCATCCTGTTACAGAGACTGGAACACTTAGTTGGCATTAAAGGAATCGCACTAAGCTGGTTTAAGTCCTATTTCTCTGATCAATCTCAATTTGTATGCCAAAGTTAACCATGGCGTTCCACAAGGCTCAGTGCTTGGACCAATTCTATTCTCCTTATATATGCTTCCTCTAGGCAATATTATTAGGAAACACTCAATTAACTTTCACTGTTATGCAGATGACACCCAAATATACTTATCAATCAAACCAGATGAAATCAGTCAGTTAGCTAAATTTCAAGCATGCATCAAAGATATAAAATCATGGATGACCTACAATTTTCTGATGCTAAACTCAAGCAAAACTGAAGTTATTGTGCTGGGATCTAAACAACTTCGAAACTTACTATCTAAAGTTATAGCTACCTTGGATGGTATTGCCGTGGCCTCCAGCACTACTGTCAGAAATCTAGGAGTCATTTTTGATCAGGATATATCCTTCAATGCCCACTTAAAGGTACAATATGTAACATTTCTGCATTAAAATGTCTAAAAACGACCATACCTATGTTATATATATTTTTTGAGTTGAGTAGTTATACTCTCACAAATGTTTCCACCAAACTTCAAACCCAGAGAAATCTGTTATTTTATTTTCAGACACGGCATGTTTCCTTTCCTTCCTCGTCGCCCATCAGTGGCGTCATATAACCTTTCACCCTCTAGTTCCTTGTAACTTCCTTCAAAACACGGCAACCAGATGATACGTTTGAGCGTAATTGTAAATCATACAATGTCACAGAAAAAAATACTCCTAACCATAATACTGCTTTTTCTGCCACACAGCATCATTTTGTGATTGATAATATGCCACTTTGCAACACAATAATACAGCAGATATCTTATTTATTGATACATATCAATATCGATCCAGTTTAACGTTACTACAATGTGTTGGTTGACAAGTAGCTAACTTAATGCTAGCTAGCTAATGCTTGGTGGATAACATTATAGGGTTACCACATTGTTCAACACGCTCATAAAGTTATTAGTAGCATGATTGTTTCACCACGGATAAAGGCAGCGCTGGGCTAACCCACGAATGAGTTTACCAGTAATGTTAACGTTAGCTGTATAGATAAGACAACTAATCTAATGCTAATTTAGCCAGCTAGTCTGTCTGCCTGAGATAACAGCTGACAACAGCCGGGACATGTAGCAATAGCCAGTTACCGTTAGCCCATAGCCAGCCAACAGACAGCCACCATTACAGCAATCCATGCAGTATAAGTACTTTACAGCACTTAACTCCGGTGCCGGGTGCTTACGACGCTAACTGCAGTTTAATGAAGTGTCGGGAAACAGACCATATCAGACCCAGACCCAGATCTGAGTCGCAACAGTGGCCATCCATAGCTAGTGTTAGCTGCGTCTCCGTTAGCGCTAACTACCGGTGTTCGTGCCGAAAATCTCCTCCCTGCCGAATTTCTCACCCCTTCGCATTTAGCTGTCTTTACAGTTAGCTAAAGTAACCCGACAAGCACCAAAATGAATAGTTAAGATTAAAGAAAAGTAAAGGGGGAGATCGTTCCGGGCAGCTTGGAGCAGCTCAGCTGCTGCACAACGGCCGTCCTCGGCTCGTCGTCCCGGGAGATTCCCCCGACAATCTCCACCCACACCTGTCTCTCAGGCTCGTTGAGTAGCTAGCTAGCGTTACAACAAACCCCGTCCCACCCCGGAGTTGAAACCATCCAAAAGATTACAGTGACATGTGAAATATATTGTGATAGTCACTGTGTTTTAGCTGCTGGCTAACGTTAGCTTGCTGGCTCACTAGCTAGCTAACTGATCAGCTACCAATACAAATCGAATCAAGAAAAACTTAATTATGTTGGCGGAAATGCAGCTATGTTATTAGAATGACATGAATAAACGTTAATAAACGTAAAGTGAATACATTTGAATGGGTAGCTAAACTTGTCTGTGAACAGATGCATTTTAATCGGCGAGGTGTTTAACATTAAAAAGTACAACTCCCATAATTCCACGCAACTTACCAACGTCATCAAAAGTCCGTGTTTACAATCCATTGTTTTGGTTGAGAGACCCCTAGCGGCAGAAAGTTACATATTGTACGTTTAAAACAAACCTCAAGAATAGCCTTTTTTCATCTTCGTAACATTGCCAAAATTAGGAACATCCTGGCTGTGTCTCAAATCGTCTACTTGCACACTTCACACACTTAGTTTTAAGTATATAGTGTAGATAACGAAAAAGTCAGTGCACTGAAAGTACCCGGATGACCCCCTAAAAAAAGTCAAAAAGTTCAGTGTTCAGCCAGATGGCGGCTCGTTTGGAATACGATCTTGAATTTTATGAAAATAGTTCACCGAAACGTGTTTCTGAAAACATTTTAAGCGAGAAATAGGCCATGCAGTTGCTGAATCTGTCTTCATTTCAGATCAACTAAGGTCAGTTTAAAAGATTTTCATCAGATTTTGAGAGGCGGCGAGCCGAGCCGACCACTCGTCATTTCCGGTAAGTGCTTTATCATAAGTGTTCCATTTGGGACTATACTAACCATCAACAGTGGGCACTACGGCAGTAAGTGGTCAGTGTACATTAGCAGTGTACTGACCGAAGTAGGCGGTTTGAGACACAGCCCCTCAGAACGATGCTGAAAAACTAGTCCATGCATTTGTTACTTCCAGACTGGACTATTGTAATTCCTTACTATCAGGATACTCAAATAAGTCCCTTAAGACTCTCCAGCTGATCCAGAATGCTGCAGCACATGTTCTGACAAGAACTAATATAAGGAAAGATACCATATTTCTCCTGTATTAGCTTCTCTGCATTGGCTCCCTGTAAAATCCAGGATTTAATTTAAAATATTCCTCCTGACCTACAAAGCTCTAAATGGTCAAGCACCATCATATCTTGAAGAGCTCATAGTACCTTACTGTCCCACTAGAGCACTGCGCTCCCAGAATGCCGAGTTACTTGTGGTTCCTAGAGTCTCTAAAAGTATAATGGGAGCCAGAGCCTTCAGCTATCAGGCTCCACTCCTGTGGAACCAGCTCCCAGTCTGGGTCCGGGAGGCAGATACTGTCACCACATTCAAGAGTAAACTTAAGACTCTCCTCTTTGATAAAGCCTATAGTTAGGGAGTGAGGAGTTGCAGCATCTGCCTAGCCCGGCCCACCTGCTTCTCTGTCCCAGAAATGCTTGTTACTAACCTAGCCCTGGGAGCTTGCTCCCCGGAGTCTTTATGTTTCTTTTTCACCCAGGATGAAATCCCGGGATTAGGATGGCACCAAAATCATGGTTCCAGCTGTTGCCGTGGTTCTGCTGCAATTCCCTGCTATGCCGTGCTGCTCCCTGCGATGCTACAACCACTATTTCTAGTCACTGTTTATTAACTATACTGTGATGCACCCCAACCGGCACGTCAGACACCACCTACCAAGAGCCTGGGTCTGTCAGGTTTCTTCCTAAAAGGGAGTTTTTCCTCGCCACTGTTGCACTGAGTGCTTGCTCTTGGGGGATTTGTTGGGTTTTTTGTAAATTATAGAGTGTGGTCTAGATCTACTCTATCTGTAAAGTGTCTTGAGATAACTCCTGTTATGATTTGATACTATAAATAAAATTGAATTGAATTGAATTCTCAACCTACCACTGAACTGTCTGTCTGTTTGTAACTTGGTGACACAGCCCCTCTGCAGCTTGCCTCATGACAATAACGTCACCTTTGTCTGCTCTGATGGGGCTAATCAGCTCTGCTTACAGCCAATTCTGCAATAAATCCCCTTCTGAACATCACCTGCATTTCCCATCAGTGTGGAAAAGATATCTAACAGCTGACTGATGACAGACAAAATTAATAGCAATGAATTCTGTGACATCTCACGGCACTTATGAAAAAGGGATGGCCATACACAGTCTTTTAGCAGCCAAACATTGCTCTATGGATGGCAATGTGTGTCTGTTGGGCAGCCGGCCTGCTGGTCCACCATTTTGTTCCAGACTGAAATATCTTAACAAATATTGGATGGATTGCATGAGACCTTATACAGACATTCATAGTTCACAGACAATGAATCCTAATGGCTTAGGTAATCCTCTGATGTAACTTATTTCGCTATTTTGTCAACTATTTCAAAATTCAACACTTACTAGTGACATTCCTGTCAGCCTCAGCTGCAGCCTACGTTGTGTTCAGTGCTAATTAACAAATGTTAGCATGCTACCACGCTTAACTAAGATGGAGAACATGGTTAACATTATACCTGCTACACATCAGCATGTTAACATTGTCATTGTGAGCATTTTAACATGAGGACTTAGCATTTAGCTCAATACACCGCTGTGCTTAAAGGTGCTCTAAGCAATGTTGGGTGACGTCACTTCTTGTTGACACATTTCTTTTATTTGATCGGGGACAGTGCACAAAAAACATTAGTCTATAAAAGAAGAGATGTCATGTGCCAGGTTATAGCAGAAAATGCTAATTTCCACCCGCAGTCCCTGGACAGGTTGATGTTATACTTACAAAAAATCATAAAATATATACACAAAATACATGAAAGCATTACTTCACTCATATCATAAAAACACTCTCCACTTCAGGAGTCTATCATTCACTCACAGTTTACATCATTCATATCACAGTCATTCAGTGCGTACAAATTTGCTTTGATAATAACCACTGTTTGGTCAGGCGTGTAAAAGTACTATAATATGTGCATGAAATAATTTCGTTTGGAAGAGTGTTCCAAAGGCTCGAAGTATTGTCGTTCGAAGTATTGTCAAACAAAACGGAGGCTAGCTCACACCTCCCTCCTCCTCATCCAGTCCACTCCCCCTCACTTCCGCGCACTGTTGGGCACTCGTAGGGTACAGATTCAATTATTGGCAAATTATCAAAGATGTTTTATCAATATTAATAAAGTTATAAATATGGGGTATTAATAACTTTACTAAATTGACAATCAAAACGGGCACCACCCTGAACTCAGGGACCAATAATCAACCGTGTCTCATAGGTGGTTCCCTTTATAATACAGATCTTAATTAACTGGTTCATTTATCTGGTATATTCTAAAGGAACAAAAGGAAGGAAGTGAATTTGAGCACTGACCTGTGTTCAACCAACAATTATTACAACAGATACACAAAACAATCACAGACAACTGCTGTTTAAAGTATAGTAGAATTTATTAACTTCAAAATTATCAATGGCCAATCAATAATACTTCGATCAATATACCCTTTTTAAACTACAACAAAAGCAAAGCAAACGACAGACATGTAGTGATCATGTCTCTGTGTGTGTCTCTGTGTGTGTGTGTGTGTGTGTGTGTGTGTGTGTGTGTGTGTGTGTGTGTGTGTGTGTGTGTGTGTGTGTGTGTGTGTGTGTGTGAGGAGGAGGGGGTTTGACGAAACCCAGGGAGGTTGCTAGGCTACGCCCAAGAGTAGCCGTTAGCTTGTTCGAGCTAGGCTATGTGTTAGCTGCCCAAAAGCTATTTAGCCCCAAGAGGGCAGCATTGGGCTGCGTTGCAGGCTCCACGTGGCTAGGCTAGCCAGTTAGCTCTCAAACTAACGTGTTGCAGACAAAAGGACGCATCAGTTACGGCTGTTATATACATAGACCACCAGTAGCGCTTATTAATCAGATCACATTAATGGCAACACAAATAGCAACAATAGCAAGTTACTCATTAATAAAACACTCTATTTATCTCTGCCCAGACCGTAAGCCTTCTTACTGTGTGTTGTCCTGGATTATCCCATAGACTTCCACGGGAAACAGAACCAAAATTCCGAATTGCTCGTCAGCAATGCACGGAAGAAAACTTTTCTCTCCAAAACGGAGCAGCATAGAGGGAGTTAGTTCCAGTCAACTTTTGAGAAGAAAACCTTGTTCCCTTCTCCTGCAGGTATGAAAACACCAGTGCGTGTTTTCCAGGATCCAGAAGAGTTCTCCAAAACACCAAAATATTTCCACTTTGTCCTGAAAATGGAAGTTTTAGAACAAGCTTGTGTGCTTCCATGAGCAGTGTGAGCCCGCAGTGGAAGACAATGGTTTTCGGGTGTCAGAATGTTTTAAAGGCTCAGGCCACATGTGGCACCTCTGCACCAATGGGACAACTCAGAGCTATCAAAGGTGTGAAGACTACAAGCCTGTAGTTCTAGAGTACCCAGGTAACGTTTTTGGTTGCGGGAATGTTCCCTGAAGGTTTGGTTTTGGTTAGTTTTTGGTTCCTATGGAAAGTTTTCCTGACGTTTAGGGAACGTTTTGGTTACATCGAACGTTCTCAGAACATTCCGCTAACATTGTTAACTTTATGGAATGTTCCCCTAACGTTGCAACCTTTAGAGAGCGTTCCCCTAACGTTGCAACCTTTAGAGAACGTTCCTCTAACATTGACTACGTTTACAAGCAGTCAATATTCGGGTTATGGTCGGGTTAAGGTCACTATTCGGGTTTCTGAAACATTCGGAATAACCCGTTTACATGCGTGAGCAGAGAGAGTTACTCCTGTATACATGGAGTTTGTAATCAATTGACAATATCCCGATGTAAACGGTGACGCACGGTTAGCGTCTGAACGTACGGACAACCTTCAAACCTTTCAACAAACACAACAACAAACGACATTATATTCATGGTTTTCACCACACTAATAAAGAAATTGGTTTCCTCCTCGCTCCAAAAGTGTGGTGCTGTCTGCGTCTCGCCATGTTTACCTCTACTTTTTGTATGTGCCAGACGACGCATACAAGAAGTTCCTCTACTCAAAAGACCAACATTCCTTGCGAATAGAACATGCGCAGAACACAAATCAATGTTCCTTTTGATGGGGATATTCCGCGTTTACATGACCAAATATTCGGGTTAGAAAAGGGGTAACCCAGGGGTCATATTTGGGTTTTTAAAAACAGGAATATGAGCATATTCGGGTTTTTGCCGGTGTTTACATGGCCGTGCACGACCGGGTTATTGCTAATATTCCGGTTTTGAACGGGTTATTGGCTGCTTGTAAACGTAGTCATTGCAACCTTTAGGGAACGTTCCCCTAACTATATTTTTTACATTCCCCCAACCTTTGAATAACTAACAACAGTGGTACCAATTTCAAACTTTAATAAACTAAATATTAAATTAACAAAATACAATAAATATAAAAGGCCTAAAAATAAATAAATTTAAAAAAAAAAAAATATATATATATATATATATATATATATATATACAAGAATCAGAATCAGTTTTATTGGCCATAGACACATAACAGTGCAAATTTAGTGTCCAAGATGCATATTGGAATGATAAAGTATATAATGTGTAGGTGAACGTCCAAAGCGGGAATGACCCCACTTAGCAGCAGTTCAGGAGAGTGATGTCAGTGGAAAAGAAGCTGTTCTTGTGTCTGGTTGTTTTTGTGTGCAGGGATCTGTAGCGCCTGCCAGAGGGGAGGAGGCAGGAGGATGGCAGCAGTGTAGAAGATGGCCAACAGCTCTTGTAGTAGGCTATGCTTCCGCAATAAAACATAGAGCTCCATGGTTTTGAAGGCTCAGTCCTTCTCAGCTGGCCTAAAAAGAAAGAAACAAACGTTTGATATGTCATACTAAGAATGAACACAAAAAAGCAAGACAATCTGCAGTCGTGCGTAAAATCGACAACGTACCCCCGCAGACCCCTCTGCGTCTACGCCGGACGTGCACCTCTCGAAAAATGTAACTACACGTCGCAGCGATGCATGTCGCTGGGCCGTGACTTGGTAGCGTTTGCATCAGGCCACTTACCTAGACTACGGCGAAAGCTCTGCATGGAACCTTTGCACGACTGTAAAACGGCTTTTACTAACAACCCTGTTTTTTTCTGATCACAAGTATTGATAGTTTTTGATTATTATGAACATTATTATTATGAACATCACATAGAAAAATTTCAATTTACCCTCTGTGTGGGGCAAACTTAAGCGCTTGCCCAATCAATTCCTCCGCGTCTGCTCAAAGTCAAATTAAAACCTCTTATTAGCCAAGCTAAGCATAATAAATAATAATAAAATAACACCTGCCTGTTATAACCCTGCAGATTGTCAGGTCCCGGAAGGCCTTCTTTGCCTTTCTGCCCCGCAGGCTAAACTGTTTTAGAATGTCATTGGTTGCCACGCCGTAGCATGCGACGGATGGCAGCACCTCTGGTCGAATCTCCAAGGCTTGTCAGGAAAAGTTGCTGTAAAACATATAGAAATACAAATTACACATGTGGAACAAAGTGGAGAGTTTGTACAATCTCATTTTGTAAGAGAAGTCAGTTCAGATATAATGATATTTTAAGTTATGCAATTATATAGTGTTGATCTTAGGGCACTTAAATACCATTTTGTTCCTCCTCTCCTGTTGACCGAGACTCCTGCAGCTCGGTGACTGTCGAGCAGGGCGACAGCAACATGTCATCGACTGGAGCAGAGGGAGGTGACTGGGAGCTCCTTAAGGGCATGAGCAGCTCATCCATCTTTTCCTCAAATGTGTCCATCCACTGTGTGTTCAGTTCTGCTGTTTACAACAACAAAAAAGTTAAGTTACTCTCAAGGTCCTTGTCATGAAATTGTATTTAATTGGAAATCGAAAATTCAAAGCCACTGTACCTTCAACTGGGTCCCAAGATGAAGTGGCAGGCAGAGCTTGCGTTACAATAGACCCCTCCAGCTCTGGGCGACCAGCAGGTTTCCTGAAAGTAGATGAATATTGGTCAGGTCATTTATGGTAGGTTTCTTGCACATGCAATTGCAAAAGATTAACCTATGCTGTTACATTAGACAATCACTAAAAAAAAAAAAACGTACATGCCGGTGGTGGAGGCAGTGACATCTACATCTGCTGACCTGAAAAAGGGCAGGAAGAGACAAAATCATCAGAACAGTAACGTGATATGCACCAGATTGAATGTCAGTAGTTCCATGGTAGGAAATATAACTCTGGTTTCTTAAATGCATGCATAAATGTTAACTTACAGACGGCTTCCAGACACACGCTCCGTCCTGGAATGCTTTCTTGCTTGTGGAACGGATTCATCTGAAATAAAAGACCATACAGTTTGTACTGAAAAAGAATATTTGAATTGTGT
The DNA here is from genome assembly GCA_023631565.1 of Gymnocephalus cernua. Classification (NCBI taxonomy): domain Eukaryota; kingdom Metazoa; phylum Chordata; class Actinopteri; order Perciformes; family Percidae; genus Gymnocephalus; species Gymnocephalus cernua. The sequence goes on along the minus strand of CM042437.1, from coordinate 31,812,213 downwards.
AAATAATGTAGTCTGTACTTAAGAGTTCTTACCATTATCTAAATAAATGATGGATGTATTTAGACAACCAAGGAGGTGTAATCATTATGTAACCAGGCTCAATAGAGGTGGTAAATACGGACGGTGCAGTGCCTCTGCTGGGTAGGAAAGCCAGTGTGGCAATGAAACTGATTAAAGTACACCATGAGAATATCATGACAATAGACAGTTTAACAACAGCAGGAAAGCCTACAACAGGGCAGTGGACACTGGAACAGATCAAAACAAGTTATGCTGATGTGTTCACTGGAGATGGCTGTCTTGGAGGAAAATACAAAATGGAGGTGGACAGCACAGTGAAGCCGGTACAGCTGCCAAAGAGACGGGTTCCAGTGGCCCTGATGAAACCACTGAAGGAAGAGCTTAGAGACTGCTTCTGGAAAAGATGGAGGCAGGAGTACTTGGCCATGCTACAGCCTAGGAGGAAGTGGACTGAGGCCAGACCGAATCTTCAGGAAGGTGAGGTCGTCCTGCTTAAAGACTGTCAGGTGAAATGCAGCGATTGGCCGGTTGGGCTCATCACGAAGACCATGCCAAGCAGTGACAACAGAGTTCGTAAGGTTATGGTGAAGACTGTCAAGCAGGGAACTGTAAAAGAGTACTTAAGACCTATTAATGAGTTAGTCATGCTTCTACCCAATGTTAATAATTAATAGGGAAATAGTAATATAGTGGCATAATAGTCATTACGCCAGATGGGGAGTGTTCTGGTTGAGAAATGTAAATGTGAGTTTAATTGTTCTGAGTCTGTCTTGCCAGGCTGCTGTGCATCATTGGTGGTGCTAGTGCGTCGCCTAGTGGCGAAAAATGGGTAGTGCATTTTGTGACGTTACGGTCGTTAACTAGTGGATGAGTTCAGTTCCCACACGTGTCAAATGGTGAAAATGCTGTTCGGCTGTTCTATACATGTCGGATCCTTGGAGCAATACGTCCATAAGTGTTCATTTGGTTGTTGTATGCAGATATCGTAATTAACACTTATATTATTGCATACATATTCACATAACAGCTATCAAGATGTAATTTCATGTTAGCGTTAGGGTTGGGTATCCTTTGGGTTTTTTCCGATACCGGTGCTAAATCGGTACTTTTAAAACGGTGCCGGTGCCTAAATGGTGCCTGAACCGATACTTTTTAAGAAAGTTTAAGAAAAAGGAGAAACAAGAAGGATAGGCCTACTAAACAACAGTCGGTGACATTTAAGAACACATTGTTTATTACTAAGATTTATCAGTAATGTAATAACTATAACTTATAATACACAATAACTTATTTCACCAGTAAATTGCTGTTGAACGGATGGGAAAAGGGTATTTTACAATAACTTTGAATGCACCGCGAGGCTGTAGGTTACCAGTTTCAGTGAATGCACCGTCTGTGTTTTTCCAACGTCGGCAGCTGCTGCGCTGCAAAGCAGACTGTTGCGTCCCGGTGTTGATATACAGTCGGGTGAAAGACGTGCCGCTCATTTTTTTCTGTCCCTGAGGTTTGAATAACTTTAAAAATGTGAAAATGTCATAATAAAGTTAAAGTTTACTTTAATATATCTTTTTCCTTGGGCCCCTATGTTGAAATACCTGATTTTATTAAGTTTTGAGATAATATTGAGAGAATAAGGGCAAAATTGTCTAAATGGTGTAACCATAAAAATGCAGCACCAAGAATATAAGTTATTGAAAAAATGTGTAATGATGTTCTAAACAGCCTCTGAAATATATTGGCATAATCTTAAACAAGTATTGTTTTAACACCAAATAATAATAGAGAAACATGGCAGTTCTGAATATTACCAATAACATGGGGAATCATGTCTGCCAAGTCAAACTTCTGGTACGTCTACTGGTGTATCCATAGACAGTATATAAAATGGACACAGCGATCCCGCTGTTTTCGACGGAGACAAGTGAAGCCTCTTACCAGCACTTTTCCGGTGATGGGAAAGGGTTACTGAGCGTTAATGCGCAGCTGCAAACTGAGCTTCCCGCCCTAGATGTGACGTGACCAACGTCTCTGAACGTTGTAAGCCTTCTGGTAGCTGCGCAAAAGAAATCTCAATCATTCCCAATCTATCAGAGACAGAGAGCGTAGGTATATGTAAGGAGATAACATAGGCACAGGCTAATTATTGCTAACTAAAATGCTAGTTAACATTAGTAATTAAACTAAACAGCTAATGTAAGTCGAAACTGCCTGCGAGCTTCTCCTGTACTATACGGTAATTCCTCTACAATGCGACAGTAAGTCGCGTGGTTATGACACAATCGTTAGCCTATTTTTATAAAAACGTCTGCTACGGAGCCATAACGTGAGGTACAAGGTAATGTAGCCTTGTGTACATTGTCATGTTTCTTAAGAAATAAACAACGGACAAATCAAGTCTTTAAACGCTTCAGATGTAAAGTTATTGTCTGTCAAAGTGACGCCAAAATGAATGGCAGTCAATGGGATGCTAACGGGGGTGATGGGAAAGGGCTAGCAAAATGGCGCCATCGCGGCTTCGCTCTGAGGAGAGAAGCCTGGCCCCTTGGGTGTATCCACCCTTTTTCGAGCCATTTTGAAAATTTTGAGCCAGAAGATCATGTGACAGGATGTGATGTCAAACAGAAGGACCCCTGAAGACCCCAACTGCCAACTGTCAAGGTTAGTAACTCTCTCTAAAATTTGACAAAATAAAGCATTTTCAGGTCATGGTCAGGTATGATTAGAATACATGTCAAATGGTATGACCTCAGTAAAATGTTAATAAACATAAATGATCATAAAATATTCAAATGAATATGAAAAATTGTTTTAAATATTCAAACCAAGGTCAAGTGTTTACATATTCGTCCACAATAATGCCTGCACATTTTAGTTTCAATTTGAAATGTCCAGTGGTGTAACCGGGTTACACCATTGTACCTCTTCCTTTTATGAGACTATTTTGATCAATTTATGGACAATGTAATGTTTATTATTAATATTTTATTAATATATTTATTTTATATAATTAGTTTAATCGCACACAGCACATCCATCAGGGGCTCTAGTAGAGCAGTGCTAGCTAGCAGTGCTAGTTAGCACTGCTCTCTAGCTAGTAGCACGACATAATGATTACATCTCCTTGGTTGTCTAAATACATCCATTGTTTATTTTGTGAAGCATTACTAATTAATACATGCCAACGTGAAGTGTTATTATGAACATTGTCGTTGACTGTTGATGTCAATTACTACAGGCTAACCTTAGTAGCTAGCTAGCTAAAAAGTAGCTAGCTAAAAAGTAGCTAGGTAGCTAAAAAGTATAGTCAGTTTGTCCCCAGTACCTTTTTTTTCCCTCCATTTTTTTTTTTTTTTTTTTTTCCCCTCCATGTCACCTCTGGAGCTCCGTAAAAATGTATAAAGTCTATTTTTAATTTCACATTTCTATAACATAATGCAGGTAAGCAAGCAATATGTGGGTGGAAACTTACATGCAAACAACAAACTCTTTTTCTCCTAATAGATGCCTCTTACAAGTAAAGAAAAAGTGGCTCGCCACAGAGCGCAAGTTAATGCGGATCCTGCTGCAAGGGCAAATTACCTGGCTAAAAGAAGGCAAAGGTACACCCCACCCCCCCCCCACCCCACCACGCACACACACACACACACACACACACACACACACACGCTAGCGCTTCATGAGAAAGTAAAATCAGTGATGTACAGCTCCTAAAAGGATAGTTTTAGTGAGAGATGTGAAGTTAAAATGGAAGATGAGTTAAGGCTCTGGACATAAGACTAACAGTTGTATTGCTCTTCTTTACTCTTAGCTATCAAAGGACAAAGAGACAGGGAAAGATCACAAACATCCCAGTCGCAGATCTGCCCAGGGAAAAACAGGTGCAGATGAGGGAAAAGTGGAAGCAGTATCAGAGGCAGTACAGAGAGAAGAAAAGGGTGCTTGCTGAAGTTTTGAACCTTACTCCTCCCTCACTGAATTCAACAGCAGATTACCAGTTTAATGGCCCTCCAGAGCACATAGTGGATGTTGGTGATCATGACTATGTGCAGCCAAGTGTAGCACCGGTATCACACTATTTACTGTGCCACTGGACCAGTTCTAGGTTCTAAGGAGTGGGGAGCACAAAAAAATAATTACACCAGAGACCGTTACTTTAAATACAAAAGGCCGGCAATTTACTGAATGCAAAACACACATAAAATACAGTACACAAAACAAAAATACCCTGCAGGTTCTCAATATTGAAGTATAGTAAATGAAAGGGTATTTCACTCCTTTTGTTATTTAGTTCACCTAAGTGATTTTAGTCAAGCTAATCTAAGTTAAGTTAGACCAGTCTTTTCCCTAGGTTACACCTATTTTGAAATTCCTATTTTTCTTCCTGAGTTAACTCTTTTTCCTTTACAGGTAAGGTAATACCTTCAATTACACAATCAAACCAAAGGACCACAATCGTTTCAAATCACATTCAAAATTATGAAAATAAAAGTATGACATGTTAAATTCAAGTTCAAGTCCAAATGTGAGTTCAATTATTCAGTTCAATGAAAAGTTTCTGTTCGATTCAGTCCAAAGATAATCCGATCAGTTCTCAGTTCAGTTTAAAACGAATTCCTGATACTCCTACCGCTCTGGCAGCGAGTCGCCGTATGCAGAAGATTTCCTCACTGATGCAATGGAGAAGATGAGTTGAAGGTCTAGGTCTGGCTCGCCATCTTGAATCCCGTCTGTGCATGTGCACGCCTGCACACTGCAGACCAATCCTCGCTCCGACCGAGCTTCCAACCAAGCAAAAAACCTGACCTGTGTAACAGGTCATAAGCACAATACATCTCTTTTTAAATCCTCAAATTACACAAATAAATCTTTCACAGTCTTTGAGTTGTAACGTTACTGCTACGGTGCTTTTTTCACCTCAAAAAGGGCGGCGGAGCAGCCTCTTTTAACTCACGGCTCCGTCTCCCACACAACTACTACACACATCTTTCATTTACACAGCATACATTCACTTTTATAACAGTCATAGTCTTCATAAACCCAAAATATTAACTGGTAAACAGTTTGCGACGAAGCATTTCCGTGTAAACGGCTACATTTTTAGCGTTAGCTCTCCGCCAGAGAAAAAGTACAACAAGGCAAAATGAAAACAACACAAACTCACCAAAACCGGTGTGGCTTAGTTTTCATAAAATCCCCGTCAGTTCCCGACCAGGTAAATTATGTTCTTCAATTGCGAAATTAACTTTTTTCTCTGCTCATTATCTACCGCTCGTTCTCTCAGATTTCTCCTCTGCTCTCTCCCTCAAGCCTCTGCTGCAGCGTAACTGAGGTGCTGCGTCTAGCGTCACTAGTCCCTTAAAGGGGCGGCAAAATGAATTTTCTGTCAGCATACTTTTAATCTTGAACATTAAATTATTGCTGTATTAACATTTTTAATTAACTCTGATGATGATTGATGAATTAACTTGCATTAAATGAATCACTTAAATTTCAAACTTATTTATGCAGCTTTTAAACTATTTATTCTTATTTATGTCATATTTTAACATGGGTTACATCCTCCCCTCTTTACCTAATGCACGTCCCTGTGCATTTAGAATCTATACTGTCATAACTTTAGGGTTTTTTGGAAAGCTAGGTTCTCCAAGGGAATCTGTAAACACATCACTCAAGGTTTGAAATAAAGACTGAACTATTGTAACCAACGGGTTCCCTAGCTCAGGGTAAGTCAGTCTTTTAGTTGCTTTTCTGTCTCTGATAGGTCTTCTAGAACAGTCACCTTCTGTCTGGATATCAGTTTGGTCCATAACACTTGTGTTTTCTTTGCTCTCCTGAGCAGGTTGAGTAGAAGGATGGACATTATCCAGGTCTTCCTCAGGTAGGTTTCCAGTTTTCTGTCCAGTGATTGAGCTGCTCTCTTCAGGATCAGGTAAGTCTTTCTCTCTAGATTCAGGTAAGTTCAGGTCACAAGTCTCTACTGGAACATCCGCAGGAAAAGCTTGGGCTACGTCTGAAGGATCTTGGTTAACAACAGTCAACTCTTTGGAAGGTTCCGGTTCAAGCTTTCCTGGTAAGGGTTCTATGGGTTCAGGGGTCAGGTCGAAACCTAGCGTTTCCACTGTTAGGTTTATGTGTCCATCATAGTGATATTCCTCAGAGTCAGATTGGGATTCATCTCCATCGGCTCCATCTGAACTATCATTTTTAAGACGTTGTCGAGTTCTTGGTCGCCTCACTGCCTTTGACGGGTTAGTCTCACTTTCGATTGAGGTCACAGGAAGGAAACCACACGGCAGCAGGAGGTCACGATGAAGAGTTCTTTGTGGACCATCTCTTGTCTCAGGCCTTACAACGTACACTGGAACGTCTCCAGACTGTCTTAGGACAACGTACACATCGGACTCCCATCTGTCGGCTAACTTGTGCTTGCCTCTAAGGCGGACGTTTCGAACCAAGACTCTGTCGCCTTCCTTCAAGGTGGAGTCAACAACATGCTTGTCAAACCTCGCTTTGTTGCGACTGGCTGTCTTTTTCGCATTCTCAGTTGCTACTCTGTAACTGTCTTCGAGTTGGGATTTCAGGTTGCGAACATATTGCGAGTGTGAGCCTGGCTGGTGATTGACTGGTAGGTCAAAGGCTAGATCAACTGGCAATCTTGGCTGACGCCCGAACATTAACTCGTAAGGGGTAAAGCCAGTTGTTTCGTTCTTAGTACAATTATAAGCGTGTACTAATGGTTTGACGTAATCCCGCCAGTGGCTCTTTTTCTGATTCTCGAGGGTTCCTAACATGTTGAGCAGGGTTCTGTTGAACCGTTCTACAGGGTTCCCTCTCGGATGGTAAGGGGTGGTTCTTATCTTTTGAGTGCCAATGAGCTCACACAGCTCTTTTATTGTTCGGGACTCAAAGTCGGGACCTTGGTCACTGTGGAGTTTTTCAGGGATGCCGTAATGGACGAAAAAGTGGTCCCACAGGCTCTTGGCCACTGTCCTGGCTTTCTGATTCGGGGTGGGGATGGCCACTGCATATTTCGTAAAATGGTCGGTAATGACCAGAATGTCTTTGGTGTTACTGGAGTCCGGCTCCACACTGAGAAAATCCATGCACACAAGTTCAAGTGGTCTTGTAGCGATGATGTTGACGAGTGGTGCGGCTTTCTCGGGCATAGTCTTACGTCGTATGCAGCGGTTGCAGGTTTTAATCTTAGTTTCCACCTCGGCTGACATTTTGGGCCAATAGAAGCGCTTCCGGACGAGATCTAGGGTGCGCTCTGTGCCCATGTGGCCCATGTCGTCATGGAGGCTCTTGAGGACTAAGGATCTCAAGGCTTCAGGGAGCACAAGCTGGTAGTGAGTCTGAGCACCCTCCTGCCGCTTGCGATACAAGACACCGTTTAAGACCTCAAGTTTGTTCCACTCTCTTAATAAGAGACCAAGCTCGGGAAGTTCCTTCCTCATGGATGGTGGGGGTTTCTCTCCCGACTCCACTTGCCTGAGTACTTCACGGATGCAGGGGTCAGCATTTTGCTTGTCTCTTAATTCAGCTGGTGATAATGAGGGGATGACAGGTAAGCCACCGAGCTGATCCTCTTCTTCAAAGCTTTGTGGGAGAGCCTTTGGATGATGGGCAAGCGACACAACCAAGGTGGTGCTGGGTGATGTTTCCTCAGAGCGATTGTTGGTCACTTGGTAAACCAAGTGCTTCTCACAGATAGCTTTGATGGTGTTTTCATCCAGGTGTGTATAATCAGCCTCTGACAAGTGTTTTTTTGTGAATTGTTGTATCCTCTCCAACTCTTTTTGTGATGATGTGTCATCAGGTGATCTGCCGTGAGGACGCCTGGACAGGCCGTCCGCGTCTTGATTTTGCTTACCGGCTCTGTATTGTAGCTGGAAATCAAACGTCGACAGAGCAGCTAACCATCTGTAGCTTGTGGCGTCGAGCTTAGCAGAGGTGAGAATGTATGTTAATGGATTGCTATCGGTGACAGCAAGGAACGTGTTCCCGTACAGGTAGTCCTGGAGTTTTTCTGTTACTGCCCACTTAAGGGCAAGAAATTCTAATTTGTGCGCAGGATACCTGGACTCACATTTTGACAGACCTCGACTTGCATAAGCAACAACTCGCTTCTGTCCCTGTTGCTCCTGGTAAAGGGCAGCACCGAGGCCCAAGGTGCTCGCGTCTGTATGTAAAATGTAGGGGAGCTTGGGGTCAGCAAATCCAAGGATGGGTGCAGTTGTCAGTTTTTCGATTATGGTGTCGAACGCTGCCTGGCAAGCAGGCGTCCATCTGTCACCAAAAATGTCCTTTGGGTTGTAGTATTTCTTAGGGTTCACTGTGGTTTTAGTGTCCTTTCTCAGCGGCGGATAGCCAGCAGTGAGCTCGTTGAGTGGCTTCACAATCTTTGAGTAGTCTTTTATAAAGCGGCGGTAATAACCGCAGAAACCCAGGAAGGTTCTTAGCTCTTTCAGGTTGTTTGGTTTTGGCCAGGTTTTTAATGCTGCTACTTTGTCTGGATCAGTCTTGATGCCCCTTTCAGACACAATGTGACCGAGGTACTTTACAGAGGTTTGGAAGAACTTGCACTTCCCTGGCGACAGTTTCAAGCCAAACTCTTTCAATTGGTTGAGCACGCGCATCAACCTTTCCTCGTGTTCCTCCAGTGTCGAGGAGAAAACGATGAGGTCATCGAGAAAAACTAAGGCTTGCTTCAAGTTCAACTCTCCCATACAGCGCTCCATAAGCCTCTGGAACGTGCTAGGGGCGTTAGTTATCCCCTGAGGCATCCTGTTGAACTCGAAGAATCCTAGTGGGCAGACGAATGCGGTTTTGTGTTTGTCTGCTTCCTCCATCTCTATTTGATAGAAGCCTGATTTGAGATCGAGCACTGAGAACCACCTGGACCCGGTCAACGCCGAGAAGGACTCCTCAAGATTAGGTAAGGCATATGAATCTTTTACTGTTTGGGTGTTCAATTTTCTGTAGTCTATGCAAAGTCTGACATCGCCATTCTTTTTCCTGACGACTACAATCGGCGAGGAGAAGGGCGACTCTGATTCACGGATGACTTCTGCATCGAGGAGTTGCTGGAGATGGTTACGCACAGCCTCTATGTCTTGGGGGTGGATAGGTCTTGGCCTATGTTTGAATGGCGTCTCATCACTGAGGGTTATGTGGTGTTTTATTTTGTCAGTGCGGCCAAAATCAAGCTCGTGCAGTGAAAACACCTCCGGCATGGAACTCAATTTCTCAGTTATCCTCTCTTTCCACTCATTGGGTACAGGAGAGTCAGTGAAGTCAAAGTTGAGATTTAAGTTTTGGTAAGGTTTTGTGGGAGGGTCTGAGTCAGGGGTCTTAACGGATTGAACACTCTTGACAGCGTGTATCTCTGCTATTACAGCCTTTGGAGATAGGGTGATGTCATGGTGTGACTCATTCTTGAGCACGACTGGTATGCAGCGTGGTAGCTTTGGCGTTAGACTTTCCAGGCTATCTGTCACCAGGATGCCACCTGGCAGTGAAGATGACTTTGGTGACTCTACCATCACCCACTTTCCAACATCAGTTGCCCTGCAGCTCACTGATCCTTCAAGAACTTTGGTCTGTCCAGCTGCAATGGTCTCAGAGTCTCTACTATGAAGCCTCACCTCTCCCAGACTGGAATCAACAGACTGTCTTTTCCTGATTTCAAGGGTCTTTAAGACAACTTTGTAGCCATAAGGGAGAGACTCGTAGTTCTGAGGTGCGATATCTGCATACTTTTCATAAAGAACATCCAAAGTATTTGTGCCTATAAGCGCTGATGATAAGGTGGAGCGCATGTCAGGTACAACCAAAACCAGCGTGGGCACCTCAATGTCCACTCTAAGCAAGCTCTTTGGGAATCTGATGGTGGCCTCAACATAGCCAAGGTAAGGGACGCTTTGACCGTTGGCTCCTTCCACTTCAAGTAGGTCATTCAAGGAATTCATAGGTAAGTGAGACAGGTTCTCTAAATAGAAGGAGTTGGGGATCGTTGTTACTTGAGAGCCTGAGTCCAACAAGCAACTACAGTCTTTGTCACCTATGGTCACTTGTGCCGTGCACTTTGCTCCAATCAGACCTTTTGGCAGGGTCACTGACTGCTTTTGTGTGTGAGAGTACACACGGGCTCTGTGCAGCTTCTTTTCGGGACACTTTGTCTGTGTTCCAGTTCCTGTTTGTCCCACAACCGGAACTGGGTCTAGTTTAAAGGATCAGGCTTTGAAGCACCATTTTCAATGTCCCATGTTAACTGCCTTTCTCTTAGCTGCTTCCTCTTCTCAGCTACAAGAGATGGGTTTGGCTCACTTTCACACTGAGGTTTAATGTGTCCGTCCTCTCCACATCTGAAGCAATACCAGGGCCTTGGTCTATTGCTTGTGTTGTTTACATCTCGGCTGTGGGGCTGCAGCCTTTGAGATGTTGGAGTGATAGCTGGGGAATGTGTGCTAGCTGTTTGGGGAGCTACTGGTCTGGCAGCTGATTTAGCCTTTCTACTGTCTTTCTGTGTGATACGTGTGAGCTGGGACTGTAAATCAGCTATTTGTTTCTTTAGGTCTTGGATTTCGGACCTGTGATCAAGAGCTGGCTGAGATGGGTTGCAGTCATCTTCACTCTGTACATAAATACCTTGATAATGAGAAGACACTCTTGGCTTTGAAACATTAAAGTGCTGTTTCATGCGGGATGCTTTGGAAGTACGCTTATCTTCTGCTGTACGGAGTAACAGGAGAAGTTCAGCAAAGGTAGGTGGGTTCTGTTTCTTTTGTTCTAGCCGGAGTTCAGCTATCAAGTTGTCGTCCCAGCAGCCTCTGACAAACTGTCTGAGAAGATGCCGGTCAAGGTCCCTTGCAGTTACACCTCCCCTCCTGAGGGTGGTGTTCAGCATCACCTGCAGCCGTTGTAGATAAGCTGAGGGTTTCTCACCATTATCTTGCATTGTGTTAAGATACTTTGCGAAAAGGTCATCTCCGTCCTCGACGGTGCCAAAAGCAGAGTCCAAGATCTCTAAGTACACATTAAGGGGAGATTCGGGTGTCAGGTGCTTCACAATATCGATAGCAGGTGATAAGAGACTTTCAAGAAGCTTTCGTGACTTGTAAAGATCAGACTGTGTTGTGTCTTTGAGGAGGAGTTCCACATTGGAACGCCATGTCTCATAATCCACTTCATTGTTGGGACGGGGGAGACGCCCAGAGAAGGGTCTGAGTCTCAAGGAAGTGTGCACCTGCAGAGCAGAATCTTCGTTTCTCACTATGTGCTCGACTATTACTTTTTGTATGTCAGGTGGATTGACATCAGAAAGTTTCAGAGCAGGTTGTGTCTTTTCTTTAGATGGTGTCGGTGGTGGAGACCAATGATGTTGAACATGCTGCTCCAGGGCTGTACTGGGCAGGGGGCTTACATGTGCAGCATTTTCAGGGCCATGTTGCTCCGGAGTATCAGGTGAGTCATGTTCCGTATCTTCATCTTGGGTTTCTGAGTGATCTAGATTAACAGTCTCGCCTATGACTGAGAGCTCTTCTCTGAGGACAGCTGCAAAGTCTTTGCCAGTCTGTTTTGCAATGTCCTTTAACTCTGAAAGGTAAGTCTGTGTAGCGGTTTTGCTAGCTACAGGTGTGTAGACACTGGCTAAGGCTCTAATGTGGTAAGTGACATCAGTCTGAGTCTTACTGTTGAGTCTGTGTGGCAATAAAGGTAAGAGAGACTGTATAGCTGTACCATACACATACTCTACTACAACCTGTTTGCCTGACGCTAGCTCAGCGAAATCTACTGGGATTACCCTTTGAATGGAACCATATTGTTTCAGGAAGTCATATACTTCTTCATCAGTTTCTATACCGGCTATACCACTAACTATGACTGAGTTAGGGACTTTCACACTACTCGTTTGAATAACATCCATAATGAATCACTGATAATACTATACGGTCTCTGGTTTCTAGTTTAAATGCTTTAAGCCACTCCTGGCTGGCTCGCCAAATTTGTAGCACCGGTATCACACTATTTACTGTGCCACTGGACCAGTTCTAGGTTCTAAGGAGTGGGGAGCACAAAAAAATAATTACACCAGAGACCGTTACTTTAAATACAAAAGGCCGGCAATTTACTGAATGCAAAACACACATAAAATACAGTACACAAAACAAAAATACCCTGCAGGTTCTCAATATTGAAGTATAGTAAATGAAAGGGTATTTCACTCCTTTTGTTATTTAGTTCACCTAAGTGATTTTAGTCAAGCTAATCTAAGTTAAGTTAGACCAGTCTTTTCCCTAGGTTACACCTATTTTGAAATTCCTATTTTTCTTCCTGAGTTAACTCTTTTTCCTTTACAGGTAAGGTAATACCTTCAATTACACAATCAAACCAAAGGACCACAATCGTTTCAAATCACATTCAAAATTATGAAAATAAAAGTATGACATGTTAAATTCAAGTTCAAGTCCAAATGTGAGTTCAATTATTCAGTTCAATGAAAAGTTTCTGTTCGATTCAGTCCAAAGATAATCCGATCAGTTCTCAGTTCAGTTCAGTTCAAAACCAATTCCTGATACTCCTACCGATCTGGCAGCGAATCGCCGTATGCAGAAGATTTCCTCACTGATGCAATGGAGAAGATGAGTTGAAGGTCTAGGTCTGGCTCGCCATCTTGAATCCCGTCTGTGCATGTGCACGCCTGCACACTGCAGACCAATCCTCGCTCCGACCGAGCTTCCAACCAAGCAAAAAACCTGATCTGTGTAACAGGTCATAAGCACAATACATCTCTTTTTAAATCCTCAAATTACACAAATAAATCTTTCACAGTCTTTGAGTTGTAACGTTACTGCTACGGTGCTTTTTTCACCTCAAAAAGGGCGGCGGAGCAGCCTCTTTTAACTCACGGCTCCGTCTCCCACACAACTACTACACACATCTTTCATTTACACAGCATACATTCACTTTTATAACAGTCATAGTCTTCATAAACCCAAAATATTAACTGGTAAACAGTTTGCGACGAAGCATTTCCGTGTAAACGGCTACATTTTTAGCGTTAGCTCTCCGCCAGAGAAAAAGTACAACAAGGCAAAATGAAAACAACACAAACTCACCAAAACCGGTGTGGCTTAGTTTTCATAAAATCCCCGTCAGTTCCCGACCAGGTAAATTATGTTCTTCAATTGCGAAATTAACTTTTTTCTCTGCTCATTATCTACCGCTCGTTCTCTCAGATTTCTCCTCTGCTCTCTCCCTCAAGCCTCTGCTGCAGCGTAACTGAGGTGCTGCGTCTAGCGTCACTAGTCCCTTAAAGGGGCGGCAAAATGAATTTTCTGTCAGCATACTTTTAATCTTGAACATTAAATTATTGCTGTATTAACATTTTTAATTAACTCTGATGATGATTGATGAATTAACTTGCATTAAATGAATCACTTAAATTTCAAACTTATTTATGCAGCTTTTAAACTATTTATTCTTATTTATGTCATATTTTAACATGGGTTACACAAGTTTTGAGAGACCACAGGCATCCTCAACTCCTGTGAGGGCAGTGCAGAAAAGTACCAGCAAACATAGAGCTGTGCTGAAGGAAAGGGAAAAGCTAAGGTTTGAGCTCATCAAAATAAGGAAGGAACTTAAGAGTGCCCTTTTTACGTTACTCAAGCCAAAGAGTCCGACCGAAACACCTGTAGCTGCTTTGACCATGACAACTTTAAAATGATTGTTGACAAGCTCTGTCAGAAAGGCATTCTGTTGACTAACAGCATTTCGGAGCTCCTGGAAGCCATTGTTTGTGACCCGACCAACCAGAAGTGTATGTACCGCTTATGTACTAAGTGTTGCTACAATGGAGGTGGAGTTTGAGGGCCCACTAGATAATAGCAACATCACATGGGAGCAGTGGGAGAGGATTATTGTTACAGTGGAGGAGAAAACATTTGCAAAATATCACAAGATTGAAAAGAGAGGCAGCACGGCAGACCTTCTCAGTCTCCTGAAAAAGAAGCTAGACGCCTTCACACGCCATCAGTTTAACTGGCTCCACCAGACCCGGTCCCTAAGAGAATTAAAACATTCTCTGCTTAGAGATGAACTGTGTGTTCATATTGATTTCTCGGAAAATTATGGTTGCAAACTAAATCGCGAGATCCAGCCATTTCACTTTGGTGGCAGCCGGAAGCAGGCCACCATCCACACCTGTGTGGTATACACAGGTAATGCCACTCACACCTATGCCACCATCTCTGGCTGTCTTCGCCATGACGAACGTGCTGTGTGGGCACATTTAGAACCTGTTGTGAGAGATGCCATGACAAAATGTGAAACGCCGCCTTCCTCCCTCCACATCATAAGTGATGGGCCTGTAACGCAGTACAGGAACCGAAAGAACTTTTACCTCTTAAGTACTGTAACTTTTCTCTTGGGTTTCAAGAGTGTGACTTGGAACTTCAGTGAGAAAGCACACGGGAAAGGCGCACCTGATGGAGTTGGGGCAACTGTGAAGTGTCTTGCCGATACAACAGTGCAAAGAGGAAAAGATTTGCAGACCCCTGAGGATGTTTATGACTTCCTGACTAAACAGAAGTCTACCGTTAACTTCTACTGGATATCTGAGGAGGATGTTGAAAAGTTTGATGAAAAAGTGCCAGAGCTTGTGCCAGCTGTAAAGGGCACCATGAAGCTGCATCAAGTCATCTCCACAGAGCCAGCCACAATTCGGTACAGAGACATCTCATGCTTCTGTTCGAGACCAGCAGCCATTTGCAGATGTTACAATCCATCAACAGTAGACTTCAGAAAATGTGTCAGAAGTCCCGGAACCACCCAGCCTGAATCAGCAAGGCAAATTCATTGTTGTGAATTATGAGGGTAAGCCTTTTGTGGGGCAGATCGTTCAGGTTGTGGGCAATGAGATAGAAGTGAGCTGCATGAAACAGCTGAGTGCAAAGAATGTTTTCACCTGGCCTCACCCACCCAACTTCCTCTTCTACTATGAATCTGATGTACTCTTCATGATCTCTGAGCCAGAGCCTGTCAACTCCCGTCATTCCAAACTCACAACAGAAGACTAATCCTTGTGAACTTGTCTCAGAGATATGGATGTTTGAAATGTTCAAAACCTTAGAAGAAGCAATTAGAAAGTAATAAAATAACCCAGTCACACTTTACACTGTTTAACGTTACCTGTCAGCATTTTAACCGTGTTTAATCCAACTGCTAGCTAAAGGTAGGCTAACGTTACCTGCTGTCGAGTGTAGTGTAAAGTCAGGCACCGAAATAAGGCACCGAAATTTTCGTTCTTATTCGGTCCCATTACTACCGTTTATGTCGGAACCGGGGACCTATTAATAATGACAATAAATATGGTGTTTTTTGAAAAATTAAACCATGTAAACCTATTCTGGTACAACCTTAAAATACAATTATGAACCTGAAAATGAGCATAATATGGCATCTTTAAGTGGTTGCAGTGGTCATCATGGGTGGATCATATAACCACAAGGCTAAGACTACAGTTTAATAAAACATAAAATATCACAATAAACACACAACAACAAAAACCCACACTAAAACCATGCAATACTAGGCCACTAATGAAATGAGCCGGTTATACGTCATCACCTCTACAAATAACGTCAGCAACCACTAGGTTTTCTAAACAAAACTCAGGTAAAATTAAAATGGTACTAAACCTAATACACAATGTCCAAAATAAATCAACTCTCCACCATACAAATATAACACCAGATCGTAACACTAAAACTAAAGGCAGGTACGCTGAGTGAGCAAGTGTAAACTTCTGACTAGGCAAAACAGCGGCGGCGCTGGGCACTGCACGGGCAGAAAAACAAAGGTCAATGTCTGTCCCAACCAATGCAAAACCCACAGTAAAAGTGACACATGATTAGCAAACGTACCTTGGCTGCCAAAGCGTTAAAGTCAACCCACGGAACAGCCAACAGCACCCGAAGCACACCAACGGCCAAAGACAGTATATAAAATGGACCCAGTGACTCCGCTGTTTTTGACGGAGACAAGTGAAGTCTCTTACCAGCACTTTTCCGGTGATAGCTGGTAAGTACTTAAGAGCTTAGGCTAGTTTAAAATTGTAAATGTTTCATTTCTTTTTGAAATTCGATATAAACTCTACCTATCTTGTAATGAAGACAAAACAAGCACATCATTACCACATCTATTACAGTTAGCTATGGTAGCGCTGCCAATCGCATTAAGAGGGGAATGGAGAAACTTGTGAAGCCTGTCTGGTGTATTAATGTGGTCAGTTTGTGATGGTATGTTATGGTGGCTAACCAACTTCTGTCCTTAAGTCTCTTTTGTTTGTTTACTTGATAGGGTGTGAAACCAGGCAGAGTGAGTAACATGGTCTTCATCTCAACAAAGCCCAAGTCAAGACAGTACACAGCTGCTGATGGTGTAAGGTAATATTCACTGTCAAGTAATAATGTATTCTGCAGTCATTGTCAGATTATTTTTGTTTTGAGTTGTTATTTTGTTTTTTTCTAATTATGACATAACTGTTTTCAAAGGAGCAAGCGCTACAAAGCAGTGCGGGGGGACTTGCCAGACCCAGATGTCCTGAAGGTCGACGAGGCATACCAGGACTTCACGGCAGACCTTGCTCCGCTGATTACCACACTCTCCATAAGTAGTGATGTCCCCCTCGTTGATTCAGCCTTTGGGACCGTTCAAGAAGGCAGCCCCATTTCATACCAGCACCCAGTGCCAGTGAGTAAGGTAATCATCCACCACCCAGACGCACCCCCTCCACCACCCCTGCCATTAGATGGTTACAGGCTGGACCCAACCACATGTTCCTTTGTGTGCACTCACCAACAACACCTAAATGTAATGTCGCTGAACATCACTTTCGACATGGCAAGATCCATCGAGATGGCCACAAGGGAACAGAGTGGCAGCACAGAGTGGCACAGTCTGAGGAAGATGAGGCTTACCTCTTCCAGGTTCCGGGAGGTGTGCCATGTCCGAGGTCACAGTTCTGCAGAGAACCTTGCAGAACGCATCCGCAAAGGTGGGGTTCAGACAGCCTTGATGAAGAGGGGGCTGGCACTGGAGCCAGTAGCTATTCGGGAATATGCCCACATTAAAAACATCAACTACTGGCCATCAGGATTTGTCATCCATCCAGATGCTGCCTGGCTCGGATCCTCTCCAGATGGTGTCGTTTTTGATCCGACGGAGGCACCACCATTCGGTCTGGTGGAGGTGAAGTGCCCTAACGTGAAGAGTTATGTGGACTGTGGGTACGTGCACATGAAGAGTGGCGCCTTGTGCCTGAAGCCGGGCCACAGCTACTATTGGCAGGTGCAAGGCCAGCTGCTTATCACCGGAATGCAGTGGTGCGATTTTGTGGTTTTTGCAGAGGAGGACCTTCTTGTACAAAGAATCTATAAGGATGCGGAGGTCGCTAGGGTTATAAGGGAGAGGGGGGATTACTTCTTTTTCTATCATTACTTGATCTGATCTTTTAAAAATCAATGGTTCATTCAATTAGTTCTGTTTCAATCGGTTGATAAATGTTCTTGTTCTGGTTTTATTGTTCATCTTTACAAATCTATACAAAACCTGAAGTGATAATTGTTCAATAAGTGTTGAGATTTCGTTGTTCAGTTTAACAAATCTCTACAAAACCAAAGCCAATGTCACTAATGCAGACCTACAATTGATCTGAGACCATACCTTTTGTACTGATTGAATTGAGAGTCTGAGTGTAAAAAGCTATGTGGATTGTTAAGTGGATCATTGAATAAGTGTTGTTCAATATTTCCTTATTAAATTCTACACGTTCTTATGTCATCTCTGGTGCGTTTTCATTTTCATTTCAAGTCAGTAAAAAACCCATGCTAATGTAATGATAACAATGACACAAAGAATGTTTTTTAAGAAGCAAGACAGATCTTTGCAGTTTTTATGTTCAAATGCTAACACACTGCTGTCAAAACTGTTAACAACACATTCAGAACAGAATATATTTCAGTCTGGTGCCTATCAAACACTGCTGATTGAAAGCCTAAGCAGGTGTCTTGTTTTAGACTAGTTAGTGAACATATACAGTAATTCTACAGAGAAAGCTCAGAAAGCCTTACCAAATAAGAATGAAGATGTGGCTTCAGTTGTGCCCACTGTCATTTAGCAATCAAGAAAACTAATTCATTGCTGAGTTGCCCATGCCTTCACTAACGGCCCATTCTGATAATTGACCAGGAAGCAGGCCACACTGAACAATTCATCAATGTTCCCGCATATAGACAGTGGTATGTCCTTGTCGAACAGTTTGTTCTCTTTCACTCTCCTTATGCACCTCTCCACATGCACTCTCGTGCAATTGACTGTGTCTGTCTGACATCCTCTCGACTCATTTGTTGTTTGTTGCTGAGAAAGGCAGGCCGGTACACCTTACAAGGAGCAATGTTGTCCACAACAAACCCTTTGCCTAACATGATCGCCATACCTGGCTTCAGCAGCTTTACAATCCCGGACAGCTTGAAGATCTCGCGATCACTCATAGAGCCTGCATACAGTCCAGACACAAAGGTGACAGCACCGTGGGGTGCCATGCCAATCATGGCCTTGAATGTAGTGTGCAATTTGTAGGTAGAGAAAACCTCACTCTGAAGGAGCAGAGAGGATGGCGTCTGACAGAATATCTCTGTACAATCAAGGACCACCTGTGTATCAGAAAACGCTGCAAACTCAGGTGGCAGGTGAGCTCTCACTGTCTCTGGAGGAATCCAAAGGCGCTTGCTTCCCAGCAGGCAGTACAGGAAATGAGTCCATGTGGAGATGATCCGACTTGCAGTAGTGCGGTGAATGTTGAACCTCTCTGCAAGGTCCCTGAGAGGAAAACCCACTGACAGGTACATCAGGAACAGCAGAAACTCATCAATGGGTCTCAGTTTTTGTTGAGATAGAAAAACAAAGCCACTGTTTAGTTACCTTGACATTGTCATTACAAAGTATAAATCAGAAAATAATACTAACATCAGCTGGTTGGCTTTTACTTTTTTAGTTAGATGTAGTTAACTCTACAAACATACAGGGGCAATTACGAAATTATTATTATACAGTACAGTACAGTTAATATCCAATTTCATAGTTACATTAGGCCTAGCTACAACTCTATGCACGTCATGTTACCACATTTGTTACCTACCGTTGAAGTTGGGTGATGGACTGTGGTGATGCTAGCAGAGGATGTGTGTGTGGCCCACACACTCAACTTCGAACGTCAGCTGCAGCCATTTTGTGCACGGAGCCTATTAGAAGCACTTTTCCGGTGATGGTTGAGCGTTACTGAGCATTACTGCGCAGCTGCAAACTGAGCTTCCCGCCGTAGATGTGACGTGAGCAACGTGTCTGAACATTGTATGTCTTCTGGTAGCTGTGCAAGAGAAATCTCAATCATTCCCAACCTTGCAGAGACGGAGAGCGTAGGTATATGTAAGGAGATAACATTGGCACAGGCTAATTATTGCTAACTAAAATGCTAGTTAACATTAGCAATTCAACTAAACAGCTAATGTAAGTCGAAACTTCCTGCGAGCTTCTCCTGTACTATACGGTAATTCCTCTACTATGCGACGGTAAGTCGCGTGGTTATGACACAATCGTTAGCCTATTTTTATAAAAACGTCTGCTACGGAGCCATAACATGAGGTACAAGGTAATGGAGCCTTTTATACATTGTCGTATTTCTGTAGAAATAAACGATGGACAAATGAAGTCTTTGAACGCTTCAGATGTAAAGTTATTGGCTGTCAAACTGACGGCAAAATGAATGGCAGTCAATGGAATGCTAACGGGGGGTGATGCCAGCAGTATGTATTTTCTTTGCCTCCCCTTTTGAATGCAACATTCAAATTACTAGACAAAAAATTATATCCTGAAACCCATTCATTCTGCACTGGCCTGTGAGCGCCATCTAGTGGAACTCAGAACCCGGAAGTAACGATGGAGTGGAACTTCTTCCTATATTAGAAATTCTTTGGCGACATTAAACGTACAATATGCAACTTTCTGCCGCTAGGGGTCTCTCAACCAAAACAATGGATTGTAAACATGGACTTTTGATGACGTTGGTAAGTTGCGTGGAATTATGGGAGTTGTAAACACCTTCGCTGATTAGAATGCATCTGTTCACGGACACATTTACCCATTCAAATGTATTCACTTTACGTGTAGTAGCCTAACGTTTATTCATGTCATTCTAATAACATAGCTGCATTTTCCCCAACATAATTACGTTTTTCTTTATTCAATCTGTATTGGTAGCTTACCAGCTAGCTAGTGAGCCAGCAAGCTAACGTTAGCCAGCAGCTAAAACACAGTGACTATCACAATATATTTCACATGTCACTGTCACCTTTTGAATGGTTTCAACACCGGCGTGGGACGGGGTTTGTTGTAACGCTAGCTAGCTACTCAACGAGCCTGAGAGACAGGTGTGAGTGCTGGTGGGGATTGCTGGGGGAATCTCCGATGGCCGATGTGAACATCTCCAAGCTGCCCGGAACGATCTCCCCCTTCACTTTTCTTTAATCTTAACTATTCGTTTTGGTGCTTGTCGAGTTAGCTAACTGTAAAGACAGCTAAACGCGAAGCAGTGAGAAATTCGGCAGGGAGGAGATTTTTGGCACGAACACCGGTAGCTAGCGCTAACGGAGACTAGCTAACATTAGCTATGGATCCATCCATAGCTAACTCGGATCTGGGTCTGATATGGTCTGTTTCCCGACGCTTCATTAAACTGCCGTTAGTGTCCTAAGCACCCAGCACCAGAGTTAAGTGCTATATAGTACTTATACTGTATGGATTGCTGTAATGGTGGCTGGCTGTTGGCTGGCTATGGGCTAACGGTATCTGGCTATTGCTACATGTCCCAGCCCCAAATGAATAGCCGGGACGGCTGTGTTGTCAGTTGTTATCCCAGGCAGACAGACCGGGGTGCTAGCTGGCTAAATTAGCATTAGATTAGTCTTATCTATACAGTTAACGTTAACATTACTGGTAAACTCATTCGTGGGTTAGCCCAGCGCTGCTTTTATCCGTGGTGAAAACAATCATGCTACTAATAACTTTATGAGTGTGTTGAACAATGTGGTAAACCTATAATGTTATCCACCAAGCATTAGCTAGCTAGCATTAACGTTAGCTACTTGTCAACCCACACATTGTAGTAACGTTAAACTGGATCGATATTAATATGTGTCAATAAATAAGATATCTGCTGTATTACTGTGTTGCAAAGTGGCATGTTATTAATCACAAAATGATGCTGCGTGGCAGAAAAAGCATCCTAGTAATCCAACATCAATAACTAACTAAATAAAAGTTGTCATAGATTCACTACTTAACTTCGTAATTGTTGGTGTAGCGATACCTTCACAGCTGGCGAAGTCGAGCTAACAAACTAGCAGGCAATAGGTCGTATATAGCTAATAACGATGTGCACATATAAATAAAGATCGGTTTATACATTATAAAGGGCCTCTGATAAAATATAGAGTTGACAATTCAAAAGAGGTAGCTATTTAATCAATTTACCCCTGGAAATACCTTTACAGCTGGTGAAGTCAGGCTAGCAAATGAGCTAACAAACTAGCAGGCAATCGTAAAAACCAAGATAAAAAAAAATATATAATAACGCTGTGCACTATACAAATAAAGATCAGTATATGCATCATAAAGGGCCTCTGATAAAATACAGACAGTTCACAATTCAAAAGAGGTAGCTATTTAACCAACTTACCTCAGAAGTTACTCGACAGCCAGCAATGGAAATGAACGGAGTCCGACGCCGTGAATGGATTGTTTGGAACTATGCAAGACTGCATACCCCAGAAGTAGCGTACAACGGAGTCCAATGGGAGTGTCGCCACTCTGTCTTTCTCTATCACTCTGGGCATAGCTATAGCTGTTTCCTGCGTTAGCATTCTGCTAGCCTAGCAGTCTTGAGCGGGGGGAAGTCTTTAGCTACTGTTGACAGCCGACAATGTCTTTCTTGGTATCTTTGTCCTAACTTGCGTTATAACACCGTCGGTGAGGTGTAGTCAGCATATGTTTTAGTCAATGGCAGTATTTTAGTTCAAATTTGGGACCAAAACGAACTGAGCTTAAAACTCTTTGTGTGCCGCGTGGATTTATTAAGAGAACGGTGTGCCGCTGGCGTGCACTGTTCGCCGGTGTACATACGGAAGTTAAGGACAGAACTTCGGTCACTTGAAAACAGACTGTCTTCCCCCTTCTGGCGTGGGGGTGTAATGGTTGCCTTTCTACACTGAACTGAGCCACTTGAAGTGAAATGAAAGAAGTGAATTTGTATAGTTGTGAAAATTGTTCTATTGATAGATTCTTGTTTTAAGTATTTTCACCTAATACAGTTAAAAAACGAAATCAAGCACAAAAGTATTGCTTTTTAGCAGAATTGATATCAGCCTAAAAATAAATATATTCTCTTGCTATGCTAACAATCATTTGGAGCTGGTTTAAATAAACATTTTCAAAACCGCACTCAGAACAACCAAAAACAACCAAAAACAACCAAACGGGAACGTTGTGTGGAGGTACAGTGCAACCACAGGAGAATGTTTCAGTTGGTTGGTTCCCTTAGCGTTTAGGGCAGTGTTTTTCAACCTTTTTTTGAGCAACGGCACATTTTTTGTATTAAAAAAATCCCGCGGCACACCACCAACCAAAAATGTTACAAAATGATAGCCTAATACAGTATATATATATAATTTATAATATAAAATGTAGTCTGTCAATTTGTTCATACTCACTTAGTGTGCAACCTGGGCCTGTTTAGATGAACACAAAACTGACAGGAACTGAAGAAATGTGCGCGAAAGGTGGCAGTAATCAAGGGGGCAGGCTTCTCTCCTCAGAGCGAAGCCACGATGGCGCCATTTTGCTAACCCCTATCCATCACCCCCCGTTAGCATCCCATTGACTGCCATTCATTTTGGCGTCACTTTGACAGCCAATAACTTTACATCTGAAGCGTTTAAAGACTTAATTTGTCCATCGTTTATTTCTAAAGAAACACGACAATGTATAAAAGGCTCCATTACCTTGTACCTCACGTTATGGCTCCGTAGCAGACGTTTTTATAAAAATAGGCTAACGATTGTGTCATAACCACACGACTTACTGTCGCATAGTAGAGGAATTAGCGTATAGTACAGGAGAAGCTCGCAGGAAGTTTCGACTTACATTAGCTGTTTAGTTGAATTGCTAATGTTAACTAGCATTTTAGTTAGCAATAATTAGCCTGTGCCAATGTTATCTCCTTACATATACCTACGCTCTCCGTCTCTGCAAGGTTGGGAATGATTGAGATTTCTCTTGCACAGCTACCAGAAGACATACAATGTTCAGACACGTTGCTCACGTCACATCTACGGCGGGAAGCTCAGTTTGCAGCTGCGCAGTAATGCTCAGTAACGCTCAACCATCACCGGAAAAGTGCTTCTAATAGGCTCCGTGCACAAAATGGCTGCAGCTGACGTTCGAAGTTGAGTGTGTGGGCCACACACACATCCTCTGCTAGCATCACCACAGTCCATCACCCAACTTCAACGGTAGGTAACAAATGTGGTAACATGACGTGCATAGAGTTGTAGCTAGGCCTAATGTAACTATGAAATTGGATATTAACTGTACTGTACTGTATAATAATAATTTCGTAATTGCCCCTGTATGTTTGTAGAGTTAACTACATCTAACTAAAAAAGTAAAAGCCAACCAGCTGATGTTAGTATTATTTTCTGATTTATACTTTGTAATGACAATGTCAAGGTAACTAAACAGTGGCTTTGTTTTTCTATCTCAACAAAAACTGAGACCCATTGATGAGTTTCTGCTGTTCCTGATGTACCTGTCAGTGGGTTTTCCTCTCAGGGACCTTGCAGAGAGGTTCAACATTCACCGCACTACTGCAAGTCGGATCATCTCCACATGGACTCATTTCCTGTACTGCCTGCTGGGAAGCAAGCGCCTTTGGATTCCTCCAGAGACAGTGAGAGCTCACCTGCCACCTGAGTTTGCAGCGTTTTCTGATACACAGGTGGTCCTTGATTGTACAGAGATATTCTGTCAGACGCCATCCTCTCTGCTCCTTCAGAGTGAGGTTTTCTCTACCTACAAATTGCACACTACATTCAAGGCCATGATTGGCATGGCACCCCACGGTGCTGTCACCTTTGTGTCTGGACTGTATGCAGGCTCTATGAGTGATCGCGAGATCTTCAAGCTGTCCGGGATTGTAAAGCTGCTGAAGCCAGGTATGGCGATCATGTTAGGCAAAGGGTTTGTTGTGGACAACATTGCTCCTTGTAAGGTGTACCGGCCTGCCTTTCTCAGCAACAAACAACAAATGAGTCGAGAGGATGTCAGACAGACACAGTCAATTGCACGAGAGTGCATGTGGAGAGGTGCATAAGGAGAGTGAAAGAGAACAAACTGTTCGACAAGGACATACCACTGTCTATATGCGGGAACATTGATGAATTGTTCAGTGTGGCCTGCTTCCTGGTCAATTATCAGAATGGGCCGTTAGTGAAGGCATGGGCAACTCAGCAATGAATTAGTTTTCTTGATTGCTAAATGACAGTGGGCACAACTGAAGCCACATCTTCATTCTTATTTGGTAAGGCTTTCTGAGCTTTCTCTGTAGAATTACTGTATATGTTCACTAACTAGTCTAAAACAAGACACCTGCTTAGGCTTTCAATCAGCAGTGTTTGATAGGCACCAGACTGAAATATATTCTGTTCTGAATGTGTTGTTAACAGTTTTGACAGCAGTGTGTTAGCATTTGAACATAAAAACTGCAAAGATCTGTCTTGCTTCTTAAGACATTGCCATTCATTTTGCCGTCAGTTTGACAGCCAATAACTTTACATCTGAAGCGTTCAAAGACTTCATTTGTCCATCGTTTATTTCTACAGAAATACGACAATGTATAAAAGGCTCCATTACCTTGTACCTCATGTTATGGCTCCGTAGCAGACGTTTTTATAAAAATAGGCTAACGATTGTGTCATAACCACGCGACTTACCGTCGCATAGTAGAGGAATTACCGTATAGTACAGGAGAAGCTCGCAGGAAGTTTCGACTTACATTAGCTGTTTAGTTGAATTGCTAATGTTAACTAGCATTTTAGTTAGCAATAATTAGCCTGTGCCTATGTTATCTCCTTACATATACCTACGCTCTCCATCTCTGCAAGATTGGGAATGATTGAGATTTCTCTTGTCACAGCTACCAGAAGACTTTTCAGACACGTTGCTCACGTCACATCTACGGCGGGAAGCTCAGTTTGCAGCTGCGCAGTAACGCTCAGTAACGCTCAACCATCACCGGAAAAGTGCTGGTAATAGACTTCACTTGTCTCCGTCAAAAACAGCGGAGTCACTGGGTCCATTGTTATATACTGTCATTGGCAGTAATTCTGTTGTCTTAAATCAACAAGGTCATTATTGCGCTATACTGCCACCTACTGACACGGAATAGTATTTCATATCTCTGCCAGTCATCACATTGCAGGCCCAGATGTGCAAAAATGGCAAATTATTTGCAGTAACTCAATTATTTTATTGAGTTACTGCAATGTTGGACCAATTAAGTAAAATCAGATAATGGTGTGTTCTTTTTACCTCGGAAGTCGGAGGTCGCAACTGGGAATGACGTCACACGAGTTGAATGCGTTCTTTTTGCAAGTCGGATTTTCATTGTTATCATTAGCTCTAGCCAGGTTAGCCATTGTTAGCAATGCCAGTTTAAACATAGTATACGCTGTTTTTTGTGCATACAAACCGCGTGACAACACACATAGAAGACAGCGCTGCGTGTACACTGATTTAGGGTGACACAAATAACACAGAAGTGCTTATAACTATGTCACTACAGCTTTCACAACTGTTGATACAGGGGGTAGCCATGTTGGATTTTCAGCTCGGGGTACTCGGTGGTTGTACGAGTTCCGAGCTCGTGAATACGAGGTCAGGGGGCGTGTTTACAACTTTGACCTCATAAAATACGAGTTGCGAGGCAAAAAGAACGCACCATAAGTTCCCACGGCACACAGGACGATCTCTCATGGCACACTAGTGTGCCGCGGCACAGTGGTTGAAAATCACTGGTTTAGGGAACGTTAGCCTATAACCCCGAGGGAACGTTCCCTAAACGTTAGATTTATAAAACTAATGTTCCCTAACGTTCCCTAAACGTGGGGTATTGGCCACTTTGGCCACTCCCTGCTGGTCATTCAGCCATTTTGTGACCTCTAGGAGTTTGATGAAACAGGCTTCGGAATTTAGGAGCAGGCCACTGTTAGGTTTTAAAAAGTTAAAACAATGCTTATGTTATGAAGAAAATTTACACTTGGTTTAGAGGTATTTCATGCACCCTTGCAGCTATATCTGACTAGCCTTAATCAGCATTTGTCTAGACCTCACACCTTCCCAAGCTTCTAAAGAATTGATTAGGTCATGTCTATCATTTAGCATACAAGATGAAGCTAATTGTCCTCACAGGAAAAGAGACATCTGTCCCAGCTTTTTGGGAGCCACGCCCTGCTGGGCCAGACTTGATACCAATAAGGAAGGATTTCATTTGACGAACCACCCTCAAATCTTAGGAAATAAATTGGAGGTACTAGGATGAATTCGGGACTGCAAATGGTGACCCCACAGGGGAAGCATGCTTTGCAGTCCGCTGCTTACATCCATCCATCCATCGTCGTCCGCTTATCCGTGGTCGGGTCGCGGGGGGAGCAGCTCCAGCAGGGGACCCCAAACTTCCCTTACAGTGTACTGTTTTTGTATTGTTGTTGTTATGTTGGGACAGTAACATGTGACCCCCCCCCAGGGGAAGCATCTTGCTGTCCGCTGCTTGCAGTGTATTGTTCTTGTCTTGTTTGTGACGGTTTTATATGACTCCACCAGGGAGGAACATTGATTCAGTCCAATGTCAGCTGCATTGTAACATTTGCTTTTTGTCATGTCATTTCATCATTCTGTTTAATTAAATCTTTTGTTAATTCTTCATTTGGACCCAGCCTTTCTCCTTCCTCAAAGATTCAGGACACGTCCTTGAATTTCATAACAATCAAGCTTTGTTTGAGAAGTGTGCTCAGGCTGTGGCTTTTCCACATAGGCTGAGATCTCTTTCTCTGTGTCCACATGTGCGTCTTGTCTCTCAGAGGCCAGTTCAATCTGAGGCCTTTTTGTTAAAATCAGGTTTAACACAACTGCTAGTCCCAACAGGTCAGGGTACTAAAGTATAATCCGTTTTTTTTTTTTAAACCAAAAACGAAAAAACTAAAATATGAGCTCCGTTTTCCCGTTTTTCCAATGTCCATACAAATGAAAAAATGAACTTGTTATTCATGTTTCCGTTTCAACCCAACAGCGAGAATACGGGCTCATTTTTTGTAATGTGCATAATCACTGAAAATCCGACGGAACACAGGTCTCGTTTTTGTTTTGTATGGGCTTTACATGTTGAAGATCAAAAGTGGTTCATATCAATGCGGCGCTGAACCGGAAGTAACATTAACCTGTCAAAATAAAAGTACGAGAACTGTAATAGCCAGAAGAACGAAATACTTTAGCTGTTGCCTGTAGCTTGTCAGATTAGGCTAAAATTAATTATTTAGGGTTATATAAAGTATTTAATTGAGTAACATTAATTAATAGCCACAAAGGGAGTAAGAATTGATTTAAAATAGAAATAGGATTATAATAATTTGTAAATCACATTTTAAATATCTGCATTCCCCTAGCATTATGTGTGGCATTATTGACTACTTTTACTCTAATCTTACACCAGCCAGCAAAAAATATAATTTTTTTTTTTAAATTGCTCTGCAGAATATTGTATGTGACATGGTTGACCACATTAGCTGCCATTGAACATGTCAATGTGATGGAGAACATAAATTAACAATGTAAAGTGTACTGGAGACTCTCATTCTGGTCTGGTCTCCTCAGGCCCTGCAGACTGGACCAGAGTTCATGGTGAGCATGGTAGACCTTCTCACTGCAGGGCCTGGATCACCCAGCTTGTTAGATGTTCACTGCTCATACTAAGCCCTTGAAACAGTAGTTGACCAATATTGGATAATAAAATATAATACATGATGGGTATTGTGTGGTTGAATTACAATAAGGAATGGTCAATGGTAAGCACTGTGTCCTCACAGCAAGAAGGTACTGGGTTGGAACCCTGCTGGCCCGGGGCCATTCTGCATGGCGTTAGCATGTTCTTCCCATTCTTCCCGTGTCTGCATGGGGTTTTCTCCAGGTGCTCTGGTTTCCCTCTCCACTAAAAGAAAACATGTTGACCTGCCTTTCACTTAATTGTAAGTCGCTTTGGATAAAAGCGGCAGCTAAATGACATGTCATTTAATGGAATGGAATGAACAAGTGAACTAAAGCACATACGGCTTAGAACACCAAAACAACATTAAACTCAAAGAACTAAATAACTAATAACAATGTGCTGCTGTGTGCTTGTGTACCAATTATATTATTTACATATATATTATTAACACACACATGTGTTGTAAATAATATAATTGGTACCAGTCCTGACTTTGCAATGTATTATTTTTCTGATCAAGATAACTGACACCTCCTGGTAAGCGATATAAATAGTTACTGCCATTGTACTGTTGGAGCAGCAGCAGATGGCACAGAATCATGCAAACATTGAATGCTACAACCGAAAAAAAAAAAAAAATCTCTCTCTCTCAATGAGACCAGGATGAGAAGCTAACTAACTCACTCCTCACTAATATGATGAGAGTTTTGCAATGTGGCCCAATTGTACACATTTAAAATGATTGACCTTCTTTTACACACAAGCTCAACCAAGACCAAAACAATGGATTTTTACTGACCAATTTGCAAATGCTTTCACACTGTATGTCAGAACAGATATCTTCATGTTCTAAAGCTAACGTATAGGGTAAAGCCACAGTGAACAGCTTGTTCATATTGTAAATTGAAACACAAATAAATCCCCTGCATTTTATTCAATTGCTACTGAGAAACAGCTGATTGAAGCTATGCAAATAGATCAATCACAGCTGATTCCCATCTAGGAAACACACTCAGGTGTTGAAGTTCTTTCAATCACTTGACCATATGTTACTGTAGTAGGCTACATACAGTAAAAGAGGACCTATTTGGGCTGATTTTGTGTGGAAAAGGAACAATAAAGATGAAGGCAAAGAAAGTAAGACAAATGCCTACACGAGGGAGAGAAAGACGAGTACCAGGTCGATTCTGTCTCTGTCTTCTTTTTTTCATTACATTACATGTCATTTAGCTGACGTTTTTATCCAAAGCGACTTACAATTGCTACATATGTCAGAGGTCACACGCCTCTGGAGCAACTAGGAGTTAAGTGTCTAGCTCAGGGACACATTGTGTCAGGGGATTTCAGGGAATTGTGGACCCAAATGCAGAGACAGGCAGGCGGACAGGAGAAGGTAGTGCTCGAAGATTTATTAAATAAAAATACATACAAACAAGGTGTCCAGAATGCAGCAGGCAAAATAAATCCAAAACAAAGGAGAAGTCCAAAAAGGGAATCAAGGGAACAGAGATACCGAGGCGCGCACACACACACAGGTAGACTAACACACACATCCACAAACAGAAACAATGATCTGACAAAGAACAAGGGGAACACACAGACTAAATACAAGAGGTAACGAGCAAACAAGGGACAGGTGATACAACAGGTGAGACACATCAGGGTGGGGCAGAACAATCAGACAGGCGGGAAAACACAAGACAGGAAGTAAAACTAGAAAAGACCATGAAGGAAACCGAATTCAAAATAAAACAGGAAACAGAACTAAATACAAAACAGACTACCAAAATAAGACAAAAACCCCAAAACCATAACACATTGGTTGATGTATCGCAGTAGGAATTGAACCCAGATCTCCCACACAAAAGGCATGCGTCATATCTACTGCACCATCACCACCCCCATTTCATAAACCATACATTCTATAAAGCTACTCTGAGATGGGTCATTCATTTTTTGTATTGAATTTCTGCAGCAAAGGAAACAAAATGCATTTACTAAACCACCAAAACACAAATGTAGAGAGGCTTCAAGAGAAACTGCAGTGCAAAACATAATGATCAATATGATCAATACAATCTAGTGTCTATTATACAACCCCAAATCAGAAAAAGTTGGGACAGTATGGAAAACACAAATAAAAAAAGAAAGTAGTGATTTCTAAATGTACTTTGACTTGTATTTCATTGCAGACAATACAACAGCACATAATTTAATGTGTTCCTCGTGATTTTTATTGTTTTCTTTTCAAAAAAACTAAATTCCTATTTTGGTTCTTGCAACACATTTCAAAAAAAGTTGGAACAGTAAAGCATTTACCACTTTGTAATGTTGCCATTCCTTTTCACAACACTTAAAAGACGTTTAGGGACTGAAGACACCAAGTGATGAAGTGTTTCAGGTGTAAATTGTCCCATTCTTGCTGCAAACAAGTCTTAAGGTGGGCAACAGTACAGGGTCTTCGTTGTCGCATTTTGCGCTTCAAAATGCGCCACACATTCTCTATTGGAGACAGGTCGGGACTGCAGGCAGGCCAGTCAAGTACCCGTATCCTCTTCCTCCGCAGCCAGGACTTTGGAATGTGTGCAGAATGTGGTTTTGCATTATCTTGTTGAAATATGCATGGACGTCCCTGGAAAAGATGTCTTCTTGAATGCAGCATATTGTGCTCCAAAATCTCTATGTACTTTTCAGCATTAATGGTGCCATCACAGAAGTGCAAGTTACCTTTGCCAAGGGCACTGACACAACCCCATACCATGACAGACCCTGGCTTTTGGACTTGTTGCTGGTAACAATCTGGATGATCCTTTTCTTCTTTGGTCCGGAGCACATGGCGTCCATTTCTCCAAAAAAATACCTGAAATACTAATTCATCTGACCACAGTACACGTTTCCACTGTGTGATGGTCCATCCCAGATGCCTCCGAGCCCAGAGAAGTCGACGGCGCTTCTGGACACTGTTAACATAGGGCTTCCTTTTGGCACAGTACAGTTTTAACTGGCAGTTGTGGATGTAACTACGTATTGTGGTACTTGACAAAGGTTTGCCAAAGTAGTCCTGAGCCCATGTGGTGATATCGCTTACAGATGAATGCCGATTCTTGATGCAGTGCCACCTGAGGGATCGGAGATCACGGTTGTTCAGCTTAGGCTTGCGCCCTTGTCCTTTATGGACTGAAATTCCTCCACATTCCTTGAATCTTTTAATTATGTTATGCACTGTTGAAGGTGAAATAAGAAAACGTCTTCCTATCTTTCTTTGAGGAACATTGTTTTTAAACATTTCAATAATTTTCTCACGTATTGGTTGGCAAACTGGCGATCCTCGGCCCATCTTTGCTCCTAAAGGACTAGACCTTTCTTGGATGCTGCTTTTGTACCAAATCATAATTACAATCACCTGTTGACATCACCTGTTTCAAATCACATCATTATTTAACCAATTTACCTGATTATTTGATTTTTGGAATGTGTTGCAGGTCTGAATGACAGGAAAGGATGTATATTTACAAATGAAATTAAGTTGACGAGACAAAACATGAAATATTTTGTGTTCACATTGTCTGCAATGAAATACAAGTCAAAGTACATTTATAAATCACTTCTTTCTTTTTTTATTTGTGTTTTTCATACTGTCCCAACTTTTTCTGATTTGGGGTTGTATAAGGAGCAGACCTGACACGTATAGAATAATGCAGTTTCTGTAATTCCACCTGATATTAGTGTTTTTATGACATTGTTCTATGACTGACTAAATGTTCCTGTTGGAAGAGAACAGGTGTTAGTGTTCTGGAAGAAATATTTGATTTTGAGACATGTTTGCAGTGTTTTGGTAGACTTAGTTGTGTTGTGTTAGTGTAATATTGTATTTTGGAAATTAGTGATGGGAGTTTAGTTTACAATGTGTGATTTTGAGCATGAAATTAACTGTTTTGTCAATTGTGTGTTGTAGGTGTGTTGGTGCATTAAGAGTTTAGGAAAGTTGTTAAAAGTATTGAAAAAATTGTCATAGCAATCGTGAAAAACTGTAAGTGGTTTAGTGGTTTAGCCCTTGTGTTGTCTTCCTGTCAACCATGCACTTGTTGTCCTCCCGGGTCATAGATGTTGCTAGTATAACAAAATTGACCAGTTCATAAAGCATGAATTAATTTAATACTCAATTCTGTGTTACGCCTTTTAGCCAACTTCATTCCACTCATTAGTTTTACACTTATTTTTGCATTCATGGTCAACAGACCTCATTTACATGAATTATACCTAATTTAAAATGAGGATATATGATTAATTGTTTTGGATTATAACAGACTGGTATATGGCAAATATTAGCCAGGATATACCAAGATCAAAATTAAGTGATGCAATTTTATTCACAAACAACAGAGCCAACAAAAAGGACAAAACTATTTCATGAAGAAATGTATTGTCTCCATTTAGGAAAAGACACATTGAAGGTGTTATAAGAACAAGTTTACAAAGCTGTAGCTTTGAAGACGTGTGTGCGCTCACGTGTGTGTGTGTGTGTGTGTGTGTGTGTGTGTGTGTGTGTGTGTGTGTGTGTGTGTGTGTGTGTGTGTGTGTGTGTGTGTGCGTGTGTGTGTGTGTGTGTGTGTGTGTGTGTGTGTATGCACATACTTGTACATATGCACGTGTGTCCGTGTGTGTGGCGGGGTGAATGTGTGTACCGTAAAACTTCAAATAATAGCCCGGGCTTCTATTTACCCAAATCGCCGAAATGCCCCGGCGTGTATTTGAGACAGGCGTCTATAAGAGACGGGCCTTTAATTGACGATGCTTTGCCCGCATGCTGTGGATCCACTCACACACGCTCACCTCCAGCTCTTCACTGACCTTCTTCCTCCCTCCACCTCCCAGTCTGGCCCTTTGGTCGTCTTCCTCGGACAGACGTCGCAGTTCTGCTTTATGTTTACCAGGCATGGATTTAATTAGCGGAGGTAATGTTAGTACTGTATGAGTTGCAACAGCTTGACTGACTGACTTCAGTGGCCGTTCTTTAGGTTGGGCTTTTACTGTGAAGATTAGGAAAAAGTGAAGCTAGCGTTATGCTCTGTTGTCAACACATAACGATCACGTAATTCACGTGCATAAGTAGCCACATGTATATGTTTTGGTCTTATGATACATCCACAGGTTACTGCTCCAGCGGAGAGGACGGTTCGTTAAGACAGCAGCTAAGTTTACAAGAGTTTGTCCAAAGTTCAAGATAAACAGACTACAAACTGATATCTTTCATTTTAGCTTGTTTGTAAAAAGTCGCTAATAGCAGAGTAGAGCTGTGTTTGCACAGCGAGTGGACAGAGCAGACAGAGCAGACTGAAACATGTTGATGCCTGTAGAACAGGTAGGTGGGTATATTGATAAGTATTGAATTTTTAATCATAGAGGTTTTATTGTAGGCTACTTACAGTAACGACTGTAGCGTTAGTTCATCTGCGCCAGCGGCAGTAGGCTAAATAATCCTCGGTGTCGTTTCCAGTCAGTTACATCTGCTGCGTGAAGTAACGCACACACTTCGGCTCCGCTATGTTTGTGTGTGTGTGAGAGTGTGTGCGCGCAGCGCGGACATCGCTGTTCACAATCCCGTATATCTTCTAAAATGCAACGCTTTTATCCAAATGAATTGTGTTTGACGGGTTTTAAAAGATCAAATACAACCCGACACGGAAAAAAACAAAAAAACAGACCAGGCCTCTATTTGAGACCGGCCTTTATTTACCCAAATCTGTTGTCACACCAGGCGTTTAAAAGAGACAGGCGTCTATTTGGGACTCGGCTATTATTTGAAGTTTTACGGTATGTGGGTGCCCTATTGCACAACCTGTGGTCAAAATTCACCTGGGAAGACCATACATGCTATAAAATTGAATAAAACACCCAAAATTCTATGAAAGTTGTGAATATGAATTTTACTTGCGAAGAGCATGGAACGGAACAATGCATGTTATTTTTGGTTAATTTGGTTGAAAGAAACCCATATTTCTTATAAGAAACTTTGAAAACATGACACATTTAACCCGAAGACAACAACAAGGGTTAGATGTCTTTTTACTGGCTGGTGTAAGATTAAAGTAGACTATAACGCCACACATAGGCTACTAACAGAGGAATGTACATTTTAATGTAATTTTAAAATTATTATTCAATTATTAAATACTTTATATAACCCTAAATAATTAATTTTAGTCTAATCTGACAAGCTACAGGCAAAAGCTAAAGTATCTCGTTCCTCTAGCAGTTATTGCAGTTCTTGTACTTTTATTTTGACACGTTAATGTTGCTTCCGGTCCAGCGTTGCATTGATGAGCCACTTTCGATCTTCAACACATAAGCCCATACAAAACAAAAATGAGACTTGTGTTCCGTCGGATTTTCAGTGATTATGCACATTACAAAAAATGAGCCCGTATTCTTGCTGTTGGGTTGAAACGGAAACATGAATAACAAGAAAACAACAGTTGAAAAAGGAGCAGTTTTTCAGTTACTTTTTCATTTGAATGGACATTGGAAAAACGGGAAAACGGAGCTCATATTTTTCGTTTTTGGTTTGAAACGAAAAACGGATTATACTTTAGTACCCTGACCATACAGTCTATGGTCTTGACTAATAACGCAATGAAGTGTAAACGTACGAAAGTGTCCTTTCAAAGACGAATGACAGCTCTTTCAGCCACCACTGCTGTATACCACTATAGTAGCTACATGCTAACGGCAGTAAACATGTCATCTTGACTGCCATTGTTGTTAAATTATCCCCAATTCTGGGTCTCATTCCTGCTGAAACATGTCCGATTACGTAGTGTTTGGTATAGAAGCCTTTATCTGCGATTTCTGATGTTAGAAAGTGCTGCTTCTTTCCACTACAATCTAACGTTAGCATACTCTTAGCTAACTATTATGTAGCTGCATGCTAACGCTGTAATCTTGGCCAACGCTGGTCATTTCTCCCAAAATTCTGGTCACTTTAGTGCTGGGACATGTCCGGTTGTGTAGTATTTGGTTTAGAAGCCTTTATTGGTGATTTTTCACGGTAGCAGTGGAGTATATAGCAGGACTTTGCCGTGAAAAATCACCACCATTGGCCAAGATTACAGCTATGTTGCGTTAGCATGCAGCTACATAATAGTTAGCTAGGAGTATGCTGGGCTCTCACAGAGATCTCATTTGTAGCCCTGTTTTTACCTTATACTTTCATAAAAGTGAAAACACATGAAGTGAGAGCTATATACACATGATTAAACTTTATTTAAAGCATGATTAACCTGAAGCAGGATGGAGTCATGACTTAAAACACCAAAGTAAGGCTTCTAGCTCAGGCTAGCTAGCGTTAGCAAATTCCCATCAAAGTTGCAAAGAAATGAAGAAACGTAAAATGTGAAGCCTTTATTGAATTTGCTACGTGGTGTCGTACTGGATGCCCGGACAACCCTCCGTATATCATTAACAGATACTTTAGGCAACTCCAGCAAACACCTTGTACTGTCAATGTCTAATGTTTCTTCCAGTAACCGGCGGAAATGTCCGCCGATGAAGTAAAACACGTTGAGCTGCTGTGCATGCGCAGAATTATGCGCATGCTGTTCTGGCAGGCGGATTGGGCACTGACATCCACCCCCAAACCCTTCTTGTCAGTTAATGGCTGGAACACAGTTTGTTATGTTTGGTGATGCATGTTGGCGCAGTTTGTTTTTGTTGCCGTTTGTGGAGCCTGGGCTGTCTACATAGACCGTGTTTTTCAGGGGACAGGCAGCTAGCAGATAGTGAGGAGATGTTTGCTGTATGTGACAAAAAATGTTGGAGCCTAAAAAACGTGTGACATCACTTAGAGCACCTTTAAATACAGCCTCATAGAGCTGCATGGCTGTCGACTTGTTTTATTGACACCTGAGACAGTTTTACTTAAAATGCTGAAGCTCACTGTGACGTTATGCTAACATTAAAAACCCTTACGGATGGACATATGGCAATTGATGTGAATTGTGGAGAAATTTGTTAATTTTCAGCTGTAACTAACATTTAAAGATATATAGTTAAACACAGAGGTCCAAACTTTCTGACGTTTCTGCTGTGCTTATTTTCTGTACTGAGTTGCAATGCAAGCATCTTTGATAAACCAAATCTATTGTTATGATCAGCAACATCTCACCGCCAGTCGGTACTTTAGTCTCTGGCCCAACAGGTAAACTAGTTCTCCATCTGAATTTTAGTTAAAGTGTTGACATATAAAAGCAGCAAACATGCATTTTACATGAATAGGATGAGCGTATATCCAGTTGTACCCTGTCAAAATCAATGAAGAGATTTTTTACATAAGCACTGAACGTGGAGTCTTGTTTTGACATTTGGTAATATCTGGTCTACTAAAAGTTCTGGTCTACCTGAGGAGAGCATAATGTAACTAGCCAGATAGACGTGACTCAGGCTTTCCTCACCTTCACATACACAGATGCAGGCTGGGTAATGTGTCGGGAGCTGTGGACATTAAGCATAGACTATGTTTAAGAGCAGATTATCCTGATTTGGGCTTATTCCACTCTGGACCACAATGAGCTGTTGTCCATGCAGACTAGGGATGAAAGTTGCACAATACAGCATACGCTGAGGATGACGATGAGCAACATCTCTGCTTGTTATGCATCCTGCATCCTGTAAGAAGCCCTACCTGTGCTCCTTACCTACACTTCATCCCTTCAGGAGGATCTCAATACTAACTCTTTAGGCGCCATCTGTTGGCCACTATCAGTATGCAACTAAAAAGTGCCTTTCCTTTTCCTCCATTTCCTTTTATACTCCATCAGACTTACATGACATTAATGCTGAACATTTCTAATGGTCATTAGAGTTACATTTATCCAGTTTAATTAGGATTGCCTTTATAAGAAAATGTCAAATACTGACAGTTTATTGTTCAAACTAAATATTGTGGGCAAAGTTAGCGGCCAGATTATTTCTCTCTGTTTTATAACTCAGTGATTCAGAGTGGCATGCTGTACTGCAGCACAGCCTGGCTCAGCAGCCTATCTGCTAAACACAAAACTAAATTATACAGTCAACTCAAAGTTTCGGCTAAGATCATTGCTCAACCTGTTGCACACTCCTTTCAAACAATCCATAAGAACAGCATGCTCAGGCATGCTAACAGCATCTCCTCGGACTCCATGCATGTTTTACTGTAAATTAATCAAGTAAATTTTGCCTTCTAACAGGTGAGTTTGAGTCCCTTCGTTAAGATACAAGAGGCTCAAGAACTCTTTTATACATCAGTCTATCCGGTTGTTAAACCAAAATCAGTGTGCTGCCAGTTAAGATCTGAAACATGTTTCTTTGCCATGGCTGTTGATGTGTCTTCATCTTTGTACTATATGTACAACTACTCTGAGTGTGTATTTATTTGTATTTATTTGTATTTCTATTTCTTTTCAAGCGGAGCTGCTCAGGATTGCTAAAGGAATGTAAAACTGACAATAAAGTTGCATCGTATCGTAATACATCCCCTAGAAGAGATGAGTGGAATAAGCTTGTGTGTTTACTTAGTAAAGGGAAAGGACAGGGAGGGCTGATCAAAGTTCAAGGCCAGGAATGTGTTGGTGTTATTTTTGAATGTGTTCTAAGGGAACCATGTGTTCTCACCAACTATTCCAACTTTTAGAAAAAAGAAAACAAAAAAAAACACATTCATTATATTGTGAGAGACAGGCATCTCTTAAAAGAATCGGGCACATTTGTTCACATTTGAGGAGGACAGAAAGGAAGAAAGGAGGGACTCATTAGACCACAAAGTCAAACGTCACAGAGAGCTCTCTGATGCAATCTACCTGACTTAGATTTTCCCAGCATTCATTCATCAGTTGTTAGGGAGTAATAACATTTTGTCATAACATTAATACTCTGTAGGTCGCAGTTCACATAAAAACCTACTGTGCCTGTCCTCGACTAAAGAAATTCTTAGTCGACTAATACTTGGTGCTATTTATCACCTATTTTAAAAGGCCGGCCACACACCACTTTTCAAGCTTTTTCTATTCTGTTTGCTCAAATTGTGTGCTTGTTTTTTTTACCCTTTTATCACCACATTTTATACAGCATGTCCATTTGTTTATGTAAAATCTGCACAAATATGCATCATTTATCAAGGTATTGTGTAAAAATGTTAAAATTATTTTATAATTTAATATTAAAGAGTGTCAAAAGCCAGTGTCAGGAAGTGTACAGCAAAATGAATCCCATCAATTTAAACTTAACAGAAAAGAACATAAGGACTTGCACACATACAGTAGACTGTGCACACATATCTGTACTGTGTGGATTCTGAGATGTTGTGTAATGCTGTCAAATCATCATCAATAAAGGCCTTAAAACAAACATAATGAGTTGGACACATAGGTGTGGCAGAAGTGCCCAAGTGACTGCTACTGTAAGTGATGTAACAAGCTAGGGACACTGATTTTATTATAGGTAATTTATGGTACTGATCCAGCAAATATTTTACTGTAATATTGCTTTGGCAAAGAAAAAAATTCCAATCTTGTTCTAACTCAGTGCCACACCGCCACTGTCTAACCTGAGCTTTACACAAACTTGATTGACCCTGGCAATAGAACAACAAACACTAACACGTTACAGCGTAGGACTGGAATGATCCAGCTATTCTTGTTTCAGGACATTCAGTGTCTTTCTTTTTGCCTGCCACACCAGGGTACAGTGACTGTCAGACAGGGGAAACAGGATTTTAATAAGGTAGGTGAAGTGTGTGTGTGTGTGTGTGTGTGTGTGTGTGTGTGTGTGTGTGTGTGTGTGTGTGTGTGTGTGTGTGTGTGTGTGTGTGTGTGTGTGTGTGTGTGTGTGTGTGTTTTACAGTGAGAGAGAGCGCATTGTCTACTTGCAAATAGGATGTAATCTCCCCATTCAGTTCTTGTTTGGCCTCTTTAGCTGTGAAGAGTATTTTGAAGTTGAAACCCAACAGTAAACTTCAAGATAACTTGAATTAGCAAATGAATCAACAACAGGCCACCTCTGTTGATACCTGAGCTGCTGCAGAGGTACATTGAGAGAGCAAATGTGAATGTGGAGGTTCTCTATGCTATGAGGCAATTACAACTAACATGCTAACATGATCAGGACCATTCAAACCTGTTTAAAAAGAATATAGTATGTACTTGTGCTACATTTGGGGGTTAAAGAACACAACAGGACTGTGAAAAATAAAGATGTGATTCCATGTCTTTCATGTAGATTTAAACGGTAAAGCTTTCTCTAACAGATTTGTTAGATGTAGATGATTCCTAAAAAAACATCCTGAAACGTGTGTGATGTTTTACAGGTTTTACAATACAGGAGAATAATAATTTCTTTTAAAGAGGAAATTTGCACCATAAATTGATGCAGAAAAGACACCACTTGTGGCGCTAAGGAGCAAAGGCTACCGATGTTTTTCTTTCCGTCAATGCTTCGATTTGATTCAGTGAGCTACTTGGTCAGATCGAGCCTTTCATTCACAAAACAAGAACTCATCTTAACCCGGTAGGTTTACCAGAGAGACTTGCAGTCAGTCGGCGAGTCCTGGCATCCGGTTTCCCAGGAGCTCGTTCAGGCTTTCTGTTTCCGGTTTGTTGGGCGCCGCTGAAAAAAATAGACTGGTGCGCGCCCTGTGCTCGCGCGCTGAAAATCGGACGCGGCGGCCAGAAATTACGTCATTTTGATGTCACGAATGCGCGCACCACCTCCAACGCGTCAAGCATAAAACGGCCTTTAGGCTCCACTGTACGGTCAGACCCCGTGCCCCACCCCCAATGTTGACACAAAACCTATGCCCTTGGGTATAACACACATCAATAATAATTTATACTTTATTAACCCCACAAGGGACATAACAATGTTTTCACTCTGTTGTTAGAACATTACACACACAAACAGAGAAATGTCAGAGTGAGGGGGCTGCAGCTGTTGATTGACAGTGCCTTGCTCAAGGAGGAGGTGTACTGAACCTCAGCTACCAGTCCACCACCATACTTTTGGTCCGTATGGGGCCTTGAACAAGCAACCCTCCAGTTCCTAACCCAACTCCCTACAGACTGAGCTACTGCCACCCCGAAGTGAGCAGTGGTCATCTGGTGGTGCTCTCAGTTCTTCTGCCTGGAATCCTGTACACAGTACCGTACACTTCAGTTGGCTCAGGTGTTGTAACACTGGTTAAGCTCCATGGTTGAGAGTTAAAGTCTGAAACACTAGCCTGGGTAGTTTCAGAGTATTAGTTGTCATTCCAGTAGCAGATCCAGACTTTCAGTAAAACTGGTTTCTAGAAGAGGGGGATTTCAGTGAGTCCCGTTTCAAAAAAACAAACAGCATTAGCCAGGTCTGTAGCCAAACCTGTTCATATAAACAAACCATTTGCAATTCAATTCCATTTTTTTTTTTAAATATAGTGTCAAATCATAACAGATGTTATCTCAGGACACAGTGGGAGCTACTTTTAATCACCATTAACCAGTGGTGGAAGAAGTATTCAGATCCTTAGGTATCCCTAAAAGTAGTAATATCACACTGTAAATACACTCTTGTTACAAGTAAAAGTCCTGCATTAAAAATGTTACTTAATAATCATGTACTTGATGTAAAAGTAAAAGTACTCAATGCAGAAAAAAAATAGTAATCAGCTAATCATTTCAGCTGGACTTGTAGGCTGTTGTATGGGAGTTGAATTTATAATAAAACATGGTAATTTATAAACTACATGTGTTTTGTGTGCAAAAATCTTAATGTGTAAAGTAACTAGTAACTAAAGCTGTCAGATGAATGTAGTGGAGTAAAAAGTACAATATTTCTCTGAAATGTATCAGAGTAGAAGTTGAAAGTGTTATGGTTTTGTCTTAATTTGGTAGTCTGTTTTGTATTTAGTTTCCTGTTTTATTTTGAAGTCTGGTTTTTCTCCCTAGTCTTGTCTGGTTTTACTTCCTGTCTTTTGGTTTTTCCCGCTCTTGTGATTGTCTGATGTTTTCCACCTGTTTCCCAGCCCTTGTGTCACCTGCCTCTTGTTTCCTCGTTATCCTCTGTATTTAGTCTTTGTGTTTCCCTTGTCCTGTGTCGGATCATTGTATTCTGTTTGTGATAGTGTGTTTCGTCTCCAGTTCGTATTCCTGTGTGTTAGTCTTAGTGTTCCTGTGTTTCTATTTTTGACTTGGACTTTATTTTTGGATTATCCTTTTTGCCTTCCTTTTCCAGGACTCCTTTGGTTTTGTATTTCGTTTCATTTATTAAATCATCAAGTGACACTACTCCTGTCTGCCTGCCTGCTCTCTGCATTTTGGGTCCTACTTTCCTTGCTACACGTAACAGAAAGTGGCATTAAAAGAAAAGACTCAAGTAAAGTACAAGTACCTCAACATTTGTACTTAAGTACAGTACTTGAGTAAAATGAGTGAATGTACTGTACTTATGTTACATTCCACCTCTACCATTCACAAGGCAGTGAATCATCAATGCAGTGCCAGAAAATCATCTGCCATGTTCTCCTATTTCTAAGGTGAATGCACAAACCAGAGTTCTAATGGAAGTTGCTTAACCCTCCTCAAAATAGTCTCACATTGCCAGAACTTCCTCCACAGCGCTGCGGAGGAGGGTCTGGCGAGTGCACACAGCATTCCGGGATGGCAGAAAAACGTGCTCTGGTTTACTGCCATTTCTTTAAACCAATCATAATCGTCTTGGGGGGCGTTAAGTGCCGCACGATGCCACGGTACCGCTGGAAAATAGCCTCGGGAAGGAACTTGTTTTGGTGGAACGTGTATGTTCAAAGTAGTTTTAGTCGTGTAACAGAAAACTTAGA
The DNA here is from genome assembly GCA_023631565.1 of Gymnocephalus cernua. Classification (NCBI taxonomy): domain Eukaryota; kingdom Metazoa; phylum Chordata; class Actinopteri; order Perciformes; family Percidae; genus Gymnocephalus; species Gymnocephalus cernua. The sequence goes on along the minus strand of CM042437.1, from coordinate 31,770,196 downwards.
TTGGACAGATAGTCGAGCTAGCTGTCTCTGACATCCCGTCCTTAAAAGAGGGACATCCGGCAGAATTTCCAGCGGCACCTGAACAGTCCTGGAAGTGGAACACCGTCGATATAGACTATAGTCTCAAATGTACTAACATCCTTTATTCTTCTTTTTCAAACTCAATCAAACTAAAATCACTGAGTGACCTACAATTTTGAAGAAAGCTCTTTTTTGGTGCTTAAAAAGCAGAGCTGAAATGCAAGTCTGACCGGTTGATACCTTTCAAAAATATATGTTGCCGTCAAGGGCTTTTCACAGTTTTATGTTGATTTTTGTTATAGTTTTCGTCTCCTTGGTGACACACCTAAATGCAGTAGGCAGCTGAGTGTCTTTGTAGCCCTAAGGATAAGAACAATGTGTGCTTGCAGCTGAGATAGACATCAGTAGAGCTACTGTAGGCCCATGAGTTGGACTTCCCCAACTCCTCACGAACGCTATAGCTGAGTGCTATTGTGCCTTCAGTTACACAACACTAGCAACATCTTTACGGCTGAATGAGTCTTTAAAGTATCTGTAAACATGGCACGCAACTGTTACAGAAGTTGATTTTCCTCCCACTGAGGTAGGCAGTGGTGGAATGTAACAGAGTAGATTTATTCAAGTACTGTACTTAAGTACAAATGTTGAGGTACTTGTACTTTACTTGAGTCTTTTCTTTTCATGCCACTTTCTACTTCTACTCTGCTACATTTCAGAGAGAAATATTGTACTTTTTACTCCACTATATTCATCTGACAGCTTTAGTTACTAGTTACTTTACAAATTCAGATTTTCTTCACACAAAACACATGTAGTTAATAAAATATGTTATAAATTAAACTACCCAACACTATATAACGGCCTAAAAGTCCAGCTGAAATGATTAGCTGATTAAACACTTAGCTTAGCAGACAACTGTTTGGATCGTTTCCAGTTTCTAAAAGGAGTTTTCTGCAGTGAGTGCTTTTACTTTTAATACTTTAAATACACTTCCAAAAAAAACACTCAGAGTAAACTTTTTCTGTTTTAGATCAATACATATTAACATATTTTTTGCATTTGTTAAATGTCAGAATCGAGCGAGGGAGAATTTTTATGTATTTCTTTTATCACTTTCATCAAAGTCAGAAGTATACATACACTAAGTTTATTGTGTCTTTAAACAAAAAGAAAACTGATGATTCCATTCTGAGCTTAAGAAGCTTCTGATAGGTTAATTGATTCCATTTGAGTTAATTGGTGGCACACCTGTGGATGCATATAAAGGCACACCTCAAACACAGAGCCTCTTTCTTTGACATCATGGGAAAATCAAGAGAAATCAACCAAGACATCAGGAAAAGAATTGTGGACTTCCACAAGTGTGGCTCATCCTTAGGTGCAATTTCCAGATGCCTGAAGGTCCCACATTCATCTGTTCAGACAATAATACGCAAGTATAAAAAACATGGGAATGTACAACCATCATACTGCTCAGGAAGGAGACAGATTCAGAGTCGCAGAGAGGTACGTTTTTCGGTGCGAAATGTGCGAATCAATCCCAGGACAACAGCAAAAGACCTTGTGAAGATGCTAGCTGAAACTGGTAAGACAGTGTCATTATCCACAGTAAAACGAGTCCTGTACCACCATGAGCTAAAAGGTTACTCTGGGAGAAGAAAGCCATTACTTCAAAACCACCATAAAAAAGCCAGACTACAGTTGGCAACTGCACATGGGGACAACAATCTTAATTTCTGGAGACATGTCCTGTGGTCTGACGAAACAAAAATTGAACTGTTCGGCCATAATGATAAACGGTATATTTGGAGGAAAAAGGGCAAAGCTTTGAAGCCTCAGAACACCATCCCAACTGTGAAGTATGGGGGTGGTAGTATGATGTTGTGGGGCTGCTATGCTGCAGAAGGGACTGGTGCATTTCACAAAATAGATGGTATCATGAGAAAAGAAAATTTTGTGGATATATTGAAGCAACATCTGAAGACATCAGCCAGGAAGTTAAAGCTTGGGCGCAAATGGGTCTTCCAAATGGACAATGACCCCAAGCATACCTCCAAATTAGTTACAAAGTGGCTTAAGGACAACAAAGTCAAGGTATTGGAGTGGCCATCACAAAGCCCTGATCTCAATCCCATAGAAAATGTGTGGGCGGCACTGAAAAGGCGAGTGCGAGCAAGAAGGCCTACAAACCTGACCTAGTTACACCAGTTCTGTCAAGAGGAGTGGACCAAAATTCCAGCAAACTATTGTAGAAAGCTTGTGGAAGGATACCCAAAACGTTTGGCCCAAGTGAAACAGTTTCGGGGCAATTCTACCAAATACTAAGGAAGTGTATGTATACTTCTGACTTTGATGAAAGTGATAAAAGAAATACATAAAATTCTCCCTCGCTCGATTCTTACATGTAACAAATGCAAAAAATATGTTAATATGTATTGATCTAAAACAGAAAAAGTTTACTCTGATTTAATGTATGACAGTAAAGAAATAAAGGTTTTTGTGTTTTTTTTTTGGAAGTGTATGTAAATATCTAGTTTCCACTGTACTTTTACTTACAACCCCAAATCAGAAAAAGTTGGGACAGTATGAAAAACACAAATAAAAAAAGAAAGTAGTGATTTATCAATGTACTTTGACTTGTATTTCATTGCAGACAATGTGAACACAAAATATTTCATGTTTTGTCTGGTCAACTTAATTTCATTTGTAAATATACATCCTTTTTGAATACTTCTTCCACTACTGGCAGATGTCTCATGTACACGAGTAGAATACAGGGAACAATTAGGCTTCACACTCTGTAGTCTGTCAGGAGAGTCCTGATAGAGATTCCTTATTTCACCCTGATTATTTCTCCTGTGTGTTGTTTGACAGCTGTAATGGGCTTCTTTCTGTGCTCAAAGGCAAATCTGAGGCTGCTTTGATTTCTCCCCCCTGTTGTACTGTATGAGAGCATGAGCAGATGTGTGGTGGGTGGATAAAACCACAGTGTTGACAGTATCTGCTTATCTTCTGGCCTAGACCCGATGGGAGCAAGGCCATGGCTGAATGCTCCTGCCTTATCGACATATCTGCGTCTGCTAGGCCTACCTAGAACGGCTGAGCAAGGTTTTTTTTTACTCAGCGCCATGCCTCCGGGTTTCAGGTGGGCTTTTTGTTCCCTGCAGGCAGAATGCAGGCTGTGGGCTAAGGAACAATACTGTGTTCAGAGAGCAGGGAAGAAACTGCACGTAGCAATCCCTACATCACATTATGCAAGGGAACTCCCTGTTCCCTCTGTTTCCAAGCGAGCATGGCTTTCTACCTCTCTATGGGCTGAAAGAAATAACCATTTAGAGAGTTCACGTACCTCTGCCAAGTCAAATAAACATGGCGATCCCATTTATAACTAACTCCTAAGGTTATCAACAGTCACTGTTAGTTTTTGGATGGAAGCTTTCCCAAACCGTTAATCATGAACTTGTACCTGTGCAGATAGACAAGATAAAATGAGAAAAAGAACAAAACACGCCACAAGAATGTTAAAAAAAAGGGTTACACTTTACTTGGAAAGTATCTAGAGTATCTCACAAAAATGAGTACACCCCCTCACATTTTAGTAAATATTTCATTATATCTTTTAATGGGACGACACTGAAGCAATTACACTTTGCTACAATGTAAAGTACAATGTACAGCTTGTATAACTCTCAAACACTCTCAAAATAACTCAACACACAGCCATTAATGTCTAAACCACTGGCAACAAAAGTGAGTACACCCCTATGTTACATTCCCATAGAGGCAGGCAGATTTTTATTTTTAAAGGCCAGTTATTTCATGGATCCAGGATACTATGCATCCTGATAAAGTCCCTTTGGCCTTTGGAATTAAAATAGCCCCACATCATCACATACCCTTCACCATACCTACAGATTGGCATGGGGTACTTTCCATAACATCATCTCTCAACGCAAATCAAGCCAGCTATTAGGCTAACTGAAATTAAAAAAAGCATGGATGTATTAAGAGGTGAAAGTCCTGTGTTTTTCCCTCAGACACATTCTTCCTCTTCGGTTGCTATTGGTCAAATGTTTAGCTCCACCCATGTTGAGCCACTCCTTGATCTGCGTACTACAGTCAGGGCTTACTCGTGGATTTTTGCAAATTGCACTACAGGCTGTAAGTGGTGCCAGAGGAGCTGGATTGTTTTTTTAATTACATGCTTCATGTAGTTCTAGTTTCAGGGTCAGTTTCAGCATATGACAGAAAGTTAGTTTTATAAGTCTTACCTACTGCACCTTTAAAAGGGACTCATCAATCGTTATAAGGTACTTTACACGTTTAATTTCAAAGTAGAATGTTTCCAGTCACTTTTGTATGTTTTGCACCTATTACTTATGGCTATAATGAATATCAATATATCACAATCTTACGTTTTAAACTGTCATCCAGTTGACTCCACAGCATTTATAGCCTAAGCTAATTTGCAATTCATGTCCCTACATGGACCCTTTTTTTAAATACCATAACTCAACACTTATGTAACACACTCATACACTGTTGCAGTTCTTGTATCTTGAACTTTGCTCACTGATTATTTATCCAACATCATGATGTGATAATAAGGTTAATGAAAGAGAACTCTTCTCAAGAAATACGATTCTGAAGCAAAAAATCCAAATAGGGTAAAGTCTCTCGCTATCCACATCTCTATTATTAAAATGTAAAAATAGCAATATAAAGCCAATAAATACGGAAGCGTATTGTATGGAAGCGTATTGGTAATTATGTAATTACGAGATCCTTATCTCGTAATTACGAGATCTTTTCTTAAAATTACGAGATCTTTTCTCAATAATACGAGATCAGGATCTCATAATTACGAGATAAGGTGTCTACATTTTTTTTCTATGGTGAATGCAATACGCTTCCGTAAATAAATGTTGGATAATAAGACGACTGACCAATGCAATAAAAACCTTGGTGCAATAACCAAAAGCTTTGTTACTGCTTATTATATTGCGAATTAGGATGAACAAAATCAGAATGAAGGCAAATGATTTTGTTGTACTTACATACATTTCATAACAAAGTGTGCTACTTTATCAATCTGAGGAACAATTATCATTTCAGTATAGAGCCAATGATTTTTTTTCTGAGATCTGATGGACTGTAATCAAGAAACAGAAGAGATATTATAGTTTTATCGAGGTAATTAGAGTGCGTTAGTTCATAATGGACTACACATATGTAGGTCAGACTCAGAATACATGTATATGTGAGGGCAAATGCCCTGTGGAACATTTTACAAACAATATTTGTACTGTGAATGCAGAATCAGTGAACATAACTAAAAAGGTCAATCCATACAGAACGCACAATCTGAAATATTGGCTTTCATGTTTCAAGATGGATATGATCAAGGGCGTAGTGGACCTGGGGTACACGGGGGACATGTCTCCCGCACTTTCCACATTGTGGCATCCGTCCCCCACACTTACAACACATCTGAGTTGATTTGAACGATAGACGAAAATAGATATAAGCAATATATAATAAAAATATTAGTGCTGTCAACCGATTAAAATATTTAATCGTGATTAATCGCATTAATGTTACATTTTTATCTATTCTAAATGTCCCTTGATTTCTTTTTGTCCCATTATTTTTTTTCTCATTTTAATGCTCTTATCAACATGGAAAAGTGGATCGGCTTGCTTTGTGCAAATGTTTTCTTTTATTGAATACAACATTGGCATATACGTAGTGTTCAATTTCACACTAACATTCACACTTGGAGCTAATAATCTGTCACACAATGTAACACTGTTACCTCCATTGCAGATAGTACTGCCTCATGCCTGAGGCGAGCGTGGCTCGTCGTCATAGCGACTATGGTTTCCCCCGACTCATTTCCTGGTTCTCCTTCTCCATAAACAACGTAAAATCAAGGAGAGGGTTAACTTTTCCCGCTCCAGGTTTCCCACCGTGGTCAGAAAGAACAGGGAGGTTTCTCTCACTATGACTCTAGAGTTGCTACTCGCTCCGAAGCTAATCGGCGTGACGAGCCTACAGTAGCTACGCGGCTCGCAAGCCCAAACAAGTATGTGCAGCCACGGCGTGTGCCTGTTTTGTTTCCGGTCTAGCTAGATCCAAAAGAACGTTAATCTCGCGACGTGAATCTTACGCCGTTAAAATGGGTTTGCATTAATGCCATTAATAATGCGTTTAACTGACAGCCCTAAAAATATATATACAAAACAATATAGGGAGGAAAACTCATTAAATGCAATAATTAAGATCTGTGTATATAATGAAATAATGGCAAAAATTTGCCAGAGGCCACCAAATTTGGGCTATTATGGCGAAATAATTCTCCGGGAGGGCATGCCCCCAGACCTCCCTACACTATCCCTAAATGTCAATGTTTCCATCAATCACAAATGAAACATGGGCGACTTAGAATCTGCGATTTGGTGAGACAAGATCTTTTCAATAAAAAGCCTCCTCCTGAACAATCTTTCCCCCTCACTTCTGAAATCTTGACTACGCGATGTTGGGTGACGGCACTTCTTGTTGATGTTCGAAGTATTTTCAAACAAAACGAGGCTTGCTTGCAAGGGGGTAAGCCTGCATCCTCAGAGCGAAGCCGCTATGGCGCCATTTTATGCTACCCAAACCATCACCCCCCGTTAGCATTCCATTGACTGCCATTCATTTTGGCGTCACTTTGACAGCCAATAACTTTACATCTGAAGCTTTTAAAGACTTCATTTGTCCATCGTTTATTTCTAAAGAAACACGACAATGTATAAAAGGCTCCGTTACCTTGTACCTCATGTTATGGCTCCGTAGCAGACGTTTTTATAAAAATAGGCGATTGTGTCATAACCACGCGACTTACTGTCACATAGTAGAGGAATTACCGTACAGTACAGGAGAAGCTCGCAGGCAGTTTCGACTTACATTAGCTGTTTAAGTTTAATTACTAATGTTAACTAGCATTTTAGTTAGCAATAATTAGCATGTACATATGTTATGTCCTTACATATACCTACGCTCTCCGTCTCTGCAAGATTGGGAATGATTGAGATTTCTCTTGGCACAGCTACCAGAAGACTTACAACGTTCAGACACGTTGCTCACGTCACATCTACGGCGGCAAGCTCAATTTGCAGCTGCGCAGTAACGCTCAGCCATCACCAGAAAAGTGATTCTAATAGACTACACTCGTCTCCGTCCAGAGCAACGGGATATATTGGTCCAGTTTATATACTAGGCTCGTTCGAGATGAACTGCGCCTCGGACAGTCGGACAGTTTCCAGCCGCATCCAGCAGCCTGCAGGCTGAACAGGAAGTCACAGAAACACTTTGGTCCGATTCCGATTTAATAAAATGTTATCAGACCCATATATCAGCTTGTACACAGTCTCCAGTTGTTTTTATTATGACAGAGTAGCTGTCAACATGCTCTACATATGATATGTGATATGTTGCTGATTTTAATTAACGACAGACTGTAGATGATCTGTAATCCAGGGCTGCCAACTTTTCAAAAACCCTTGGAGTGAGATTTGGTTGGGCCAACCAAAATGTAGCCGTGTACAAAGCTAATTTTTTTTTTTGTCATTCAGCATTCAGCAAGAAGAATGAGAACCACTGATTTACATAAATTCTAATCCTTCAAAATCAATTAAATAGAAATAACAATTTTTGGACACCAGGGGGACTGGTGGCCAAAGACCGAACATCATTAGATTAGGCAGTGAAGGAAATTCATTCTTCAAGCAAAGACAGTATATATAATGGACCCAGTGACTCTGCTGTTTTTGACGGAGACAAGTGAAGTCTCTTACCAGCACTTTTCCGGTGATAGCTGAGCGTTACTGCGCAGCTGCAAACTGAGCTTCCCGCCGTAGATGTGACGTGAGCAATGTGTCTGAACGTTGTAAGTCTTCTGGTAGCTGTGCCGAGAGAAATCTCAATCATTCCCAATCTTGCAGAGACGGAGAGCGTAGGTATATGTAAGGAGATAACATAGGTACAGGCTAATTATTGCTAACTAAAATGCTAGTTAATATTAGTAATTAAACTAAACAGCTAATGTACGTCGAAACTGTCTGCGAGCTTCTCCTGTACTATACGGTAATTCCTCTACTATGCGACAGTAAGTCGCTTGGTTATGACACAATCGTTAGCCTATTTTTATAAAAACGTCTGCTACGGAGCCATAACGTGAGGTACAAGGTAATGGAGCCTTTTATACATTGTCGTGTTTCTTTAGAAATAAACGATGGACAAATGAAGTCTTTAAACGCTTCAGATGTAAAGTTATTGGCTGTCAAAGTGACGCCAAAATGAATGGCAATCAATGGGATGCTAACGGGGATGATGGATACGGGGTTAGCAAAATGGCGCCATCGCTCTGAGGCAAAGACAGTATATAAACTGGACCAACATATCCCGTTGCTCTGGACGGAGACGAGTGAAGTCTATTAGAAGCACTTTTCCGGTGATGGATGAGCGTTACTGCGCAGCTGCAAACTGAGCTTGCCGCCGTAGATGTGACGTGAGCAACGTGTCTGAACGTTGTAAGTCTTCTGGTAGCTGTGCCAAGAGAAATCTCAATCATTCCCAATCTTGCAGAGATGGAGAGCGTAGGTATATGTAAGGAGATAACATAGGCACAGGCTAATTATTGCTAACTAAAATGCTAGTTAATACCGTAGTATCAATTAAATGTAAACAGCTAATGTAAGTCGAAACTGCCTGCGAGCTTCTCCTGTACTATACGGTAATTCCTCTACTATGCGACAGTAAGTCGCGTGGTTATGACACAATTGTTAGCCTATTTTTACTAAATTGTCTGCTACGGAGCCATAACGTGAGGTACAAGGTAATGGAGCCTTTTATACATTGTCGTGTTTCTTTAGAAATAAACAATGGTCAAATTAAGTCTTTAAACGCTTCAGATGTAAAGTTATTCACTGTCAAAGTGACGCCAAAATGAATGGCAGTCAATGGGATGCTAACGGGGGGTGATGGTTTATTAGCATCAAAATGGCGCCATAGGAGTCTTCACTCTGAGGAGGCAGGCTTGCCCATAGACAGTATATAAAAGGGCTTGCCCCCTTGCTCTGAGGAGAGAAGCCTGCCCCCTCCTCATTCCGTCCCCTCTCCCTCCCTTCCGTGCTTCCGCACAGTGGAAACATGCAAACACCACACAGATAACACCTGTGAGCAGCAGTGCTGACACAAGTTTCCAAGGTTGGAGGTCATAGCATGACCAAGTACGATTAACTGATTTGTGCTGGTGATTTTTATTTTGTTGCGCCAAACTAAGATAAAATAAAATAAGACGTAAGTACTTCTTAATGTGAGGTTGGCAGCGATGGAACCAGGAACGTTTCCTTGTTGCGCCTGAACCTACACGGAAGGTTTTGACTGTTACACCAGCTAGCTGTCCTCCTTCTTACCTGTGCAGTACGGTAAGGGCTTTCATATTGCCAATTTAGTTGTTATTTAGAAATAACATGTTCAGGTATCGAGTTGTTGTGATACTGTATTGCTAAAAGTGAACATTTGAACGCTTTCTAGCCGTTTAACCTTGGTAAGTAACTTTGTTTTGTGTGTTAGCAAATCATTTGGCGAACAGTCAACGATAATTAACGTTAACGTTACGGCTTAATAATGACAATAGGAGGTTAGTAAGTAGGAAGACGCATGCTTGAGACCATGAGACCCCGTCATACATCGGATTTCTCAACGAGTTCCGGCTTTATATAGCTGCTTACTCTCTGACTTTTGGCTTACTCGCTGTGAGATTAGTATGTTGATCCAATTATCTAATTCTGCTTTAACGTACGTTTTGTTGTTGTCTTTTCGTTAGTCGCTCTTTTATCAGTCGTGTATTACATTAGTCTTCCTTCACCATTACAGGGACTCCGCACCCGAAGCAGGTCAGAGGTTAAGTGTTGAGTTCAAGGGTATGGCCACTGTACACACAACATTTAGTCAAAACGTTAAAAACATTCATTCACCTGCTGTTTCTCCTGCTGTATATGTTTTAGTTTCGACGCAGGATGCTCAAATGACAAGAGAGGCACATTTTAGCCCTTGTGTTGTCCTTGGGTTAAATTTGACCCGTTTTAAAAGTTTGTTTTACACCAGAACTATGGGTTTCTTTCAACCAAATTGCTCAAAAATAACATGGATGCACGTTGTATTGTATGGAACCCATACAACATTTTTCGCAGGCAAAATTAATGATTACTTCCATTGAATTTTGGGTGTTTTATTAAATTTTATAGCATTTTTTTTTTTAATTTTACATTTTTTTTTAAATTAAATTTCAAAACAGTATCCTGACTAAACCTTGACATATACCAGTCTGTGATTCACTCAACATCCTCTGATCTAAACTATTAGTCAAAAATTATTCATTATTTCTGCTTTTTTAAACTCAAAAATGAGGTATAATTCCATATAAATTAGGATTATTGACCATGTAACTTGTTGCTATTAACAGTTATGGCTACTTAGTAATCACGACCACAGCACTTTAATATAATACCTAACAAAATGTTAAACTGAACACACACTGGCTAACTTGTAAACCGAATATTAATTTCACAGAACTACATTTTTATGTACAAACAAAGTTGAATGCATTTATTTTAACTAACAATATTAGTTGCTTAGTTGATGGATAGAATAATAAACAAGAATTGTGTTAATAAATTAATTGTTTCAGTCATTTCTCAATCAAAAGGGCCCAATATTGGCCTGTGAGGATTTTTTCATTGTTTTGTCATTGTCAGTTGGAAATATCTTCGGGTTTTGTATTTTTGTTAAGAAAGAACCAGCAATTTGAAGGCATCATCAAAGGCTCTGGGAAATTGTAATTTACATTTTTCTACTATTTTCTATTTGCGGGAGGGGGGGAGGGGGGGGGGTCAATGAAACAGCCCATTTTATGTGACGTCCTGTTGTGTTCTTAAAGGAGAAATCCGGCGCAAAATGAACCTAAGCGTTAATAACACATATGTACTGAGTCGGCCGTCCTCTGGGATATGTTTTCATGCTAACCAAATGTCACCAGTTTTAGCGCAAACCGCTAATTAGTTTATAACGCTATTTGTTGGGGCACGGGTAAAGTAAAAAGAAATCTCTATTTCTATACCACTAACAAGGCTCAAAATAGCACCACACTTCAACTGAAGCATAATGAGGGTCCCTACATGGAAACACAAGCATTGTGAACTTTGTAAGTGTACAGACAGTTTATTAAAAAGATAAGTTATTAACGTATTAAAAAGATACTGGTTACTGGTTACATGACGTTCGTTGTTGTATACGTGAACGGTACTGTCTTTCTAAACTAGCTTTTTAATAAACTGTCTGTACTCTTACAAAGTTCTCAATGCTTGTGTTTACATGTAGGGACCCTCATTATGCTTCAGTTGAAGTGTGGTGCTATTTTGAGCCTTGTTAGTGGTGTAGAAATAGAGATTTCTTTTTACTTTACCCTCTGCCCCCACGACTAACGTTATAAGCTACTTAGCAGTTTTCGCTAAAACTGCTCACATTCGATTAGCATGAAAACATATCCCAGAGAACGGTCGACTCGGTACCCCTAGGTTCATTTTGCGCCGGATTTCTCCTTTAACCCCCCCAACAAAACATAAGTAGACTTTATATTTCACAATAACTGTTTTCCGTCAGATCGTTTATAGATTTTGACGTTTCCGACCACACTTGAAGGTAACTTTTTTTCACGGAGAAAGAAAAGAGACGAGCGAGACCTAGCGAGTGCTTTGTTGTTGCAGGAAACATTCAGCTATTACACAAACTCCCGGGCAGTTCAGTGCTTGTTTTGTTTTTTACCCGCATAGTGTTTTAAAACTTTTTTGTGGCAGCGATAAAGTTAGTGACGTTACCTGTTTACTGTGCGGGACTCTCACACCACCTCAAACCAGAGCTGAAAACACGCTGACAAGTCTAATTGCCGGTTACACGATTGGCCACCGCAGAGTGACGTTGGATTGCGTTCCTCCAAAAGTTGAGACGGTCCGCTGCGTTTTCTTTAGTGCTGCTGCAACCCCGTCACAGCCTAATCAAAAGACCGTCTGCAGCCTTATAGATTAAAAGATTATTTGATCAATTGCCAAACTAATCGATTATATATGCCCCACATATTTCACATTTCCGTTGTGTAATTTCAGCAAAGTGTGTATGAAACCAGTAGCTGAAACCTTGTTCTTTCTGTCCGTTCTGTGCAGGCCTGCAGGATGGCCCAGGCAGACAGCAAGGTCCTGGTTCTGGGAACGTTGGCTGGAGTGGCTGGCATCGGTTTGGCTGTGGTGTGTTACCAGGGTTTTAGGTCGAGGCAAAGAGGCTCGTGCCCAGGGTCCTACCTCAACCGCACTAATGAACCGAGGACCGGCGTCATGTTGACGGATGGTCCGGGTCTGCCCAGGGGTCAGGCGGAGGTGCTGGAGCGTCTCGAGGCCCTGATCCAATGTGTGTCCGAGCTAAAGGATGAGATGAAGTCGTTGAAGAATGCCCTGCCGACACTGCCGGACCAAGTCAGAGAGGAGCTGAGGGCCCACGATGTGGCGCGCCGAGCCAGCCCTCTCCACAGGACCACGCCGACGCGAAGGAAAAGGGCTGCAGGCGCCATCGCTGGGGCCACAGCTGGGGGGCGGAGCTCAGAGGAAGCAGAGAGTGAGGGAGGGTGAGTATTTCAATGCAAGATTTAATATTCTAGTTCTGTCATCATCTATGATGAAGGATATGAGGATACATTTTTGAGAAATGTATAATCATTGATATATTACTCAAAAATGTATCCTCTCTATGCTCACATCAGTTTCTTTCAAATGATCCAATTGTCCAAACTAGACCTGGGTATCGCCAATGATTTCCCGAATCGATTCCAATTCACAAGGTCCTGATTCAATTACATTTCCAATTTGATATAAAGTAGGTTAGGGAAATTTCAGTTACAATAGCAATTTTGCTTGGATATAAAAGAGTTCCTTAGACAACTTGTTCTGTAAATTGTACAAGCAAGAAGCAACCCTCAAATGTTTGTTATAATGCACCAGGTTAATGTTTACATTAAGAATTGACCCCCCCCCATTAACATAACTACTAACATACAGACAGATACATCCACGGTGAAAAGGCATGTCATATCATTCAAACAAAGATCGATTTTAATTAGAAAATCGATTATTTTAACCCAGCCTTTGTCCAAACTCACTTTTGCTGCAACACATTCTACGGCAATAATGTATTTTCCACTGAGTTAGCCACAAAAATCATATTGCGACCCCTTTTTCCTCAACACACGCACACGTGCGCGCACACACACACATACACATACACATATACACACACACACACACACACACACACACACACACACACACACACACACACACACACACACACACACACACACACACAGTCACTGCACGCTGGTGTGGCAGGCAAAAATACACTGAATATCCTGAAACAAGAATATCTGGATCATTCCAACGCTTAGTAATATTAAAACTATAAAAAAAAAAATGAATGCTAATATTTGCACCTCAGACCTAAAAAAACTCTTTTATGGCATAGATGATGAGATGTTCAGAGCCACTAGGGACAAGGTCCTACGCTGTAACGTGTTAGTGTTTGTTGTTCCATTGCCAGGGTCAATCAAGTTTGTGTAAAGCTCAGGTTAGACAGTGTGGCACTGAGTTAGAACAACAGTGCAGTGTTTTTCTTTGCCAAAGCAATATTACAGTAAAATATTTGCTGGATCAGTACCATAATTTTCCTTGAATAAAATCAGTGTCCCTAGCTTGTTACATCACTTACAGTAGCAGTCACTTGGGTGCTTCTGCCACACCTATGTGTCCAACTCATTATGTTTGTCTGTTATGTTTTGCCTTATAAACCAAATATAAATTCAACATGGCAGACTTTGACTTGTTAAATGCAGTCAATACTTTGGTTGCTCCCATGATCATTCATTTGCCAGAACACCCTGTGCTCAAAATATGGTAGCTTCATAACCCTTGCCATCTATTTGTACACTGATCACACACTTACATACATACATGAGTATATATTTTTATCCCGATACATGCCACCCTCTACTGCTGTTATGGAATCCATAATGCATGTGCATCATTTAAAGGTCTTTCTGTGTCTGAGCTGGCCCACTGCCCATACACATATGTACATGAATGCCACAAAAATGATATTATTTTAAGACCTTTGTTGGTTTTTAAATGTACATTAGACCTAACAGAGCGCTAAAGGGCAAGCCTTTTGCTCGCATATGCAAGTAAAAATTAGATTGTGCAAATGTGAAAAAAGTGTATTGAGGCCCACCAGTATGAACCTCCACTCTGTAACAACACTGTACAATCACAAGTGGACTGATGTTTTTGTGTACCTGTAGCCGCCTTATGCCATAGGTGCCGTCAAAGACATCTTCCACATTGTAACTTCAACTGTAACTTTAAAAAAAAAAATGCCCGTGCCCCTTAAAAGTGTAGAGCACTGTTTACTTCAAACACTACCTTCTGAGTATTGTGTTTATAAAGTTGTATTCTTAGTTTTACTGCCGTTTTTTTGTTGTAAAAATAGAAATTTTTGGCAAAAAGTATTTTTGGATCCCAAAGGGTTCACTTTAGTGATCATCAAATGAAGCTTCGCAAACCACTGTCTTTATTTTCTGAGCTCACTAGATGGCGCTCTCTGTTCAAAGAAAAAGGTTAAAGGTCCCATGACATGGTGCTCTTTGGATGCTTTTATATAGACCTTAGTGGTCCCCTAATACTATATCTGATGTCTCTTTTATATAGACCTTAGTGGTCCCCTAATACTGTATCTGAAGTCTCTTTTATATAGACCTTAGTGGTCCCCTAATACTGTATCTGATGTCTCTTTTATATAGACCTTAGTGGTCCCCTAATACTGTATCTGAAGTCTCTTTTATATAGACATCAGTAGTCCCCTAATACTGTATCTGAAGTCTCTTTTATATAGACATCAGTGGTCCCCTAATACTATATCTGAAGTCTCTTTTATATAGACCTCAGTAGTCCCCTAATACTGTATCTGAAGTCTCTTTTATATAGACATCAGTGGTCCCCTAATACTATATCTGAAGTCTCTTTCCCAAAATTTAGCCTTGATGCAGAATTACAGCCACTAGAGCCAGTCCCACAATGAGCTTTACTCAGAACGTGCCATTTCTGTGTCTGTAGCTATTGAGGAGGAGAGGGGGGGGGGGGCGGGGGGGGGGGGGGGGGGGGGGGCCTTGACCAACTGCCACTTTGCTCGTTTGAAATCCATGATGTCTCTCTCTCATGGGTTGGCCAAATTCTCTGGGCGGACAAAGCAGAGAAAGGGGAGGTAACATTGCTCTTTATGACCTCATAAGGAGGAGATTCCAGAACGGCTCATCTGAGCTTTCATTTTCTCAAAGGCAGAGCAGGATACCCAGGGCTCGGTTTACACCTATCACCATTTCAAGCCAATTGGGGACCATAGGCAGGCTGGGGGAACTCATATTAATGTTAAAAAACCTCATAAAGTGACATTTTCATGCCATGGAATCTTTAAAGGAATGGCAATTCAGTGTGTTTTCAACCCTTTGTTGAACAGAGCGCGCCATCTAGTGAGCTCAGAAAATAAAGACAGTGGTTCGCAAAGCTTCATTTGACCATCACTAGTTCACATGACTTAATCAGAATCTTTAATCAGGGTTCGTATGGGTGCTTGAAATCCTTGAAAATGCTTGAATTTCGATGTTGTGTTTTCAAGGTTTGAAAAGTGTTTGAATTTTGGATAACATGCTTGAAAATGCTTGAAATTGTAACTGTATTTCTTTCACAACAAATACCTATATATATATATATATATATATATATATCTGACTGAATAGTTTGTTTATTAAATGGAGAAATAAAATGTTGGGGAGCCTAAAATGAAACCTGCCTGCTTGTGCATGTGTGACTGCGATCTGCCACCACGCCAAGACCCGCCCTACGAAGCAGCTCGATTGGTTGGGGTTAGGCATTTCACCTCGAGTGGTTAAGGTTAGGATAGCGGATTGGTCAGGGGATAGGACCTGAACAAATGGGGTTACGTTAGCTTGCGTAAGCATGGACGCCTGGCCAATAAATGCTATTGAAGGGAGGGTCTTGGCGTGGCCATAGTGGGATTCATAATACTTGCTACCTGCTAACACTGCCCTGCCCTGCGTTCTGCTCTGACTCCGCCCCTCGAGTGCCAGAAGTTCACATTTTCTCAAAGTGTTTGCAAGTGAGATAAAATAATGGATATCGCTGAAAACATCACCAGTTTGTGTAATACATTCAATACCGTTTAAGCATTATCCACACAAATACGACACATACTGTATGAACGGAAAAAAATTAAACGAAACAACGCACTACAGATCTAGTTGGGATTCGAACCTTCGATGTCATGGACAAAAAAGTTAACAGACTAGCTTCTATGTCATCTATACCACTACACTACACAACACTGACGTGCCTTTGTGATTTCTATCTATACCTTGGACTTTTAGTCTAAGTTAACACAGGTTAACGTATGAGAGAAATATACGCCCATGTTAACTGGTGATATCACAAGTTAACATGGGCAAATGTAAGCCTCCAAACAGTAAATTAGGTTCATCTTTGCTCACATACCAAAAACTGATTTCATGCAAATATCACAAGTTAACATGATCACCAGCTAAACTGGCACAACGGTAACCTGACTCCACCAGATGGATCGCTTCGCATTTGCTCAGCATATCCATCTGGGAACTTTCCGTTGGAGAACGTTTGGGAAGGGGCGAAAATACTGGTTAGCTGATTGGATAAACCATCCATCTATCACCACCTATGTTGGTGATAGACGGACCAAATCAACCAATCAGATCAACGAAGTGTATGACGTACCAACAGAGCAACGACGAAGCCAGGCTACCCCTGCTGCTGCATGGCAAAGCATAGCTCGTTAGCTCAGCTAGCAACATGTCGGTAAAGGATATTTGCCGTTTGTGTAACGAGAATTTAGGAATAAAAGGCCCCATTTCAGGTTCCCGGTCCGTATTCCAAAAGAAGGATCCAAGAGAAAAAAGCATTAGCGAGCAGCTAACAGAATCAGGGCTACCGCTGAAAATGTGTCTAGATCAGGTCAGATTTGCACGCGTTGCTTCCGCTTGCTGAGCCTCGTGAGACCATCCTGATCTTGCGAGCTCCTCGTTGCATCACACCTAAACGCGCCTCAAAACCAACGCTGATTGGCCCGGTCGTTTGGAGAACGGCTCCAAATTTTCTCTATCTCAAGATGCCAGACTGATCTGCGAGCAGAAAACTGGAGCTCGCGAGATCAGGACGGTCTCACGAGGCTAGCACAACGGCAGGTTGTCGTTTCAATGAACGAAGATGAAAAATACTAATTATGTAAAATACAGGGGGGCATAAGTCAGTACACCCCTATGTTAAATTCCCATAGAGGCAGGCAGATGTTTATTTGTAAAGGCCAGTTATTTCATGGATCCAGGATACTATGCATCCTGATAAAGTTCCCTTGGCCGTTGGAAATAAAATAGCCCCACATCATCACATACCCTTCAACATGGCCCCTGTATTTTAAGGAAGAACATTTATTTATTCACGATACATTATTCATTCACAATGAAAATTGGTGTCCTTAAAGATTGGATTTTTCCTAACTTTTTTAATTAAGGCATTAAGATCAATTTCCAAAAGATGATTTTTTTAATCAACTTTAGCACGGGTTCATAAACCTATGAGCAGCACTTCATATTTTTATCCCTTGAAATTACTTCAGTTTTACAGCCTGAAAATCACATAATCTGGGAAGCAATATTTGGACATTAATATAATAAAGTATTATTCATAGGCAGCCCAAACTTTGTAGGGTGGAAGACAAACATGTCAATATGACTGAACCATTACAGGCTTGTACAGCATGCCCTAGATTTGGAAAAAAAGAGTGACATTAAGGGTAGCAAAAACTTTGAGCAAAATCTAAGAGGGTGCAGCAACTGTTTCAGTCGGATTTGACCCAGAATGAACTAGCTGCATGTCATCTGGCTCAGATCGTCCCACTCAGTGCTCCTCTTCTAAAGCTCTCTTACTGGATGTTATGTTAGGAACCATGAAGAGATTAAACATTTGAAAGGTGATAATTCAGGGTTAGGGAAGTGAACCTGCAGCCGATTGATTTTTGTTTGGTCAGATAGCAAGCAAAGTCTACTTAGACAGTGATACATTTTGAAAAATAAAACTTGTGTTTTGCTTAAATATCTGATCCTTCTACTATTACACAACACAATTTTTGCTGTTTATAGCGTTATCTCTTTTAATGTGATAAAACCACTAAATAATAATTTTGACTGTGTATTGGTATGTATTTTACGGTGGTGTAAGGTGCTGGAAAAAGCTTTAAAATGGACCTTGAAAGTGCCTGAAAAGTGCTTGAATTTGACCTTGGAAAAGGTGTACGAACCCTGTTTAATCTACAAACTAACATTATCAGCTTCAGCCACAAAATGTCACCAGGCTCTTGTCATTTCTCAATGTAGATAACTCCAGCAGGTAAACACAATAGATAAGCAACAGATAAATAACTCAACAGGTGGCAAACTGTAATTTGATTTCTGGTTCATTTCCACTTTAACAATCTCATCCGTTGATCAGTATGTTAATCCAAAATCTTATGGCCCTCCCTAGTTTACCAGTTAAACTCTGCTGCTCATTTTATGTGCAAAATAATAGTCCAGAGTGACAGCATGTACATTTGCCTCAGGTGCTGCAGCGAACAGCAGACTAATCAAGCAACACATGCACATGCCCATTCATCCACCTCCACCCTCAGCCAGAATGCCTTGAACCCAGGCCAACCTGAGATAACATAAACAACAGATGTGTTTCTTTTTGAATGATCTATCATTTAAATGATGAGAATTAATCCAAGGCTTTAAACACGCGATTCAGGAACTGTATCAAGTTTATATATTGCAGCACAACGACTCGGATGGACGTTTTGTCTGTCACTCGATTACCTAACCTGGATTAACTTTGCTTACTTTGTGTAGGATGTAGAGTGTGTGAAGTGCCAAGAAGACATTATAACACTGAGTGCAGCTGCTTTTACTTCCTAACCACACAGTTTTTAGGTGTGCAGTGAGCCTGAGATCAGAGCTGTGCAGCTCCTCCCCATCTCTGTTTCTTTCCTCGCAATGATTAATCAATTGCCTCGGAGCACATTTTTTACAACTATGACTAGGCCTGTCACGATAACAAATTTTGCTGGACGATAAATTGTCCCAGAAATTATTGCGATAAACGATAATATTGTCGTTCTGAGACCATTTTCATCTAATATAATGATAATGGCATAATAATGCAGGTATACCTTTTCACAGATCAATAAACTTTTATTTCTAAAGAATATTTAACACTGGAACTGGAAGACATTTTAAATATCCACAATGTGTCTTTGACCTCCTTTAGTATGTCGTCTCTCACGCTGTTGTACAGTTGTGGAATCGCCATTTGTGACACGTATGTTCTCCCAGGTAACTCGTACTGGCTGTCAAATGTTTGCAGCATTCCTCGAGTGTTTGTGCGATAGAGACTCTGTACTACATTTAACAATTATTTATTGAACACTAAATATTAAATTTAAATAATATATAATTAATACATTATATCTATCTTATATATCCCAGACAGACAGAGACACACACACACAGACGCCAGCCACCACATCACTTCTGTTTACTGACAGCTGTCGTTTACCTCATGCTAATTAATTAGCTAGTAAGTGCCAATTTTTTGGCAGCTAGCCTTCCTAAAGAAAGCACAATGAAATGAAATAACCGATCATTAACTGTTGACCAACAAGCAGGTAACGGAGTCTCAGTTCACCTTTCCGGGAGGCTCTGACACACTTTCCGCACTCCGTGTCCGCTGACAGCTGTAGGCTCGGTAAATGTTCTGTGCTTTGTCGGACACATGCAGCCACTTTCCTGATACCGCTTGCGAGACTGACACAAGTCCACAGCGGTGTGTATGTTCCGAGCCTGTATACACCGCCTCCTCCTGCAGGTTGTCAACTGTGTGGTTTGGAATGAAAGGGAGAAAACAGGACGCCAAGTAATTAAAGCTGTTTTTCACTCGCTCATGTGCTTTTTTTTAATTTTTTTATGCCGACTGCAAAGTGCTGCGGGAAACCCTGCTCCAACTCTCAACTAGCGTTTTCTTTGTCTCTCTCTCTCTCCGCCTCCCCACACAAAGACCATGACTGACAAGAGGGTTCACTCCTCGTTAGAGAGAGAGAGAGAGAGAGAGAGAGAGAGAGAGAGATTTAATTGATTTATTGACTATCGCGACAGGCCTAACTATGACAACATAAAGTAGGCAAACTGAACATTGAGTGCACACTAGACAGTGAATCATTGTTGTGTTTTACCGTCTGTGTCCTCTAAGAATCGCATACTACGCAAAGGTTGGGTGGTACGGAAGCCGAGAACGGCCATTGATTTCTTTTTAGGGATTTTCTTTTTCATGCACTTTTATCTTGTGATAATGACTTATTCATTTGTTATCTCGATATAACAAAGTTTGTTTTTTCAAGATTTTTTTTTGTTTTCTCATGATGTTTTTTTTATGGATTTTTTTTGTTGTTGCCTAAGACACCCTTCCATTTAACCCGGGGAATGGGGCTCCATAAGCGGATAGAAGTTTGCCGTTTCTCCCTCCTCTTCTCCGGTCAAATACTCTGAAAAAATCCCACCACGACACTCTTCCGTTTAACCCGGGGAATTAAATGGGGATCCATAAGCAGATAGAAATCTGCCGTTTCTCCCTCTACTTCTCTGGTCAAATACTTGGGAAAAATCCCACCACGACGCCCTTCCATTTAAAGGTACAATATGTAACATTTCTGCATTAAAATGTCGAAAAGTGATGGCGCCATTTTATGCTAACCCTATCCATCACCCCCTGTTAGCATTCCATTGACTGACATTAATTTTCACTTTGACAGCCAATAACTTTACATCTGAAGCGTTTAAAGACTTCATTTGTCCATCGTTTATTTCTAAAGAAACACGACAATGTATGAAAGGCTACATTACCTTGTACCTCACGTTATGGCTCCGTAGCAGACGTTTTTTATAAAAATAGGCTAACGATTGTGTCATAACCACGCAACTTACTGTCGCATAGTAGAGGAATTATCGTATAGTACAGGAGAAGCTCGCAGGCAGTTTCGACGTACATTAGCTGTTTAGTTTAATTACTAATGTTAACTTGGGAATGATTGAGATTTCTCTTGCACAGCTACCAGAAGATTTACAACGTTCAGACACGTTGCTCACGTCACATATGTCGGCAAGCTCAGTTTGCAGCTGCGCAGTAACGCTCAGCCATCACTGGAAAAGTGCTTCTAATAGACTACACTTGTCTCCGTCAAAAACAGTGGAGTCACTGGGTCCATTTTATATACTGTCTTTGTTAAAAACATGGCACCCAGATGATACGTTTGAGCGTAATTGTAAATAAAAATCATAAAATGTCACAGAAAAAAATACTCCTAACCACAATACTGCTTTTTCTGCCACGCAGCATAATTTTGTGATTAATAACATGCCACTTTGCAACACAGTAATACAGCAGATATCTTATTTATTGACACATATCAATATCGATCCAGTTTAACGTTACTACAATGTGTTGGTTGACAAGTAGCTAACGTTAATGCTAGCTAGCTAATGCTTGGTGGATAACATTATACGGTTACCACATCGTTCAACATGCTCATAAAGTTATTAGTAGCATGATTGTTTTCACCACGGATAAAAGCAGTGGTGGGCTAACCCACGAATGAGTTTACCAGTAATGTTAACGTTAACTGTATAGATAAGGCAAGGCAAGGCAGGCAAGGCAGCTTTATTTGTATAGCACTTTTCAGCAACAGGGCAATTCAAAGTGCTTTACATGAAGACAATCAAAATACAATAATCAAAGTTACAGTGCAGTATAAGAAATTAAACATTAAAGAGCAGTTAAAAACAGTTATATAAAAGCAGATAAAATAAGCAACGAAAGTATAAGAAATGGATAGTCATTTAACAAAAGGCAACATCAAAAAGAAAGGTCTTCAGCCTTGATTTAAAAGAACTGAGAGTTGCAGCGGACCTGCAATTTTCTGGAAGTTTGTTCCAGATATGTGGAGCATAGAAACTAAATGCTGCTTCTCCCTGTTTAGTTCTGACCCTGGGGACAGAAAGCAGACCTGTCCCAGACGACCTGAGAGGTCTGGGTGGTTCGTAGTTGACTAGCAGGTCAGAAATGTATTTTGGACCTAAACCGTTTAATGATTTATAAACTAGCAAAAGTATTTTGAAATCAACTCTCTGAGGCACAGGAAGCCAGTGTAAAGACTTCAGAACTGGAGTGATGTGATCCACTTTCTTGGTCTTAGTGAGGACTCGAGCAGCAGCGTTCTGAATCAGCTGCAATTGTCTGATTGATTTTTTTAGGGCGACCTGTAAAGACACCGTTAAGGTGGTAATAGGATGACTTTGTAATTGTCTTAATGTGGCTGTTGAAATTCAGGTCTGAGTCCATAATTACATCAAGATTTCTGGCTTTGTCTGTTGTTTTTAACATTGTCGTTTGAAGCTGAGCGCTGACTTTTAATCGTTCCTCTTTTGCTCCAAAAACAACCACCTCAGTTTTTTCTTCATTTAATTTAAGAAAGTTCTGGCACATCCAGTCATTAATTTGTTCAATGCACTTAGTCAGTGTTTGTATAGGACTATAGTCTCCTGGCGATAAGGTTATGTAAATTTGTGTGTCGTCCGCATAACTGTGGTAACATATTTTGTTGTTTTCCATAATCTGAGCCAGTGGAAGCATGTAGATGTTAAACAGAAGAGGCCCCAGAGCGGAGCCTTGGGGAACTCCGCACGTCATATTTGTATGCTCAGATGTATAATTACCTATAGATACAAAGTAGTCCCTATTCTTTAAATAGGATTTAAACCAGTTTAGGACTGAGCCAGAAAGGCCAACCCAGTTTTCTAATCGGTGTAGTAATATGTCATGGTCGACCGTGTCAAATGCAGCACTGAGATCAAGTAATACTAAGACTGCAGTTTTGCCACTATCTGTGTTTAAGTGGATATCATTAAATACTTTAACAAGAGCTGTCTCAGTGCTGTGGTGTGGTCGAAAACCTGACTGGAAGGCATCAAAACCATTGTTTAGTGACAAGAAAAGGTTGAGTTGAATGATTTTACTTAAGAATGGAAGGTTAGATATCGGCCTATAGTTGCTCAGTAATGCCGTGTCTAGATTGTTCTTTTTTAAAAGTGGCTTGATGACTGCAGTTTTCAGGGCCTTTGGGAAGATACCTGAGAGTAGAGACATGTTTACAATCTGTAAAAGATCAGAAGACATACAATTTGAAACATTTTTGAAAAGGCCTGTTGGTAGAATATCAAGGCAACAGGAGGAGGTTTTCAGATGTTGTATAATGTCCTCCAGGTTTTTATGGTTGATCATATGAAATTGTGTGATATTGGAATTTGTTTTGCCTGGACAGTGTGGCAACACATATCCCTTACTTGATATGGAGGCACTGACAGTTAGTCTAATTTTCTGAATTTTGTCTTCGAAAAAGGAGGCAAAATCATTGTAGGCCTTGGTAGATAAAAGTTCAGATGCTACTGGTACTGGAGGGTTTGTTAACCTATCAACAGTAGCAAACAGAGCACGTGAATTATTATTGTTTCTGGCGATAATGTCAGAGAAGAAGGACCACCTAGCATTCCTCAGTTCCAAATTATAAATGTGAAGTCTTTCTTTATAGGTGTTATAGTGGACCTGGAGATTAGTTTTTCGCCACCTGCGTTCAGCTTTTCGACACTCTGTTTTTTCTGTTCTTACCCGTATGACATTTCTCCATGGAGATCTTTTCTTACTACAGACATCTTTGACCGTAGTGGGAGCAATGGCATCAATAACATTTGTAATTTTAAAATTGAAATTATCTACAAGCTCATTGACTGAGACCCCAGTGAGGGCGGGTGTGGAGGAGAAAAGCTGAATGAATGTTTTACTGGTGTTTTCAGTGATATACCGTTTTCTGATTACCTTAGTTTGGACACTTTTGGGCACCGAGATAGTGCCGTTAAAGAAAACACATGAATGATCAGAGAGAGCAACGTCAGTCACCACAACCTTGGAAATGTTCAAACCCTTGGAGATAATCAAGTCCAGAGTGTGCCCCTTATTGTGCGTGGGTTCCGTCACATGCTGAGTCAGTCCATAGTTTTCAAAAACACAACACAGTTCTTTGGTCCCTCTATCCTGCAGGTTGTCCACATGAATGTTAAAATCACCAGCAATAATTACACAGTCAAAGTTAATACAGATTATAGATAGCAGTTCAGTAAAGTCATCGAAGAAAGCTGCACAGTATTTCGGTGGTCTGTAGATATTTAGAAATATAGCTCGGGGGGTGGACTTTAGCTGAAGAGTCACATATTCAAAAGAAGCAAAATTTCCATAAGATATTTGAGTACAATGGAATGAGTCATTATACAAAATGGCTACTCCACCTCTTTCTTATTCACTCTATGCTCACTCATAAAACTGAAGTTAGGGGGAGCTGACTCAATGAGAACAGCACCACTGTTATTATTAAGGGTGCTCCGATCAGGATTTTTGGGGCCGATCACCGATCACAGATTGCTGGAAGATGTATCGGCCGATACCGATCACCGATCACTTTTATGAACTGAAAATTACGTCATTACGTAACAGTCACACATGTTTAGAGAATGTATCAGTAACTGTTTGGCTTTCTGTCCTAGCTCAAAATCTAAAAAATGTCCTTTCAATCACTGCACATTTCTTCAGCACACACAGACACACACAGTCAGTCACACACACACACACACCGACACACACACACCGACACACACACACTGAGACACACACACACGGGGAAACAGCTGTTTGAGCGGCGCCGAGCTGCTAGCTACACGACTCCGCTCTGCCTTAGCATTAGCTAACTTTGAAAACTCCTCATACTGCTTTCTGTGACTAACCTTCAAATGTCTGATGAGGTTGGTGGTGTTAAACGTCTTTGGAGTTTTCCGCCTCGTGGTATTTCCTCGGTACACACGTTGCTAATCGCTAGTGTATTGTCTTTTTCCCAATGAGATAGCAATGAGTTGGCGGACCACCGGCGGTGCTCCAGAGGCAGTAGAAGCGTCAGAATGGCGTAATCGCAAACACGTTTACCGGAGCACCACCGGTGGCAGACGCTTTTTAAAAGCAGGCTCCGTCCTCCTAGCGTCTTCGTTCCGCGGCCGGCCGCGGGCCAACTGCTGTTCTGCCACCGTTCAGACACCTTGTAGAACTGCCAGACCGCTGAATGTAGGGACGCCGCCATTTTGAAAATGTTTTCAGGAGTAGTGCGCTCTTAATACATTCGTAGTAGTGCGTTATCTGATCGGCCTTTATGGAGACCACCAATCAAACTATTTAAAGCCATTATCGTCCGATACCGATCGGTGGCCGATCGATCGGAGCACCCGTAGTTATTATGGTCCAACCAGGTTTCAGTTAAAAACATAAAATCAAGATTGTGCTTAATAATAAAATCATTGATTAAAAATGATTTTCCTGCCAAAGACCTGACGTTTAGTAAGGCTAGTGTTAGTGTGTTAAAATATTTATCTGTCTCAATTTTTGGTATAGGCGTTGGCTGACGAGGAATGAATGCTAAATTTGCGAGGTTTGCTGATAAGTGCTTGTTCTTACTTAGCGTATTTATCGTTCTTTTTCTATTACCTATCACAACATAAATTGAAGAAGGATTTAATACACAGGGCCCGGGCTTGTCCTGAAAAAAGTCATGAGTGCCACTAGGCGTGCAGCCTGGACCCGGCACATATCAGACAAAGCTTGCTGCATTTTGTACACAAGATAAGATTGTCTGCCTGGGATAACAGCTGACAACACAGCCGTCCTGGCTGGGACATGTAGCAATAGCCAGATACCGTTAGCCCATAGCCAGCCAACAGCCAGCCACCATTACAGCAATCCATACAGTATAAGTACTATACAGCATTTAACTCCGGTGCCGGGTGCTTACGACACTAATGGCAGTTTAATGAAGTGTCGGGAAACAGACCATATCAGACCCAGATCCGAGTCGCAACAGCGGCCATCCATAGCTAGTGTTAGCTGCGTCTCTAGCTGCCGGTGTTCGTGCCGAAAATCTCCTCCCTGCCGAATTTCTCACCGCTTTGCATTTAGCTGTCTTTACAGTTAGCTAAATTAACCCGACAAGCACCAAAACGAATAGTTAAGATTAAAGAAAAGTGAAGGGGGAGATCGTTCCGGGCTGCTTGGAGATGTTCACATCGGCCATCGGAGATTCCCCCGGCAATCCCCAC
The DNA here is from genome assembly GCA_023631565.1 of Gymnocephalus cernua. Lineage (NCBI taxonomy): Eukaryota > Metazoa > Chordata > Actinopteri > Perciformes > Percidae > Gymnocephalus > Gymnocephalus cernua. Next base: position 31,743,660 of record CM042437.1, on the reverse strand, counting down.
CAGCACCCACACCTGTCTCTCAGCCTTGTTGAATAGCCAGCTAGCATTACAACAAACCCCGTCCCACCCCGGTGTTGAAACCATCCAAAAGATGACAGTGACGTGAAATATATTGTGATAGTCACTGTGTTTTAGCTGCTGGCTAACGTTAGCTTGCTGGCTCACTAGCTAGCTAACTGGTCAGCTACCAATACAGATCGAATCAAGAAAAACGTAATTATGTCGGGGAAAATGCAGCTATGTTATTAGAATGACAAATAAACGTTACTACACGTAAAGTCAATACATTTGAATGGGTAAACGTGTCCGTGAACAGATGCATTCTAATCAGCGAAGGTGTTTACAACTCCCATAATTCCACGCAACTTACCAACGTCATCAAAAGTCCGTGTTTACAATCCATTGTTTTGGTTGAGAGACCCCTAGCGGCAGAAAGTTACATATTGTACGTTTAACCCAAGGAAGGAGCTCCATGAGCCAAGGCCTTGTGTTTATACTCTCCTGGAGCTGATTCATTTTGCAATCTTAATGGATTTCTAACATTCGTGTTGAAATATATTTTTTGTAGTTGTATAATTGAAGTTGATTGATTTAAAAAAAACAAAAAGGCATTTTTATAAATCAACTTTGTCCTGTATGTTATACAGAGATATTTCAAGTGTGACCATTGTTGCTAAATTGTTTGATAAGACCGTGTAGCTCCAACCTTAGTTGGTTTAATGATGCATATAACTTCTGCAGAAATGCATAGAACAATTAGAGGATAGAGGTCTGCTGTTTCTCCCTCCTCTTCTCCGGGTTAAATTGAAGGCTGTTTTAGTGGGATTTTTTTCAAGTATTTGACCGGAGAAGAGGAGGGAGAAACGGCAGACCTCTATCCGCTCATGGAGCCCCTTCCCCTGGTTAAATGGAAGGGTGTCTTAGGCACACAAAAAAAATCCATTAAAAAAAAAAACATCTTGAGAAAACAAACTTTGTTATATTGAGATAACGAATTAATAAGTCGTTATCACGAGATAAATAAAAAAAATAAAAAATCCATGGCCGTTCTCGGCTTCCGTAGGGTGGAGTATTTCTGTTTGTTTTTTACCAGTAAGAAGCTAACATCAGTTGTTATATAATGTTTAAGATTCTTGAGATTCAGATGCAACCAGGTTGCGAAATTAACTTTTTTGTTCACCAGCCAAATGACTAGTGAATGTAGCAGCCACTTATTAAATTACCATTGTGTTTTCTTTTGGCTGAATCAAATCTATCAGCCACATGCATATTTTACTAGCATTTCGCTGGTGGATGGTGCTAATTTCGTACCCTGCAACCAGATACATGTGTCTATAAACATATATCTTTTGAAAAAGATGAATTACAAACTTTTTTCAGTGCTGTTTACTTGGCAAAATGTGTGACATAGAACCACCATATGAAGTACAGATATCCTGAGAGTATTTCAGGCCATGTGCCTTTGTTGGCTTTGGTAGTAAGACTGCTCATAGACAGATAATAACCCCATATTATGTGAGCCTTCTTTTATCGTGGATAAACATTTCAGGCCAACCTACTTCTACTTATGTCTCCATCACCCTCCTCAGTAGCTAACGGAGCAGATGGAAGTGTAAGAGTGCCCTCTAGCAGATGCGGTTCACAGGGTTTGAGTGGCAGTTGTCGGCCACATCAAATGCTCTTAATTACAGCGAGGGTTATTATGCTTTAAAAGAAATCACATCACGCACACACCTCCCATAATTAAAGAGCCTTTCCTGCCGCATTGTTATTTGTATGGGCAGAGGGTTACTGGGAATGGTGCAGTGAAGAAATTTCAGCCCCCAGAGGAGCCAGTTACACCCCTAATCCTCTCATCCATTTAAAGGGCTCCTTATGTCTGTTCGGCTGGTTTGGAAGTGTTTGGAGCACAATATCTCTTCACACAATATCCCCATAAGAGCCGTGATGCTAAGGGTTAGGTAATAGTTATTGCATATTTGTTGAAATCTAAAGCCTTAAGAATATATTTAAGATTAGCTAGATTAGTGCATTTGTTGCTTGGTGCAAAATGTGAGTTTGCAAACATCTCAGTTCAACATTTAGCTCCCTCAAAAAACAAACTAAAACTGTATGCTGTCAGTTCTAATAACAAATCAGAGAAAAACACCTTGAATGCTATAATTTACTAAACTTACTAAACTGTAAATCATGGCTTTAGTGGTGCTGCAGATTTCCAACAGGGGGCATTGTGCAAGTATGAAGAGGGCTTTCAACAAATCCTACAGCAAGCTCTGCTGCAGACCATGACAGATGCACATCATGAACAGGCAAGGCCTTGTGTTTATACCCTCCTGGAGCTGATTCATTTAGCAATCTTAATGGATTTCTAACATTTGTGTTGAAATGCATTTTTTGTAATTGTATAATTGAAGTTGATTTAAAAAAACAAAAGAGCATTTTTATATATCAACTTTGTCCTGTATGTTATACAGAGATATTTCAAATGTGACCATTGTTGCTAAATTGTCTGATAAGACCGTGTAGCTCCAACCTTAGTCGGTTTAATGATGCATATAACTTCTGCAGAAATGCATAGAACAATTAGTGTGACATAACGTCAAAACTATAGAGCAGGGTAGGGTTGATCAAAACAGTAGGCCCAGCCACTGCAAGGTTGACAGTTACAGCTGTTTATTCCATTCACTCATGTGTCACAACAGCTTCCTCCGAGCTACCTCTCTGCAGGTAAGGATCAATCACCCTGTCTGTGTGCCGAGCTGTCAGAGGACTCATTTCAAAGTGTCCTGTAGGAACTTGTAATTCCTTGAGCAGTTCCCACTGAGTTTATTCACATCACGTTGCTGTAGCTCAAAGACATTGCCACTTCTTCTCTTTTCCTCTTCCAATGAAACAGCATTTCTGACATTGGAGAGTTGTTGATTTAAGCAGGAGTTGTGTTTAGTGACGGGCAAGCCTGATCAACACACACAGAAATGTTTAGAAAGAGAAAAGGGAGCTCATTGTCTGCATTGTGATTAGAAGCTTTAGTCTAACTTCCCTGTGATGTCATGGTGCGTGTTGCTCCGTGGCTGTCTGTATCCATTTATTAAATTGCATACAATGTATACTGTGCACACAGAACAGGCACATTGTCTGATGTGTCCCGATTCACCCTGGCTGGTCTCTGACCCATATCTGTCGAATTTGACTCGGACCACCCACATATCTCATTCGTGTTTGCTTTAATGGCCAACGCTGGCTTTTATATGATCCTATAACCTTGAGTGCAAAAGGCTCCTTCATGTACATCCATCCATCTTCATCTACTTATCCGGGTTCGGGTCGCGGGGGGAGCAGCTCCAACAGGGGACCCCAAACTTCCCTTTCCCGAGCCACATTAACCAGCCCTGACTGGGGGATCCCGAGGAGTTCACAGGCCAGGGTGGAGATATAGTCTCTCTACCTAGTCCTGGGTCTTTGCTGAGGCCTCCTTCCTGCTGAATGTGCCTGGAACCGCTCTCCAGGGAGGCGCCCAGGAGGCATCCTTACCAGATGCCCGAACCACCTCGGCTGGCTTATTTCGACGCAAAGGAGCAGTGGCTCTACTCCGAGTTCCTCACGGATGACTGAGCTTCTCACCCTATCTCTAAGGGAGACGCCAGCCACCCTCCTGAAAAAAAACATTTTGGCCGCTTGTACCCGGGATCTTGTTCTTTTGGTCATCACCCCGCCTTCATAACCATAGGTGAGGGTAGGAACAAAAATTGACCGCCCCCGCTGCTCCGATTCTCCAGCCAATCTCCCGCTCCATTGTCCCCTCACTCGCGAACAAGACCCTAAGCTACCTGAACTCCTTATTCCCGGAGTAGGCACTCCATTGGTTTCCTGCTGAGAACCATCGTCTCAGATTTAGAGTTGCGGATCCTTATCCCAGCCGCTTTCACACTCGACGGCGAACCGATCCTTTATGAACATTTTAGGGGGAAATCAAATGTTGATCTTGCTCCCTAAATAGCTTTCTCCTATTTTCTGTGATACATTAAAGTGGCTATAATCACCGATCTCATAACATTGTTTTCACCTGCAGCAGGCAGCTGCATGAATGATATGAAAAATTGGATATTGGATTGGACTGTGTCCTAGGATGCGTGGCTTGACACATCTATTATTGCCATTATTAAAGTAGGGTAAATATTTATTTAGGTCACTTTCATAACCATTACTCTTTTTCTTTCATATTTCTTTTCCAACATGTCCTCTAAACCGATATAGGTGGTTTCATTTCAGCCCTCTAACACAACACTACAGGAGCATTTTTATCATGGTTTGGGCTAAAATCATCTGTTATGTCACTTATCTCCTGGTTATGCACGTGACAGAACTTGGCGTAGTTCCGTTTTTTTCCGTAGAGTTAAAAACAAACTTTCCATTTACCTTTATTTTCAAATGGGACATGAAGTCCTGTGTTTGTCTCTTCTTTTCTCTGTGTTACTGCTGATTTACACCAGTTGCGGAACGGCTGCGGAACGGCTCCGCTGCATGTCGTCTCTGTGCTTCGCCGTCCGTCAATACCCACCAGGTCCGGATTTGTTGCGAAACGGCTGCGGCCATGACTGACGGCTGTAGTCACGAGGACCCACGAGATCTCGCGAATTCACGTAGAATAGAACCACAAAACCAACAACAGTTTGTTTCCATCCAGAGGAGTAGAGGGGAAACAACTCTGTGCTGTGTTTTCAAAGTGTAGTGAAGGGAAATCCACCGTGAGCACGGTGTATTTTATTTTGAAAATTAACCGGATGTTTTATTTTGTTTCTGTGCTCGACATCCTGTCCCACGCTATCTTCCTTGTGCTGAATTGCTGCAGAGCTCTCCGGCGTCCGGCAAAAACAGCAGCTCTGCGTATCTACTCCGGAGGGCTCCGGACCGACGCAGCTGTGCCGGAGTTGGGACGCAGCCGTCCCACAGTTGGTGGAAATACACACATTGACTTTAATGGGAACCGATTGACTCCGCTGACGTTCCGGAGCCGTTCCGCAGCCGTTACGCAACCGGTATAAATTGGGGGTTACATTTCCTGAGTTTCATTCTCTGTAAGTCATCTCACCTCGTGTTCAGATGTATTTCTTGCCTGTTTGCCTTTTGGCAAAACTACCAGCCTTATGTCATTTGTATACAAACCCTTTGTTTCCTCCTCTTGCTATTTTAGAATCAATGTGTTACAACATCTTAAGAATAGATCTATTTATGGCCGCTCAATAGAACTAGTGTGATGGCAATTACTAGGAATTACTGCATTCATTATTGACCTACAGTGTCGTCATCATCATGTGTTTGTGACAAATGAATTACGGTTTATTTTTCACTCAGTTTCTTCCGCGTTCGTTACTTACCACAACAGAGGAGGGCATAGTGAGAAACCCAGTGATGTTGTCAGCTAGTTGGCTCAGAAGCTGATCGGTCGGGAAATTAGGAGTTAACATCTAAAGAGTTGGTCCCTGCCCAGCCTTCTGGGGGGGGGGGGGGATAGAGAATAAAAACCTGGACTCTCTCCAGTCAGTCAGCCATTGTTGTAGAGCAGGCTTTCATTGGTCCTGTCGCCACAGCTTTACAGGCTGAATAAGCTGGGCTGCATGTTCCAAGGCCCGGTTATGTTGGGATGGTAACTTGGGTTTGTTTTGAACAGTGTATAGCGAATACCATGGCTAAGCTCTATTGAGAAATCCCTTTGTTGCTCCTTGGGTTCTGTACACTGAATGGCTGATCTCCTCTAGTGAGCACACAGCCTGTTGTCTTTCACTTTACCAATTGCTTCGAAGTGTTACAAGGTTGGACACAGCATGGGTAGCATGGCTGGGCAATATATCGATATTACACAGTAATTCAAATAGATTCTTAGCTTCTTTTTCTTTCAACTTGAATGATTCATGAGCCGTGGAATGGCGTGACAGGAACGCACTGATCACTCAGTACTCTGCTGCCTGTCTCTCCAACTCCACTCAGTAAATAACTGCAGGAAGGGAGGGAAAACGGATTGCTGAATGAATAAAAGGACAAAATGATGAATGAACTAGGGAATGAATGAATGCCACAAGTCCAATAATGTGACTCTCTTTCTGCAGTTAAAAACCAGGCCTGTTTGTTGTGAGATTGTGCTCTATAATATGGTGCGGGCAGACAAAAAAAGGAAGACCACAACAGCCAGGGTAAACACAAAAGCACACACAATCAGATTTCTTTAAGCTGGGGTGTGTTGGCCAATTAATGGTTTGAGCCTTGCCTGCACTTTTTAGGGTTTACTCAGGGGTTAGTGCAAAGAGGGGGATTGTAGAACGACTTTGGCAAACTATCTCAAAATAACGGTATAAACACAGATAGAGATTAAATAAAGATACTGTAAAGTCTGGCTTCTCTTACAGTAATAGTGATATTCTCCATATACTGTACTACTAAGATACTGGATGTAAACAAAGTACAATCTTGGGTCACGGAGTTCTCACTTTATATCACTAATTGTCTCAAAATATTGAAACTATGGACTAATGCCTCCATCAAACTCACATTAATTGTTTTTAAAAAAAGGCGATCTTGAACAATCTTGTTTTTTCATATTTTATAAAAGGGAGAATTATATGTAACTTTATAAAGAGGATAAAACATTCTTTATTTTACAAATGAAAAGTTAAACTGATAAGCAATAAAACGCACCTTTGCTCAGTTTAATAGTCAGAAGAATAGTCAGAAAAAGAAAAATAGTCAAAAGTTACATAGATTCACTTTAAAACTGCATTAACTAATGTTTTGGCCACTCGTGGGCAGAGAATACAAATCATTTGATCCATTGTGTACATGCAAATATTTAATATAAATCACTGAACTTGTTAGCTAGCAGTTGCTGATTGATGTAATATAATAAATGTTGACTATAATAGCTGCTTTAAAACACTTTTCATTTAGATTAGAATACATGTGGTGGTCACAGACAACCTAACATTGTATCCTGTTAAATAGGACAGAATTGCTTCATCTCAGCACACCATTGCGGCTTCATTTGTGTTGTTGGCTTTGTCAGCCAAGGTTTGTTGACAGTTCCTTTTCTGGACTCAAGCAAATCTCTTCAGCTCAAATTCCCACATAATATTCCTGTAATCACAGCACTCAGGGTTGAAGGTGTGTGTTCTGGGGTGGAGTCAGGAAGCAGCCTCCGGCGTGAGGCACCTTTTTGGGTCCACAGTGTTTCTGTCTGTGGCCCGCTCTGACACATCCCTCCAGAACCATGGCTCGCAGCCCAAAATATTCCCTTAACCACCAATGACGCACATGCAGCTGCTGCCAACACTTAATAGAGGCTTTTCATATTTTCACCCTTGTCTAAGTCTTTCATTTTTACCTGTACCATTAATATAGCTATTTTTTTCTTTACTGCTGCTTTTTAAGTGTTAAGTGCTTAGGGTGTTTGCACATAACTTACAGTAGTTGAAAGGACACCATAAAACATTTAATGCGAGTGTTGCGTGCTTCACCCTGACAAAGTCTGCCTGTGTTCGTGTAAAAGCCTCTAGGTATCCACGTTAAGACGTCAAGAGTTTTTTAACAGCTAGTGGTTATAAACAATTAAGTGACCGGCTTATGTAAACAAAGCCGGTGCCATTTTTGTGTAAACAGGCAGTGAAGATTGATCCTTTTTAATCAGCACCTGGCAAAAAATGGCTCGTAAAAGTGCTCGTTAAGACGGGAATTTAAATTGATCTGAAAAAACTTCTCAGCTGAGGTGTTTTCGTTCCACCTCACAAGTTAAAGATGGTTTAAGATTGAGTTACTGGCACACACGCCATCGTCTTGTGATCCCGGGAAACTGGCAACATGTAGACTGTTTAATGATGCCTACTTTGACACATCTTGCTGATGGCAGGATGGAGACAGTCTGGCCTGGTGTTTGAAGCCACTTAGGTATTCAGTTCACCTTTCTCATCCACATGGTAAAATGTAATTGCACATGCTGACAGCAAACTGAAGATACCCCTTTTCTTCTACCAACACTTTGTGCCCTGTTTGTTTGTGCTTTTCAGGTATATGACTGCACTGACAGACTCGGAGGAAGAAGAGCTAAGTGATGCAGAACAGAGGGATGAAGAGAAACCGGCAGACAAGCTAAGTGTCCTCCTGGAGAGGATCGACAGTTTGCGTCAGGGCGCTGAGTCTGACAAAAGGGGAAGTCTCGACCTCCTGTTAGAGCACAGAGAGGAGGTGTGTTACATTTGTCGTTGACTTCTGAATACATTCAATAAAGATGATGATAAGTAATCCTGTAGCTCAATACAGAACAGTGTGTTTTAACACGTTGACGTACTTCTGCAGTTTGGACAGAACTCAACGTTTCTTTGGCGTCTTATCCGAGCTTACTGTGATGTTCATGACGTCAGCTCCACTCTGGAGGAGAAGAAGACCCATGCAGCAACTGGTAATCTACTAAGCTTTGTGTTGTACCTCATTTGCCACACATTCCCACTCTGGATGTGAGGTGCTATAACGTCATAACCACAGCTGCTATACTGGCCAAACCCCAAATGCCAGTGTCTCATCTGGAAATCCCAAATCCATGCAAGTTCATTTTTCTGCCAAGACTTTAGTGAGTTAGTTTGAGTTGTCCACCCCCACTAAATTATCAGAAATAGGGATGTTAATGATTAACTGTTTAACTGTTGACCGACAATTCGAATTTTGACCGATTTAATACCATCAGTTAAACAGTAAAAAACACTATTATTAAAACAAAAAAGGTATTAAACGTTTTTTTTTGCTTGGCAATAGAAAAACAGGCTATTCAATCTTTTCTTCTGCTAAATTCCTGGCTCTCTGCTAGACGGTGCTCACAGCGGAGAGCTAAATGACACATGCCACTATATCGATGAGGACTGGCGGGCTACATCCGAGCCTCCTGGACGGGTCAACTGGGACTCCGTTGCCTGCTTGTCGGCTAACGGTTAATGATTGGGTAACGAGGGTCGGCTATTGGTCAGAAAACTAAAATCTGGATTAGCATCACTAATCAAAAAACGATGTTTGGCAATATACAAATTGTTCGACCAGATAAAATGAACTGCAAGTGTAATCTTTAAATGTTGCACAGTCAAAGGAGTAGGAAAGCACTTATAAGGTGTAAATCGGTGCTTATGTCATACTGGCCTGATTTGTATTACATACATACCGCTACTATGATAACATAGTGCTGATGCTAAATGAGCAACACCTCTATTGAAGCCTAAAGCGTCACATTCTGCCTATTGATTATTGGTTCTCGATAGAAGACACTGACATTTTGGTACAAGTAGTTGATTGGTGTGGTGCGCTTATATTCAAGTTTATGTTCTGCTTGTTCAACGGTTGGTTGGTAAATTGCTCACACATTTAGAGAGGATTTGAATTGCTATTTTTATTCTCAATTCTTATCATTTTGGTGCTGGTGATTTTTCCTTTGGGGCTGGCTAAAACCTCTTTGGGGTGCGCCAAAAGTTCCCCATAGCAGGAAAAACCCTGCAGTACAGCACCCTTCCTGCCACAACATCCACATCATGGTTATTAATCCAATGTTTGTCCTTGTTATTAAGTGAAATGTCTGGCTCTTGTGTTGGAAAAAGCACTGTACATCAATTAAAGTGTACGATTTTGGGCTGTCCCAGATGAGCGTCATTTTAGAAACATTGTGAAATATTTGGTTATCAAAATGCTGTAAGTGTAAGAAAGGGCCAAAATCTCACAGTTTGGCCGATGCTATGTGTCAAAATTGTTACCCTACAGTCTGACACAGATGGTGACCAACATGGTTTTAGAGCCATCTCACACACTGTGACATACAATGAGCTTACATATGAGTTTTTTGGTAATCCATTGCACCCTGACCCATCAGCGTGATTTTGCTATATAGAATGTGTATTCCACATATTGTAAATAGTCTTTGCACTCAACAAAGAGGACGCTTTGAAACCTTAAAGGAGAACTCCGGCCAATTTTTACTGTAATCTTGATAACTATAACTATGCGAGACCTGTCAATAGAAAAAAAAAAAAACGAGGCGAATCGGTGCTAGCAACAAGGAGCTGCTGCGGCTAATGCCCACAGCTCCCACTTAGCTAAAACGGTAGTTTTGGGGGCATAAGATAAAGAGTGCCTTTGTGCCTCTTAACTGACACAAAATGCAATTAAAGCTGCAAGCAGCGATGGACGGGCCCTCGCGCCTCTGCGCACATCGGGGTTACCGGCGGACGCCGATCCTTGTGACCGTGCATTTGCGCGGCACTCAGACACCGCAGATCGTCACCAATGAAAAAGGAACTCCCCGCCGAGTTCAATGATACCTCACACAAGACTCTACCTTAAACAGGTCACCAGTTATGAAAGGGGGCGTGGCTTAAGCATAGGGGACGGGCCAAACCATGACCAATGAAAACGGAACTCTTTTGAGTTCAATGATCCCTCACACAATAGTGTACAAGAAACGGGTCATTAGTTATTAAAGGGGGCGTGGCTTGAGCATAGCAGGGTGGGCCAAACTATCACCAAGTATCATTATGTAAATCGGATGATGTTTGTCATATAAGGCAGATTTCGTGTTGCCAGCGGGGGGCACTATGATGTTGATGTAAATGTTGGCCTGTAGGTGTCCTCAGGCCTGGACCCTTGTCAAACATGGGAAATTTTGGACGGATATGACAACTTCTTCGTTCATCGATGGATGCTGAAAATGGCCCCCACGCCACGCCCACAACATTTGACAAAAAGTTTTTCTTTTAACAACTTTTCATCTTTAAGGTGTTGAGATGGTACAGACCAAATTTGAAGTCCATCAGATGAAATCTGTAGGAGGAGTTTGTTAAAGTATAGCACCTTGACTTTTAAGCCTACTTCCTGTTGCCACTAGGGGGCGCTATGACTTTGAGTAAATATCGGCCCTTATACGTCCTCAGGGTTGGACTCTTATGAATCCTGAAAAGTTTCGAGCCAGTTGGACAATGTACACTTGAGTTACACCCACTTCCTGTTTCGATGGCGAAACGCACAAAATGGCTGCCCTGCCATGGCCATGCCTGATGGTTCGGAAGTAAGGCAGGAGACCGCAACAGATGAAGGAATCAGGTGATCTTGGATTCAAGTGGAGCTTTATTCACAAAGAACAAATCTGTCATGACATGAGACCATCTGAAGATGTCCACAGCGTGGGCACCAGAGATGTCCTAACTTCTGTCTGTGGCGAGAGTCCTTATATACACGCTTTTGTTCTTCAACCAAAATAACTTGAGCTGACTTGTTCTCCTATAGCCCTCAGACCATACCTTTTAGGGCACTCTCTGAATAGAATTGCTATAGAAAGATGTTTTTCTGTTTGGCTCAGTTACCTGATGCTCAAGGCATTTCTCAAAATAGCTGGAAGTGCTGAAGTCTAATGCAGACTTGAACCTGGTCACCTAGTTCCCTTGAACCTACTGAAAATATATCCTATCAATGCCCTATGACGAAAAGTTTTTCTTTATATTAACAACTTGTCATCTTTAACGTCTTAAGGCAAGACACTACAGGTGAATAGGGTAAACATTTTAAATAATAGATATCACCATGAAACTTCCTCAGTTGATTACTTACACAAGTATTATAAAAAAATGTTTAATTATGCAAATTAGGCATTATCTCATTAAATATGCACGGTTTTGCATATATTTTAGGTAGATAGATCTGAACATATGATAAAGCCAGGTGCAAAAAAATGTTTTCATTTTGTTTACACACAAGATGAAAACAAAATTACAGAGGGATTTCAGGATATCTGCTTCAATTACCTAGGAAATCCAAATATACTGTCCATAGCCTTAAAAAATCGATTTTCGCCATGTTTTTTTGATTAAAATGTCACATAAATCAGGCCAGAAATCCCTCTGTAAATATCTTAATAATACTGCTAAGTGTATAACTGGAAAGTTTGGTGTATATAGGTGGCACATAGGCTGATATGTTTCTACTGGAGAATGACAAAAAACTAATTTTGAGAAAACGGCATTTAAAGGTACAATATGTAACATTTCTGCATTAAAATGTCTAAAAACGACCATACCTATGTTATGTTATATATTTTTTTGAGTTGTGTAGTTACACTCTCCCAAATGTTTCCACCAAATGTCAAAACCAGAGAAATCTGTTATTTTATTTTCAGACAAGGCACGTTTCCTTTAGTCGCCCGTCAGTGGCGTCATATAACCTTTCACCCTCTAGTTACTCGTAACTTCCTTCAAAACACGGCACCCAGATGATACGTTTGAGCGTAATTGTAAATCATACAATGTCACAGAAAAAAAATACTCCTAATGCTGCTTTTTTGCCACGCAGCATCATTTTGTGATTGATAACATGCCACTTTGCAACACAGTAATACAGCAGAGATCTTATTTATTGTAACATATCAATATTGATCCAGCTTAACTACTACAATGTGTTGGTTGACAAGTAGCTAACGTTAATGCTAGCTAATGCTTGGTGGATAGCATTATAGGGTTACCACATCGTTCAACACGCTCATAAAGTTATTGGTAGCATGATTGTTTTCACCACGGATAAAAGCAGCGCTAGGCTAACCCACGAATGAGTTTACTAGTAATGTTAACGTTAGCTGTATAGATAAGATGACTAATCTAATGCTAATTTAGCCAGCTAGCACCCCGGTCTGTCTGCCTGGGATAACAGCTGAAAACACAGCCGGGACATGTAGCAATAGCCAGTTACCGTTAGCCCATAGCCAGCCAACAGCCAGCCACCATTACAGCAATCCATACAGTATAAGTACTATACAGCACTTAACTCCGGTGCCGGGTGCTTACGACACTAACGGCAGTTTAATGAAGCGTCGGGAAACAGACCATATCAGACCCAGATCCGAGTCGCAACAGCGGCCATCCATAGCTAATGTTAGCTAGCTACGTCTCCGTTAGCGCTAGCTACCGGTGTTCGTGCCGAAAATCTCCTCCCTGCCGAATTTCTCACCACTTTGCGTTTAACTGTCTTTACAGTTGGCTAAATTAACCCGACAAGCACCAAAATGAATAGTTAAGGTTGTTCCGGGCAGCTTGGAGATGTTCTGCTGCTGTACATCGGCCGTCCTCGCCGTCCCGGCCGGAGATTCCCCCGGCAATCCCCACCCAGCACCCACACCTGTCTCTCAGCCTCGTTGAGTAGCTAGCTAGCGTTACAACAAACCCCGTCCCACCCCGGTGTTGAAACCATCCAAAAGGTGACAGTGACATGTGAAATATATTGTGATAGTCACTGTGGTTTTAGCTGCTGGCTAAGGTTCGCTTGCTGGCTCACTAGCGAGCTAACTGGTCAGCTACCAATACAGATCGAATCAAGAAAAATTTAATTATGTTGGGGAAATGCAGCTATTTATTTAGAATGACATGAATAAACGATACTAAACGTAACGTGAATAACCTTGAATGGGTAAACTTGTGTGAACAGATGCATTCTAATTAGCGAAGGTGTTTAACATTAAAAACTACAACCCCAAATCAGAAAAAGTTGGGACAGTATGGAAAACACAAATAAAAAAAAAAAGTAGTGATTTCTAAATGTACTTTGACTTGTATTTCATTGCAGACAATGTGAACACAAAATATTTCATGTTTTCTCTGGTCAACTTAATTTCATTTGTAAATATACATCCTTTCCTGTCATTCAGACCTGCAACACATTCCAAAAAAGGTTGGGACAGGAGCAATTTAGGGCTAGTAATCAGGTAAATTGTTTAAATAATGATGTGATTTGAAACAGGTGATGTCAACAGGTGATTGTAATTATGATTTGGTACAAAAGCAGCATCCAAGAAAGGTCTAGTCCTTTAGGAGCAAAGAAGGGCCGAGGATCGCCAGTTTGCCAACAAATACGTGAGAAAATTATTGAAATGTTTAAAAACAATGTTCCTCAAAGAAAGATAGGAAGACATTTGCTTATTTCACCTTCAACAGTGCATCACATAATTAAAAGATTCAAGGAATGTAGAGGATTTTCAGTGCGTAAAGGACAAGGGCGCAAGCCTAAGCTGAACAACCGTGATCTCCGATCCCTCAGGCGGCACTGCATCAAGAATCGGCATTCATCTATAAGCGATATCACCACATGGGCTCAGGACTACTTTGGCAAACGTTTGTCAAGTACCATAATACGTAGTTACATCCACAAATGCCAGCTAAAACTGTACATTGCCAAAAGGGATCCCTATGTTAACAGTGTCCAGAAGCATGTCGACTTCTCTGGGCTCAGAGGCATCTGGGATGGACCATCACACAGTGGAAACGTGTACTGTGGTCAGATGAATCAGTATTTCAGGTATTTTTTGGGAGAAATGGACGCCGTGTTCTCTGGACCAAAGAAGAAAAGGATCATCCAGACTGTTACCAGCAACAAGTCCAAAAGCCAAGGTCTGTCATGGTATGGGGTTTTGTCAGTGCCTTTGGCAAAGGTAACTTGCACTTCTGTGATGGCACCATTAATGCTGAAAAGTACATAGAGATTTTGGAGCACAATATGCTGCCTTCAAGAAGACATCTTTTCCAGGGATGTCCATGCATATTTCAACAAGATAATGCAAAACCACATTCTGCACACATTACAAAGTCCTGGCTGCGGAGGAAGAGGATACGGGTACTTGCCTGGCCTGCCTGCAGTCCCGACCTGTCTCCAATAGAGAATGTGTGGCGCATTTTAAAGCGCAAAATGCAACAACAAAGGCCCCGTACTGTTGCCCACCTTAAGACTTGTTGCAGCAAGAATGGGACAAAATTACACCTGAAACACTTCATCACTTGGTGTCTTCAGTCCCTAAACGTCTTTTAAGTGTTGTGAAAAGGAATGGCAACATTACAAAGTGGTAAATGCTTTACTGTTCCAACTTTTTTTTAAATGTGTTGCAAGAACCAAAATAGGAATTTTGTTTTTTTGAAACGAAAACAATAAAAATCATGAGGAACACATTAAATTATGTGCTCTTGTATTATCTGCAATGAAATACAAGTCAAAGTACATTTAGAAATCACTTCTTTCTTTTTTTATTTGCGTTTTCCATACTGTCCCAACTTTTTCTGATTTGGGGTTGTAGAACTCTCATAATTCCACGCAACTTACCAACGTCATCAAAAGTCGTTGTTTAGCATCCATTGTTTTGGTTGAGAGACCCCTAGCGGCAGAAAGTTACATATTGTACGTTTAAAGATTTAAATAGGGGATTTTAATACATTTCTATTGGAAAGAATTGCTAAAAAACTGAATAAGTGCTCAGGCCCTTAGTAATAATAATATAGAATATTTCAAGCTTATGAAAATTGATTATTTAATAACATGGCAGGAATATAAGGCCTACAGCTGCAGTAACTCAATGAATTAACATTGGCGTATCATGCACAAAGTTTCTGACAAAACCCACGCTAGACAGTTTTCTGGACACAGAACAAGACCAACAGTAGATGTCACAGCTTTCTAAAGTCTAATTGTCCATTCCAGCACCATATGTATTTTAGCTGTGCCTATGTTTTACATTGGCAGTCGTGACGGCCTCAGTTTTCGAGATCCTGAGATCAGTTTCCCTCATTGAATTGGCCGTCACAACTGTGCTCTGCAGCCACAACTTGTCCATAACAGAAAGCATGGCAGAGGCACCTTCATGAAGGTGGAGATGGCCATACTGCTGCCTCAAGCTTACTTCTCCTCAGTCAGCTGATAGTGAAGCTAACTAACCAGCAACAGGCTCCTCAGTCAGCTGATGGTGAAGCTAACTAACCAGGCTCCCATCAGCACTGGTTCAAAACAACACAGCAAAACTAATTATCAATATTTAGAACATTGGAGGAAGCAAATAAAGTAGACTGAATGGTTATTTGACAGATTATCTGCACACTGTCAGAGATACGAAGAAGAGACTGATCCTGACTCAATGCAGGCTCAGTGACCAACTGGGTCAGACAGAGATGCACTTCCTCCTCCACTGGGAAAAAGTCTCTTCACTAAGAGATTTACACTTTGGAAAAATAGCCCAAAAAATAAAACTTCCCAAAGTTACCACCAGAAAAGAAGCTGGAAGTTCTCCTAGGAGAAGGGAACAGCAGCTCCACTGACAGCTAAATATGGATCTGCCTGACACAGCCTGAGGGACTCACAACCACTTTA
Source organism: Gymnocephalus cernua (assembly GCA_023631565.1). Classification (NCBI taxonomy): domain Eukaryota; kingdom Metazoa; phylum Chordata; class Actinopteri; order Perciformes; family Percidae; genus Gymnocephalus; species Gymnocephalus cernua. The sequence goes on along the minus strand of CM042437.1, from coordinate 31,727,478 downwards.
GGATTCCAACATTGCAGATTTGTTTAGTATTGTATAGTAATTATATTAGAATAGTATATATGTGACACCTACATATTTAATATATGACATGTAGGCTATGAATTTCTGTAAACTGCTTAGAGAGAGAGAGAGAGAGAGAGAGAGAGAGAGAGAGAGAGAGAGAGAGAGAGACTGATTACCTCCGCTGTCTGAAAGCTGTCTGTTTTACGAACAACAGTTTAAACATCGACGTACTATGTGATGACATTTCATCATCTGCTGTCTTAGTTTGTAATCCCCTGTGTCTTCTTGCTAATGACAACTGTTTTCGTCTTCTCTGAGATGATTTTTGATGCATTGTTTTCATTTGGAGCTACCGCGCGGAAATGTCAGAGCACGTCACGTGACGCATCAGCCAATGAGGTTGCGCATTTAGAGTTAAATCCGCCCTTTTACTTTCACGAATGGTTGCTGATAAAAAGGAAATTACCATATTTGGATCCGACAGCATTGAACAGGAGAGAGAGAGAGAGCTTTCCAACGGTATATGAGATGTCAGGATGCAGACAGCGATCGCGGAGCAGCGTGATGATTTATAATGCCAACTTTTGTTGAATTTAGGCGAAATCTACAGACACAACCAGATGAAGTGTAGTAAAATAACCTAAATGTGTATTTCGGACTTTTATTCACCACAAGTCTGAAAGAAGACATGCTATTGAAGACAAATAGTTCCCGTAAACGCCTGTAAACTCCCGGAAATCCCCCAAATTTTCGGCAGTTAACAACAATTTACAGGCAGTGAACGTCGCGTTCGTCTGTGCCACATATTGTCGGAAACGAACCATGACGTATGTGGAGAGCCCCCGCGGAGGTGTGAATGGCTCTAATTAGCATATGAATAGCAGCGACGAATTTACTCACTCAGTATTGGATGAAACCACTACTTTTAAACAAGAAAAGTCACTCGTGATTGGTTCACATTGATCCCTGCCAACCAATCACTATTGGTCACCCTGGGTCATATATATATATATATATATATATATATATATATATATATATATATATATATATATATATATATATATATATATATATATATATATGACCCCAAATCAGAAAAAGTTGGGACAGTATGGAAAACAAATAAAAAAGAAAGTAGTGATTTCTAAATGTACTTTGACTTGTATTTCATTGTAGACAATACAACAGCATTTAATGTGTTCCTCATGATTTTTATTATTTTGGTTCTTGCAACACATTTCAAAAAAAGTTGGAACAGTAAAGCATTTACCACTTCGTTATGTTGCCATTCCTTTTCACAACACTTAAAAGACGTTTAGGGACCGAAGACACCAAGTGATGAAGTGTTTCAGGTGGAATTTTGTCTCATTCTTGCTGCAAACAAGTCTTAAGGTGGGCAACAGTACGAGGTCTTTGTTGTCGCATTTTTCACTTCAAAATGCGCCACACATTCTCTATTGGAGACAGGTCGGGACTGCAGGCAGGCCATTCAAGTACCCGTGTCCTCTTCCTCCGCAGCCAGGACTTTGTAATGTGTGCAGAATGTGGTTTTGCATTATCTTGTTGAAATATGCATGGACGTCCCTTTTGGACTTGTTGCTGGTAACAGTCTGGATGATCCTTGTCTTCTTTGGTCCAGAGCACATGGCGTCCATTTCTCCCAAAAAATACCTGACATACTGATTCATCTGACCACAGTACACGTTTCCACTGTGTGATGGTCCATCCCAGATGCCTCCGAGCCCAGAGAAGTCGACGGCGCTTCTGGACACTGATACCATAGGGCTTCTTTTTGGCACAGTACAGTTTTAACTGGCATTTGTGGATGTAACTACGTATTGTTGTACTTGACAAACGTTTGCCAAAGTAGTCCTGAGCCCATGTGGTGATATCGCTTATAGATGAATGACAATTCTTGATGCAGTGGGGGGCACTGAGGGATCGGAGATCACGGTTGTTCAGCTTAGGCTTGCGCCCTTGTCCTTTACGCACTGAAATTCCTCCTCATTCCTTGAATCTTTTAATTATGTTATGCACTGTTGAAGGTGAAATAAGCAAATGTCTTCCTATCTTACTTTGAGGAAAATTGTTTTTAAACATTTCAATCCTCGGCCCATCTTTGCTCCTAAAGGACTAGACCTTTCTTGGATGCTGCTTTTGTACCAAATCATAATTACAATCACCTGTTGACATCACCTGTTTCAAATCACATCATTCTTTAACCAATTTACCTGATTACTAGCCCTAAATTGCTCCTGTCCCAACCTTTTTTGGAATGTGTTGCAGGTCTGAATGACAGGAAAGGATGTATATTTACAAATGAAATTAAGTTTACCAGACAAAACATGAAATATATTGTGTTCACATTGTCTGCAATGAAATACAAGTCAAAGTACATTTAGAAATCACTACTTTCTTTTTGGGGTTGTGTATATATATATATATATATATATATATATATATATATATATATATATATATATATATATATATATATATATATATATATATATATATATATATATGTGTATATATATATATATGTATTTATTTATTTTCATTCATATTCATATGATATGCTATTATGTTGTATATTCATGTCATTGTTATGCTATGGACTACACTATATTATCATGAAGGACTTGAATTTTTGAGGAAAAGAAAATTTGCCAGGAACGTGATGTTTATTCAAAGAAAGAGCTTTATTATCACACAACAAATGGGAGACTCACGGAGAAGCCCAAAATCCTACAGCACCGTGGAGTGTCTGTTTTCCACCTCGGAGCTGTAGGTAACTGGCGGCTTTCTGTCTTAATTTGGTCCATTTTACAGACGTCTATGGTGAGTCGCCCTGTACTTCGGGTCGCCTCTAATCTCGACTGCAGCTCGGTGAGGTCCTGGCTGCGAAAGGACCGAGGTCGCACAATCCATCCAGCACACTCTGTCTCGCTTTCTGCAGCTGTAAAAACAATCAAAGACAATCAGTACTGAGCGATGCACTGCATATGGACACAACGCATCTATTAATGCACCTGAAAAATAGTCACATTGACCAAAACGGATCTAATTATGTCTTCCCCTCTTTCTTCTCGCTCGACTCCAAGCTGAACTCTCCACAGCTTTACCTGAAGCTCCTGCTTACTGTCTCATGACATGTGTTACGGGCAGCTGGAAAACAATTAAATGAGAGTGGTATGAATAAAAAAAAACATAAGTCATAGTAAAATTAAAGAAGGAAGGAGGAGAAAACTGTAAAAATTACTTACACACAATGGCATCATGGTCATGTAAATCTGGACTTGCAGACACACAGCAGCTTCGAGCAAATAGGTCACGGCCTCGTTATGAGGCGAGGTTAGTCTGTGAAAACAAAATGTACGGTTAAGATCGGTAAATATTAACATATCTCTTTCTTTATACAGCAGAATGAAAGAAATCATATTCTTTAAATCTTACCCTTGTTTGCAGCGAATATTTGTCTCTGAGCGCTTCCTGTAAATTACAAGACCAAAAAGACACTTTTATAAAGCTGCCTAATAATGAGTCACGCTGAAAGCAGCCAGACACAGCGCTGCTCGCGTTTAAACTTGTGTGGATGGTGGAGTTTAAAATATTACTGCCAAAGTCTAAGTAGCCTGTTTAACATCTAAAGACAGTCATTTTACTTCTCAAGAGTTAATAAACAGTACAGACTAGCTCGCCATTTCATTAATAATCATATACTTACATTTTCTTTTCCATTTCTGTGGGTGCATCTTTACGGAGCCCCGGAGGCGACATGGATGGGAAAAAAACAGCTCCGTCTTGAATAACTCCTGTGTGTTTCCTTTTTAGGTGCGTGGTTGTACTCCCGTGATAAGCAAGTAAAGTTTGACAGAGTGTACAGACCACTCTTTTACCAGTTGGCCTGAAATACTCCCATACTTTGGAAGCTTTTGCTCTAACTCTTAAGGGTTTTTTACAGTTCTGCGGAGGCTCCACGCAGAGCTTTCGCCGTAGCCTACACCGTGGCCTGTTGTTTTATACTTGTGCGCTGGTGTGGGGAGTGTGTTTTAGAGCGAGGAGGAAGTGAGAGAGTGACGGCGATTAGCTCCGGAGCGAGTAGCGACTCTAGAGTCATAGTGAGAGAAACAAAGTGTCTCCCCTGTTCTTTCTGACCACGTTGAGAAACCTGGAGCTGGAAAAGTTAACCCTCTCCTTGATTTCATGTTGTTTATGGTGAAGAAGAACCAGGAAATGAGTCAGGGGAAATGCAACGCTACCAAGCCACGGCCGAGAGACATGCGTCGCTGCGACGCGTAGTTACATTTTTCGAGAGGTGCGTGTCAGGCTACGGTGTAGCGTTCGGCATAGACGCAGAGGGGTCCGCGTCTATGCCGGACCCTGCGCCGTCGATTCTACGCACGAGTATAAATTAGGCTTTAGAGCCATCTCCCTCCCTATTTTTCAAATCAAAGCAGTGAAGGTGGGGGTAGGGGCAGAATGAAAGAGAAAAGCAAAGAGGAGCAGCTTAACCAGCAGGGCGCGAACAGCGCACAGACTGGTGTGGAGGTGAATTACAGTGAGTTTTAATGGAATACTGGGAACGTTTAATAACCAGACTATCCAGAAATCCAGATTATGAGGCCATTTCAGCAGTGCCAACAGCTTCATATACCATAGACATGTGAATATGGTGCTGAATTTGCCAGTATTTTAAGAAGACAAATGGTTGGGACTTTTCCATGCAATGACACAGCTGATATGCTTTATGTAAAGCACCGTGTTGGTGTCAGCAGAAATACTTCTCTTAAAAAAACTGTACAGTGGTGACTGTCTCCATTCCACCAGACAATCTTGGATGAGAAGACCAAAGAAAGGCCACTGTAGTCATGCCACTATGCACAGTGGTTGAGCTCTAGGAGACTGTGATGTTGTTTGCATGGAATGTTTGCACTTTTACCTTTGTGGCAAAGCCTGATTAAAACTACAGTAATTGTTGAAATAGGTTTGTGTATCTTTTTTACATAACATTGGCCATTGCTAATGACATACACAGTAATTAATCTTGCATACTTTCATTAAATAAATCAATTCAAGCTAAACTTTAAGAGTCTATAATTAGGCTATACTGAGCCTGATCTATTTATACCAGAGAGTTTCTTAAAATGAAATTAATACCTTTTAGAAAAATGTCACCTGGGGTAAAACTCCCCCTGCTGCTACCCTGATTTGCATTTGTATAGCTCACAGCATGTTCATTCACATGTTAAAGCTTCCCCTAGAATTAGGATGAGGGTGGGGGGGGGGGGGGGGGTCATGGGGGGACAACTGCCAAGCAAGGCCCACGTCAATTTCCGACAATTTACGGCAGTTTTCGGTGTTGCCTGCAAATTGCTGTGTGCAGTCATAAACCTGAAGTTCCACAGCAATGTGCCGCATACAGTGCCGCATACTGACGAAAATCCCACTTTTCATGCAGTGAATGTCTGTGCAAGATGAACAGGGCCCTTACATGACAACAAAATGCGTTTTCAACTCAGACATTGTTAGCTGCTAGCTACCGTCTGGGATGAGTGAGTGTGTTCAGCAGTTCCATATGTATTTGTAGCATATATATCCATTTTGTGTGCAATCCATCTGGCGCTGGTGAGTAGTAGTCTTGTCAGTATCGATCGTTGTAGTAGTTTTCTTAGCCGGGCTTGCAGACCCGACCAGCGTCCTTGCTTCTGGTTCCTCCCTGCCTTCCTTGCCTGCCGCAGCCGGCAGCAATCCAACGAGTGCCCGCTGGTCTGGTGGATGTCCTCCAGAAGTGCGAAAAATTTTAGTTTATTTCCCCCTCAAAAATAGGTAATTGAGCACTGTAGTGGTTATGACCATATCAGTGACTATGTAACTACATGGAAAATTATGTCTGTGCCTTGTACAGTAATTGCTACAGAAGGCTAGCTGTAGCCTCACGCTGTCCCGTGGGAATTTAGTTGTAGCAGGAAAAAGGTAAACAGCAGTGTGCACATCAGAGTGTAGCTAGTGTGTGAAGAGTGAAGAGCGGAGGTGTTCACAAGGAAAGAAGCTTGGAGTAACATAACTATGGAGAATATAGAAGATATTGAACACATGGAAGAGGCTTTTGAGTTTGATGGTCGTCCTTATTTATTCAAACCTGAGTATACGGACGAAGAACCGGCCTCACAAGAGTTGGAAAGAACGAGACAGAGGGGCAACAGGCAGATGAAGCAGCTGCTCCAAGCGTGAGCTACAGCTAGCTAGCCTTCTGTAGCTATTACTTTACAATGACAGACAGAATTTGGTCCGTTTCCATGTAGTTACATAGTCCCTGATATGGTCATAACCGCTACAGTGCTCATTACCTATTTTTGAGGGGGAAATAAATTAAAAATTTTCGCCGCGAATGCATGGAGGACACCCATCAGACCAGTGGACACTCGGGGGATTCCTGGCGGCCGCGGAAGGCAAGGAAAGCGGGGAGGAACCAGAAGCAAGGACGCCGGTCGGGTCTGCAAGCCCGGCTAAGAAAACTACCACACCGATCGACACTGACAAGACTACTACTCACCAACGCCAGATGGATTGCACACAAAATGTATATATATGCTACATATACACACGGAACTGCTCTGTGATGATTATTACCGAAGCCAACTGGCTGAACACACACACCCAGACAGCAGCTAGCAGTTAACAGGGTATGTGAATTTAAACAATGTCTGAGTTGAAAACGCATCTTCTTGTCATGTAAGGGCCCTGTTCATCTTTCACAGACATTTTAATTGCATTTTGCACAAAGGCACTCGTTATCTTATGCCCCCAAAACTGCCGTTTTAGCTAAGTGGGAGCTGTGGGCATTAGCCGCAGCAGCTCCGTGTTGCTAGCACCGATTCGGCTCGTTTTCTTCTTCTATTGACAGGTCTCGCATAGTTATAGTTATCAAGATTACCGTAAAAATTTGCCGGAGTTCTCCTTTAAAGTCATCTTCATGGTGACAAAACATTGCGCTCGCTGATCCCCCTACAGGCTCTTTAAAAGCAGGGTACAGAACAAGGATTTTCCGTGCTTGTCTTGTGTTACACTATGACTTTGTGGCATAGACCATAATGCTTTTCTTTTTATAAATCTCAAACAGAGGCTGTTTTGTGATTGTACTGAAGTTCAGACTGGATTGACCTGTTTTCTCATCAGTGTGCCTCTAATCAAAGCCAGGTGCTTCCTGCAAAGACACCTTTGTCAAAGCATTTGACATTGTTAGAGACGGGCATCATACTTAACATTCATTGAGATATTAATAGAGCAGCTGAAGTGTTGAAGGATTTAAAAATGAGCTCTCTTCTTGGATTGCATTTCATGTCACTTGTGTTTTTATCCCTTTAATCCGGTGCCCGGTGATGTTTTCTTGATTTATGTTTATCCTGTTGTGTTTTGTCAGTCAACACACCCCTTGACTCTACTAATCTACGCTCTCTTCTTTTTTGTCGTGTGAGAACGTCCTGGGGTAAATTGCTTGTGTTGAATTTGTGTTCCAGTGGAGCATCACTATCTATTGTCTGTTTTTTCTTTCCTCTTAGGGAAGAAAGTTGGTGAGGAGGCAGTGAGCCTGAACCCCACATGTGCTGAAAGTCATCAGTGGTAGGTTTGAGTTGTTTCCTTCCTTCCGCATTCAAAAGCTACTTTTTTTTCCCCGTTCAGTAAAGTTTGTCAGAGCTGCCATTTCAAAAGCAAGTTGAATTCTAATCCAGTTTAACATTTCAGTAAATGCTATGAGAATGAAAGCATAAAGGTACTTTCCCCTGATGAGAGGTGTTGGGAGGGGGAGGTCTGTGCTTTTGAGTGACGTCCTGGAGCAGCCGTCCCATTTCTTTGGGCAATTTTAGCAAATGTAACTTGAATAATGAACATCTCAGAAAACCCACAGGGGTAAAAGACAGAGTGAATTAAATGTGAATTCTGTCTGTTTACTCTTTGGACCAAAGAGCATTGCTGCATGCTTGTGAGATAATAGTAGCTTACCCCCAAACATCTCCTTCCTGCAGATCACCCCCTCATCCACCTGATAGCATCACATGCAGTTTGAGGAATGTAAACACAGCCTAGGGTTAACTTTGCTCAGATAGACTGGCGGTTACACTGGAATAGTCTGTTGCTGTTTCTTTATGTTGATGGTTGCTTCACAGCACGAGCTGCACGTATTTCATGCTTGGCGTTATGTTGGTGATACGTTTGGCGCCAAGGCATTGTGGGTTTGTGTCCAGCTCATAACATTTGTCTGCATTTCATGCCCTACACGTATTCTCATGGCTGTGGTGTATTGTCTGACTTGTCCCACATACACTTCATTTTTGTTGCATCTGTCTGATGCTAGTGGACATTTCAAAATGGCTGATAATGCTCTCTCTGAGTGGCCCTTAGTATGACATGAAGTTCAGGGGAATTTTGCCGCTGTAGGTGATTCTCAGACGAAGGAAACCGGGAGAACCTCTTCCCTGCTTGTATATCTCCCCAGTTGCTCTGTGACTCAGGGAAAAATCCCCTTTGCTTTTAATTAGTTGTGTAGAGTGGGCCTGATAGCATGAATCCCATTTGTATTTGTGCAGGCCCCAGTGGTGCATTCCTCATCTGCTCATGTAAAAACTTGACTGCTGATCATACATGGAATTCATGGCTGGATAGAGAGAAGAAGATTGCACCAGATGCAGCTCTCAGATCAGCCTGCAACAGCAAAGTCTTTTTGGAATGCAGCTACAACAAAATGATGCAAAGCCCTTCTTATTTGGCTTTGCCTAACTCCTTTCTACATTGAGCACTGAGCATATATAATGTCTCCTGTGTTTGCTTATTTTTAAAATACTAATAGTTCCCCCAGTGTACGTATTTGTTACCATGAATTACATTCCCTGAATCAGTGTCCTGTGTAATTGAGATCTTCCGGTTACTTTCTGTACACACGTGTGTCATTTTCTCATGAAAAACAGACCCAAACTGCCTGCTTGAGCCAACAGCACTGTTTGCTCTGTTTGTTAGAGAATAGTTAGCATTAACTCATGCACATACCGCAGCACTCACGGCATCAAGGGAAATAGAATGCCATGTTTGTTTAGTTAATTAAGAGCAACAGTTTAAAAAAAGCTTAAGGCTTAATCCTATATCCACTAATGGAATTTGTAAGATTTTTAAACTGAGCAGAAACGCCATCTAAATTGAATGGACAGGGCAAAGTTGCACTTTGAGAAGGGAGGAGGCAGGGACTGGGGACGGTGCCAGGCAGTGTTGCAAGGAAGTTTATGTCTGAGGTAACTGTTTACTTAGTGTGCCGATGCCGTGAGAAAACTTGTCACCTGTTTTCCTGAATGCTGCCCAGCTGGTCATAATTTGGCAGATGATGTCGAGGTGTGCTGTCAGTCAGTTCCTGCTTTGCCACTGAAACGTCTTATATAGACTTCTTGGCATAGCCCAAGTGAATGGATGGCTTTTTAAAACCTTTCCATTGCCATCTACCCTCGTTTAACTCTATGAAAGTGTTGTTTGAATGGTTCAAATAAATTCTAAATAATCATTTCAGTGTGAAAAATCTACACATTTTTTTTGTGTGGAAAAATACGTATACAATATGGGCCCTATTTTAACGATCTAAAGCATATATATATATATATATATATATATATATATATATATATATATATATATATATACATACATACATATATATATATGCTGGGAAAATTTGTCTTTTCCCTTTATTTTCGTCACCTTTTTCAGCCCTTCTGAGTTTGCAGGTGTGATTATAGTTCTGCGGAGGCTTCACACAGAGCTTGCTCCGTAGCCTATGTAAGTAGCCTGAAGTTTATACTTGTGCGTCAAACTCTTATAGAAAATAGCAGGGCCAGTATGTGTGTGTGCGTGGGGAGTGTGTGGTAGAGCAAGTGAGAGAGTGACAGTGATTAACTTTGGAGCGAGTAGAGTCATAGTGAGAGAAACAAAGTGTCTTCCCTGTGCTTTCTGACCATGGTGGGAAATCTGGAGCAGGAAAAGTTAACCCTCTCCTTGATTTCATGTTGTTGATGGAGAAGGAGGGTCCGGCGTAGGGTACGTATGTAGCCACACCGCCGATTTAACGCAGAAGCATAAATCGGCCTTTATGCAGCAGAGAAAGGCAGCATCTTTTGGACTACATTTTCAGGGACACAATCAGTGTATGTATTTTGTGTGTATGTAGCTACATAATTCTGAGACATTACACTTGGCCCTGACAAAAACAAACTGAGACTGTAAAACTAAAACCAAATATAAAAACTAAATCTTTCTAAAAAAAACTGAAACTAAACTAAAACTAGCAAACTCACTAAAAACTAACCAGAACTAAACTAAAATGAAATTGAATAGTCAAAACTAAAATAAAATAAAAACTAATGGAAAATTCTAAACTATAGTAACCCTGCATCACACATGGTCTACATTACATGTAGCATGCTAGTTAGAACTAAACACAAATTACAGCAGAGGCTGATGGGAATGCAATTCGTTTTGCAGGTAGTTGGTTATAAACCACAGTATTGACAAAGTGATCATCTTCACACCACATTGCAGGTATGCTGCAGAATGATCCTGTAACTATGTTTGCCTCTCATTTCATTATGTCCAAATTAGCATACAACAAGAGTAGGAAAGACAATAAAGAGGCTAATATCATTAAGGGGTCTACTGTATCTGATGGCCTCATTTTATTGGCCGAAAGCAGCATTTAATAGATATATCTGTATCAAAACATACAGGAATAAGTAACAAATGACCAGATTTAAGGGATCCTAATTAAAAGTGTTTTGTATGCTGCAATGTGAAAACAGCAAAAAATGATATATCATCAGAATTTTGAATATTGGTGTTGGCATCTACCTCAAAATTCCAGTGTTGTGTCCATATTCACACAAGTTTATATTAAAATACAGGTTAAATGGCAGTGAAGCTCATTCTGTGAGTTTATATTTATTGTATATAGGGCTGGGCAATAAAACGATAACGATATGTATCGCGATAGACACGTAATCAATATCAATAAAAAATGCGCTCGATAAAAGTTCGATAATTTTTTTCTTCGTCGGAAAAAAACAAGAGGTTTCAAAGCAAGTTTGGTTGCATGAACAAAGGCACTCACTCTCTGGTAGCCTAGCAACGTAGGGAGTGACACGCTAACAGCCAATCATGTAACAGTATTGTGTTTGGTTGCGCCATATCGTTGTCTCGTGTTGGATTCTTCAATAATAGAACTGCCGTGGAGTGATAAGTGGAAAATGAGTGCTGCAGCGAGCGCGGAAGTTCTTGATGAAACGGGAAACGTCAGCTCGCCAGTATGGCAGTTTTTTGGATTTTATAAGTCTGACCGTAGTCAGACCAATGTCGTCTGCAAATTATGCAAGACCACCGTCCCCACCGCAAACCTGTTTTACCACTTTAGCCGCGCTCACTCTTTGGAGCACAGCCGTATTCGCGAGCAACGTCCAACAACATCTGCAGCTGGAACCCCGCACAAGCAGCAGAGCACCACGGAGAGGTACTCTCAGTGCCTTATGACTGTAAAAGCTAAACGGTACAAATAAATAACGGAGGCAGTGGCATATCATATAGGCAAAGACATGCTTCCGCTGAGCACCCCCCCACCATGTACGGTTTAGGCTGTACCGTGACTGTTAGACGGAGAAAAATAATAACTGTTACTGTATCAGGTTTGTTTTTTATGTTACAGATGTAAAGTCTACCTCAGTTTTATTTCAATTTCTCCTACGTTTACAAAACACTGCACATATTTTAAAACACTTCATTCACCAGAAGTGTTCATTGTGATTTTAGACTTATGTTTACATTTGAATTATTTGAGTGTTTTCCATGGTTGTGTTGACATTTCTGCTTTTATAACTGAGAGGATTATAATCAGAGGAAGGTTAAGCTTAAAATAAAAACGTTTAAATTAAATACATTTTTTTCTCCTGGTCCTTATTTTAAATAAGTCATAAAAAATATCAATAATTATCGATATCGACTGATATGAAACACTTATATCGTGATACAGTTTTCAGCCATATCGCCCAGCCCTAATTGTATACCACCTATTCGATGCCCACAGTGAAGGATCTCAGACTGTTATCATAGAACCAGGGATTACACTAAATAACCCAAAGCTTTTACATATAAATCACTGTTGATGTGCAGCAACAAGTTGCAAGACATTTGCCAACTTCACACAGCCAAAAACATGCAGCATTCTTTCTGAGCCTGTACATTAGCCGTTTGAGGATCTGAAGTGATGAATGGATGTGATGTTCGTATAACAGTCATCACTTCGCAAGAGATTAGGCATACTTTCCCACTTTGTCATGCACTAAATCTCTGTACTTTTTCCCAGGAGAGGTGGATGAGGCCTCTTTTGAAGTTGGATGTGTATTGAGGCACTCAAAGAGCACCATTGAGATGCATACTATCAGCATCTCCACCACTCCACACTGTCACCTCCTATTCTTTTTATTTTATTTATTTTTTCAATGCATGCCAGAGGACATGCCTCCAACTCTCTTGTCTCAAGTTTCGTTCTTCAAAAGCACACCAGTAATGTGTAGCCGTCATGTCTGCCATAGAGCTTTCTAGTAAACCACTTTATTAAACAGAGCTGATGTGTGGAACACAAGTGCGTTCTTGCGAAATATATTTTTTTGTCTGGGTGTATGAATGTGTGTGGGTTTGCATACAGTATGCTTGCGTTGAATTACATTAAGGGCTGGCTATCGTTCAAAAATGTTCGATACCGATACCAATACCGTGACTTTGATACCAGTTCCTAAACAATATTTTTTTCTTACTTATCTAAGTGCTACTTTTTATAAAACAAAACGAAAATGCAAAATCAGATCTTTTTATGTGTTTTTTAGCTCCTACTACGTGAGCCCCGTCTCTGTGTAATGTCAAGTTTTTTTCCTGCGCGTCTCTGTGACTTGTAACTTTAGACAGCCAATCACAAACATTATTAGATCTTGGTAGAAGCATGCTGCATGCTTATTGGCTCACTGACGCTGATGAGATTGACTCCTTATGTAGTCTATTGAAATTCAGTATTGAATGACGAGGCTTTTTTTTTTTTTTTGATGAGGATTTTTCGATACTCGATACTTCAGTGGTAATTTTAATTTGGTCGGTGCTGCCTAAATGTATTGAATTCGGTACCCAGTCCTAGATACATAGGGGGCATTCGTGACAGCGAGTGTGAAGTCCTACTTGTATAATCTCTTTAGGCTGACGGCAACGAGTTGTGATTGCATTCTTGTATCGCCGGCTTTGTTTATAGGTGCGTTTTCAACGATCCCACCGCGTGAATGCAGCCCTTGTAAATCCCTGGCTGTAGGGCCTCTCTGATTGTACAAAGGCCCGCGGATTAAGCAGGGAGCCTGTGACAGTGCCAGTCAGAAGAGGGGGGAGAGGATGGCGTCCTCTACAAAGACCACTTTAATTTCAAACACGTGCCTCTGTTTGCCGCGGCCATCATGCGTGTCACCGTGGCAGCAATGTGCTCTGTTTCCAGTAGCCGTGGAAACCCTGTGTGTGTGTGCATAAACTCCAGACCTCACTGTTTCTCTGGTTCATCGCTATTGGAACGCGTGGCTGCAAATCCCACCAACCTCCCCCCCCCCCCCCCCCCCCATTCAAAGAAAACACCATCAGCTCATTCTTTCATTCTCGCACAGGTTGTCCTTGAATTCCTGCTCCTGTTTCTGTGCAAGTTTCAGCCTGGCACTGTGCCTGTCCCTCTCTGTCTTGAATAAGCTCTCTGTTTGGATTGAAGGCTGAAATCAATCTGCTGTTTCCGCCAAGCAGCTGACACTTAGGCCCTTTTGTTTTTGGCCAGTAGAGTGGGGGAATTTCACTGAGCCGTTCTAAAAAAGCACACTAACCTTGCACAATTAAGTGTTCTGTCCTCCTCTCATCTTTCCCTTGTCATGTCTTGCTGCCGCCCACCTTTCCTGCTCTTCTTGATATTTCCCTTTTCTGGCCTTAGACAGTCGAGGAGAGATAGTATTTCAACTCAGTGAGGAAAGGATAAACAGCAGCAGGTTGGCCCTGAGGCGTGGCACACCTCTCTACCCCTTCACACAACAACAATAGATATGTTGCGTAAGACCAAAAACAACACACACTCCACCTCCAGCATGGCGCAGAAAATCTGCTCTTTGATTTTGAGGTTGTTTTCACACCTATAACACTTCCTGTTCTCAGAAATAAAAGAGCGCCACATTTATAACATCTAGGGGTTTTCTCATTTTGCTTTAGTGTTTCTTAATATTTTAGAAGAAGGCAATCAATCTGAGCAGCTGACAGACAGCAAGTGAAGGAGAGGGCGGTCCTGATGAGAGAGAGATGATGATGGTTGTTACACACACAACGAGCGACATATGGTCATAATAGGTTATGGATTTGAAAGTTATCGTCCCTCAAATCATATAAAAGTCCATAAATGTTGTCAAAATTTGCCGGCTAGTAAATGCACGTTGCTTTGGTTCACTTCCTATATTTGGTTCGGATCGGATTCTCACCTGAAGTGCACCAAACTCTAGTTCACTTGGAAGTGAACCGAGACCGCCGTTTTCAAGCGGACCAGAGTTCAGTTGTTTGGTCCTCACCAGAGTTCAAATGAGCTTTCACACCTCCCCAAACCAACCGGACTATCTGACGCTCCAGGGTTTGCTTTAAACAGACCAAACAGCTCAGGTGTGAAAGCAACCTGAGATTCATATTTTTGGAAATTATACATATAAAAGAAAGAAGCACAGGCTGAGGATGAGTTTTGATGTAATCACAAATGCAAACTCCACCCAGTGTAACTGTGCAGGGGGAAAGTCCAGGTGCCGAGATGAGCCAACGCTCTTACCTGCTGGCCCAATCATGAGCAGCTCTGCCACTGGCACTCTCGGGTCCACATACTTCCCAGTAAACACTGCCAGAATTCCTACATGCTGAACAATGTTAGAGCTAGCCAAACAGAGACAAGTTAAAATGTCTTGTAGTAGCCTGGATGTTGAGCAATCTCTCCAAAAGCCCTAACCTGAGCATTTCTGATTACTATTCTCCTCTGGTATGCTGCTCTGGCCGCTCTCATCTCACCACCAGCAAGATGCAAGATTTATCGCATTTAATCACATCAGCATATTACAGCATGCTTGTTGAGAGAGAGAGAGAGAGAGAGATTAATGAATTCTGAGCATAACTCCTTACTTACACTTAGCTGGGCTCATTAGTGTATCATTGACTGGTTGGATGGCACAGTACATTGTGGGTAATGTCAAGAAGTTAAGAGAAGCTAGGACTACTTATTTTTATTAGTATAAATATGTTATAATTAGAGCAGGATGTTGCATAAGTAACGATCATTATTTACTAGCGATTAATTTGCTGAATAATCGTCAGTGTCCAAAAATATTGAACAATGGCTGTCACACTTTCCTACATTTTTACATTGTCCTTCATTCCTAAGTCTGGACATTGCTTGTTTTGTTCAAAAACCCTAAATATATTCAATTTACAGTGATATGTAAATGAAAAAGCAGCAACTCCTCACATTTAAGAAGCTGCTACCAGCTAATCCTTTGGCTAATCCTTACTTTATACATTTGTAAATGCTTAATAAGTTATGAAATTGTTGTCAATTCATTTTCTGTTAAGTGACAAATCATTTATTTAACTAATTGTTTCAGCTATACTATTGCATTACTGCAAGTGTTAACAAGGCTAAGAGCAGCTCTGTGAGGCTGTGTGGCAGGTAATGTTTATGTATGTATATGTTAACCTTGTTAATTAGCACTAAACAAACACTAAAAGCACTAAACATTGCAAATATTTGGCAATTAAACCAAAGTATTGGACAAAGTAAAAGTTTGACGTGATGATGATGCTAGATGGAAAGTGAAAGTGAAAGTTTTTACAATGCATCCCTAGGGGGACATGAATGTCTTTACCAAACTTCATGGCAATCAATCCGATAGTTGTTAGCTGCTAGCGTGGCTAAAAAATGTTTAATCAAGCAAATGGTCCCCTTAGCTGTTAAGTGTATTTTTGTTAAAAGCTCATCTAATTCACCAGCTCAGAATGAGAATTGTTCACACTTGTCACGAACAAATCTTTTAGCCAACGTTGCTTTGATTTTCTCACTTTTGTTTAAATTGTATCAAGTCAGATCGTAGCACCACTAGATACTGTGCGAGGCCCTTGCTACTTGTATGACAGGAGCTCAAAATTTGATTGATGAACATGTGGTGGCCAAGTGCAATCCAGCTGTGTCCTGGCTCCGTTTCCTCACTGCAGATATTTGCTCACCGGTGATGGGTTTGCTCAAAGCCTTTTACATCCAGCGGTTTTAATTGGAAGCTAGGCGGCACAACTGCAGACAGATAGCATCTCTGCTCCTGTGATGTTGTGAAGCTCTGCACTCATCCATCGCCAACCAGTGGCAGCGTGGCTGCACCCCGCGCAACCTTAAGAAAATAAACACATCTTTTTTTGGATACAGTTACACACAATTTTATCCGCCTGTGTTTTCTTTGCAGATAAGGTTTTGCAAACTTGTGATGTGGTTAGTACTTGTCCTATCACTGTTAATTTTCCATGCTATAAGTGGGAGTAATGATGAGAAGCACATGATGTTTGCATGATGTTTCACCCGCCCACCTGATGTTATTTTTGTACATTTTGATCAGTTAGTGGGTGGAACATTGTCAAGTCAAATCGCCCAGTTTTTCTTACTTGCCAGTACCTACATTATCTTAAATTTGTAATTACCTGCTAATCATGTAGTACAATTTGCACTCTGCCACAGCCCACTACATCGCACCCCTTTTTTTCGTATTTGTTTTTTCTTGGTGTTGTAATCTGTGTTATCACGCTGTGCTCGATCACAATCCAGAGAGCGAGACAAAAAGAGTGAGAGCAACTTCAGGGAACAGTAGCCCACCGTCAATTCATGCCCCGTTAATAAAATCCATTCACACATACCAGACACCTCGGTGCGCACAGTTGCAGATTCCATCTACCATCAGCACCACCATGTCAGATGACACTGTCAGATGACCTTTATGCACGCTGATCCTTCATATAAAAAGGTATTTATGTCGCTCGGTGGTGTTTGACAGAGTACCAGCAGGATTAAAGCAGCCTTGCAGTGAAAAGACTTTGATCAGCTCTCTCCTCCTCCTCTCCGAACCCTCAGCGTCATGCTGACTTACATATCCCGAAGCTGAAACCGCTCTTTGTTTCCCCTCCACCTGCCCACTGGGCCGAGTCGGCGTACTCATTAGTGGGTGAAGGAATAAGGTGTAGTAGCTTATCTCCGCTGAGGTTGCCTAATGAGGAGTCTCGCTAAAGAAGGTTGGGTGTTGGTGGTTTTTCAGTCCTTTCGTTGCTCATTGTCAGTGACCCAGAGAAAAGGTGGTGTAACTGAAAGGTGCTGGCCAATTTCTCTCCAAGCCTCCCACCTACACAAAACTTCTCTATATGGATAGGACCGTTTAACCGCTAGCCGACAATATGAATTTTGACAGATTAATACTATCTGTTAAAAACAATATATTTATATTTTTTTATGTGATTATAAATGTTAGTCTATACCATCTATTTTTATAACTGCTAGTTAACTTGCTTTGCGTTTAAAGCTCTCTGCTGCACGGCACCCACAGCAGAGAGCAACGTGACACATACCACTGTATCGATGAGGACTGGCGGGTTACATCGGCCGTCCTACACACAGAGTGTGCTGGGCAGACACACAGCTGACAACCTCGCAGGTGAATGCTGTGGAGATGGGCTCGGACACATGCTCCGCGGACAGCTGCAGACTTTTGTCGGTCGCACAGACGGTTAACAAGGGTCCTATCAGAAACAAAAATCTAAATTAGCATCCCTGCTTCCCTACTTGACATCTGTACTGTAGTCAGTCAGGACTGGGCAACATAAAATGGTGCCATTTTCTATTATTGTAACTCTTTGAGTTCATCTTATACTCTTCCAATTGGACGTTAGGTTTTCAGGTACAGTTACTGAGAGTAATAAAGTTCTTTGACCTAACTATGCAGTAATTCCATTGATACTCAAGTCGGCCTGCATTGTAACAATGAGGCACAGAGGTGATCTTATCAAGCTAAGTCAAAGATTAAAATTGCTGAACCAACCGAGTGACTGGATTAAGAGATGGTGTTGAGGTGCTCTTGTGTGAGACACTCAATCCCCGACTTTTTCAAGGCTAGGGTATGTTTAAAAGATGACCACACTCGGAAGGCGCGTGGGGATAACGGCACACACTTTCAGACCATCACTGCATGAAGTGGGCATGCTCACAGATTTTTGGTTTTGGAAGGTTACAAAAATCGTCAGACATAGCCTCCCCAATTCTTACGTGAGAAAGAAGTGGGGGTAAGGGGTTTCAGACACTGTTCAACCATCCAACAAGCACTTTGGTTGAAGCATACTGTATACTATATTATATACTATAATCTTAGTTTCTCACACTTGTACATTTTTTTATGTGTGTTCAAGCCAAGCTTACGCTTCTCAGAGCAGAGCTCATTATTTTCTGTTTGTATAAAAAAAACATCTAAGAGTTTGTGTTTATTTTGAATATATTTAAAAAAATGGATAGGAGAGATTTTAAAACCGCTATTTGTAAAGCATGTTTTATCTTCTTTTTATTTACTCATTCATTTGCATTATCTCCTATTGGTTTTCTTAGAGAATGTTGTCAGCTGTGCTGTTAAAAAGAGGATCTTGTCTACTGCTAATTATGGTGGTCATTGCCGTCTTGCAGGAAAACGCAACGCTTTAGGTGTGGGGGACATAAAATCTGTGAAAATCAGTTCAAACACAGCTGTACACAGGAAAGCCCTGTCAATCATCTATGACAAAACACATGCCCTCCACCCTGAATTTGAGTTGCTCCCCTCAGGGCGACGCAAAGAAAAAATTATCTACAAGGGTTCTTTTATCCCAATTGCAATTAATGTGGTCAACAAACTACACTAAACTTAAATATGAGAGTGTATGCTGTACACCATGAGTATGAATGCAGTGACGTTTTCATCTTGTGGACAGGTTTTGTGTTTATATTTTCCTTGGTGAGACCAAAGACAATTTTCTTGCCTCTGCTGGACAACAAAGTTTATTCTATTCTATTTTTTCTGTGAAAATCTGTAAAATCTTGAAACAATGAACCAACCAGTGTAACCTGTAGACACCTAATACACAACTGATCAACATAATACTGTCTCTCCACAGGTATGCCATCATGTGTGGGATTATGGCAGAATATGACACAGTGCAGAACAAGATAAAGAACGGGTACATCTTTAAGGTGAGTTGTTGTCTAAAACGGCCCCGTATGTTGTGTCTGGGAGGGTTCTGAAACGGATTGTGACTACTTGCACTATTATGTGTATAAATTGTTTATATACATGTCGAACACTTACTTCTCCCATGTACTCAGTGTAGAGGGGAATGACTCGTATCACTTAAGCCAGTAAGCCACGCCTACAGCCATTGAATTGCATAAGATCGGGGAGTGTGGAACAACGGCACGTAGTATTTTATCTTCTGTCAGCAGCTTCCCCCAAAACACTGTGTGCCTGCAAAACTCTTGACAGGTGAAAGAGAAAGCCATAGAGCGCTGGAGCCGGACAGGGAAGATATGAAGGAAAAAAACAACAACCACCTGAATCTGAGATAGGGAGAATGGGAAAAGAACGAGGGAGGGAGGGTGTGTGTGACAGCCAGGAGTGTGTGGTCGCTCGGCGAGATCGCGTGTGTGAGAGGTGTTTTTGAAATACTTGTGGGTTGGTGAAGCAGGACAGATCAGGTCAGAACAGAAGGCAGTGGAAATAGCAGCCGTGTCATGAATCAACAGTGTAAATCTTCTCCCTGTCTGTCTGTGTGTCTGCCTCTCCTCCCAGGATCATCTGGATAAAGCCATTGAGCTGAAGCCACAAGACCCCATGTCCTACTACCTGATGGGCCGCTGGTGCTACGCTGTATGTGACCCTCCCGACACACTGCGCACAGCACATATATCTCTCCCATCTCTCCCCACATACACACACAGTAATTTATGGAGGCTGACATGTCTGCGTGGCCTCCCTCCTCTCTTTTGCTAACCCACCCATAGCTTCCCCTCATTCATTCCCACTGTTTAGGTTTCCCTGAGGTTTGTTTTTCTTTGACGACCATGTCTTGTCTGTCAATCATTCTATCACTAACACTTTTTTGGAAAAGTAGTTGTGATGACTAACTTAAGTTAACTAAGTAACTTAAGTTCTCAACTATTAAATCAGTCGCCAACTATTTTGATAATCAATTATTTACATTTAAATTTTTTTTTATGAAAAAAAAGGAAAAATTCTTTAATTTCAGCGTCTTAAATGTGAACATGTTCTAGTTTCTTCTCTCCTCTGTGCCAGTAAAGTGAACATATTTTGAGTTGTATACAAAACAAGACATTTGAGGACGTCATCTTGGGCTTTGGGAAACACGGATTGACATTTTCGAAGAAATTGTGTTTTTCTGGCCTGGAATACAGTAGTTCAGAAAAAAATATATGTAACTAAACTGGCTAGAAAATGTATCCAATAGAATACCCACATAATTCATTAACTTTGTATCTATTCTAAGTGTTTTTATGCAATTTCTTTCACTGTTGGTTGCTCCCAGATGTAATTGTGTTTAACAGACAAAAAGGAAAAACCTCCACATTACATCAATATCTCAATAGACAGCAGCAAAATGCCTAAGCAAGATCTGATGAGAAATTCAAATTAGGTTAAACATAGATGTTAACAAATGTTGATTGTGGAATTTCCATCATGTCACTGAAAAGTTGTTGATTTTATTTTGGAAACCTGAGAGAACGTTGACCCTTTTTGGAAGTTTTAAGGAACTGTTTTAGTAAAAGATGTGTTTGAAGCTGATGGCTATTCACAACAGCTCATTAGTAGGGCTGGTTATTGTTAAAAAAAAGAGTTACCGATACCAATGCCGCGACTTCAATACCGGTTCCTAAATGATCCTTTTTTCAATACCAATTTTATAAAACAAAAACAAATTACAACATTACAGCACAAATCTTTTTTCTTTTTTTTTTATTCAGGTCTATGTGAGCCCAGTCTCTGTGCGTAACGTAGAGTTTTCCCTGCATGCCTCTACAATGTGTGACACTAAACAGCCAATCACAAGCATTATTAGATCTTGGTAGAAGCATGCTGCATGCTTATTGGCTCACTGACGCTGATGAGATTTACTCCTTAGGTATTGAAATTTCGGGATTGAATGACAAGGCATTTCTAGATGCTCGATATTTTAGAGGCAATTCAGTTGGTGCCTAAAAAGCATTGAATTCGGTTGGCAGCCCTACTCATTAGTGATGTCTAGTGAGTTATTGAACTTCCCTTGGAAATCTTCCAGTGGCTTTACTTGTCACCTTGCTCAAGGATGACCGTGACAACCCCTGTTGGGTGTGATTACAGGTGCTCAAAAGCACCCTTCTAACCACACCCAACCACACCAAGCATGTGAAAAAGGTTTAAAGGTTTTAACCAGAGAGGGCAGTGATACACTGCTTTTCAGCCTGATGTTAAGTTACTCTTAAGCCCCATCCAGACGAAGATGTATTTCAATGCAAACGCACATCTTTTGCATCGTAAATCCCATAATAAATCCCTGCTCTTACTTTTTCCCATTGTTGTTCTCCAAAGTATTTTCTGTATTTTCAACTTATACATCCATGATTTTCAACTGCAGAGTAAAGTCAAACAATCTGCTTCCTGTTTACACTGGCACGTGCTAGGCCAGTGTGTGTGAATGGTCATGTCATATGCATTGTCAGATGTATTAATATGGACAGAGATTAGTTCTGATACGGAGCTAAAACACTTGTGTGTTAAAAATGTAAATGCAATAGTGTGGTGTAGCCTCCAAACTATTCCAAAGAATTGTCTTTTGAGTTGAGGTGTTGGATTATTTTGCAGGTGGCTCAGTTGTCATGGATTGAGAGGAAAGTTGCTGCAACATTATTTGGAGAGCCTCCAAGTGCCACTGTTGAAGATGCACTGAAAAACTTTCTTAAGGTACAGTGACTCATGCTGCGATCATTCTCCTCTTTGCATACATTCGACTTTGTAAGGTGAGAGTACGCTAGAGTGAACTAGTGTGTGCAGCGTGCATACAGCAAGTGTTCACAACTGTTTCACTGATATTTCTTATTGGTTATTGTTTTTATTTCCATACGGTTTAATTAATTGCATCTTCTCCCCTGAGCTGCTGATTAATGAAACATGTCACATACGGTGTCCTGTAGTGCTGGGCGATATGCAAAAAATCAAATATCACGATATTCAATTGGTGCTTTAACAAAATGTTATTTATACAATGAGATTTTTGATAAATTATCATCAGACATGTCAATTTAATGTCCATCCATCCATCTTCGTCCGCTTATCCGGTGTCAGGTCGCGGGGGGAGCAGCTCCAACAGGGGACCCCAAACTTCCCTTTCCCGAGCCATTAACTAGCTCTGACTGGGGGATCCCAAGGTGTTCCCAGGCCAGGTTAGAGATCCCTCCACCTAGTCCTGGGTCTTCCCCGAGACCTCCTCCCAGCTGGACGTGCCTGGAACACCTCCCTAGGGAGGCGCCTAGGGGGCATCCTTACCAGATGCCCGAACCACCTCTACTGGCTCCTTTCGACACGAAGGAGCAGCGGCTCTACTCCGAGCTCCTCACGGATGACTGAGCTTCTCACCCTATCTCTAAGGGAGACGCCAGCCACCCTCCTGAGGAATCCCATTTTGGCTGCTTGTACCCTGGATCTCATTCTTTCTGTCATGACCCAGCCTTCATGACCATAGGTGAGGGTAGGAACGAAAACTGACTGGTAGATCGAGAGCTTTGCCTTCTGGCTCAGCTCTCTTTTCGTCACAACAGTGCGATAAATTGAATGCAATACTGCCCCTGCTGCGCACTGTACACAGCTTGGATGGTTCCCCGCTTCCCCCTCCTGAGGTGGCGAACGGTTTTCCAGAAGCACCTTGGTGCCGACCAAAAGTCCTTCTCCATGTCTTCTCCGAACTTCTCCCACACCCGCTGCTTTGCCTCTTTCACGGCAGAGGCTGCTGCCCTTCGGGCCCTTCGGTACCTTGCAACTGCCTCTGGAGTCCTCTGGGATAACATATCCTGGAAAGACTCCTTCAGTCGGACGTCTTCCCTGACCACCGGTGTCCACCACGGTGTTCGTGGGTTACCGCCCCTTGAGGCACCTAAGACCGCAGCTCCCTGCCGCAGCTTCAGCAATGGAAACTTTGAACATTGTCCACTCAGGTTCAATGCCCCCAGCCTCCAGAGGGATGCACGAAAAGCTCCACCAGACAGGGGCCTCCTCCTGACATTCCCAAATTACCTGCACCACCCGTTTGGGCTTAGCAGGTCTGTCCAGAGTCTTCCCCCACCTCCTGACCCTGACCTCCTGACCCTGACCCAACTCACCACCAGATGGTGATTGGTTGACAGCTCCGCCCCTCACCCGAGTGTCCAAAACATACGGCCTCAGATCAGATGAAACAATTATAAAATCGATCATTGACCTTCGGCCTAGGGTGCTCTGGTACCAAGTACACTTATGAGCATCCCTATGTTCGAACGGTGTTTGTTATAGACAATCCATGACTAGCACAGAAGTCCAACAACAGACAACCACTCTGGTTTAGATCAGTGAGGCCATTCCTCCCAATCACACCTCTCAATGTATCTTCATCATTGCCCACGTGCATGTTGAACTCCCCCAGCAGAACTATTGAGTCCCCCACCGCAGCCCCATACAGGACTCCATTCAAGGTCTCCAAGAAGGCCGAATACTCCGAACTTTTGTTTTGGTGCATATGCACCCCCCACCCCACACACACACACACACACACACACAACCCACAGGCGTAGGGAGGCGACCCTCTCGTCCACCGGGGTAAACTTCAACGTAGCGGCGCTCAGCCGGGGGCTTGTGAGTATCACACCCTGGGCAACTCCGGAGAAGAAAAGAGTCCAACCCCTATCCAGGAGTATGGTTCCAGAACCGAGACTGTGCGTAGAGGTAAGCCCCACCAGATCCAACTGGTAGCGCTCCACCTCCCACACAAGTTCCGGCTCCTTCCCCCACAGAGAGGTGACATTCCACGTCCCCACAGCCAGCCTCTGCCTCCCGTGTCTGGTCTGTCGAGGCCCCTGACCTTCACCGCCACCCATATGGCAGCACACCCGACCCCAGTGGTTCCTCCCACAGGTGGTGGGCCCATGGGATGGAGAGAGAGGTGCCACGTAGCTTTTTCGGGCTGTGCCCAGCCGGGCTCTGTGGCAAACCCGGCCACCAGACGCTCGCTGACGAGCCCTACATCTGGGCCTGGCTCCAGACGGGGGTCCCAGGCTTCCTCCGGGCAGGGTCTCTCTATCTCTTCCTTGTTCACTCATAGGTTTTTTTTAACCCTACCAGGAGCACAAAGCTCCAGACAACACAGCCCTCAGGTTCATAGGGACACATATACCTCTCCACCACGATAAGGTGATGGTTCCTGGAGAGGTGAATTTAATGTGTAAGTGGGTAAAGGCAAATAATATAACAGCTAGAACAGTCTAAGTTCAGAAAAGTACATCACTTTTTTAAAAGACAACATTTACCATATTGACGACATCTAGTCTCATATTACAATATCAATATAATATTGATATATTGCCTAGCCCTAGTGTCCTGTTTGTTTAGCATTCATTTGCAACTTGCCTCCAGGTCACTCCTGTACCCAGTTTTCAAAAATGCTCTGTATTTAATATGGCTTAATCTGTGTTTCCACATTTCAAAGGTTTGTATAGTAGAGAAATTAATTTTGCTTCTTGCCAAGTTTCCTGTTCAGGCCTCTTCCTCCTCATGTCTACATCAATATTATTTGTGTTCCCTGTTCAAACATGCCACCCGTGACCTGGAGGAGAGCCTCCAGTGAGGCTGAGGCCTCCAACCTGTGGTCATCTGTACCTGAGGGGAAAGAGAGGCAATGCAATGAGTCAAGCCAAATGTTGTTCTAGGCCTTTGTAATGGTACAGGAAGAACTGTTTTCTTTTTGCAATGCCGACATGCTATCTAAAATCACACCCTGGGACGGCATTATGCTGCGGTTGTTTGGTTTAGTGTAGTCTCGCTTTGCCAGACCTACCTCCACACACTGCAGGACGGAGGAGGGTCTGGCATTCCGGGATGGGAGAAAAACGTGCTCTGGTTTATTGGCATTTCTTTAAACCAATCACAGTTGTCTTGGGCGGCGCTTAGCTCCGCACAGAGCCGCTGTTAAATAGTTGTGCAAGAGAAAACTCAGATTGGACAGACAGTCTAGCTAGCTGTCTGGATTTACCCTGCAGAAATCTGAGGAGCAGTTAACCATAAGGCGTTTTCCCACCGGATAGTACTTGTACTTTTTAGGGGAAAAGTACACTTCTAAGCAGTTCTAAGAACTACTCTTCCCCCAAAATCTTTTTTGCCATTTGCATTCCCGCCAGCCAAGTGACCACAGGGACTGGTAGGAGGGGTAAGGGAGTGACGCAAGCACCGCAACGGTCTTTATAACATCGTCACTAGACCTTAGCGCCACATACAACAACAAAGCAGCATGATGGAGGAGAACATCAGAATGTTCCTGTTGTGCCTTGCTGGGATCCTCATAACGGAGTTTGAACGGCAGCGTTTAAAGACTAGGCTGGAGTACATAACAGAGAAACACAGACAATAAACAAGTCTCCCGAAGAGAAACGGGTATCTCTCTCTCTCTGCCTGTGGCTGTGTGTGTGGTGCATGTGTGTGTGACGGCGGACCAGGCACTTGTGGAGTTTAACGGCAAAAAGGCAGTTAACCACACGTTCCCGTTAATCTTATGATGGACATGTGTTGTGATATTTAAACAAACAATCCCTCAATGGCGAATTAAAAGCCTCTTATTTACGAGACCGTTCTGAGAGTCCGCTAGTTTACAGCGGGGCGTCCCAGGATGACAGGCCGACCGGCGAACAAGTGATCCCGGCCGCCACCAGCTGGCTGTCCCTTCACTTTATGGAGCTTCTCAACTCCGAAAACTTTGAAGCAAAAATACGCCAAAAAAAGTATGAACTATATACTAAATCTAATGTAGGCTATATATGTCATAATTTAAACAAGTCTCCCGAAGAAAAACGGGTCTCTCTCTCTCTCTCTCTCTCTCTCTCTCTCTCTCTCTCTCTCTCACTCTCTCTCTCTCTCTCTCTCACTCTCTCTCTGTGGCCGTGTGTGTGTGTGTGTGTGTGTGTGTGACAGCAGACCAGGCGCTTGTGGAGTTTAACGGCAAAAAGGCAGTTAACCACACGTTCCCGTTAATCTTATGATGGACATGTGTTGTGATATTTAAACAAACAATCCTTTAACTGCAAATTAAAAGCCTCTTATTTACGGACCAGTCTGAGAGACCGACCAGTTTACAGCGGGGCGTCCCAGGATGACAGGCCGACCGGCAAACAAGTGATCCCGGCCGCCACCAGCTGGCTGTCCCATCACTTTATGGAGCTTCTCTACTCCAATTCGGCAACGATTTTCGGAAGACTGCCTATATTCGCAATCTAAACAGTTCATTTCTCGCCTAAAACGTTGTCAGAAGTGACTTTAATGATGAATAAGATGGTGAAAATGGTTAAAAATGTCCCGCTGTTGCTCTGTCTGCAAGTACAGACGGTGCACTGCAAGATCTGGGTTGGCATCCGGGACTTATAATTTTGACCAATCAAGTAGACCTAGGTAAAGGGAAAAGACCCTGTTCTGAAGTAGGAGCTAAAAAAGTCCCGAAATACGGCCAGAGGAACTAAGAAATCCCCAAATTTGTCCGGTGGTAACACGACGAAAAAAGTGTTCTAGGAACGTTTTAGTTCTAGGAACTGCAAAAGTCCCTCCGGTGGGAAAACGCCTATAGTCCTCATAAATCCACCGGAGTTTAAGGGCGTTTTCACACATGAAAGTCCGAACCAAGGTGCGGACCAAGGTTCATGTTTGTATACATTTGATCCGGTAAGTTTTGGTTTCACACTGCAGTTATGCAAGCACACTAAAGATCTATACGTGACAAAACTACGTCCTGTCATCATCACATACGTGAGCTGCGTCTCCTGATACTTATTATTGATTGGTTTGTAGACAGGCTCTCGTATCCTCTCTCTGTGTTTGGAGGTTTTCCAGCTGACTGCTGCTTTCCCCTACTGCCGCGGCTCTTTTTGTTTTGTTGTGATGTTGAGAAGACGGGGGAACTTTCTTTCTGGAGCATTTATTCAGAGACAAACGGAAACCTACACTGTACATCTACTACCACTTAACAAGTAAACTGCTGATGTAGGCCTATTCTCAGCTCTGATAGCCGACAGCTGTCTGCTCTGAGCGCATTCACCGCCACACACTCTCTCATGTACACAATAAGCACAGAAGCTCTGGCAGGCTCTCCCCGTGTTACAAGACCGGGGAAGGTCTGCCAGAGCTTCTTATATTTGGTCCAAAAGTCCGAACCATCCAAAAAATGCTTTCACACCATAAACGGACCGGACCATGGTTCAGTTTGGTCCGGACCGAGATCACATCTTTTTATCGGACCAAAATTTGGTCTTTTGATCCGGACCGTGTTCCGGGGCACCTTTCACACCTGAAATTTTGGTTCGGACCAAACTGAAAAGTCCGAAAGTCCGGACCAAATGAGGTATGTGTGAAAACACCCTAAAATTCCAAGGAAACGGACATACATGCATTCGGCAGAATTTCCTGCGACACCGGAGCAATCCCGGAAGTGGAACGTCAAGGATAAAGACTAGGTTTAGTGTAAATAAGCAAAGCCGGACTAATGGCTGGTCTTCTTCACGGCAGTATTGCGGAATCTCTGTGTAAAAGAGGCTGTATTGGTATATGTATTATAAGAAGAGATTCATTGTCTTTAAAAGCTAAAAGAAAACTCTTTTTTTTTTTATCAGGTTGAGGAGATCCAGCCAGGATATTCCAAACCTAACTATGTGTTTCTAGCTAAGGTCAGTACCAGAAACTTTCATTGCCATTGTTTGTTTTGGGACAACACTGCTCTGTTCTGTGGGATCCTACTGAGACTAAGCAAGGCACTGAGGGGTTTTTGTTTCTTCTCTCTGACAGTGCTACAGAGACCTGGGGCAGAGGGACAAGGCTAGGAAGATGTGCCAAGCTGCTTCTTCAATGAATACTGTGTCCAAAGAGGTAGACCTCATCCCTGTACTATTGCAGTACTGTATTTACATCCATCTCAAAGGGTTATTCAATCTGCAAGATCCAATTTTATTTAATTGTTTTGAAGAATGTTTTTTTTTCCTCAGGATGAAGAGGCACAAAAGGAGCTGGACTTACTCTGCCCAGTGCTTGGAGTGTGACTGTGTGACTGTGTGTGTGTGTGTGTGTGTGTGTGTGTGTACAGACAGACAGACAGACAGACATACTGTACAGTGTGTATTGAGAGGCCATCATGTTAATTCACTCTGTGAGTGGAGGGATGAGTGCTGTGGCATTATATCATCAATGGGAGCAATGGGCTGCCACAGTCCGAACCATACTGTAGTTTTAAATCAGATTCATATTCTAATTATAATAAATGTTCTTATTTCACTAATTATCTGTATTAGTTTCCTTTAATTGTGGGAAAACAATATGTTCACACGTGGTTGTTCTAAATCGGTGAGACAATTAGTTTCCCCTCTCTTTAAATGATCCAGTCTATGAGGTTGATTGAGTTACAGAAATTGGAATAATCATAAGTTCAATTCAGCGTGATTGTTGGTATATATATATATATATATATATATATATATATATATATATATATATATATATATATATATATATATATATATATATATAATGTATGTATTCCCAGTCGTTCCGTGTTCGGCAGTGAGTAGCAGACATTCTCTCAGAGGTCCGATGGCTCTGATAGGGAAAGTTACTCCAGTGTGTTTCAAGGATACCAAGTTTCCTTGACAACAAAGACCTGTCGCTTTTTAGGAAAGTGACCCACAGTACTACCTGTTCCATCCTGTTTTTTTCATTTGTTGTGTTTCCTACTACACATTCAAGTGGCAATAACAAAAGCCCATCAGACAAT
Organism: Gymnocephalus cernua; assembly: GCA_023631565.1. Classification (NCBI taxonomy): domain Eukaryota; kingdom Metazoa; phylum Chordata; class Actinopteri; order Perciformes; family Percidae; genus Gymnocephalus; species Gymnocephalus cernua. Next base: position 31,698,267 of record CM042437.1, on the reverse strand, counting down.
GGCGCTCCCAAACAAAGATGTCTGAATGCTGTGGCCCGTGGGCGACCTCTCGGCCCCTTCACTCAGACGGCCGCCAGTGCTCGCCGGCTGCATCTACTCCACATGCAGCCTTTGGACTATGATTTGATCATGCAGTTAACACACACTGGTGATTATGTTCTTTATGTTGTTGACTTTGGCATCCGTCATTATTAGGGGTCCAAGCCCGAGTCTGGAAGAAACAGCGGTAGCAAAAGCTACGCCGTTCGCACAGGGCTGTGGAACCCTATTGTTTTTCTAATGATTTTCCAAATTATTATTCTTCTCCAAGTAAAACTCCCGCTACAGCCTAAACCGTACATGGTGGGCGGTTGTCCTTTTCAGGACTGGTCCAAAACTCCGCAAGGACCTCAGGCGCAACAATTGACCCGCTTCCACCACTAGGTGGCGCTATAGTAGAAAACGCACGTTTCACCCTATAACTTCCAAACCGTACATCGCACATTAAAAATACACATATCCACGAGTTCCCTGGATCCAATTGAATCTCGTGATATAGGCCACGCCCATTTCCGCCTAAACTTTTATGCGTGAAAAATCATGATTTATCAAAAACCTACTTTTTCAAACTCCTCCTAGACCGTGCGACCGATCTGCACGAAGCTTGGCAGATAGCATCTCCAGACCGATGTGACAAAAAGTTGTAAAAAGATTTTTATAGGATACAAATTACGCACAATTATTATGCACAAACAAATTTGTGTAGCTAACTATGAAAACACACACTTTGCCATATCTCAGCCAAAAAAAATGCTATCAACACGAAACGTTAGATTCTTGTTTGCCATCACCCTCTGGAGGTGCCCCACACATTTTATGAAAATTGGCCACGAGGGGGCGCTTCAAGTACAAAAGATTATATCTCACCCGATTTTTACGAAATTTGGAGGGTACCATCTGCCATGCACTGATGTGAGCCACTTTAAATTGACAGGGTAGATGAACAATGGGTCATGGACCTCACCTACCAAAAATTACACATGTGGACCACTAGGTGGCGCTGTAATGTTTTTTTGCCTTTAACTCCCACATTGCACATTAGAAAACCTTACATCCCCGTCTTCCTTGAATTAAGCTGAATCACAGGTTGTAGGCCACTAAGAAAGAAAATCTTAAGAAAATCTTTTCGCAATATTGCGCAATGCACAAAACCAACTTTTTTGAACTCGTCCTAGGCCGTGTGACCGATCTGCACGAAACCTGGTAGGTAGCACCTCCAGATAGACCTGACCAAAAGTTATAAAAAATAATTTTGCTACATTAAAGTATGCACATTTCAAGACCAAACGACTTTTCCTAGCTAGCTACTAAACACTAACTTAATCATATGTCGGCCAAATTAAATGATATCAGCAAAACATTTGAGAACCTTGTTCAAAATCCCACTACGATGCTCTTTACCAAATTTGGTGAAGATCGACAATTAGGGGGCGCTATAATACACGTTTGTTTTTTGGCAAATAACATAAACGTAACATTTAAATGGGACAATTGCAATTTCTCTGCCACAGTAAGTGCCATCAGCATGAAAATTGTGATGCTTGTTTGCCATGCCGCTCTGAGGCCTGTCTGACACCAACAACCATACCACGCTCAAAGTTGCTTAGATCACCTTTCTTTCCCATTCTGACATTCAGTTTGGAGTTCAGCAGATTGTCTTGACCAGGATCACACCCCTAAATGCATTGAAGCAGTCGCCATGTGATTGGTTGATTAGATAATTGCAGTAACGAGAAATTGAACAGGTGTTCCTAATAATCATTTAGGTGAGTGTACCTCTGTGAGATTCATGTTCCGTTTATTTATTTGTCTTTATGGTCCTACAACCTTTTTAGGGCCCGAGCGCCGACAGCGGCGAAGGCCCTATTGGAATTGAAGGAATTATTATTAGGGGTCCAAGCCCGAGGTTGCGAGAACCGGCGGTAGCGAAGCTACGCCGTTCGCACAGCAGGGCTGTGGAACCCTATTGAAATTGCAAAGTTTCTTATTATTATTATTATTATTATTATTCTTTTTCTTCCGCCTCTAAAACTGATACTGCAGCCTAAACCGTAAATGGTGGGAGGTTGCCGTTTTGAGGTCTGGTCCAAAACCCTGCAGGGACCTCGGACGAAAAAATTCAGCCACTTTCACCACTAGGTGGCGCTATAGCAGAAAAAACGCGTTTGGCCTTATAACTCCCAAACCGTACATCGCACATTAAAAATACACATATCGACGCGTTCCTTGGATCCAGCTGAATCTCGTGGTATAGGCCACGCCCATTTCCGCCTAGACTTTTATACGTGAAAAATCGCGATTTATCGTAAACATGCTTTTTCGTACTCCTCTTAGACCGTGTAACGGATCTGCATGAAACTTGGTCTCTAGCATCTATAGGCCGACCTGAGACAAAAGTATCAAAAGATTTTTTTTCGGATAAAAATTGCGTAAACTACGCACAAACAAATTTGTGTAGCTAGCAACGAAGACACAAACGTTGCCATATCTCGGCCAAAATAAATGATATCATCACAAATCTTTAGATTCTTGTTTGGAATGAGCCTCTCAGTGTCTGAAACAAATTTTAAGAAATTTGGTCAATAGGGGGCGCCAAAAGTACAAAAAGTTAATATCTCATGAACGGCTCATCCGATTTTTACGAAATTTGGAGCGTACCATCTAGGCCCACTTCTGAGGCCAGGACTACAGTGGGGTACTGATTCGTCAAAGTGGGCGTGGCCTATGGGACCCAAATGTCACCCAGGTTTATATCTACCACTTACACCAATGTGAGCAACTTCAAATTTACAGTGTAGATGTACAATGGTTTCCGGACCACAGGTACCAAATATTACAAAAGTGGACCACTAGGTGGCGCTACAATCACGTAAAACGTGTTTTTGACTATAACTCCCACAGAATACATCGCAGATGGAATATTTATAGATCCACGTGTTCCTTTTATGCATCTGAATCTGATGATATAGGAAAAGTCCATTTCTACGAAAAGAAATTTTCGCAAAATTGCGCAATGCAAAAAAAAATGTTTTCGTACTCGTCCTAGGCCGTGTGACCAATGACCACGAAACTTGGAAGATATAATCTGTATATAGAGCTGACCAAAAGTTGTCAAAAGAATTTTGCTACGGTACACCGTTCGCACTTTACAAGCAAACTAATTTGACGTGGCTAGCCACAAAACACGAACTTTGGCATATCTCGGCCAAATTATTTGATATCCGAACAAATCTTGGTACAGATCTTTGACATGCCATTCCAAGCCTCCATACAAAATGTGGTCAAAATCGGCCTTCAGGGGGCGCTATAATTAACGTGGAGGTCTTTCAGTAAATAAGTCAATGCATTTAAATGGGAATAATTTGCAATGTGAATATCTCTGCAGCAGTAAATGCCATCATCACAAAACTTGATAGTGTTGTTCGTCATGCCACCCCGTGCCTCCACACCAAATTTGGTGAAAATCCGCCGCCAGGGGGCGCTACAATTAACGTAGAGGCCTTTCGGCAAATGAGTCAATGCATTTAAATGGGAGTAATTTGCAATGTGAATATCTCGGCAGCAGTAAATGCCATCATCACGAAACTTGAGACTAATGTTCGACATGCCACTCTGCGGCTCCCCAACGGATTTGGCGACTATCGCCCTTTAGGGGGCGCTATAATCAAGGTAGAAGCGGTTTGGCCTTTTACGCAACGAAGAGGAAATTTGCAATTGCATTTCACTACGTTCTTTGGAGCTCGCGCTCGTTCAGGCGGCGGCGCTTCGGGTTCTCCTTTCGCGGGCTCCGTTTTCGCCGGGGGGGACCGGCGCACGAGGCTTGGACCCCGTTCATAACTGCTTGCAGTTCTAGTTATTCTTTCTTTCTTTCTTTCTTTCTTTCTTTCGCGCAATGAATTGCCTTTTTGAGGGGCTTAACATATTCAAAAACTCACCAAATTTGGCGGTCGCGTCAAGTCTGGTGAAAAATTACGTATTTTATGGGTTTCGGGAATAGGCGCACAAAAATGGCTCGCTAGCGCCCCCTACAAAGTTAAAAAAATTGAGCCCCTGCAGTACATTTATCGTAGACTCACGAAAGTTGGTACACATATGTAGCATGTCAGGACGTACACAAAACGCCATTGGAGCCATACCTGAAACCCAACAGGAAGTCCGCCATTTTGAATTGAATGTTCGAAATTAGTGTGATTTTGGCCATTTCCACATGTCGTACTTTAACGAACTCCTCCTAGAGATTTCATCCGATCAACTTCAAATTTGGTCTGTGCCATCTTAAGACATGATAGATGAAAAGTTGTAAAAAGAAAAACTTTTGATCATAGGGCATGGCCGTAGCGGGGCGGCCATTTTGTGCATTTCGCCATCGAAACAGGAAGTTGGTGTAACTCAAGTGTCCATTGTCCAATTGGCTCGAAACTTTTCACGATTTATAAGAGTCCAACCCTGAGGACATATACGGTCCGATATTTACTCAATGTCATAGCGCCCCCTAGTGGCAGCAGGAAGTAGGCCTAAAAGTCAAGATGCTATACTTTAACGAACTCCTCCTAGAGATTTCATCCGATGGACTTCAAATTTGGTTTGTACCATCACAACACCTTTCCAATGAAAAGTTGTTAAAAGAAAAACTTTTCGTCAGACGGCGTGGGCGTGGCGTGGCGGCCATTTTGAGCATCCTTTGATGAACAAAGAAGTTGTTGTAACTTTAGTGTACGTTGTCATATCTGCCCGAAACTTCTCACGTTTAACAACGGTCCAGGCCTGAGGACACCTACAGGCCAAAATTGACATTTCATCATAGCGCCCCCCGCTGGCGACACGAAATCTGCCTTATATGACAAACATCATCCGATTTACATGAAACTTATAATGTGTGGTCTATATGTGATACTGAGCCGCCCCATATACATTAACCACGCCCACGTACTCAGGCCACGCCCCCTTTCATAATATTTGAACTGTTTAAGGTACACCCTTGTGTGAGGTATCATTGAACTCAGCAGATAGTTCCTTCTTCATTGGTGATGGTTTGGCCCGCCCCCTATGCTTAAGCCACGCCCCTTTCATAACTGGTGACCCATTTAAGCTACACTATTGTGTAAGGTATCATTGAACTCAGCAGAGAGTTCCTTCTTCATTGGTGATGGTTTGGCCCGCCCCCTATGCTTTGGTCACGCCCCCTTTCACAAATAATGAACTGTACGACATTGAGTCTTGTGTGAGGTATCGTTGAACTCGTCAGGGAGTTCCCTTTTCATTGGTGACAATTTGCAACGTCTGATTGCCGCGCAGATGCACGGTCGCAAGGAGCGGCGTCCGCCGGTAACCCCGACGCGCGCAGAGAAGCGAGGGCCCGTCCATCGCTGCTTGCAGCTTTAATTTAACATTGAAATTACCTCACTGCAGCACAAATATTCTAATTTTTTCCTGGAAAAAGTGACGTTCATAGATTGACTGTGGACAAGAGGGTTGATGTTTTACAAGCTTTTATAGAAAACTAGAACTGCAAGCAGTTATGACGGGGTCCAAGTCACCGATGCAAGTTGCCCCCGACGCCCCGGGGAGCGCGCGAAAGCGGAACCTAAAGCCTGACGGTGTGGAGGCAAACGTCGGTAAATATCGAGAGGCGTGAGCCGCAAGGTCTGCGGTACGTTGCGATGCAAATATCCCATCAACATTGATGGAGCAAAAGGGCCCAATCTGGTCTACGTTGACTTTAGCACCCCCTAATTGCCAATCTTCCCCAAATTTGGTACAGAGCATCAAAGTGCTATGTTGCACAAGGTTCTCAAGTGTTTTGCTTATACCTTTTAAATTGGCCGACATATGATTAAGTTAGTGCTTGGTAGCTAGCTAGGATAATTTGTTTGGTCATCAAATGCGCATACTTTAGCAAAATTCTTTGGATAAGTTTTGTTCAAGCGTATCTGGAGGTGCTACGTACCAGGTTTCGTGCATATCGGCCGCACGGCCTTAGATAGTACCCTCCAAATTTGGTAAAAATTGGCCGAGCCGTTCATGAGATATAAACATTTTGTACTTGTAGCGCCCCCTACTGGCCAAATTTTGTAAAATGTGCTGGGCCCCACCAGAGGGTCATGGGAAACAAGAATCTGAAGTTGCGCGTTGATAGCATTTATTTTGGCCGAGATATGGCAAAGTTGGTGTTTTCATAGTTAGCTACATAAATTTTGGTTGTGCATAATATGCGTAATTTGTGTCCTATAACATTTCTGTTAATAACTTTTTGTCAGGTCGATCTGGAGGTCTGGAGATGCCACCTGCCAAGCAAATCGGTCACACAGCCTAGGAGGAGTTCAAAAAAGTAGGTTTTTGATAAATCGCCTAAAACCCTATATCAGGAGATTCAGTTGGATCCAGGGAATGCGTGGATATGTGTATTTTTAATGTGCGATATACGGTTTGGAAGTTATAGGGTCAAACACGTTTTTTCTGCTATAGCGCCACCTAGTGGTGGAAGTGGGTAAATTGTTGCTTCTGTTGACGTTCCAAGTAAATACCAAACAAAACAGAGCAAGCTCGCCCCTCCCCCCATGTTACCGGAACTGTCATGACTAACTGTCATTAACCCTCACCCCCTCCCCAACCATCTTGTCGGTGATTGGCTGGAAAGTGGTTTGTTGTATTTTGGTGCACAGCCTGTGCCCCTAGTGTTTGTTTGACGTTTACGACCCCCGTGTTGTCTCCCGAGTCCGGGCTTTTTCACAGTGTGTTCAGGGGGCTGGCAGCTAGCGGATCAAGGAGAGATGAGACAAAAACGAAATTGCAATGAAACCATGAAGGAACTCATAGTGCACCTTTTAAGTCCACGACAGCCACAATTTGTCACCCACAAAGTGACAAAAGTAACATTTAGATTAAGGTGTTTAAAGAAAACATGTAAATTGAGTCATTGACAGAGAACGTGGAGGGCAAGTTGTGGGTTTTTGTCGTCTGTGTTTCTCTCTGTAACAGAAATGTTGGACCAATGGCTCTGTAGTCAAACTATAGTGAACATCGCAGAGGATGCAGACCATTGCTTTGGCATGATGTGATGGCACATGCTGTACGGTTGCATTCCAGGTTGTAATATTTAAATGTGTCATTTTATTACTGTCTCCTACACTAATTATTTTACACTTGGTAATGTGATAAGTGTGATGCAATTTTAAACGTGCATATTCTATGTAAGGAAGCCATGAGGCTTTAGTTTTGTTTACTGTTGAGATTTGTTCTGACCTAAGGATTTAGAGTGATTCATTCCAATACATTTTATGTTATTGAGGCTGATGTAAATTGTAAACATTACATAAAGAATTGTTTTTATTTCTCATTTTACAGATTGTTCTACCAGCACTACGAATGTATTTTCTTTAAATGCCAAAGCTAGTACTATATTCTTCAAATCTCATACACTACATAGAGATTGTACTGTACAGTGTCAGAGTGTGTACTGAATGATTAATGGTACTGGAGTATATTATTAAATCTGTGATCCGAGGTGTCAGTTTGTCATTTGTCCTCCTTGTTTGTGTGCTCGTTAGTTTTATTGCAGTTTATGAGGAATACCCTCTCGCAATAGGTTTTGTAATCTCTTCTAACGTATAATTAAAATGTGCAGAGATTTTATTTATTTTTTGTCAGAAACTGCCTTGATCTTAATACAAAAACAAGTACAAATGTAACAAGCAGGCTCCTGCATGACTATCAATGATTGTGGAGTTTTCAGGCATCCATTCTCTTTTCCCCAGGCTGCACATTTTGTGCCAGGGCAATTGGGAATTTGTTACTGCATCAGATTCAGGCCACCAGTCTAGTCATGTTTGAGCCTTCTTTTTTTCTTCCAAGGTAGAACCACTCCAAATGAGCACAGGTGTTTGTTTATACAGTCTTTGCTTCACTGATTGTAATAGCCTCCTGTGCACTTCATTTAAAAGCATCAACTGAAACAGCTGCATAATGAACTCACATCTGTTTTTTTTTCTTAAAACTGAAGGCATCAGATAGTATGTATATCTGTGTGTGATTGCATCTAATCTCAATGTCTGTACGTTCTGGCCTAAAAGATTGGACCCCATGTTGCATTAGAATTCAGAGGCTGCAGATTTTTTTCTTCTCATGATTTCAAAAGAGCAAGTGAGAATCATGTCCACTTCACTTGCCCTGGAGTTTTCCTGGACTTATTTTTTCTCTGTGTCTTAGGCACTCCTGGACTTGCAGTGCAAACACTTCCAACCAGGGCTGGATTGAAGCATTAGGGGAAATTTGCTTATTTGCTTTCTGGCCGAGCGTTAGACGAGAATATCTATACCGCACTCATACCTGTCCTTTAAACCTAAGGCTACAGCTAGCCTGGCTCTGTCCAAATGTAAAAACATAAATAAAATAATCTGTCAACCAGCACCTATAAAGCTCACTAATGAACACATTATATGTTGTTCGTTTAATTTCTGCTCAAACCATAAATAGTGTGAAAACGACACGTTTTGTTTTGAGTATAAATAAGGTTAAATGAAAATTGTGGGTAATGTGCAAGATTAGTTCTGAGCCTTGTAATCTGGCAAATTGTAATTTTTACACGGTTTTCATATGGATTAAACAAACAAGATATAAATAAACATGTTAAATAGATTAAGGGCCCTATCTTGCACCCGGCCCAGCGCAGCACAAAGCCTGACCCAAGTGTCTTTGCTAGTTTAAGACCAACGCGGTTGTCAATTTCCCATCCAGCGCCCACGTTGTTTAAAGTGCTCATATTATGCTTTTTGGCTTTTCCCCTTTCCTTTATTGTGTTATATATATTTTTGTGCATGTTATAGGTTTAAAAAGTGAAAAAGTCCAAAGTCCCCCCCCCCAAAGGGACTTACCATCTCCATCAGAAAACACTGTTCACAAACTGCTCCAAACAGCTCTGTTGTAGTCCAGCCTTTACTTCAGAGACAAACGTGGTCACTTTGGAACACACGTTATAATGCTCGCCTAGCTGCTAGCATGGCACGCCCTCATACTCTGCTTCTGACTGGCTAGTAGTCCTTACTTAGGTACTGTCAGGACACGCCCTCATACTATGCTTCTGACTGGCTAGTAGTCCTTACCTAGCTACTGTCAGGACACGCCCTCATACTCTGCTTCTGACTGGCTAGTAGTCCTTACCTAGGTACTGTCAGGACACGCCCTCATACTCTGCTTCTGACTGGCTAGTAGTCCTTACCTAGGTACTGTCAGGACACGCCCTCATACCCTGCTCCTGACAGTCCTTACTGTACATGTGCGACTCCTAACAAAGATAGTACAGAAGTGAGATGTCTCACTCTAAAACAGAGAGCTCAACACACAGTGTGAAAAGAGGAGCTGCAGCAATGTGCAGTACAACAAATATTTGATGTGGTCTGGAAATTAAACCACATAAACCTATTCTGGTACAACCTCTAAATACAATTATGAACCTGAAAATGAGCAGAATATGAGCACTTTAAATAGCAAATGCACCTGCGCCCATGGGCGTGCTGGTCTTACAGGGAGGTGTGTTCAGGTGCATTCTGGGCTATTGTTATCTTGAGGCAGCAGGAAGTGATGGCACCATTGACCAACAAAAACCTGATCTAAAGTCAATAACGCAGCATTTCATTGTTATTTTAACAGTAGGGTTGTGACGATAACCGCATCACCGCAAATCTGACGGTGACGTGCCACTACCGCGGTGTGACATCACCGCATATTTTGTTTTACTTTTTGCTTGCGGAAGTTACAGGAGAACAGATATTGTGTGATATGAAATGTAATGAAAGCAATAATCATTATCCACCTCACACAAACTTCCTTCTCCCATTCTCTCTCTTTACTACTACTACTACTACTACTACTACAACACACCCACACACGCACGACGCCGAGTGGCTCGGAGCCCAGCAGCTGTTGGAGGAGACCGGTTCAACGGCTTGGTCAGCGACATGAACTCGTAGCGGCCGTTGGAGCTTCCGAGCACCGAGCTTCCACTGCTGCGAACGGGTTTTTAGCTTTAGGAGATGGCATTTTATCTGTTAATCCTACCGACGTAGACACTTAGACATTATGTGGTTGTCCCGCAGTGATGAATTGTCTGCAGTGCTGCGCGGGTTTTTGCCGGGTTCCGATTGTTCTCATCTCAGCTCCGCCGAGACAAAATAGACATGCCATTTGAAAAATGTTACATTTATTGTCAGAAATATGTTTTCAAAAGCATCCCTTCATACAATTTTATGTGACATATTTCCAGAGCAGGCTTATGTGCCGGGGCTGAGCCTCGGAGCAGACTGCAGAGTCGCCCTCTGCTCTCTGTCTGCTCAGCTGCTAAGACCGCCGTGCTGCGAAGCGTCTGCCCTCGGCTTTGTCAGCAAACTTTTTTTTCTCTTTACTTTATTGACAAAAGAGCCTGTGGAATAGATCGACAGAGAGGAGAGAAAGCAGAGTGGCCGTAAATGACAGCAAAACACAGTAAATAGCCTAAATACTCTCACATTGAGCTGAAATGGAAACTCTGTGCTAAGGGTTAAGCTGATGTTTTTTGGGGGTAACGCCATTCACTTTACCGGTGGTACTGACAACAGAGAAAGTCACTGTGTCTTGAGAAGCTAAAGCTATTTGTTTTATTGTTCACTTTTAACTCCCTTTACATCATCTTTTCTATCTCTCTTTCCTCTCGCTTTTCCGCACAGCGGCACTCATACGCTACTCTCCGTTACCGCTCGCTCTCCTTGCGCGACCATACGGGCACTGACGTCACTCACTTAAGGCACCCTGCCATTCTCGCTCTAACTTACGCTGCTCTCGTAAGGGGGTTGGCGGTGAACCGCCATACCACGGTGATATGTTGCTTCGTCACCGCGGTAAGAAAAACACTATACCGTCACAACCCTATTTAACAGCACATTAGTAAAATGCGCCTAGACTTATGCACAGCGCGCACACACTATTGTTACACACACAGGGACGCACAGCAGCACAAAAACATGCAAAAGATTACAAATAAAACTAGAACTGCAAGCAGTTATGAACGGGGTCCTAGCCCCGTGCGCCAGTCCCCCCCGGCTCGAGCCGCCCCCGGCGACGCCGAGAGCCGCCGAAAACGGAGCCCGCGACAGGACAACCCGAAGCGGCTCCGCGGCGAGGCAAAAGTCGGGAGATTTGACCGAGCGCGAGCTCCAAAGTCCGTAGTGAAATGCAATTGCAAATTTTCTCTTCGTTGCGTAAAAGGCCCAAACGCTTCTACTTCGATTGTAGCGCCCCCTAAAGGGCGATCGTCGCCAAATCTGGTGAAGAGCCGCGGAGTGGCATGGCGAACAATAATCTCAAGTTTTGTGATGATAGCATTTACTGCTGCAGAGACATATCCATTGCAAATTACTCCCATTTAAATGCACTGACTCATTTGCCGAAAGGCCTCTACGTTAATTGTAGCGCGCCCTGACTGCGGATTTTCACCAAATTTGGTGTGGAGACTCGGAGTGGCATGACGAACAATACCCTCAATTTTTGTGATGATAGAATTTACTGCTGCAGAGATATTTACATTGCAATTTATTCCCATTTAAATGAATTGACTTATTTGACGAAAAGCCTCTACGTTAATCATAGCGCCGCCTGACGGCCGATTTTCACCAAATTTGGTAAGGAGGCTCGGAATTGGATGATAAAGCACTTCACCAAGTTTAGTACTGATCACTAATAATTTGGCTGAGATATGTCAAAGTTCGTGTTTTGTGGCTAGCTACGACAAATTTGTTTGCTTGTAAAGTGCGATCGGTGTAACGAAGCAAAATTCTTTTGATAAATTTTGGTCAGCTCTATACACAGATGGTATCGACCAAGTTTCGTGCACATCGGTCACATGCTAGGACAAGTATGATAACTTTGTTTTGTGCATTGTGCGATTTTACGAAATAACTTCTTCATGGAAATGGGCTTGACCTGTATCATCAGCTTCACATGGATACAAGGAACAAGTGGATGTATACATTTCTTGTCTGTGATGTAGCCTGTGGGAGTTATAGGCAAAAACACGTTTTACGTCATTGTAGCGCCACCTAGTGGTCCACTTATGTAATATTTGGTATGTCAGGTCCATGTACCATTGTACATCGACACTGTAAATTTGAAGTTGCTCACATTAGTGTAAGTGGTAGATATAAACCTGGGTGCCATTTGGGTCCCATAGGCCACGCCCATTTTAACGATCAGTACCCCACTGTAGCCGTGGCCTCAGGAATGGGTCTAGATGGCAAACTCCAAATTTCATAAAAATCGGATGAGCCGTTCATGAGATATAAACTTTTTGTACTTTTGGCGCCCACTATTGACCAAATTTAGTAAAATTAGTTTTCTTGACTTAGAGGCTCATGCCAAACAAGGATCTACAGATTCGCAATGATATCATTCATTTTGGCCGAGATATGGCAACGTTTGTGTCTTCGTAGCTAGCTACACAAATTTGTTTGTGCGGAATTCACGCAATTTTAATCCGAAAAAAATTCTTTTGATAACTTTTTGTCAGGTCGGTCTATAGATGCTACGTACCAAGTTTTATGCAAATCTGTTGCACGGCCTAGGAGGAGTATGAAAAAGTAGGTTTACCCGCGATTTATCACGCAAAAAAAGTCGGGGCGGAAATGGGCGTGGCCTACATAACGAGATTCAGCTGGATCCAGGGAACACGTGGATATGTGTATTTTTATTGTACGATGTACGGTTTGAGAGTTATAAGGCCAAACGCGTTTTTTCTGCTATAGCGCCACCTAGTGGTGAAAGTGGCTGAATTTTTTTGTCCGAGGTCCCTGCAGGGTTTTGGACCAGACCTGAAAACGGCAACCTCCCACCATTTACGGTTTAGGCTGCAGTATCAGTTTTATCGGCGGAAAAATAATAATAAGAAACCGTGCAATTCCAATAGGGTTCCACAGCCCTGCTGTGCGAACGGCGTAGCTTCGCTACCGTCGATTCTCGCAGCCTCGGGCTTGGACCCCTAAATATTAGGGTGTAAATCCTCCATCATAACAGCAATGCTCCAAGGTCCAAACGCGCCTGGCTTTTAAAGGGAATGGGCGATGACACTGATTGGTTTATTGCATGTTACGCCCAAAACACACCTATGATTAATGAAGACACTAAGTACAACCCTTTAGAACCAGGCGCCCGGCACACTGACCCTTTTTTCCGCCGTCAAACTACCAAAAGTGGATTTGGACACGCCCTAAACGCACCTGCGCCAGGCGCTTCACGCCGTGCGCTTAGATCGAACTCTCCAAGTAAATAAGCATATTACCTGGAGAAAAAAGAAACTTCCTTTAAAGAGCTCCCATTATACTCCTTTTCAGCATCATCATCGTGAAAAAAAGATGGCAACTACAAAGCATGATTATTGCAGCACATACCTTGAACTGGTAAAATAAGGCTTAACATATTTTTAGACAGGATTATATATATATATATATTAGGGCTGTCAAATGATTAAAATTTTTAATCAAATTAATCAGAATTTTCAGTGGATTAATCATGATTAATCACTATTTGCAATTTTACCTGAATCCTAACCACTAACATACCTATGCGACAGTAAGTCGTGTGGTTATGACACAATCGTTAGCCTATTTTTATAAAAACGTCTGCTACGGAGCCATAACGTGAGATGCAAGGTAATGGAGCCTTTTATATATTGTCGTGTTTCTTTAGAAATAAACGATGGACAAATGAAGTCTTGAAACGCTTCAGATGTAAAGTTATTGGCTGTCAAAGTGACGTCAAAATGAATGGCAGTCAATGGGATGCAAACGGGGGGTGATGGCTTATTAGCATCAAAATGGCGCCATAGGAGGCTTCACTCTGAGGAGAGAAGCCTGGCCCCTTGATCTTCAATCAGTTGCTGATACGCCCACTTTCTTTTTAGCCAATCAGAAGTGGCCACTAACTTTTCTGAGCCAATCACAGCATGACTCTCATGTTAAGTTGTCTTTTCTGGCTTGTGCTTTGTGCATCCATGCTGCCGCCTCCACGGTTCGCCGTTTGCTCTGAGCGCAGTATGAACCCTGGCTTCGGCCGTGCATCAGTTCCGAGCGTGCTCGTAGCAGGCACTTCTGTCTCTTTGGGACGCAGTAGGCAAGTTGCTTTCGTTCTTTTTGTGTTTTTTGCTCCTTTTAGAGTGCTCTCAAACACCTGTCTACGGGCCTACACATGTAGGAAGCGATATATTTCAATCTCTGTTCTGTGCGCAGTTCTCTCTTGTCCATCGCGCTGTTTACGCTAACTCTGCTCTGCTCTATTCTAAATGGTGAATTTAGAGCTGTCGGTCTGTAGTCTAACTGTTTATCTTAGTTGCCAAATCTCAAAATTTGGACAAATTCCTGTAAACTTAACTGCTGACTAAACTAACCACCCTCTGCTGGAGCATCTATGGTTGCATTATAAGACCAAAACAAACCAGCATGGCTGCTTAATATGCACGTGAATGACGCAATCTTTATGTTCACGTCTTTATTTTTGCATTGGGTCTAAATTAGTGCCTCATATTGAAACCGAATATCAGGCTTATATGCATTAAAACTAGGGCTGTCAAATGATTAAAATTTTTAATCAAATTAATCAGAATTTTCAGTGGATTAATCATGATTAATCACTATTTGCAATTACACCTGAATCCTAACCATTTTTTTTCTGAAATGCATACCAAAAGATACTAGTGCTGTCAAGCAATTAAAATATTTAATCGCATTAATGTCATAGTTAACTCGCTATTAATCGCACATTTTTATCTATTCTAAATGTCCCTTGATTTCTTTTTGTCCCATTATATTTTCTCATTTTAATTCTCTTATCAGCATGGAAAAGTAGATTGGCTTGCTTTGTGACTGTTTTTTTATTGAAAACAACATTGTCATATACGTTATGTTCAATTTCACACTAACATTCACACTTGGATCTAATAATCTGTCACATAATGTAACGCTGTTACCTCGATGTTCCATTGCAAGTAGTACTGCAGATAGTCCTGCAGATAGTACTACAGGTAGTACTGCCTCATTTGTTTCTCTCACTGACTGTAGAGTCACTACTCGCTCGCTCTGAAGATAATCGCCGTCACGAGCCTACAAGCTACGCGGCTAGCAAGCTAAAACCGGCCGAGGCTTGTGTCTGTTTTGTTTGCGGTCTGCGAAATTACAAGACCCGCCCTTCAATCACTACTATTGGCCAGGCGTCGAAGGTAACGTAACTCCATTTGTTCAGGTCCTATCCCCTGACCAATCCACTATCCTCACCACTCGCGGTGAAATGCCTAAACCAAACCAATCAGCTGCTTCGTAGGGCGGGACATGGCGTGGCCATAGACAGTTAAAGAAGTGGACTAACAGATCCCGTTGCTCTCTCTATGCGTTACTCGTGCGTTAAAAAAATTATCGGCATTAAAATGGGTTTGCGTTAACGCCGTTAATAACGCGTTAAACTGACAGCCCTAATATATATATATATATATATACTATTTATATATATATATATATATATATATATATATATATATATATATATATATATATATATATATCCATCCTATAGGCTACCTAGCCATTTTCTCACCTTGTTCATCTTGCTCTCTCTGCCCTTCTCCCTCTCTATTCTCCTCACTCATTTG
Organism: Gymnocephalus cernua; assembly: GCA_023631565.1. Lineage (NCBI taxonomy): Eukaryota > Metazoa > Chordata > Actinopteri > Perciformes > Percidae > Gymnocephalus > Gymnocephalus cernua. The sequence continues at coordinate 31,682,570 of CM042437.1, read as the reverse complement.
TGCTGTCAACCAGAAGGCAAATGTAATCAACAGAGAATGTATCATGTAGGCTACCAAAGGTTATACATTCACCTATTTATAACATATGTGAATATAGGGTTGCTGTTCAGTGCAATGTTGCAACTGTGCAACATTAGACAAAATTGGACTCCGTGGTGAATAAGCTAGGCTAATTGAGATATAATTGCCATCATTGTGATCAGGGAATCACAGTTTGGTTCCACAAATACTACACCTGTAGCCTACTTAAACGTGTTCATTCAATTAGATATAATTTTCACTCCATTAGCCATACCTTTTTCAGTGGTTGAAAGTAGCCATACTCTGACGACCGTTCCCCAAAGTTATCTGCGCAGACTGAACAGTAGACTGAGGCGCCCACCAATCAGAGGCATAACCTACTCGTTCAGGGAATCGCTGATAGGCTGTTGACTTTACAACTGAGCTGAGCCTGTCGTCATTTATCCTATTCCACAGTAAAAATCAGGTTTGCAAAAGTAATAAGGTTTGAGCACTAAACAATTTCACAAAATCACAATGATAAACACTTTATTTTTCAGAGGTGCTGAGATGATATTTAGGGGTGCTTAAGTCTAGCTATGGCTAAAATGGTGTTGACTCCGGCCCTGCGTTGACATTTCAACGCTATTGTTCCTTCATTCCTGAGCTCCTATCAGTCGCTCTCAACAGCAGTGACCTCTGAGCGCTGCATCTGTACAATCTCGCTAACATTCATTCAGATCTCCATTCACAATCTAAGCTCAGCTATGTCGAAGTTACACAACTCCCAGTCAACAGCAGAAGGATCTTGTTGTGCTGCATGTTTTATCCCCAGCCTGTGCAGGACACAAGCTTAAATAAAGACATTCACGTTAATCTTTTTGAGACAGTCTTGACAGGTGTAAGCTGTAATGACATAGGATGTGTCTTTGCACTACTTGGTGCGATATTTCATCTTTCTCAGCAGGCTTATTCCACCACAGCACTTCTTTATAAAAGGCACCTGCGTGCAAGACGTGACATTTCTCCTGTCATGGTTATAATCAGCACATATCTCAGATAGCTACTCTTTAGCCATATTTTAGGAATATTTGCTTCCTTCTGTTGTTTCAAAGGGAAACACAACAAAAGCAATAACCCATGAAGGCTGATATTATCTGCTATTATTACTCAAGTCATTATTTCACTAGTTTGGATCAAGAGAAGTACATTTCTAGGACAACCTAGACCTCCGATGTCCCTCACCTTCTGCTCTCTGTGTGTCGCTGTTCTCAAACTCACTTTGCTTCAGGAAACAACAACACATTTTGAGCTAGCAAGCTACAAGCTGAAAATGGCAGGTTTAGAAGAATAATTTGGATCATGCAACAAGGCAGGCCTGCTTGGTTCTTTAGCAGAATGAATGTAAAGATTTACAAAGAATATGTTTACGGCATTTACGATTGCTGTGGACGAAGTACACACGGCAGATACATACGGTGTATATATATATATTCCCGTATGTATCTGTACGTGCTGGATACATCTGTATATACATCGATACATACTGATTTATCCATTTAATGTAAACAGCTCATATTACTGTATTGTGTGAACTGTCAACTTCATTGTATATTGTATGTGGTGTTTTCTTTTGCGGGGTGCAAATGTTCCACCAAAACAAGTTCCTTCCTGAGACTATTTAGCAGAGCCACCAACGCTGCGTATGGAGCTTAGCGCCGCCCAAGACAATTGTGATTGGTTTAAAGAAATGCAAACAACCCACAGAATTTTTTTTTTTTTTCTGTAGCCAGATCTTACACCCCAGTGCTGTGGAGACAGGTCTGGCAATGTGAGACTATTATCCCACTAGTCTATATCCACAGCATTCCACTTCCGGGATAGTTCAGGTGCTGCCAGAAATTCCGCCGGATATCCCTCTTTTCGGCCAGATGTCCATTACCTTCCTCTTTCTTTGTGTTGGCGTTCTAACCTCTGGTGGATTTCTGGTTAACTGCTCCTCAGATCTCTGCAGGGTAAATCCAGACAGCTAGCTAGACTATCTGTCCAATCTGAGTTTTCTGTTGCATGACTAAAACAACTTTTGAACATACATATGTTCCACCAAAACAAGTTCCTTCCAGAGGCTATTTTGCAGAGGCACCGTGGCGCTTAACACCACCCAAGACGATTGTGATTGGTTTAAAGAAATGCCAATAAACCAGAGCACGTTTTTCTCCCATCTCGGAATACTGTGTCGACTAGCCAGACCCTCCTCCACAGCGCTGTGGAGGAAGGTCAATTCGAGACTATCATCCCACTGATTCAGGCATCTTACCCATGATGACATTGTCTCTGGAGCTCATTTGTGTTTGACGACCTGTCAGCTCAGTGTGACTGCTTATTTCAGCAGAAAGGTGCAAAAAGCAAACTTTGTGTTTCCCTTCCGATTCATAAAGATTATGCTTGGCACGTTGCCACACATGACCTCATTGGCGCTACTTAGTCTTCTGATTCAATTTTGTACTTGTAGCATGGAGAGAGCCATACTGTATCAGTTATCATCTAGTGTAGTTTTATCTGAATTTGTCACGCACTCCAAAAGTAGTCTGACCGGTTGGCTGCAAGTACAGGATGTTCTGGCAAAGTGAGATAAGACGCTGTGCAGGGAAAGGGATCTCCCAAACACTTCCCTTTGGTTCCCACCTGACCTGGCAACGTGCCTTTCAGAGCATCACAATAATGAGAATGTTCTGTTATTCAACAGCAAGTGCAGAGCAAGGTTATAATAGTTTTGAAATTTCAATTACTTTTAATTTTATTTATTTTTGACTTTTGGATTTCATTTTAGTTTTAGTTAGTTTATGTTTAAATGTACACTATGTAATATTGACAGCAGGTAATAGTTACTGCAGTACAAATTCAAAATACTGGAGAGAGTCGTCTCCCCCGCCCCTCCTTCCCAGACTCGAAGTTCACATTGGTTGCCAGGCTGAGACCGGAGCATCCATCAATGTTGCTAGATGTTTGTCTCACATAGCCAGACATTACTCCACAGCACAGCGGAGCTCTGTGCCCAACTGACAGACACACTATTTTGGTTTAGAATTACAGTAGGAACCACTAAAAACACAACAACCTCGCTGTCCTCTCCACCCGACGGACACACACTTCCTCGGCTTAGAATTACGATAGGAACAGCTAAAAATAACACTAACTTGCCGTCCTTTTCCACCCAACTTAAATAAACACTTTATTGGCCTTAGAATTACGGCAACAATCGCTAAACACACTGTAAACTCAGGGTCATGTCTTCCCAATTTACAGCCCCCCTCTCTTGGCTTAAAATAACTCACTGTTGTCGGATACGGCCGCTGAACAGGCTACACATTGTAAACAGCTGTGGCCCGCTTGTCTGGTCCTCCGGTAACTTTAGTAGTTAGCAGGGTTAGCATGGCGGCGTTAGCCAGGATCACTTTACTGGCTGTGTCTCAATTGTTTTTGCGAGTAACCAACTCAGGTACTCAAGCTATATAATTCAATGGGAATAGCTACACAATTGTTGAAATGACATAAAATGCCCGTCCCTAGTAGCTGTGATAAATTAGCCTGAAGCTAATGCTTACCTGTACAGGAGGAAATTAGCTCTGTTGATCCCAAGGGGGCAGGCTTCTCTCCACAGAATGAAGTCTCATATGGCGCCATTTTAATGCTACCTGACTCTCACTCGCCGTTAGCATTCCATTGACTGCCATTCATGTTGGCGTCACTTTGACAGCGAATAACTACATCTAAAGCGTTTAAAGACTTTATTTGCCCATTGTTTATTTCTAAAGAAACACGACACGTTGCTCACGTCACATCTACGTCGGCAAGCTCAGTTTGCACCTGCGCAGTAACGCTCGAGCCTAACTGAAAAGTGCTTCTGATAGACTTCACTCGTCCAGAGCAACGGGATCTGTCGGTCCATTTTATATACTGTCTATGGTTGATCCTATTTGTTTTTGCTGCTTTCATGGCTGTACTAACGTTACAGCTGTAGCCAGTGTTGCCAGATCTCGCGAGACAAATAAGCAACCAGGCCTGTGAAAACAAGTGACTTTTTCTACGGAGCCCCCCCCCCCCCCCCCCCCCCCTATAGTTCCGGGAATAGAAAAATAAATAAACTGTGTGCACAGTTTTTACAATCCGTGGGGACGGATTTTAAACTGTGGGTACAGATTGTCAATTTACATCCATGTGAACAGATTGGTAAACTGTGCGCAGTTTTGCAAAACTGTACACACAGTATTTTTCTCCCCCCCTGAGCTTCAGAACAATTACAACAGTGTTGCATTTTTTTATGTTTTTCTGTGCTAGCATGTTGTACGAGGTCCGCATGGTGTGCACGTATTTCACACTTACATACTTTGCACAGTGCTTTTGAGTCGTCCCCCACGACAGGTTGAATCCATTCTTTTACTCCTTTCTTTTTCTCCCAGTCTTTGTTATATTTCTTCCCATATTTTGCCCACTATGTCCTGGGCATTTGTTCCTCCAAAAACTCTCCTACAGTCCAGTCACCATCAGTCGCGACCCGCGTGTATTTTCATTTAAACGTCACTCACTGACGTTTTCCTTAACAGAAAAAAAAGCAGATTGCCCTGCTCTGATTGGCTAGTACTGGGACAGAATTTACCTTCTCTGTGAGGACAATAAGCTTCCTCTTGTATGCTAAATATCAGACCTGACCTAATTTTTCTTTAGAAGGGATGATGGGCTAGACAAAATGCTGATTAAGCTGCAAAGGGGGCATCAAATACATCTAAATCAAAATGTACATTGTTTTCATAACATAAGCATTGTTTTAACTTTTTAAAACCTAACAGTTATTTAAACAAACGATCGGGGAAATAAACGCCTCTTGTCATTGATAGTGCCCACGGTGAGCTGGATGTAGATAGCTCTATCAATGAGCGCTAGCTAGCCTCCTCCGAACGAAACCGCTGAAATAAAAAAAATGCATTAAATTGAAATTGGACAAGTGTTAGCTAAGCTTTGTAAGACTTTAGGGTAGCTGTGATATACGTGCCGTGACGAAATTCACAGTGTATATATATTATAGTTATGCCGAAAGTGGAGCGGCGATCTTTCCATAGGATTGAATGGGACACATAGCTAGCAGCTGACAGCTCCTACTAAATAGACCTCTCAAATTTACAAAAATGCCTTAAATTGAAATTGGACACAAGTGTTAGCTTTGTAACACCTTAGGGTAGCTGTAATATAAGTGGCGTGACGAAATTCTAAGGCCCCGTCCACATGAAGACGTCAGGATGAAAACGCATCCGTCTTCCCTGGATTCGGCTCAAGAAAATTCACATCCACATGAATCCATCTCTAAATGACTCAACAGGGTACTTCATATGCCAGGCCTGTAGGCGGCGCTGTTACTGCTACAGAAATTAACGGAACGAAGAAGAAGAGCAGCCTTCAGTCACTTCCTTTCATAACCATAGACAGTATATAAAAGTTCATAACATGACTGTTAGCTAGTTCTCTTAGCTTAAGACATCCATGGACTAGACTTTAATAACTTACACCACTGCTCGTTATATAAAGGCCACCTAGAAAAAGAATGTAAACTTTGTTTACATTCTATCGGACATGATTGCAGCTAGCAGAGCTAGCGTTAGCGCGCTAGCTATCGCGCTAACGCTAACGCTAGCTCTGCTAGCTAACATCGGCAGTCAACAAACATCAATGATCCGATGTCTTTTTGATAATCTAGCTACACGTTTTTCTTGCGGTAGCCTTTCTACAATAAGCGGTGCTAAAAGTTACTATAATCCGTTCAAGGAGTTGATAAGCAGACAGATTAGCGAGCTAGCAGCGTTGCGTCCCTGCTAGCGCTGTCAACTGGGTTGAAGGCGGAGCTTTGAGTCCGAGGTGTGTAGGGATGACATCATCGATACGCACGTATGCGGTTTCGCCGTCCATATGAAGCCAAACGTGAGCCGGCTTTTTTTTTATTCACCCTGGGACCAGGTTTCAAAAAAGTGCGTTTACGGGCAGTGCGTTTACAGGATTCGTGTGGACAGTCGGCCCAAACGATGCAAAAGATGTGCGTTTGCATTGAAATACGTCTTCGTCTGGATGGGGCCTAAGTGTAAATATATGATAGTGTTGAGAAAATCTAAAGGACGTGTTCTTAATCTTTGAGGAAGGAGAAAAGGCCTGGGTGCAAATGAAGGATTAAGAAAATATTTAATTAAGCAAAATGATGAAAACGACATGACAAAAAGCAAATGTTACATGCAGCTGACATTGGCCTGAATCTATGTTCCTCCTTGATGAAGTCACATAAATTCAGTCACAAACAAGACAAGACAATACAATAGACTGCGAGCAGCGGACAGCAAGATGATTCCCCTTGGGATCACATGTTACTGTCTCAATCATTGTAAGTTTCAGAATTATATTTCCCTGCACCTGGAGCCGATTCTATTCCCATTGGCCCGTTGTTGGCATGATGATGTGTTGGGTGCATCTCATTGGCTTTCTTCAAAGCCTCAGATGTGATGGTCACACCTCTAGCATGCACATTGGGGGTTTCTCACAGACACAGATCAAAGACTATCATGTATTCTAATCTAGTCTCAGCACAGCAGGGTGTTTGCTTCCTGCTGTGGGACAAAAGTTTCTTTCTGTATGTTAAGTGTGTGGTTTTGACCTAATCTACCTGGGAGAGACAAAGAGAGAATAGAAACAAAAGGGTCTGCTCTGACCTCAACCAGGCTGCCATGTGTACTGAATGCATCTGAACCAAAGGTACATTGTTTTTTAAAACATCAGCATTGTCTTAACTTTTTAAAACCTAACAATAGTTATGCCGAAAGTGGAGTGGCGAACTTTCAATAGGATTGAATGGGACACATATAGTTGAGACCAGATATTTACATACACTTCCAAAAAAACACAAACACTTTTATTTCTTTACTGTCATACAATAAATCAGAGTAAACTTTTTCTGTTTTAGATCAATACATATTAACATATTTTTTGCATTTGTTAAATGTCAGAATCGAGCGAGGGAGAATTTTTATGTATTTCTTTTATCACTTTCATCAAAGTCAGAAGTATACATACACTAAGTTTATTGTGTCTTTAAACAAAAAGAAAACTGATGATTCCATTCTGAGCTTAAGAAGCTTCTGATAGGTTAATTGATTCCATTTGAGTTAATTGGTGGCACACCTGTGGATGCATATAAAGGCACACCTCAAACACAGAGCCTCTTTCTTTGACATCATGGGAAAATCAAGAGAAATCAACCAAGACATCAGGAAAAGAATTGTGGACCTCCACAAGTGTGGCTCATCCTTAGGTGCAATTTCCAGATGCCTGAAGGTCCCACATTCATCTGTTCAGACAATAATACGCAAGTATAAAAAACATGGGAATGTACAACCATCATACTGCTCAGGAAGGAGACAGATTCAGAGTCGCAGAGAGGTACGTTTTTCGGTGCGAAATGTGCGAATCAATCCCAGGACAACAGCAAAAGACCTTGTGAAGATGCTAGCTGAAACTGGTAAGACAGTGTCATTATCCACAGTAAAACGAGTCCTGTACCACCATGAGCTAAAAGGTTACTCTGGGAGAAGAAAGCCATTACTTCAAAACCACCATAAAAAGCCAGACTACAGTTTGCAACTGCACATGGGGACAACAATCTTAATTTCTGGAGACATGTCCTGTGGTCTGACAAAACAAAAATTGAACTGTTCGGCCATAATGATAAACGGTATATTTGGAGGAAAAAGGGCAAAGCTTTGAAGCCTCAGAACACCATCCCAACTGTGAAGTATGGGGGTGGTAGTATGATGTTGTGGGGCTGCTATGCTGCAGAAGGGACTGGTGCACTTCACAAAATAGATGGCATCATGAGAAAAGAAAATTTTGTGGATATATTGAAGCAACATCTGAAGACATCAGCCAGGAAGTTAAAGCTTGGGCGCAAATGGGTCTTCCAAATGGACAATGACCCCAAGCATACCTCCAAATTAGTTACAAAGTGGCTTAAGGACAACAAAGTCAAGGTATTGGAGTGGCCATCACAAAGCCCTGATCTCAATCCCATAGAAAATGTGTGGGCGGCACTGAAAAGGCGAGTGCGAGCAAGAAGGCCTACAAACCTGACCTAGTTACACCAGTTCTGTCAAGAGGAGTGGACCAAAATTCCAGCAAACTATTGTAGAAAGCTTGTGGAAGGATACCCAAAACGTTTGGTCCAAGTGAAACAGTTTCGGGGCAATTCTACCAAATACTAAGGAAGTGTATGTATACTTCTGACTTTGATGAAAGTGATAAAAGAAATACATAAAATTCTCCCTCGCTCGATTCTTACATGTAACAAATGCAAAAAATATGTTAATATTTATAAACAGAAAAGGTTTACTCTGATTTAATGTATGAAAGTAAAGAAATAAAGGTTTTTGTGTTTTTTTTGGAAGTGTATGTAAATATCTGGTTTCAACTGTATGTGTAGCTATGTGGTTTCTCAACCAATCAGCGCACAGCTCATCTAAATATTCATGAGCATACCATATTTGGAATAAAAGCTCTCGTTCCAAATAGAACCATTGCACAGAGATGCAAAAGGACCCACAGAAAAGCACCTGGGACATTTTCAGCCCAACCAATGTTGCACACCCTATTAGGAGACCTTAAAGGTATAATGGAGGATTTTCCCGAATTTTAGAAAAGAACCGCCCTCGCCACTTTTTGAAAAAATGCTCCCGAGAGGGAACGCCTCTTAAACGTGTGCACGAGAGAGCATGCACGAGCCTAGTTCTCCTCATGCACGCTCTGTTTACAAGTTGCTGTCGGCATGGCTCTACAAGCCTCCTTGCACTTTTTCCACTATGTCAGACTCGCCACCGGTAAGTGGAAATCTATTTACGACAAGCATCTCTATAGCTAACTTTAGCACGCTACAGGCCAACAAACAAGCTATCGCCGGGAGCGGGGAAGCAGCGGTCGGAGGCTTTTATATACTGTCTATGGTCGGACGGCGTGGCCGTCTGCTCGCTGACCTGTCACGGCACGTACGACGGCCTTACGTAAACATATCCCAGAATGATTGACAACTAGGAGGACCAATAGTCTTGATGATCCACCCGGAAAAAGAAAATCCTCCACTATACCTTTAAGGAACAGTGTGAAATACCCTATATAATCATTCTATCACCCCTTTAAAGTGACAAAATCGTCTAAGAAAGTCGATAAAAAATACGAAAAAGCTTCAAAAATGTAGAAAAAAAGTGACATGCCAATGACATTTTATGTCAATAAACTTTACACGTCTGGCCCTTGATGTGATTCTCATTTTCCAGTGTGGCCCTTAGTGAAATGAGGTTTGATACCCCTGCTCTAGAAGATCATCGTGGACTGTCACATTGTTTTGGCTTTAGAAAGCTGTATGCCAGGGTTGTCTCCAGAATTTAATCTTTTATCATTTTTAATTATCTACAAAGAGTTATTCATGCTTTTATCACCTCTGGTCTGGAATGCCGTGTTTACATGCCTTGGCCAAAACATGATTACACGGCTCCAGGGTGTCCAAAACGCAGCCGCCAAACTTTTAATCAAATCACATAAGCATGATAATATCTCTCCAATTTCAGCTTCCCTTCACTGGCTGCAGTCGTAAGTAAGTGTAAGTATAAGTACAGAAGTGCACTGTTTGCTGCAAGGGCCCCAACCCTTTGGATTATCTTACTTTAGGAACTCTTTCACCGTTTGGCTTTATCTTAATTATTATATATTAAGATTATTAAATGAATAGAAATTACACTTTGGTATTGTTTTATGATCACAGTATTTGTATGATCAGATTATTTATATGTACTGTAATTTAAAGGTCCCATGACATGGTGCTCTTTGGATGCTTTTATACAGGCCTTAGTGGTCCCCTAATACTGTATCTGAAGTCTCTTTTATATAGACCTTAGTGGTCCCCTAATACTGTATCTGAAGTCTCTTTTATATAGACCTTAGTGGTCCCCTAATACTGTATCTGAAGTCTCTTTTATATAGACCTTAGTGGTCCCCTAATACTGTATCTGAAGTCTCTTTTATATAGACCTCAGTGGTCCCCTAATACTGTATCTGAAGTCTCTCTTATATAGACCTCAGTGGTCCCCTAATACTGTATCTGAAGTCTCTTTTATATAGACCTCAGTGGTCCCCTAATACTGTATCTGAAGTCTCCTTTATATAGGCCTCAGTGGTCCCCTAATACTGTATCTGAAGTCTCTTTTATATAGGCCTTAGTGGTCCCATAATACTGTATCTGAAGTCTCTTTTATATAGGCCTCAGTGGTCCCTTAATACTGTATCTGAAGTATCTTTTATATAGACCTTAGTGGTCCCCTTATACTGTATCTGAAGTCTCTTTTATATAGGCCTTAGTGGTCCCCTAATACTGTATCTGAAGTCTCTTTTATATAGACCTTAGTGGTCCCCTAATACTGTATCTGAAGTCTCTTTTATATAGGCCTTAGTGGTCCCCTAATACTGTATTTGAAGTCTCTTTTATATAGACCTCAGTGGTCCCCTAATACTGTATCTGAGGTCTCTTTTATATAGGCCTTAGTGGTCCCCTAATACTGTATCTGAAGTCTCTTTTATATAGACCTTAGTGGTCCCCTAATACTGTATCTGAAGTCTCTTTTATATAGACCTCAGTGGTCCCCTAATACTGTATCTGAAGTCTCTTTTATATAGACCTTAGTGGTCCCCTAATACTGTATCTGAAGTCTCTTTTATATAGGCCGTAGTGGTCCCCTAATACTGTATTTGAAGTCTCTTTTATATAGACCTCAGTGGTCCCCTAATACTGTATCTGAAGTCTCTTTTATATAGGCCTTAGTGGTCCCCTAATACTGTATCTGAAGTCTCTTTTATATAGACCTCAGTGGTCCCCTAATACTGTATCTGAAGTCTCTTTTATATAGACCTTAGTGGTCCCCCACTTTGCTCGTTTGAAATCCATGATGTCTCTCTCTCATGGGTTGGCCAAATTCTCTGGGCGGGCAAAGCAGAGAAAGGGGAGGTAACCTTGCTTGTTATGACCTCATAAGGAGGAGATTCCAGAACGGCTCATCTGAGTTTACTTTTTCTCAAAGGCAGAACAGGATACCCAGGGCTCGGTTTACACCTATCACCATTTCAAGCCAATTGGGGACCATAGGCAGGCTGGGGGAACTCATATTAATGTTAAAAAGCCTCATAAAGTGAAATGTTCATGCCATGGGACCTTTAAGGATTGTTTTTCTTTCTTTTAATTTGCACTAAAATTAGGGTGTCATTTTGTCTATTTGTTGACTGTGAATTTGTATTACAACCCCAAATCAGAAAAAGTTGGGACAGTATGAAAAACACAAATAAAAAAAAAGTAGTGATTTCTAAATGTACTTTGACTTGTATTTCATTGCAGATAATGTGAACACAAAATATTTCATGTTTTGTCTGGTCAACTTAATTTCATTTGTAAATATACATCCTTTGTGTCATTCAGACCTGCAACACATTCCAAGAAAGGTTGGGACAGGAGCAATTAAGGGCTAGTAATCAGGTAAATTGGTTAAATAATGATGTGATTTGAAAACAGGTGATGTCAACAGGTGATTGTAATTATGATTTGGTACAAAAGCAGCATCCAAGAAAGGTCTAGTCCTTTAGGAGCAAAGATAGGCCGAGGATCGCCAGTTTGCCAACAAATACGTAAGAAAATTATTGAAATGTTTAAAAACAATGTTCCTCAAAGAAAGATAGGAAGACATTTGCTTATTTCACCTTCAACAGTGCATGACATAATTAAAAGATTCAAGGAATGTGGAGGATTTTCAGTGCGTAAAGGACAAGGGCGCAAGCCTAAGCTGAAAAACCGTGATCTCCGATCCCTCAGGCAGCACTGCATCAAGAATTGTCATTCATCTATAAGCGATATCACCACATGGGCTCAGGACTACTTTGGCAAACCTTTGTCAATTACCACAATACGTAGTTACATCCACAAATGCCAGTTAAAACTGTACTGTGCCAAAAGGAAGCCCTATGTTAACAGTGTCCAGAAGCGCCGTCAACTTCTCTGGGCTCGGAGGCATCTGGGATGGACCATCACACAGTGGGAACGTGTACTGTGGTCAGATGAATTAGTATTTCAGGTATTTTTTGGGAGAAATGTACGCCGTGTGCTCCAGACCAAAGAAGAAAAGGATCATCCAGACTGTAACGAGCAACAAGTCCAAAAGCCAAGGTCTGTCATGGTATGGGGTTGTGTCAATGCCCTTGCCAAAGGTAACTTGCACTTCTGTGATGGCACCATTAATGCTGAAAAGTACATAGAGAGTTTGGAGCACAATATGCTGCCTTCAAAAAGACATCTTTTCCAGGGACGTCCATGCATATTTCAACAAGATAATGCAAAACCACATTCTGCACACATTACAAAGTCCTGGCTGCGGAGGAAGAGGATACGGGTACTTGACTGGCCTGCCTGCAGTCCCGACCTGTCTCCAATAGAGAATGTGTGGCGCATTTTGAAGTGCAAAATGCGACAACGAAGACCCCGTACTGTTGCCCACCTTAAGACTTGTTTGCAGCAAGAATGGGACAAAATTACACCTGAAACACTTCATCACTTGGTGTCTTCAGTCCCTAAAGGTCTTTTAAGTGTTGTGAAAAGGAATGGCAACATTACAAAGTGGTAAATGCTTTACTGTTCCAACTTTTTTTGAAATGTGTTGCAAGAACCAAAATAGGAATTTTGTTTATTTGACAAAAAAAAAAAAAAAATCAATAAAAATCATGAGGAACACATTAAATTATGTGCTGTTGTATTGTCTGCAATGAAATACAAGTCAAAGTACATTTAGAAATCACTACTTTTTTTGTGTTTTCCATACTGTCCCAACTTTTTCTGATTTGGGGTTGTAGATTGTTCTACTTTCTTTTATTTCTCCTCGTTTGTGAAGCACTTTGTGATGGTAGTTTTGAACAGCGTTATATAAATAAAGTTATTATTATTATTATTGTCTCACTGGGCGCCATCGATGGATATATTGTGATTTACAATATTTACAAAGACGTACAAATAATGAATACCAGTCAGATCCGTTACTTTCTTAAAGTTGCCTAACAAAATTCCAAAACTCTTCATCAGGAAGACAACAAATGCTCAAATCCAAGACGTTTCAGTCACTGCATTAGTCTCTTATGCTGAGGCAGCAGTTAGATGACTCTACAAATAAAATACAATAATTACCCCCCGGTGTCCCAACCCTAATATTGATGGCATGAATATTTCTGTAAATAAAACAACATGAATAGGAAACAAACTGGTTACTGGCATATTGAGCTTGGGAATAAAATGACAGGGTTAAGAGCTTTTCCATCGAGCAGCATTCTACAACATTCACACTTTAACCCTCTAAGGATGAAATATGCACCAGCGTATCCAAATGATGTTTGATAAAACGTTCCTACTCAAAAAGAGACATTACAAGATTTCATGTCTTACTATTTACTATTGTAATTATATATAACCTAAGACTTTGGTAAACTCATTTCAAGCACTGAAACAATTCGTACAAAACATCATAAGTTAAGGTATGTTTTCAAAAAGAGATTTGAGGAATTTCAAAAAGCAAACATCAACTATTTAGCTTTAGTGCCAAATTTATCTCTTTACACATTGCTTTGAGACAGATTTGGGTCTCACTATATGGAAAGTTGAGTTTGTTCTGAACATTTTGAAATGAAACATGTGGATAAGTTATATGCAAATACCCTAAAAAGGTAAATTTATGAACATATGTAAAAATTCCCTTAGACCTCAGAGGGTTAAATGACTATGAGAATAAATGACTCAATAACAGAGATCTTAAATTAGTCTTTTTATACATGTATTGGACAGCAGTCCACAGACACCAGCAGGTCTGTTGGGTGGACCCTGACGCTCCTTTGCCTTGTCCGTTCAAACAGCATCCACAGTAGATTTCACAATATATTAGATGACTTTGAAAAAGCCAAATAGTTCAAATAATAATTTCATGGGTCCTTATTCCTGAGTGACCACACTATGACATTGACACTATATATATATATATATATATATATATATATATATATATATATATATATATATATATATATATGAACTACACATTAGTACTGAACATTTTATTTTAGTAGGCTAAAGGGCTGATGCACTCCATTAGCTTATTTGCCTGTTCACTAAGAATCACTGTGCCATTACTTTTGTCACATTGATAACAATTTCCAGTTTTGAGTGCTTACCTTCAAAAATCACATATATGTTTCAAGAAGCTTTGCCATTGCATTAAAGATGTTTTGGAACCCTTATTAGCAAGAAAGAATTGAGAGCGGTGGCCAAATTAAAGGGATTCCTGAAAAGCTGACATTTCATGAAGCATTCGTACATAAAACTATGAAAAGTAAAGCACTGTAATTTGTATGTATTCCACATATGTATTACTGTATCCACCACATTGACTGCTGCTGTATAGGACCACTCTGGTCTACATAGGGAGGAGGTTGGGGGGACCCCTCACGTTGCCCTGTGGCCGGCTTGCAGTCAACTTTTGTCGGCCAAATTTTAACTATAAAGACTGCTAAACTTTACTGTAGTGTGACCAGTCACCATGTGACCGGCCGTAGGTCACCGTAATTTTGTAGAACATCATACAATTTGGTGTGCATAAATTTCTGTACGATATCATATGAACCCGGTCATGAGAATGAGTTGGACATTTTAGAGATACAATGTAGAAGCAAGACTGTTAATAGAAAGCATGAAGACACTCTGACGCCGATGTTAGCTTGCTGGTTTCTACTTTTCAATTAGTTCTCACAGCAATAGCATTCACACCCAAATGAGTGTGTTACAGCAGCTATCAGGCTTGTTGCCTTCATTGAGGTCCTCCACCTTGATGAATCAAAAGAAGGTGCTAATTGCTGGTATGTCCGATTGTGTTTGACGTTGTAAAAAAAACACATTGATCCAAGGTAACCTGTGAAAACAGATGTCACACCTGTTCCCTCCTGGCACTTAAAAACGAGTCAGTAAGCAGCAGACTCAAACAGAACCTGCAGATTTCTTTTTACAGTTTTCAGCAGTGATCCAGAATTAAAAACCTGCAGAATTTGTCAGAGTGTTTTTCTGCTTGGGGTGGAGATGTGTTACTATTCTGAGTTTTATTTAAATTTTTTAAAAGAAGATTAAGATTTCAGCTTATATAGTTTTCAGCCCACAAATATATAGTTCAGAAGTCTTTTGTGTTTCAGCCTTATTTCTTTAGCTTATTACAGTTTTGTATTTCATTTTTCTGTTCATGAGTCTCGCCTTTGACGTCCTCTGCGGCGGCCGGCCTGGTCGCCGCATCCAGCAGCCTCATATCTTCGCGCAGAGTCACAGCTATGGAGAAGGGGTGCGGTTTCAGAGTCAGACCGTAGTTGTAGTCCAGTGTGACGGGCCTGGCTGGGTCAGCGGTGATGTGGCACTGGTGGCCGATCAGCGCCGTGAAGAAGAAGAGCTGCAGCTTGGACAGCTGCTCGCCGATGCACCGCCTCTTGCCCAGGGAGAAGATGAGAACGTTGGTGGTCAGGTCCTTGTTCAGCGCTCCGCTCTGGTCCAGGAAACGCTGCGGGTCAAAGCTCTCCGGGTGGGACCAGACGGCGGGGTCGTGGTTGATGGACCACTGGTTGATGAAGATGACTGTGTTCTTTGGTACGTGGTAGCCCATGATGGAGGTGTCGGTTGTGGTGGAGTGGGGGATGGTGAGCGGCAAAAAGCTGGTGTAGCGCAACACTTCATAGATGAAGGACACGATGTAAGGCAGCTGCAGCTGGTCCTCGAAGGAGGGCAGCCGGCTGCGGCCCACCACCTTGTCCACCTCCTGCTGGAGACGTACCTGCACCTCAGGATACCTACATTCAAAGGGGAGACATCACAGGTTTTAGATGACAACTAGGGCTGTGTGTCCAATTCAATACTTTAGTATCGAGTATCGAAAAATGCCTTGTCATTCAATACCCATTTTCAATACCTAAGAAGTAAATCTCATCAGCGTCAGTGAGCCAATAAGCATGCAGCACGCTTCTATAAAAGATCTAATAATGCTGGTGATTGGCTGTCTAACATTACACATCAGAGACGCAGGAAAAACTGTTAGGAACAGAGACTGGGCTCACGTAGTAGGAGCTGAAAAATTATTAAAAGATTTTTGCCGTAATGTTGTAATTTGTTTTTGTTCAAATTAATTTTATAAAATGTATTTGTTTTTCACTTAATTTTTAGGCATATCCCCACAAACAGCGCTCCAGGTCTTCTGCATCTGCACTGTCTGAGTCTCTTCACGTCAGTGTAGCCAGTAGGGGTGGAACGGTACACAGAAGTCACGGTTCGGTTCATACCTCGGTTCAGACATCACGGTTTGGTTGGGTACAATGGAGGGAAAGGCAAAACAAAAATGCAGAAGGCAGAAGAAGAAGACATTTTTTTATTGTGCACGTCTCAGGCTGTACCACCTAGTGTCATACAGTCTCTCCCCTGAGCTAGCTGCAACAGCCTGAAGTGTATAAAGTAAGATGTAAACAGTAAACAATAAGTACCCCACATTATCTCCAGACTCCATCTGGAACTTGTAAACAAAATAAGACAATCAGCTGGTAGTGTGATTATGGGAGACAGGCGCTGCTCTCATATGTGAATGCACAGAGCAGGGATGTTAAAAGAGCAGCTTCGGTTACACAGAGCAGGTGACAAGTTTTGGCGTTAGCTTCACACGCTACAGCTAACGGCGGAGCTAACAGCTAACGGTGGAGCTAACAGCTAACAACGGAGCAAACAGCAGAGCTAACAACTAGCTAACGGCGGAGCTAACAGCGAAGCAAACAGGCCTGGAGGCCATTTCTGGTCGAGGCAAGAAGGGATACAGCTACGTCCGTGTTTGGTGGTATATGGAAGGGACTGGTTTGCTTCGTGTGGACTCACTGGACCCAGAGTGATAGAGAAAGACTATCGGCTCTGACTGGACCGACTCGACATGTAGGCGGAGCTCGGGAGGAGCTAAGGGGGGGCTACCCATAGACAGTATATAAAAGGGGCAACCATGGATGTATTAAGAGAACGGGGGCTACAGATTATGTGTCCGTGTGCCTAAAGAAGCGCGTATCTAACAGTAGTTCCGCATTACATTAATTAATTTGCACGCATGTTTTATTTATTTTTATACCATGTATTCTCCGTGTAAATTCATGTACCGAATCGAGACGCCCGTACCGTTTCGGTTCAATACGAATACATGTACCGTTCCACCCCTAGTAGCCAGGGAATGACTGTAACAGCACTGTAGCAGCACTTTCTACATACATATTATATATATATATATTTATATAGTTGTGACATCACAACCATGGGCGTCAGTTTGGTTTGAAATGTGGTGGGGACAGAGACGCATTCGGAAGTGTATTTCCAGAAGTGGTGGGGACAATGACGCATTCATATTTTTTTCTCTTTCGCGCAGGTCATGTTTTGAAAGACGTTGTCCAGGGGCCTGTAGGCTACTACAAATCAAGTTTAACATGCCCTGGATTCCTTTCAGTTCCCCGGCTGCACTAACCCTAACAACCACGGTTAAACTGTGTCACAACGTTTATCAACTAGTTGACTCAACCCAGGGTTTCCCAATCTAGAGACGCGCACGTTCACATAAAAGAGGCGGTGTTTGCAATCAATCTACCAGAGCCACATATTTTACATAAGAGCAATTCTACATAAATATGAAGAACACAGACACGGTTTACAAGCAAAAGGCAATCCAGTCGCTTCCTAGAACAGGAAGAAAAACTGACAAAAAAGCTGACGCTGTAAATGTGTAAGTCACAAAGCTTATCAGTCCCTCCAGAAAAATGCAGAGTTTTGTGATTGTTGCGGGCAGAAATCCTTGATTATGCGGCACGTTTTCTTATAAAATGCGATGGAATATGTGGGATATTTGTGCAATTTTATGCGATGAAATTGCAGTAACTTGCAAAAACTGCGGTTTGATGAAAAAGAGAATCCCCAACCATGTTGTCAGTAGGCGAAATTACTTCACTACATAACGTTCCCATGGCAACATGGGAAAATGGCTGCTCTTGTGTGAAGTAAACGCAACATTTTTCAACTTTCTGCTGAGATATATGTGACTTTTTTGCAACAAAAATGAGGGGATTATGAAATCATGCAAGCCGAGGAAATCGGCAATTTATGCGGCTAAAGTGCGGCGTAGCCTATTTGAAAAAATGCTGCCCCCACATAAATATGCGGACTTTGGCTGATTATGCATTGAATTCTGCAACCGCATAATCACGTTTGTCTGGAGGGACTGGCTTATCAATCAGTCAGGCACAAGAAGTGACCATAATTACACTTGTTCTTTCCATAAACTGTCGTTAGTCTATTCAGTTGCAACCCTGGCAGTGGGAAGCGATCGTGGGAGCAAATAAAAAATGTGAAAACATAATTCAAACTGATGTGCGCATTGGCAACACACAGCTCAAGAAGTTTACAATAGGCCTACGTTATTCCCTCCACTGAAAATCTATAGTCTACCTTTCATAAATACCCATCAGGGAATGTTAACGGGGTTGTCAGTCTCTAAATGTTTTAACTTTTAAGAGCGCACCTCTCTCTCTCTGTCTCTCTGTCTCTCTCTCTCTCTCTCTCTCTCTCTCACTCTCTCTCTCGAACTTTTTCTTCTTTTTTTCTTACTGAACTCCACCCATTCAGTCAATGGATCTTATAAGAATGGGGATACCGTTATCAATGGAGTAGGCCTATTGATTGGTTAGTAGGCGGTGCTTTTACACCAGTTGATCTCTAATCTCCGACATAACCTGCTCCCGACCAGGTTAGGCGTTCAGCATAAATTACCACGACGATTGAACCCGGTAACAACTAATCCACCGTCGTGGTATAAAACCCTGGGTTCAGTACAGGCCCCTGTAGCTTACTAATGTAAATAAATAAAAGTGTATTCAAAAATGTGATGATGTCCGACTCGTTTTATGAAGAAGAAAGCCTTACGTTTTCAAAAAGCATTAGACACGACATATGTTCTGCTTCGTAGCATGTTGACAATATGACATGACGTGGTTTAATGTACCTAAACAATAATCATTTCTCTCTCATATTGCTCCTTATAACCACCGAAAACTCTGAAAAAATCGAACCAAAAGTCCAATTATTATGGACGTTATCTGACATTAAGCTTGTTTCTGCTTCACATCTTCAACAGCAGCGGCTGTGGGTTGACTCCCCACGGTTCTCATAGGCTTAATATAACGTGAAAAAGCTTAACGTGGTTTAATGTTCCTAAACAGAGATCAATGATCACATTTCTCTCTCATATTGCTCCTCATGTACAGTAAGTGATCTTATGTGTTATGAACTTTATTTTTTAACTAAATTGAGCTTGAGGTTTAAAAAAAAGTGGTGGGTACAAAATGACTCATGACAAAATCTGGTGGGGACACGTCCCCACCGTCCCCCCCTAAAACGACGCCTATGATCACAACTGTACGGAAGTCCTGGTTCTTTTAGAAGCACAGTTTCTGAATACGGGCTGTGTGTATTTCCCTGTGGATCAGGGTTGCAATTTACCATTATTTTCATTGTTGTCAATTTTGTTGTTGTTTAATCCATTAGTGGTTTGTCTATTCGATGTCAGAAAATGGTGAAAATGTTGATCAGTGTTTCCCAAAGCCCAGGACAACATTCTCAAATGTCTTGTTTTGTCCACAACTCAAAGATATTCAGTTAACTGTCACAAAGGAGTGAATAAACTTGAAAATATTCACATTTAAGACGCTGGAATCAGCGAATTTCTACTGCCGATTAACCATTACTATCTCTTTCTAAACCTTTCTTTTAGGAAACCTAACATATGGCTGGAACGTGTATCGTCAGTGTGCTTAATTGTGGCCACATTGTTACAGGGAAAGTCAGCTGTGGTGTGTGTAGTGTGTGAATATTAAATGTGCATCTGTAGTGGTCCCAGTGTGCTGGTTGTGAACTGAAGTAGCAGATCATATGACAGTGAAGCTACATTTGAGTCAAATGATTGAGGACTACTTTAATTTAATAATTCAACTATAGGCTATACTCATGCTATTTTTAACAATGTGTTGTTCTGGATTACTCATCTAAAGTGTTATTGGGAAGATCCCAGACAGCAAGCTAACATTGAATAAATATTGATTTTCCATCTGAATCATCATTATGGTTGATATTGAAATTTCAATGCAAAATAGATGTTGAATCACCATTATCATATCGATGAAACCTGACGTTATTAGTGTTGAAAGCAACAACATTGGAACAACATCAGGGCTCTACAGTGCGAGTGTTTCACTCGCATTTGCGCCTAAAAATAGTTATGTGCGAACTTGAAAAATAATTTACGAGCACAGTGTGCGAGTGACGGGCTGTCCTCAAACTGAACAACAGCGCGATGAACAAGCAAGAGGACGTGAGTGACACTGATAGCCAGGGTCGCAACTGCGCGATGTGAACGTAGCATGATGACGCGCTTAACATTATGCAAATGAGAGCGACGATTCGCAACCAATGAGCCAATCACTGAATTAGTGTGGGAATGTGCGGGAACTGCTGGATTTTAAGCGGAAAGAGAGTCGAGTGAGGTAAAAACTGGAAAGATAAAATTGGAAAGAAAATGAAGAACATACGTTTTTATTTTAAGCAAAAAAGAGATGAGGAGAAAGAAGAATCAGGGGAGGGGGATATGGAAGGTTCAACTAACTTTAACGAGGTTTCTTCACAAGATTTACAAGAAGTTGAGAACAACTTTAGCGAACCTGTGGTGACTAGCGCTGTCACGTCAACATCCATTGGAGCCGGCAAAGGGAGATCATATACATTTAATGTCAATTGGCTTAAGATTTTCCCATGGCTGGATTTTGAGAACAACCTCATGTTCTGAAAATATTGTAGAGGGCAGAAACAGGCTGGCAACTCGTTGTTCGTGTCAGGAAATCCACATTTGAAAAAGGATAGCGTAACGAAGCATAACATCTCGCGGAGGCATATTCAGTGTAGAGACCTGTACCTGTTAAGACAGGAGAAACCATCGAGCACGGTGTCAGCAGCCTTGAAAAGACAAGTGCTGCTATCTGAGGAGGAGAAGAGGAGGCAGCTGAAAATAAAGATAAACATCGCATACTTCATTGCGAAAGAAGAGGAACCTTTCGTCAAATTTGGGCCCCTTATTAGACTCCACCACAAAAACGGAGTTGACATTAATCCCACATATGACAATGATGTAAGATGTGCGGAGATGATCGGTCAAATTGCTGACATAATGAGAGAGGGCCTGTCAGCGAAGCTTAAAGCCGCGAAGTATCTTGCCGTTCTAATAGACGGAGACACGGATATATCCAACACTGAATGCGAGATTGTTTATGTGCGCTTGTTGGAGGATGGGAAGCCAGTCAATCTCCTGGTCGGACAACAGACCCTTGAGCACTCCCATGCCATAGGTAAGTTGTTTCTCTTTATAGGCTATATTCTTGTGTAAAGTTGAATATTGCTGCAATAATGATAAAACTTCGTCTTCGGGGTAACGTTATAAAGTAAATTAAGTAAATTTCCGTTGCTTACAATCACTTCGCTACAACTTCATATCTGTGTGGGCTTTTACCGGTGCACATGATGTAGCAGCTAATTACACCAACTCAAACAATCCATTTATACTAATTTATAAGTATTACTATTCTGTAAACATATTTAGAAATACTCATTACGTATACTGCATTATAAGAACAGATATAGTTAAATTTATATTATATTTATAAGTACTTTAGGCATGAGTTTTAAAGTTTTAGTACTTTAAGCATACATAAGTAGCCTAATTATAAAGATAATATAAATGTGACTACAACTGTTCCTATAATGCAGTATAGGTTTTAATGAGTCTTTATAAATATATTTATATAATAGTAATACTTACTTATGAGTGTAAATGGGGCTATAATTCAATAAAAGCATGATCTTAATAGAAAGTGTTACTGAAAATTCCACAAAATTATTGTTTTAGGTTGGCACTTATTTTCTTACTTTCACAGGCTGGAGCTGGCAATACTGACCGTTCAAAAGAAAGAGCCAAAGGTGTCGGTTGTGTATGATCTTCTACATCTGATATGGAAGACTTATCACTTCAGTGGAAAATCCAAACGAGAGCTCTATGGTCTCGGACAAGAGCTTGGTGTGGATATTTGTACACCAGCTAGCGTCAAGGGAACTCGCTGGATCCCCCATGTCCACAGAGCCCTCAAAGTGTTCTTGCGGCATGGACAAGAGGACCTTGCCAATGACCAAGGCCAGTACTCAGTTGTTCTGCAGCACATGGAGCACCTGGCTGTAGCATCAACAACAGCGGAAGTTCAAGGCCGGGCAAAAAAGGTCAGTTTTACTTAGTAAATATAATAACACTAATTTACAAAAATAAGTTCAAAAGTCAAAAGAACTTTTAGAATCAAGTAATTGACAAATGTCTAAGGAGAAAAAAAATCAACTTAAATTAACTAACACGTTTACTCACTACTTCCAGATAAAGCGGGAAATGGAGAATGCACTCTTTTGTGTATTCTGCCATTTTCTCTCTGACATGTTTGAGGAGCTATCCTCACTTAGCCTCACCTTGCAAAGGAATGACCTGATCCTCCCCCAAGCAACATCAGAGTTGAGGAAGACAGTGACCAGACTGGAAGCACTAAAGTTTAGGGCAAAGGCAGGAGGCATGCTGGAGAAGATCAAGACAGTGTTCGCTCAGCAGCAGGGTGATGAGATGAGATTCCAGGTGTGTTAGGATGAGAGTTTGTTAGGATGTAAGAGAAATCTATGATTAAGACAGATTCTTAGTGGGAGAATCAATGTTTTCATTGCACAATACAAGAGGATAAGGAGGGAAATGTAGTGAAGATTGGAGAAGTCTTTAAAAAAATAGAGACAGACAAATGGCCAGACATTTCATTGTGTGTTGGTGTGTGTCTGCCTCTCGCTATGTGTGTGTGTGACGTGTGTGTTATTTCTGTTTTAGGGAATAACACTGAAGGGGAATCTGAAAGGCTTAACAGACCTCACTAACCCCCAGCTGAGGCAGCACATGGAGGCGGCCATCAAAATTGGCGTGGGAGACCTCAAAGCCAGGTTTGGTGGTTTGCTGAAGGATGAGAGTGCCCAGACCCCAGTGGAGTCTTTCAGAGTGCTTAACCCTGACACATGGCCAGAAGACCAGGCCAGCCTTCTCACCTTTGGTGATGATGATGTGGCAGACCTGGTGAGGCATTTTAAGGAGCCTCTGGAGAGGTAAGAATTTATTTGACACTGCTTTGCCATTGAGACACTGTTATTTTCACATATTTGCAAACTCAATTGCTCTGTTTAAACTTGCAGATCGGGGTGCAACTTGGCTGCAATCCAGGATGAGTGGCAGGGCCTTAAAACCCTAGTCAGCCACAATTTCAAAGACAAGTCTTACAGTGGCCTGTGGGAGACCATGTTGACAAAGGACCCCTACAGGCTTGATTATAAGGTAGGCCAAAAGTACTGAGTGGTTGTATATGGTATCCTTCTAAGGTTGGTTTTGATAAGTTAATGGTAAGAGTTTAAATGAAATTGAAAAGTATCTTCTTTTCTCTAGAACATACTTGAGTTGGTGCAGATTATGCTGGTGCTGCCCATTTCAGCCGCCCAGTGTGAGCGAGGCTTCTCTGCGCAGAATCGCATTAAGACTTCGTCAAGAAGCTGCCTTGGGGTCTCAACCACAGAAGACCTGATGAGGATCAGCCTGGAGGGGCCTTCTGTGGAGGAGTTTGATCCCACTCCTGCTGTGAACCGGTGGCTGACCTCCAAGCGTTCCAGACGACCAACATATAAAAGCAACTGGACAACTGATATCCTTTGCATCTGATATACCAATTTTGCACACGCAGTATATGCATGAAATTTGTTCAGTTGTTTAATAAACTAATTAAAAAATAATAATTTTGTACTGTGCTCCTAAATTTCTTTGTGTGCTCCTAAATTTTTTCATTTAAGAGCACATGTACTCCTCGGGAAAAAAGTTAGCGTAGAGCCCTGAACATTGATCAATAGTTATCTTTATGATTGATTAAGCATTGATGTTTGGTTTGCCGGGCGATATTGCCAATGTGTTGAAATATCATTGATTTAGAGATGACCGGGAAACGACCTGTTGTTGAAAAGCCATCGACATACAGTTGACCGGGAAATATGATTGAAAATGCATTGATATGTAGTTGACCGGGAAATATGATTGAAAATGCATTGATATATAGTTGACCGGGAAATATGATTGAAAATGCATTGATATATAGGCTAGTTGACCGGGAAAAATGATTGAAAATGCATTGATATATAGTTGACCGGGAAATAGGATTGAAAATGCATTGATATATAGTTGACCGGGAAATATGATTGAAAATGCATTGATATATAGTTGACCGGGAAATAGGATTGAAAATCCATTGATTTTTGGTTGAACGGGAGATCATCGGGAGGTAGACCAACGGACACAATCATTTCTGGACCCTGGGACCCATACAATCAGGTAAGCTTGCTTATGTAGCTAATGTTTGATATGAATTAATTGTACCAAAATCAAATACTGTTACTCATTAATATAGGGTGACCAGACGTCCCCGGTTTTCAGGGGACAGTGGCCGTTTTTGGTTGGCTTTCCCTGGCTAAATACAGAAAAAAACTATACCTCTGTCTCTGTTTTTCAATCAGGTTGTTCAATCAGATTAATAGTCAAACTGGAAATGTCCCCGTTTTTTCCCCCTTTTCGGGGATTATGTTCCCAGTTTTGATCTCGGACGTCTGGTCGCTTTACATTAATATGATGGTTAATGTAGTAACCTGCAGTCATTGAAATAGCTAGATTTTGTTAAACCAATGTCAAAATATGCGTGGTCCGCTTCCAACAGGTTACAATAAATTAACAAAACCTCCGAGTCCAGTCTATTTTTGTGATAGCTAGCTCGAAATACACGTCTGTACCATTATACCAATTGTTAAGTAGGCAGATATGCCTACGTTAGGGGAGGATGTATGTCGTGAAATCTAATAACACAGCACCGCTATTCTGACCGCCGGTTAGCACCGGTGTTCCTGCCTGGCCACTTTTTGTTATAGCTGCCACTATCGTCACACACAATTTCTGCCAACGTTGGTGCCAGCCAGGCTAAATTCAATTTCACTGAGTTCCAAAATGAATCATTACAACGATAAACTAAGTAAATTAAAACACCAAGAACGTCGGTCATCTGCAATTTGACTTGCTAGGCTAGTCTATAAAATGAAAGGCAGCAAGTTAAGGCTAGCACTACCACCTAGTGCTGCCCGCAGATGTGACCGCGGCGGGCCAGAATTACACACACACATGCCGGATCGACGCACACACACCAGCGCACAAGTATAAACAGCCCACTAATTAATAAAGTCTACATTGCCGTCCATCACCGTGACATTATCACCCCACCCCGCCAGAAAAAAAACATGATTTTGTGTGTATATGTGGGTGTTCTGTTTAACTTAAAGACAATGTTTTTGCATTGTGCTTGTATTTTCTGTTTTAGATGCTCTTACACAGCAGATGGGGACATCCACCGTCACCCAGTTCACTTTTGCCCATGCTGTGCAAAAGTGGGGGACTGGACGACAAACCAGTCAGATGTCAGAGGACCTTGAACTCTAAATTGACTTAAGAGTACAAGTGTATCGAAATAAGAGGCTAATAAAATGAATTTGTTTTGACCTTAAACAGTGTGATGTGGTCAATGTTTTAGGCTAGGCATACAATCTTTCAAATGTTCCATCACTTTTTAACATCCTGGCTGTAGATGAAGCAGGATATTCATTTAATTTAGGGCATTTTCGTATGCCTAGCAGTCATTTTCTATGGCTTAATAACGATTGAAATTCCATTGAAATCTCGTTGATCCATAGTTTAGTTGAAATTTCAACATTGTTTCAATATTTCTGATAATTGAAATACCATTGAAATTCCGTTGATCTATGGACAGGATTTCAACATTGTTTCAATATTAAAACAGGGTGCAAAATGATATAGAATCAACATCAGAGTTCGATGTTGATTCAATGACTTAGTGTTGACAACGGAATGTTTATTCAACATAGTTTCAATGACTGTTTGCTATCTGGGATATCATCCCACTTTGCTGCAGGCCAAAAAAAACTATAGTAGTGGCTCAAGGCATTGAATTACACCCGCCTGCTGATCACGGCATCAGGCACTGATGGGATAAAACACTCAAGCGAGATTAGAAAATTTATTTGTGTAAAATCTGACAACGATCTTGCTACTTGTACAGTAAAATGCTGACTGGGCACTTTCACTGTGTGTGTGTGTGTGTGTGTGTGTGTGTGTGTGTGTGTGTGTGTGTGTGTGTGTGTGTGTGTGTGTGTGTGTGTGTGTGTGTGTGTGTGTGTGTGTGTGTGCAGTTTCATCTCTTTGTAATGCTACCTGCCTGCCTCAGCTGCTCCAACTAGGCTGTTACATAAAACTCCAAAAAGTCAAAACAGTAGAGCTGCAAAGATTCATCGATCAGTTGTCAACTATTGAATTAATCGCCAAGTATTGTGATAGATATTTTATGGAAAAAAGGTGAAAATTCTTTCTGATTCCAGCTACTTAAATGTGAATATTTTCTAGTTTCTTCTCTCCTCTATGACAGAAAACGGAACATATTTGAGTTGTGGACAAAACAAGACATTTGAGGACGTCATCTTGGGCTTTGACTGCGGTCAAGCCAGCCGACACTTGATCTCCATGGTCAAATCAGCCGACACTAATATTGTAGTGCACTCTTATACCGGCACACATGGTAAATGCTTTCAAACGGCCCAGATCGAACGCTAGCGAAGTTAGCGAGATGATACACATGGGACTACATCCGGTTTTCAAAATAAAGTGTTAATACAAAGTACCTACATATAAAAACAAGATTAATGGATTATATTCACGACAAGTAAAAATATATGTAACCTGTGTCTGTCCCTTATACAAAACAAATACAATTCCAATACATTGTGAAAGGAATGTATAGTTTGAGTTTACAAGAATACAACATTAACAATTAATAATTCCACACAATGATTTATTTCAGGGGACACCTCTGACTACACTCATATTTAAAATCAAGCAATTAAACGGTATACATTTGGACCTTCACCACCACACGGGTGGCGGTGAAGGTCAGGGGCCTCGACGGACCAGACCCGGGCAGCAGAGGCTGGCTCTGGGGACATGGAATGTCACCTCGCTGTGGGGAAAGGAGCCGGAACTTGTGCGTGAGGTGGAGCGCTACCAGTTGGATCTGGTGGGGCTTACCTCTACGCATAGTCTCGGTTCTGGAACCGTACTCCTGGAGAGGGGTTGGACTCTTTTCTTCTCCGGAGTTGCCCAGGGTGTGAGGCGCCAGGCGGGTGTGGGGATACTCACAAGTCCCCGGCTGAGCGCTGCAACGTTGGAGTTTACCCCGGTGGACGAGAGGGTCGCCTCCCTACGCCTGCGGGTTGTTGGGGGGAAAACTCTGACTGTTGTTTGTGCATATGCACCAAACAAGAGTTCAGAGTATTCGGCCTTCTTGGAAACCTTGAATGGAGTCCTGTATGGGGCTCCGGAGGGGGACTCCATAGTTCTGCTGGGGGACTTCAACGCACATGTGGGCAATGACGGAGACACATGGAGAGGCGTGATTGGGAGGAACGGCCTCCCTGATCTAAACCAGAGTGGTTGTCTGTTATTGGACTTCTGTGCTAGTCATGGATTGTCTATAACAAACACCATGTTCGAACATAGGGATGCTCATAAGTGTACTTGGTACCAGAGCACCCTAGGCCGAAAGTCAATGATCGATTTTATAATCGTTTCATCTGATTTGAGGCCGTATGTTTTGGACACTCGGGTGAAGAGAGGGGCGGAGCTGTCAACTGATCACCATCTGGTGGTGAGTTGGGTCAGGGGGTGGGGGAAGACTCTGGACAGACCTGGTAAGCCCAAACGGGTGGTGCGGGTAAATTGGGAACGTCTGGAGGAAGCTCCTGTCCGACAGACCTTCAACTCACACCTCCGGCGGAGCTTTTCGTGCATCCCTGTGGAGGCTGGGGGCATTGAACCTGAGTGGACATTGTTCAAAGTTTCCATTGCTGAAGCTGCGGCAGGGAGCTGTGGTCTTAGGGTCTTAGGTGCCTCAAGGGGCGGTAACCCTCGAACACCGTGGTGGACACCGGTGGTCAGGGAAGCTGTCCGACTGAAGAAGGAGTCCTTCCGGGATATGTTATCCCAGAGGACTCCGGAGGCAGTTGCAAGGTACCGAAGGGCCCGAAGGACTGCAGCCTCTGCCGTGAAAGAGGCAAAGCAGCGGGTGTGGGAGAAGTTCGGAGAAGACATGGAGAAGGACTTTCGGTCGGCACCAAGGCGCTTCTGGAAAACCGTCCACCACCTCAGAAGGGGGAAGCGGGGAACCATCCAAGCTGTGTACAGTAAGGATGGGACGTTGTTGAGCTCAACTGAGGAGGTAATAGGGCGGTGGAAGGAGCACTTTGAGGAACTCCTAAATCCAGCTGATGCGCCCTCTTTGTTAGAGGCAGAGCTGGAGGATGACGGGGGATTATCGTTAATTTCCCTGGTGGAGGTCACTGAGGTAGTCAAACAACTCCACAGTGGCAAAGCCCCAGGGATTGATGAGATCCGTCCAGAAATGCTGAAAGCTCTGGGTGTGGAGGGGCTGTCTTGGTTGACACGCCTACTCAACATTGCGTGGAAGTCTGGGACAGTGCCAAAGGAGTGGCAGACCGGGGTGGTGGTTCCCCTCTTCAAAAAGGGGGACCAGAGGGTGTGTACCAATTACAGGGGTATCACACTTCTCAGCCTCCCTGGTAAAGTCTACTCCAAGGTGCTGGAAAGGAGGGTTCGGCCGATAGTCGAACCTCAGGTTGAAGAGGAACAATGCGGATTCCGTCCTGGTCGTGGAACAATGGATCAGCTCTTTACTCTAGCAAGGATCCTGGAGGGAGCCTGGGAGTATGCCCATCCAGTCTACATGTGTTTTGTGGATCTGGAGAAGGCATATGACCGGGTCCCCCGGGAGACTTTGTGGGAGGTGCTGCGGGAGTATGGGGTGAGGGGGTCCCTTCTCAGGGCCATCCAATCTCTGTATGACCAAAGCGAGAGTTGTGTCCGGGTTCTCGGCAGTAAGTCAGACACGTTCCAGGTGAGGGTTGGCCTCCGCCAGGGCTGCGCTTTGTCACCAATCCTGTTCGTAGTATTTATGGACAGGATATCGAGGCGTAGTCGTGGTAGGGAGGGGTTGCAGTTCGGTGGGCTCGGGATCTCATCGCTGCTCTTTGCAGATGATGTGGTCCTGATGGCATCATCGGCCTGTGACCTTCAGCACTCACTGGATCGGTTTGCAGCCGAGTGTGAAGCGGCTGGGATGAGGATCAGCACCTCTAAATCTGAGGCCATGGTTCTCAGCAGGAAACCGATGGAGTGCCTTCTCCAGGTAGGGAATGAGTCCTTACCCCAAGTGAAGGAGTTTAAGTACCTTGGGGTTTTGTTTGCGAGTGAGGGGACAATGGAGCGGGAGATTGGTCGGAGAATCGGCGCAGCGTGGGCGGTATTACATTCAGTTTATCGCACCGTTGTGACGAAAAGAGAGCTGAGCCGGAAGGCAAAGCTCTCGATCTACCGGTCAGTTTTCGTTCCTACCCTCACCTATGGTCATGAAGGTTGGGTCATGACCGAAAGAACGAGATCCAGGGTACAAGCGGCCGAAATGGGTTTCCTCAGGAGGGTGGCTGGCGTCTCCCTTAGAGATAGGGTGAGAAGCTCAGTCATCCGTGAGGAGCTCGGAGTAGAGTCGCTGCTCCTTCACGTCGAAAGGAGCCAGTTGAGGTGGTTCGGGCATCTGGTAAGGATGCCCCCTGGGCGCCTCCCTAGGGAGGTGTTCCAGGCATGTCCAGCTGGGAGGAGGCCTCGGGGAAGACCCAGGACTAGGTGGAGGGATTACATCTCCAACCTGGCCTGGGAACGCCTCGGGATCCCCCAGTCAGAGCTGGTTAATGTGGCTCGGGAAAGGGAAGTTTGGGGTCCCCTGCTGGAGCTGCTCCCCCCGCGACCCGACCACGGATAAGCGGACGACGATGGATGGATGATGGACATTTGGAGATTTTATGAAGTAAAAGTCCCACATTTCTAGGGTAAAATGACGTCAAATCTGAAACTTAAGGTGCTATAAAAGGACTTTGCTCCATAATTCCAGGCCATGACTGATATATTTGAGTACAAGAGCCAATTGAACAATGTACACTGAAGTTACACCTACTTTTGATTGTGAAAACGCACCAAATTGTCGCCCCGCCACAGCCATGCCCTATGACGAAAAGGTTTTTTATTTTTTTAGAACTTTTATTTATCAAGCGCAAGACACATACACAGAGTGCATACAGGAATACAATGTCTTTTCTTTTTTTATGAACTTAACTGAACCTTGGCCGTTTACCAGCCCAGATGAATGATGAAATAATGTCATTTATAGCTGTGAAAAAGGATTTGGAAAGGAAAATGGGCAGACATTGAAAAACATACAAGTATCTTGGTAACACATTCATTTTTATAATTTGTATCTTACCAGCTAGGGACAACGGCAGGTAATTCCATCTTTGTAAATCGGATTTGACCGTCGTTGTTAATGAAGTAAGTATTTGCTCTTGCATTGTTCGCAAGGATTGTGTAATTGTAATCCTGTGTTGGCTATTTTAAAGGGTAGATATGATATACAGCCAATTGGTTGATCGGGAAGTATTTGCTTTTAGAGATGTTTAGCTTATATAGCAAAATCTGTTTTCCATAGGAAATGAATGGGATTCTTGCAGTAAAAATGTTTGATTTTCAGTATGACAGTAGTAAGTGATGTCTTGTACTCAAATATATCAGTCATTGACTGGAACTATGGAACAAAGTATTTTTAATGCTCCTCCAGCTTCATATTTTTACTCATTTAACAGCAGAAGTATGGGACTTTGCTTCCAAACATCTCCAACATTATACAGTAAAAATGTTTGATTTTCAGTACGGGTGTAGTCAAAGATGTCCTCTACTCAAATATATCAGTCATTGCCTGGAATTATGGAGCAAAGTCCTTTTATAGCACCTTAAGTTTCAGATTTGACCTCATTTTACCCTAGAAATGTGGGACTTTTACTTCATAAAATCTCCACATTCATACCGTTTAATTGCTTGATTACAAGCAATTAAACATATACATATATTTTATAGGTTATAGGTTATTTTATAGGTTACATATATTTTACTTCTGGTATATAATCCATTAATCTTGTTTTTATATGTACTTTGTATTAACACCTTATTTTGAAAACCGGAAGTAGTCCCATGTGTATCATCTCACTAACTTCGCTAGCGTTCGCTACTCGATCTGGGCCGTTTGAATGCATTTACCACGCGTGCCGTCAGTGAAATGATAGGAAAGGCTGCTTACTTGACAAGTAGGATGATGATCCACTGCAGTGCAGTTGAAAGTGTGTCTTGACTGGCTCCAAATATATCCCCCATGGCGGGGGTCACGTAGTCTTTCCCTAAAGAAAGCCCTGCTTTATCTCTCAGTTGGTCCAGCGCCACTATGAAAGCATCCGTCATGTCTCGGATGATGCTTGACTGGATTGTTTTCCTGTGCTCGTTCACTTTGTTCCCAATAAATTCGCTGAACTCCCGGTTGAGCTTCTTGAAGTTTTCAAACACGGTTTTGATGGGGTTGGGGAAGTACTGGAGCCAGGGCATCGCGTCCACCAGACTGCCCGCCCCCACGGTCTTGGTGAACTGGTCATTCCTGCCCACCACCTGCCGGAACTCCTCGTCCTCATAGGAGTATCTTTTCCCGAAGCACACCGCGCTCATGATGTTGGCTTGGGACACCACGAGATAAGTCATGGGCTGGAAATATATCTGCTCTTTGGTTTTCTCCACGAACAGCTGCAACAGCTCTTTGGTCTCGCACAGGATGTGGTGCTCAAAAGTCTTTCTGGTGTGCGGGTTCCCGTTGGAAAACATCCGGATAGTGGACTGAGCCACTTTACGGTGCATCTTCCACCAGTCCGTCATGTTGCCGAACGCGATGCTATCCCCGTTGGCGACGTACTGGAAGGAAGTGAAGTCCGGTCTGCCGGCGAAATCGTATCCCTGCTTGACCAGTGCTGTGTTAATGGAGTCCCCGTTTAGGACCACCACGGGCAGAGAGCCCAGTTTAATCTGGAAGACGTTGCCGTATTTCTTCGCCATTCGCATGAAATACAGGTGCGGTGCGTTGCCCATCTGGGGAGCGTTCCCGATGAGCGGCCAGGCGAGAGGGCCGGGCAGGCAGGGGATCGCCCGCTGCCGGAGCCGGCGCCACAGGTGCAGGGAGAACAGCACCGTCACACAGGCCAGTAACACGGCGCGGGCATTGTTCGGGTTAGTCACATCCAGTGTCCAATCCATGATGGGGATCCTGCAGGGGAATATGAATATCAATTAAGGTTTCAAATATTGCACAGTAACCTACCCTATATGATGTTTGTGAAATGAAATGTAAAAAATAAAAAGATAAAAATAAAGAATCCTGTTGTATATGAGGAGGTTATTAAATACCTGCTTATGTCCTGGTTCATCGAAAAAACAAAACAACGATTCATATAATGTTCAAAATATTGTATGCTATTTCTGTTTCAAAGCCCACTTCCAATGTGTTTTCTCCAGGAACTGAATGGTAAGACTACATTTTTAACTTCAAAAACATTATCTTATTAGTTTTCCACAACTGCTCCGCCATGTAGAAAGCCGGGCTGATAGAGAGAGTCAGGTGTGCTGCCTGTTGGCCGTGCATCCACACAGTGTGCAGCCTGCCCATGATGTGAAGCCCCACTGCAACGAGTGAACTCTTTATCCCAGAGCAGCGCGGCATTACTGTTAGTGGGCAGGTTTGTTACAAAGGGTGTCACCCCACCCTTCCACCATCACCTCCTCCACCAAACCACCTACCACCCCCCCCCCCCCCCACACACACACACACTCTCTCTCTCTCTCTCTCTCTCTCTTTCACACACACACACACTCGCTCCCTCTCTCTCACACACTCTCCCTCTCTTTTAGCAGAGCAACCTTGATTTTATTGTGTGTGTGTGTGTGTGTGTGTGTGTGTGTGTGTGTGTGTGTGTGTGTGTGTGCGCGCATATCTATACTTAGTTACATTGTATTTTTTATTTAGTTACTTGTTACTGTTACTGTAAGTGTATGGTAGTCTTTTTGTTTGCAAAGCAGAATAGATAACATGAAAAAAATGCTTTAAAAGTTATTATAAACAATTCATTAAATATATATATATATATATATATATATATATATATATATATATATATATATATATATATATATACAACCCCAAATCAGAAAAGGTTGGGACAGTATGAAAAACACAAATAAAAAAAGAAAGTAGTGATTTCTAAATGTACTTTGACTTGTATTTCATTGCAGACAATGTGAACACAAAATATTTCATGTTTTGTCTGGTCAACTTAATTTAATTTGTAAATATACATCCTTTCCTGTCATTCAGACCTGCAACACATTCCAAAAAAGGTTGGGACAGGAGCAATTTAGGGCTAGTAATCAGGTAAATTGGTTAAATAATGATGTGATTTGAAACAGGTGATGTCAACAGGTGATTGTAATTATGATTTGGTACAAAAGCAGCATCCAAGAAAGGTCTAGTCCTTTAGGAGCAAAGATGGGCCGAGGATCACCAGTTTGCCAACAAATACGTGAGAAAATTATTGAAATGTTTAAAAACAATGTTCCTCAAAGAAAGATAGGAAGACATTTGCTTATTTCACCTTCAACAGTGCATAACATAATTAAAAGATTCAATGAATGAGGAGGAATTTCAGTGCGTAAAGGACAAGGGCGCAAGCCTAAGCTGAACAACCGTGATCTCCGATCCCTCAGGCGGCACTGCATCAAGAATCGTCATTCATCTATAAGCGATATCACCACATGGGCTCAGGACTACTTTGGCAAACCTTTGTCAAGTACCACAATACGTAGTTACATCCACAAATGCCAGTTAAAACTGTACTGTGCCAAAAGGAAGCCCTATGTTAACAGTGTCCAGAAGCGCCGTCGACTTCTCTGGGCTCGGAGGCATCTGGGATGGACCATCACACAGTGGAAACGTGTACTGTGGTCAGATGAATCAGTATGTCAGGTATTTTTTGGGAGAAATGGACGCTGTGTGCTCCGGACCAAAGAAGAAAAGGATCATCTAGACTGTTACCAGCAACAAGTCCAAAAGCCAGGGTCTGTCATGGTATGGGGTTGTGTCAGTGCCCTTGGCAAAGGTAACTTGCACTTCTGTGATGGCACCATTAATGCTGAAAAGTACATAGAGATTTTGGAGCACAATATGCTGCCTTCAAGAAGACATCTTTTCCAGGGACGTCCATGCATATTTCAACAAGATAATGCAAAACCACATTCTGCACACATTACAAAGTCCTGGCTGCGGAGGAAGAGGATACGGGTACTTGACTGGCCTACCTGCAGTCCCGACCTGTCTCCAATAGAGAATGTGTGGCGCATTTTGAAGCGCAAAATGCGACAACGAAGACCCCGTACTGTTGCCCACCTTAAGACTTGTTTGCAGCAAGAATGGGACAAAATTACACCTGAAACACTTCATCACTTGGTGTCTTCAGTCCCTAAACGTCTTTTAAGTGTTGTGAAAAGGAATGGCAACATTACAAAGTGGTAAATGCTTTACTGTTCCAACTTTTTTTGAAATGTGTTGCAAGAACCAAAATAGGAATTTTGTTTTTTTGAAAAAAAAAAAACAATAAAAATCATGAGGAACACATTAAATTATGTGCTGTTGTATTGTCTGCAAGGAAATACAAGTCAAAGTACATTTAGAAATCACTACTTTCTTTTTTTATTTGTGTTTTCCATACTGTCCCAACTTTTTCTGATTTGGGGTTGTATATATATATATATATATATATATATATATATATATATATATATATATATATATATATATATATATATATATTATTGGAGTGGATTATTATGGTGCGATGGTGATATATCAGTATTATTTAGTATTATATACTTTTAACCATTTTAACACTTAAAATAACAATAATAATAATAATATTAATTATATTATTATTATTATTATTATTATTATTATTATTATTATTATTATTATTATTATTATTACTGTTATTCACTGTTATTCACTGTTATTCATTTTATTTGTATCGTGACGCCATATTACCATGCAGATTCTTTTCCTTCACTCTTTTTATGGCTTCCTCACCTGTGTTAGAAAGTCAGGCCGGAAGTCGGAGCGCTTGTGAGAACGTGCGTCGCTGCCTGAGGAAAGGGAACACCCGACCCGTCCCCGGCGGAGTTCAGGCTTTTTGAAATGAATTACACAGCTCCAATCTAATGTAAACATCAATTTACAAATGCTGCTTTGAGGTGTGACGACGCAATTTTTGATTTTTTTATTTACACACGCTGCGCAATTTAGCCTCATTAGATGTTCAAGATGCCTATTCAAATATCACAATTAAGCTTTTCTTCATTTTTTCCCCATACACATTTTGGGGGCTTCAGTGATTCAACTTGGAGGCTACACGTGTGTCTCTATGACGGCATATATACTCTAGATCCACAGGTGGAAGAAGTATTCAGATAGAAAAGTAAGTACTGTAAAAAATACTCTGTTACAAGTAAAAGTCCTGCATTGAAAATGTTACTTAAGTAAAAGCATGTTTGTATCATCAGGAAAATGTACTTAAATTATTCAAAGTAAAAGACTCAATGCAGAAAAATCCTCACATTTAAGAAACTGGAAACGATCAAAACAAGTGTTTAAACTGCAAATTATTTCAGCTGGACTTGTAGGCCTATATTATTGGGTGGTTTAATTTATAATAAAACTGTAGGTTTTTTTATAAACTACATGGGTTTTTTGTGCAAAAATCTTAAAGGTCCCATGGCATGGAAATTTCACTTTATGAGGCTTTTTAACATTAATATGAGTTCCCCCAGCCTGCCTATGGTCCCCAATTGGCTTGAAATGGTGATAGGTGTAAACCGAGCCCTGGGTATCCTGCTCTGCCTTTGAGAAAATGAAAGCTCAGATGAGCCGTTCTGGAATCTCCTCCTTATGAGGTCATAAGGAGGAAGGTTACCT
This sequence comes from Gymnocephalus cernua, assembly GCA_023631565.1. NCBI lineage: Eukaryota > Metazoa > Chordata > Actinopteri > Perciformes > Percidae > Gymnocephalus > Gymnocephalus cernua. The sequence goes on along the minus strand of CM042437.1, from coordinate 31,646,159 downwards.
CCCCTTTCTCTGCTTTGCCCGCCCAGAGAATTTGGCCAACCCATGAGAGAGAGAGACACCAAGTGGCAGTTGGTCAAGGCCACCCCCCCCCCACCACCACCCCCGTCAATAGCTACAGACACAGAAATGGCAAGTTCTGAGTAAAGCTCATTGTGGGACTGGCTCTATATAAAGCCTATATAAAAGAGACATCAGATATAGTATTAGGGGACCACTGAGGTCTATATAAAAGAGACATCAGATACAGTATTAGGGGACCACTAAGGTCTATATAAAAGCATCCAAAGAGCACCATGTCATGGGACCTTTAATTTGTAAAGTAACTAAAACTGTCAGATGAATGTAGTGGAGTAAAAAGTACAATATTTCTCTCTGAAATGTAAAATGAAATAAAAAAGTACCTAAAATGTGTACTTAAGTACAGTACTTGAGTAAATCTCAGAGCAGCAGAATAAAAAGAAACACTCATTGCACAACATTTCCTCTGATGCCACAGTCCAGTTGGTTTTAATGAGTTTATAATTCAGGGTGCGCTTTCCCATCGAGCCAGCAGGCGGAGGTGAACCTCGCGTGCTAACTCATTAATGAATGATTAATGTCCCTTAATTACCAAGCCTGCTGAACAGCAGATCTGTTCCTGTACAGCACTGTGTCTCAATGGATTCTTCATATACTGTAGAACAGGGATCTTCAACAGGGGGTCCGGGACCCCTAGGGGTCCTCAGAGTCAATGCAAGGGGGCCTCCAAATTATTGTTAATTTTAGTTTTTTTCAATGAACCCAACATATTATTAGCAAATATTAATCTCCACATGATAGGCTTACTGGCCTATGTAAGGTAGTCACTAAGGTAACCATCCACAGATACAGTTAATCCTCAGGATTTACTGTGCCACATGTATTTAATGTTTTAAAATGAAAACATTCATAAGGCTAAACATTTTTTTAATTTTAAACGCTTAGTATTCCATGCAAAAAAGGTACGTACAGTTTAAAGGCTTTCGCCTGCCCACATGTTACTGTAGGCTCAGTTTAATATGCAACTTCATTTTATACAATATATGTAGTAGGGGGTCCCTGATCCATCTCTCTTTCAGTTAAGGGGTCCTTGGCTTTAAAACGTTGAAGACCCCTGCTGTAGAACAATGCGAAATGCAGGAGGCCGTTTCAAAATGTGACACTAAAGCCAAATCAAGGCAGATATAATAATAATATTAATACTAAGCTGGGTAAATATGTCTGGTATATATCTGGGTGTATATTAGCTGCTTTTAATGTTTGATGAATGTGTGAATGTTCCCTCGGGCTGTGCATGGGGGGTTCAAAGCTGCCTCATCCTTTCTGGTTCTTTGCCTTTGTGCCTGTTGGTTTGGAGCAGATGATGTTTGGGCCTCACTGTGTTGGCCCGGGTCTGCTGTGGTTGTTGGCTGGCTGCGGGGCTTCAGCACCGCGGACAGCGGCTCACAGAGACCCGGAGGCTGCTGCTACATTTCATGTTATTCACTATGTGTTTGGTAAAAATTAAATAAATAAAGAAATGCTTACAAAATTACATTTTACATTCATTTAATTACATTAATTTACTCAGAACACAATAAGCTTATTGTACTTAATATAATATTTTTACTTCTATAATATCATCATAACCTGTAGGAAATTATGCGCTTTATGTTTTGCCATGGCGATTTTTGTATAGTTTATTATTTGCCATAGTTCGGCTAATCTACAGAGAATTGTAGGCTATGTAATTATGAAAATGTCTAATGATAAAGTTGTCCTAATATCACATAATTATGAAAAAGCTATATATATATATATATATATATATATATATATATATATATATATATATATATATATATATACACACACACACATATATAGATAGATAGATAGATAGATAGATAGATAGATAGATAGATAGATAGATAGATAGATAGATAGATAGATAGATAGATAGATAGATAGATTGATAGATAGATAGATAGCCTAGTGTTTAATCTGGCCTCTGCTGTTAGACTGTCATGTGGCCTATAGCCTAATCATTAGGCCTATTGCATCTAGAAAACGGTCGCATAATTGGAAATTGGAGAAGAACATTGGTAGCAGCAGATTATTTATTATGCATTTAAATTAAAATATAAATGGAAGCATATTATCATCAATGATAAATTACAGAATTATAAATGTTTTACCCTGTTTGATGGTCAAGTGACATCATAAGACCTTCGGTCCTGTGCTTGAATGGAGATAATGTGTTCACTCCACAGTTTATACCATAACAGCTCAGAATGTTAACACATCTCCACCCAAAGCAGCCAGTCCGCTAAATGCTGCAAACTGTAAAAAAAGAAGAAGAAAAAAAGAAAAAGAATACTGCAGATTCATTGGTCTGATATAAGTCTAAAATATGTTTTGCGGCTCTAGACAGATTTAAAAATAAAAAATAAAAAACGGTTGCTGACCCCTGGTATAATAGATGACTGTAGTGGACCAGGATCTCATTTGAAATACATTTTTGTTAGAATGCAATTAAATTAAAGTTAATAGATATCAGTGCAGCTTCATGACTCAATCCCCAGTATAAGCTTTGTTTCTGTGAGATGCTAAGAACTGCTAAGAATACTCTAAGAATATATCCCTTAAACCCACATTTGTTTGTGTTTGGATGCAAAGCCTTGGAGGTAATCCCCTCAGAGGTGCAGCCAGGTGACTTTAGCTGTTGAACAAGCTGTAGGGTGGATGAGCCCCCACAGTGGCCTCTGCCTTGGGCCCCGCGAAGCTCCTTGCTGCTGGCAAGTTCAGTTTCAACACCAGTTTCCCTTCCTTGCTTGACTGACAGCTCAATTGCTCATTGCGTGTGAATGAGCATGGAGGTCAGGGAGGAGCTCAGGAAGGTGTGTGCAGGTGATGATTTGCTCAGACAGTAAAGGTACAGTTACATTGTAAAAGGTTCCAGCCAGGCAGGGCAGAGATCACGTCTGATTCCAACAGCATTTTTCACATTCAGAGCATAGTTTCGTACAGGGGTAAATCAGAGTAAGTCATATCAGGATGTTACATCATCTCCAAACAGGAATGATAAATGAAACAGGCTATTACTCAGATTTATGTCTGTAATTAGCAGAAGCAGGACCTCGGAAGAGCTGCGTGTCTTTTACACAGGGCTTATCTCACTCTCCGAATCAATGCTTTGAACTTCTAGGGAAAACAGAGGGGACTGCCCAGAGCTATTATCAAGGTGCTGAGCAGTCACGCACACCATGTGCTTCATCATAGGGGTGACAAGTAAAGGAAAAGCCACTGACAACTTCACAAAACACGGTCTACCTACACCTCCATGTGCTTGTCAGGGTAAGGCACAGAACAGAGCTGCTAACCTACTTAGATTTGGTTAGGCTCTTAAGACGGATATTGTTGTTGCCAGTGAGGATCATTCAGACATGCGTGCCTTTAAACAACATAGTCACATTTATAGGCTATCAGAATTTAGGAAAAGATATTAGGAAAGGTTTGTAATTCAATAAATATAACTGATAAAATGTGTTGCCAAAAATGCAAACTAAAGACACAAATTTAAATGTATATGAAATGTCATATAAATTAATTTTACAATTTAATTTAACACTAAAAGGAAGCCTGAATTAGCTTAATATGTTGAGATGTCGGACGATAGATATTTTCATTGATGGATGCACTAAAGTCCAATGTAAGCAGAACATGAATACAGGGTGTGCATAAGTTTATAGTGGAACAATGACACTTTTCTAATCATGTAACAGGTTTATAAAGTGAACTATGATTTATATTGCATTGCTTCAGGAGAGGAAAACAAAGATAATAAATAATATGTACTTTAGTTAACAGTTTTTAACACAAATAAAATCACAATACAGCACTTCTTGGAAAAGGACTTTATCTCTAAAGTAACTTTATCACCGGTAGAGACGCTGGGAGAGTTATCAGCTGCTAACGTCTGGCAGTCAACGCTTTGATATCAGTTTTCAGAGCAATAGGATGACTGTCAGGGCTCCAAAAATCCACTTGCATAAAACTACCGTTGTATTAGTCAAGAAAAATGCAAAAAGATTTACAGCTGCAGTCATCAATAATTTTATATTAACAATGTATCAAATGATACGATGATTGTAGTGACAACCCCATAGAGAATTATCACCCAGCTCGCCTCAGCTTACAAAGCGTTTTAGCATCTTTCCGCTGCATCTGTTTGGGTTTTACAGCTCGCTATAGACCCAATCATAATGTTTCTTTACAATAACTTCTGGGTAGAAAACTCCTGCGTCCCGTACATACAATTTAACAGGCGAGGAACAACTGGATATACTCTCCAAAAAGAGGGACACCCGGCGGAATTTTCACCGGCACCTGAACAATCCTATAAATTAAACATCATCGATATATAGACTACTCTCATCTCATTCATCTAAAATACATGTTTGATGCTTCCATATGTTAACACTTTCACTAACATTAGGTTGGAGTCCTAATTTACCTACTAAAGAAAATGACCCAAACTAGCAGTTAGTCCGAGACCGGGGGTGAGATGTTTCCGTTGGTAACACTAGATTTGGTTTATCAAAGACACTAGCAAAGCAACACAGTACAGAAAATAAGCACAGCAGAAACATCAGATAGGTTGGACAACCGTGTTTAACTAAATATCTTTAAATGTTACCATTACTGCTGAAAATGACAACAGAAGTAAACAAGTTATACAATTTTCACATATTAATGGCCATTTGTATATACCCGGTTTAGTCTCACGGCTCATATCAACTCCATGACAGCTGTTTTTAACGGATAAACCATTTGTACGCTATAACTAGCACCAACTGACAGACACACAACATTAGTGAATAGCTGGTAAACATAGTGGAGAATTGAGCTGCAAATGAGCCAGATATGTACCCTAAAGATTTAGTGAAGACCAAACCAGAGCTAAAAGGAGAGTGAATATTAGATTTACTTTTTTAATTGTAGGATGGCCAGAAAAACTACTCTAAATTAATGCTAATGTTGCTCTGTAACTGCTGGATGTGTGAGACTTTTTTTTAGCTAGCACGTGGCTTATATGTATATACGGTGACAATATGTCATTGTTGTGTTTGCAGATTCTTCCGCTACCCCCAATTTGCCCAAAAGTACATACAAGTTCCCTGAACTAGCAAATGTTAGCATACATTGCTAACTGGGAGATTCCATCATCCTAGACAGCTAATAGCACAAGGTCTTCTTTGTTCTACTGCCCCATGTAGAAAAAAATGACAAAAAAGCCCAGAACAGATACATTAACATTAAAATGAAGCATCTGGGACATGACAACAACGCTACATGTGGGCTACTGTACTGTATATAATGGGTTGACCAATACTGCCACTTGGCATTCAACTTAATATAAGTCACCACTGTAGCAGTCTACGCTTTAAGGATAAAGTCCTTTATCATGAGATGTTATATATATATATTATTTTGGCTACCGCTTGTCTGGTTTTGCCATCTGTAACATTTAACCGAAACACAAAAATGTATGTAAAAATAAACAAATGCATACAAAAACAACAGAAACACAGAGAGACACGCACAGACACACACGTCAAGGGCCGTTTGAAGGAATTTGGGGGCCCCAAGCAAAATGGACATGGAGCCCCCCCCCAACCCCCCGCCCCATACGCATGCAAAGCCTACAGGAACCACAGCGTAGCCATAAAGTTTAAGTTCACCCACACTTTATATAAATAAAAAAAGGTTTACAGTGCATAAACTGCTGTTGCATAAACTGTGCACCTAGAAATGGACTGTATATTAAAAATTCTGAAATGTCCATGGGCAGAAGTGACTGGTATTTACACAGTTTGGTGGGAATTCAATAGTGATTTGCACTGTTTTTTTCTAACAATATGACAGCACACACTTATCAGTTTAAACTCTGGGCTGTGCAGGATATCAGCTATAATTATAGAGCTTGTGGTGGTACCTTGTGCTATAGAGGAAACATCAGCACTGAGAAGTGATGCATCTGTTGATGTTGAGGATGAAGTTGATGGTGTAGCTGGGAAAATAATTGAAAAACAAATCTGAAATTACCCGTGAAGTACGTTTTACCATTTCACTGTTAGCATATTGAAAGAGGTCACTATTAACAGCTCAGCTCAGTGAGAGAAATTCACTCTACCTTCATCAGTGGAGGTATCCGTAGGAAGAGCCTGAGGGCTGAGAAATGTAAGCAAAGCACCTTGAGGGAGAAAGAAAAGATGGTAACACTTTATAATAACAATCATTAATAGATGGTAAATTGATAGTTAATTAATCTTTAGTTAATTGTCATTTAACTGTTAGCAAACAGTCTTTTTACTGTTAACAAACAATGAAATTATAATTAAATGTTTACTAATTATTAGTAGTGCTGTAAATTAACAGTTTATTGTAACACACATTATATCTATCATATAATATATTAGGTATTGGGTAAAGATTAAACATTTTTTGTAAATCTTTAAGAAACCATTTTTAAAACATCTATAAACATTACATAGATAGACGGACCAGATATTCCTAACACTTTGTTAAGGGTTACTAATGCTTAAAAACATCCCACGCTAATGTTTGATGCACAGAATATATTGTGTGGTTTTCCTAACCCCCAGATTATAGATTATATAGATAGATTATCACGGTGGAATAGTTAGTATAGCATGCTAACATTATGCCACTTTCATCAAAACCTATTACAAAGCTATAGCAATGTCATGTCATTAAATACGTGTAATAATATATAAACAGTGATTCTGGAACAGATCTGCGTCTTCCTTATTCCGTTAAAAAACATATTACAGTAGTATGTAACCATATTCCGTCCGTTGCACTAACTGTTCGTTACAAGCAGCATTTGCCGTCAGGCAGGTTACAGGTAACGTTAGCTAACATAAACATATTTTTGTTAGACAAGTAGAGCTATTTATTTATTTATTATTTATTATCCAGTGTCATTTATCACTTACCACTATCTTGTTTTTTCTTATCCTCCTCTTCCTTTCTCTTCTTCCTTTTCTGGCTTCCTGAAGCATAATTCCGCTTTCATGATGACTGCCGACCTTGATGCCGAGGAGGTTTTGTATTTTGCCGGCAGCAGAGATCAGGAGAGGGGCCCCTTGAGGGGGATCCCGATAACAGTGTCATTGCACTTTACTGCATTGACTATCAAAGGAGCGCTCACAGTTTGTCGTTGCATTTTGTTCTTAACCAGTTGTCTTGGGGCCCCAGGCCAGCTCGGGGCCCCAAGCAATTGCTTGGTTTGCTTGCCTTGTCGCAACGGGCCTGCACACGTCGGGATTGTCCGTACGACCCTGTCTTGTTAATTACTTTCCATTAGAGATGAAACAACCTGCCGCCGTGTGATTGGTCTGACTATCACCAAACCGAACTGTCATCTAGCTTGGCGGTGAATAGGTGTTTTCCCACCGGAGGGACTTTTGCAGCTCTTAGAACTAAAACGTTCCTAGAACACTTTTTTCGTCGTGTTCCACCAGACAAATTTGGGGATTTTTTAGTTCCTCTGGCCGTATTTCGGGACTTTTTTAGCTCCTACTTCAGAACAGGGTCTTTTCCCTTTTCCTAGGTCTACTTAATTGGTCAAAATTATAAGTCCCGCCCACTGCCAACCCAGATCTTGCAGTGCGCCGTCTGTACTTGCAGACAGAGCAACAGCGGGACATTTTTAACCATTTTCACCATCTTATTCATCATTAAAGTCACTTCTGACAACGTTTTAGGCGAGAAATGAACTATTTAGATTTTGAATATAGGCAGTCTTCCGAAAATCGTTGCCGAATTGACAATTTGCTTCAAAGTTTTCGGAGTTGAGAAGCTTCATATTAAGGGACTGGCAGCTAGTGGCGGCCCCGGATCGCTTGTTTGCTGGTCGGCCAGTCATCCTGGGACGCCCCGCTGTAAACTAGCGGACTCTCAGACCGCGGTCTCGTAAGAGGCTTTTATTTCGCCGTTGTTTGTTTAAATATCACAACACATGTCCATCATAAGATTAATGGGAACGTGTGGTTAACTGCGTTTTTGCCGTTAAACTCCACAAGCGCCTGGTCCACCGTGCACGGAGAGAGAGAGAGAGAGAGAGAGAGAGAGAGAGAGAGAGAGAGAGAGAGAGACTCCAGCCTAGTCTTTAAACGCTGCCGTTCAAACTCCATTATGAGGATCCCAGCAAGGCACAACAGGAACATTCTGATGTTCTCCTCCATCATGCTGCTTGTACAGATAGTACAATAAATGTACTTTTTAGGGGAAATGTACTTTTCCCCTAAAAAGTACAAGTACTATCCAGTGGGAAAGCGCCTAGTCAGGGAGAGTTGAGCGCTGGGGCAAACCCTTTTATTGTGGTCTGCCTGCGAGCGCCTCATTACGACTGAATGACCCCAGTGACTCCAAATGTCAAACTGTCCCACAACAACTCCCCCCGCCCAACTCAAACCCCAATATTTCACAGAAGTCCACAAATCCAAAATTTTTCTTTTCTTCACCGATGCTGAAAAAAACAAAAACAGCCCGCTATCTCAGTTCATGTGAACTATGCTAATGAGTGTTTCAAGTAGCCTATCCTAATAGCCTTGCAGATTAACTGAGTGCCCATTGAGGTACCTCTATCTGTATGGTCTTTTTTTTTTTGTCCGGCCGAGTGCTACAGAGGCCCTTGTCAAAGCGTAGTCATTAGCCCGTGAAGGCGTCTCCCCTCCATTCTCACACAAATTTTTTTTTGTCTTTTAGGAGGAAAACCTTTTCAGGGGTCTGTGGAGTCCAGTTGAACTGTTTGTACTTCTTTTGAAAGAATGGGTGGCTGATTACGTGTTTAGCCGCATGACTGCGCTTTTCAAATCCATGCCAACTAAAAACAGCCCGCTTACATCCTCGCAACTGTTGTCATCGGTCTTTGTTTTTATTGGCCTAATTGAAGAGACTGACAGGAAGCCCATGCAAAATAACCAGTGAATAGCTTTTAATGAAGGCGGAGGTGTTTTGTTTACGCAGAGTACCGTGTTAAAGGAATGAGGATTGAGGATTATGTGGAAATGAATGTCGATGACAAGTTTGATCAGGACCTCGCATTTCAAAATTGGTGAAGACACAGCTTTGTTCTCTGCGAGTTTTGTCCCAAACCCGCATCTCCAAGCAGTGCTGTGCTTATAAATGTTCGCTTCCTGCAGGAAACTGTGAACTGCAGTGAACGATTCACATATGATGTTAGTGCATACTATGCACACATCTTTGCTCAGATGAATGCAGCGGATAACCAGAGCACCAGAGGCTGTCACTTCTCCTTCCCTTGCCTGATGAGGCCTAATCTTATCTAGTCTCTGCATGATGACAGTGTTGCTATTCTACCCCGAACCAGCTCTGTCATTAAAAGTCACTGAAGCTTAGTTGTCTCCCCCCTTGTGTTTACCTCTTTACTCCTGTGAGAGGTCAAAGGTGAAGCAGCGCTCAAAGGGAGGCTAGGCCTCTCCTCGGCGACCCCCTCCCCGGGACTGTCTTTGGTGTTTTTACAAGAAAGTAATGATGACGGACAGTCGTGCATGATGGGCAGAGGTGGAAGTCACGCGAGGTGCTGCGTTTTGTCCCAGGCACAGTTCCTATCTACCATATGAACCCAAGCAGCAATGTTCGAACAACTAGAAAGTTGGGAGGCGTGATGAGGAGTAATTAGCCCAGCAGAGAGCTTAGGGGCAACATGATCTTAGGAACTCCTCACATTATATAACCTGTCTATCTTGCAACATGGAGTAAGAACAAAGCCTTGTTCTCAGTTAAAAACAAAAAAAAAAACTTTTCAAGAAATGATTAAAAAACGCTTTCAAATGGTCCTTCACTGATTTATTGTTGCACTTCCATAAAAGTGGGGAGCTCACAAGAAACATTTAAAAAGGATTGGTCAATCAAAGCAGCAGAGGCTGAGATATCTAAACTTTTAGTCCTTTTATGAGTCAAGCTTCAAAAACCAACAATTCCTCCAAACCATATGTGACATACAATAGGCCGTTTATTCCTACCCTGTAATATAACCCACAGGGGCGTTTTATAAATTAGCGCCCCTGATGGGGATAGGACATACAACCTCATATCTCCTTCATATCTCACCAGAGAACCTAACAATGGTCGTGGTTGTGAAACAGTTGCAATTTGATAAGATTTAGGCACAAAAGCTACTTGGTTAAGTTTAGAAAAAGATCGTGGAACATGACGTAGCTCCATTTATTCCAAAAAATGTAAATCTTCAAACAGGATACGGTCCCCTGGGTGAAAGTCCTGTGTTTGTTTGACCCCAACCTCCCTCGTCGTGGAAATGTGGAAATTTGGCACTTCTATACTTCGTCATCTTACTTTCTGCTTTGCTCTCATCATAACTACTATGGCTACTAAAAGGCACCATCATATACTGTACGTAATTGCTGCTTGAACAAACAACCTATGTGGGCGTTTTTCTCCCAAAAACAATGGATCCTACATTTCCCATGATCCCATGATCCCATTCAATAGCATATTTTAATAACATATGTTATAGCTTCCCTGGCTCATGAATGCCCAATTCTTTCAAAGTCCGGGCTCCCTGTTTGTAGTATAGTCTTTTTTTTGTATTTACCAGTAGTATCCAAGCCAGACCAAAGATAACCCAGATGACATCATCAGGGATTCTTTCCCCAAACTTCGGAGGTCTTCCTCAAGAGCCACAGAAGAACATTATACAGCTGAGTAAAATTCCTTGTGAGAAGTAACGTGACATTGATGTGTAAAATCAGTGGAGTTTACCTTTAAGTGCATGTGTAAAAAACACTAACGCTGGAGTTACAATGACAATGGCGATCATAAGTAGTGGTTTTAGTAGAATATCTTTAAAGGAACAAAACGGTAAGAAAAAAAAAGTGGATAGATGTCCCACTTTTTCAAAAGCTCTCAGTCTTTGTATCGCATTACAAATTGTTGTCTTATGTTTGTGTCTCAATGGCTGGAAAAACCCAAACCAATCAGTCCTCTGAAGCATTAAACTGTGACTTATTTTGCCAGTCATGTGAAAACAAAGGGTGTATAAAATGCTCAGCCACAACAGTAGGATGATCTGATTTGCCCAAGAAAGTGAATGATGCAGTAGATGATCGTACGGACTGGTGCTCCTTTTTTTTATTCTTTAATGTTTGATGCTGCATCTCAATGTCAGAGAGACCTGGGCCTTGTTTTCAGAGGAATACCTTTAGAGGGCCGACTCTCATCTACTGTACTGTTCAGTCTTGGCTCTATTCCTACCTCCAGAGATGCTCTTCAGCTGTTCTTCTGTCTGCATGCTAACACTCACCTGAGGTTTATTTCTGACGGTTCGTCTCCCAGACATCCTGGATAAGAACATTGGGGGGAAAAAACATACTCAGTGAATCGATTTCATCCTGGGTGTTTTGGTTTAACGCACCTCCACAGAGTCATGATGAGGATACAGGAAATCATTACAGTTACATATTATACTGGAGCACCGGACACATTTCTGTTGGAAGTAAGACAAAGACTATGTTTAATAATGTTTGCTTGATTGCATTAGTTGTGATTTTTATTATTAAATGAGCTGCTTGCAGTCATCATGAAGTAAATCATATTCATCTTTGCAAGGATGTGACAATGGGTGAGGAAGGCGATGAAAGAAGCAAAAAATAACTATTTTAAAGGAACTTTCCTACTTTTTTTGCAAGTTTTAGTTCCTTTACTACATATTATATATACACATTACCTTTTGTTGCTAGTCTGAATCAAGGGAAGTACATTTCCATTGCTATGGGAAACAACAGCAAACTTCGAGCTAGCATGCTACACGCTGAAAATGACGAAATTTGGATCGTGCAACAAGGCAGGCCTGCTTGGTTCTTTCAGGGAATGATTGTAAAGATTTACAAGGAATATGTTTACGGCATTTCCTCTCTAACTGGGACGTTTTGGGACCAATTGGTGGGATTGCTGTGGACAAATTACACACAGTGATACACTGGTAAGACCAAATGAGGTTTAACCATGTATCCTAATTTACATAGCCCATGTTACTGTATTGTGTGAACAGTTAACTTAATTTAATATTGTATGTGGTGTTTTCTTTTGCGGGGTGCAAATGTTCCACCAAGACAAGTTTCTTCCTGAGACTATTTCAATAGGAGAGACTTCGTTGCAGAAATGCAAAATTTATTCACAAGTATAACATGACATGAATGATGTTTGGAGATTAGACTCCATCACAAATATATTAATACAATAATAAATTAGAAGGGTTAGGAAGCCGAAGACCTCCCCCGATGAAGTCTAGACGCTGGCGGTGGTGTGAGGAAGTCCCGAATACCGAGCTGAGGAGCCAGCAGAAGCAGACAGCCGGAAGGAAGCCCAGGGAGCCGTGTGTGCTGAAAACCGGAGGTGGAGGGGAGGAGGAGGGTCGTACTCATCTGGAATGACAGCTGACAGTGGAGAGAGAAGAACGGGTTTAAAACAGGGGAGTCATGCTGTTTTTGGCTCGGAAAAGTTAGTGGCCGCTTCTGATTGGCTAAAAAGAAAGTGGGCGTATCAGCAGCTGATTAGATAGAAAGAGAGAGACAGGGAATACATTGAGAAGTCTTCCTGCATGAATTTATGCTAAGCTTCATTTCAATAGCAAACTTCATTGCAGAAATGCAAAATTTATTCACAAGTATAACATGACATGAATGATGTTTGGAGATTAGACTCCATCACAAATATATTAATACAATAATATATTAGAAGGGGGAGGAAGCCGAAGACCTCCCCCAAAAAACGTGAATTGAACTGGTGAAAAAACGTACTTACTTGTTACGCTGAATCTGAAGTGATTATGATTCCATCAACCCCCAAAGAAAAGAATGTGAGGCAGGAGGCTTAGCGAGATAGGGGGAAGACAGACAGCAGAAAGAGAGACAGCCCCTAGCATATACACGGATGTACTAAAGATGAAGAGGCTAAACAGAGGAATGACAGAGAAAGCCGTGGAGACATGAACCTTGGCGCTGTGGCCGGCAGTTCAAATGAAACCAGGCACCAGGTGTATGCTATCGGACGCTTAGCGAAATGTGGTTTGTGTGCCACCTTCAGGCATTGCTTTTTGGCGCTCGCTCGGCAGCCTGTTGGAAAATGCTGCTTTTATTTTATTTATTTATTTATTCATTCATTCATTCATTTAATTATTTATTGATAGATAGATCTATCTATCTATCTATGTATCTATATATAAAGATATATCTATCTGTCTATTTATCTAACTATCAATATATCGATCTATATATCTATATCGATATCTATATATCTATATCGATATCTATATATCTATTTTTATTTATTTTTTTAATATTAATATATATACGCATACATACACGCACGCGAACACACACGCACACACACACTTTCAATATACCACGGCTGCATGTCCGGGTATTAAGCCAGCATACCGCAGCCATGTGGCCGGGATTTTCTAACCGCGGCTGCATGTCCGGGTTTTCACGGCCGCATGTCCGTGTTGCCTACTCCAAACCCAAGCTGCATGTCCGGGGCAGGCTAAACTTGACCCTCGCAAGCGTACAGGCTGAAAATGAATAAAAACAAAAAACGAATGGTGAATTATAGGAGAGAAGAACGACATGAATGGTAAACAGCCATGAGAGAGCCGTAATCATGTGTTAGAAATCGGACAGACACCACCACCAGTTATTTGCATGTTGCCGGATTGCGGCTTAGAAATCTGGAAATATTGATTACTGTATTGTTTGATAGCTTTTGCTGGTGTGCATGCTTGCATGATTGTTTGCTTGCGCTTGTAATTAAGCAGAACTCATGAGTAAATGCCGGTGCCGGTTATAAATGTGTATGCAAATTTAAGTTTTTTTTTTTTTTTTTAAAAGGGATCTCTGTAGGAAGTAGAGTCAGAAGAAATGGTTGTACTGAGATGGTGGTATAGTGGCGAGCATAGCCACCCTCCAAGCAGTAGACCAGAGCCCAATTCCCAGCCATTGCAAATGTCTTCTTAGGAATGTTTGCTGCAGATCAACTAATTTGGTCAAATGTAAAATCTAAGATGGAGGTTGATCTGATTTGTTGAAGGACTATCCAACTGCGCCCAGAAGCATTTGAGCGACGTCCGTTGGTGACAACCTTTTAGAAGACTAAAAAGAAATGTTATAATTAGGCAGAAGAATGAAAATTGTCCAGTTTGAATAGAGAAATACTGGGACACCTTATTGCAGCGAAACTGCAGGCCCTAATCTAAAGAAGTGACTATTCTAATTGATTGAATGCTGAGTTGAAGTAGATAGCTGAATAAGAACAAACTTAATTGATGGTTAAAAAAGCATTAACATAGAGACATTCCCATAATGGGAATAAAGTGCAAAGGGATAGTATTAGCATTAGCAATGACATGGATCATCATGATTTAAAAGAGCGGGAGAGCGTGTCTGCTGCTACAAGAAAGCATATACTGCTTGATTTATGAGCAGTATGATTTGAAAGAAGGCCCGATGTATGACTTAGGTCGTGTTGAACATCAGCGATGTCGCGTTATTTTTGCTGTGATAAGATAATTAGTTACGTTGAGCATGCTCAGATAAGAGGTCTGTTTAACCATTCTGCAAGGGAGGACGGTTAAACATGCTGTAAACGTGATGAATGATGAGGTCTAATTGACCGCGCTGCGATGACGTCATGCAAGACGTGCTCAAGCTGGGGGAGTTGAACAGGATGAGATTTCTGTTAGAAGTGCAGCAAAGAAAGGGTCCTTCCTGTGAGATGAAAAACTATGAAGTATATTTAGAGATAAAACCTGGTCAACTTGCTGCAAAGATAAATTTGCAATGCCATGCTTGATAGAACGATGAGTAACCATCGCTTTGCCAGTAAGATGGAACTACCGCTACCATACTAATAGGCGAAACCCCCAAAATGAAGCATGAGTAAAGCGAGTGCGCACAACATGGTTACTCGGTCCAGCGCTTTGTAGAACGAGAGAAGACATAGATAACGTAAAACACGTGATTAAACATAGATGATATGCATGTGATAGGCCTAAGCACGAAATAATGAAGGAGCTGCTTCCACGAACACGAACAGGGTGAACAGCTATACTGCCCTACAAGGGCAAAAGACCCTAACTCGCCAGAGTGCGAAACTGAGAAAAATGACTTATTGACAATTGAGGACAGGTACAATATTGTAAATCTCATGTTGTAGTGTATGCCTGTATTAATCTACGAAAATGTTGAGCTCAAATTTACCTTGAACCCTTTCCGGAAGTCAGCCTACTTTCTGCCTTAGCATTGCCTGCAAAAATGACGATCGGTCATACCAAGGCAAAAGACCGTAACTTCCATTTTATAGCACAATGTTATGATAGCAATGATAATGTTTACTTAAAATGTAAGCAATGTTAACTCTATTGGACTCACTATGATAAAATGGCTTAGCATTTATTTATTTATTTATTCACACACTCACTGAATAAAGAATTAGTGTTTTGATGTTTTAATTAGGGCTGTCAGTTTAACGCGTTATTAACGGCGTTAACGCAAACCCATTTTAATGCCGATAATTTTTTTAACGCACGAGTAACGCATAGAGAGAGCAACGGGATCTGTTAGTCCACTTCTTTAACTGTCTATGGCCACGCCATGTCCCGCCCTACGAAGCAGCTGATTGGTTTGGTTTAGGCATTTCACCGCGAGTGGTGAGGATAGTGGATTGGTCAGGGGATAGGACCTGAACAAATGGAGTTACGTTACCTTCGACGCCTGGCCAATAGTAGTGATTGAAGGGCGGGTCTTGTAATTTCGCAGACCGCAAACAAAACAGACACAAGCCTCGGCCGGTTTTAGCTTGCTAGCCGCATAGCTTGTAGGCTCGTGACGGCGATTATCTTCAGAGCGAGCGAGTAGTGACTCTACAGTCAGTGAGAGAAACAAATGAGGCAGTACTACCTGTAGTACTATCTGCAGGACTATCTGCAGTACTACTTGCAATGGAACATCGAGGTAACAGCGTTACATTATGTGACAGATTATTAGATCCAAGTGTGAATGTTAGTGTGAAATTGAACATAACGTATATGACAATGTTGTTTTCAATAAAAAAACATTGTCACAAAGCAAGCCAATCTACTTTTCCATGCTGATAAGAGAATTAAAATGAGAAAATATAATGGGACAAAAAGAAATCAAGGGACATTTAGAATAGATAAAAATGTGCGATTAATTGCGATTAATAGCGAGTTAACTATGACATTAATGCGATTAAATATTTTAATTGCTTGACAGCACTAGTATCTTTTGGTATGCATTTCAGAAAAAAATGGTTAGGATTCAGGTGTAATTGCAAATAGTGATTAATCATGATTAATCCACTGAAAATTCTGATTAATTTGATTAAAAATTTTAATCATTTGACAGCCCTAGTTTTAATGCATATAAGCCTGATATTCGGTTTCAATATGAGGCACTAATTTAGACCCAATGCAAAAATAAAGACGTGAACATAAAGATTGCGTCATTCACGTGCATATTAAGCAGCCATGCTGGTTTGTTTTGGTGTTATAATGCAACCATAGATGCTCCAGCAGAGGGTGGTTAGTTTAGTCAGCAGTTAAGTTTACAGGAATTTGTCCAAATTTTGAGATTTGGCAACTAAGATAAACAGTTAGACTACAGACCGACAGCTCTAAATTCACCATTTAGAATAGAGCAGAGCAGAGTTAGCGTAAACAGCGCGATGGACAAGAGAGAACTGCGCACAGAACAGAGATTGAAATATATCGCTTCCTACATGTGTAGGCCCGTAGACAGGTGTTTGAGAGCACTCTAAAATGAGCAAAAAACACAAAAAGAACGAAAGCAACTTGCCTACTGCGTCCCAAAGAGACAGAAGTGCCTGCTACGAGCACGCTCGGAACTGATGCACGGCCGAAGCCAGGGTTCATACTGCGCTCAGAGCAAACGGCGAACCGTGGAGGCGGCAGCATGGATGCACAAAGCACAAGCCAGAAAAGACAACTTAACATAAGAGTCATGCTGTGATTGGCTCAGAAAAGTTAGTGGCCGCTTCTGATTGGCTAAAAAGAAAGTGGGCGTATCAGCAACTGATTGAAGATCAAGGGGCCGGGCTTCTCTCCTCAGAGTGAAGCCTCCTATGGCGCCATTTTGATGCTAATAAGCCATCACCCCCCGTTTGCATCCCATTGACTGCCATTCATTTTGACGTCACTTTGACAGCCAATAACTTTACATCTGAAGCGTTTCAAGACTTCATTTGTCCATCGTTTATTTCTAAAGAAACACGACAATATATAAAAGGCTCCATTACCTTGCATCTCACGTTATGGCTCCGTAGCAGACGTTTTTATAAAAATAGGCTAACGATTGTGTCATAACCACACGACTTACTGTCGCATAGTACAGAAATTACCGTATAGTACTGGAGAAGCTCGCAGGCAGTTTCGACGTACATTAGCTGTTTAGTTTAATTACTAATGTTAACTAGCATTTTAGTTAGCAATAATTAGCATGTGCCTATGTTATCTCCTTACATATACCTACGCTCTCCGTCTCTGCAAGATTGGGAATGATTGAGATTTCTCTTGGCACAGCTACCAGAAGACTTACAACTTGCAGACACGTTGGTCACGTCACATCTACGGCGGGAAGCTCAGTTTGCAGCTGCGCAGTAACGCTCAACCATCACCGGAAAAGTGCTGGTAATAGACTACACTTGTCTCCGTCAAAAACAGCGGAGTGACTGGGTCCATATAGGTCTATGTTGGAGATAGGTCTGGCAATGCGAGCCTACCTTTTTGTCTGACCATTTTCAAATTCATGCAGTGTAAGTTTAGATTTACAGATGCATTTTTACTACTGTTCCAGGCAGCCACTGGTTTCCATACATTTCTATATCATGTGAAAATTGAATGGCAGACTTTTAGAATTGAGTCTTATCCATCACAGTGAATATCAAGTCTGCATTCACTTTTGTCAAAGTTGCATCATTGTTGCAAAGCAGTTCAGACTTTTTAAATCATTCTGCAATTAAACTAAATTACCAAGTACAGATACTGTAATATTTAGAAAAAGAATGCAGACTTCATGTTCATTCAGTCAGTTAACTCAAGCAAGTTTTAAGCAAATCCTAATCAGCTCATGCGCAATGTGCTTGTGTGCAGTTTGAGGGCATCGTATGGCAATACGTTTTGCAGGAGGAAATCACATGAGATCCCTCCCCTACAGTCTCATATGAGGGTCTATATTCAGCCTCTGAACTGTATGTCCTGAGCTTATTATTTCACAGGGGCATTGGTATTTCCTTTGGGCTTGTGGTTGTTCCTGAAACAGCATTCACAGTCCATCAGGTAGTGTCATATGGAGGCAGATAAGGTTATGTACGTTTTTTCTTTTAGTTGCATCGGGTAAACACTCTATGAAAGCATTTTTGTCTCTGTCTGCTGTGTTTATGTATTAAAGAATCAGAATGACAGGCTGGGCTGGGCTATAGGTTGAAGAAAAATGACTTAATTGTGCAAAAGCATAATGAACTAAATACAAATGTTTGGCGTTTGGAGATGGTATTATGTGACAATGCATTATTACATTACAGCTTCTACATGATGTGCACAATTGAGTAAATGGCAGTGTTGTAGTATTCAAGATCGGTCTTAGTTTTGAGATCGGTCTCCAGACCACTTTTTGAAGGTCTCAGGCTCGTCTCGGAATCAACCACATTTTTATTCGGCCTTTTCTCGCTCTCAGATAAAGAGGACTCATGGTTTTTATTTCAAGACCATTCAAGACCACAACTGCCTTTTGATTATTTTATCAAGGCATTTTTCATGAAATGCTTATGGCAATAAAAGAGGTGAATGAAGAACAATCTTAATTAGCTTTATTATTAGGTGTTTTTTTGGGAATGTGGTTCTTTCAGATCAAATTGACGAGTGTCTATGACTAGCATTTTCCACATTTTATCGTGGCATGCAGTGTTGGACTCGCAATGGTCTGGCCTTGGTCTTGACTCGGTCTCACCCTACCTTGGTCCAGGTCATGACTCGGTCTTGATACACTCTGGTCTTGGTGATGACTTGGTCTCGGTTTAGGTGGTGTGGACTACAACACTGGTAGATGCCCCTCATTTATTTTGCGCCTTTCTACCTTACCGGACAAAGTGCTTTTACAATTTGCCTCTCATTCACACACACGTTTATACACCGATGGTGGCAGAGCAGCCATGCAAGGCTGGCCTGCGCATTGGGAGCAACTTGGGGTTCAGTGTCTGGCTTGAGGACACTTTGACATGCAGACAGGAGGAGCCGGGGTTCAGCCGTCAACCCTAAGATTAAAGGATTACCTGCTCTACCACAGCTATCCCTAAGATTAATGCCTTTTTCTGTGAATCACTTTTAAAAAACAGTAGTAAAAAAAATAGAATTCTTTTAAAAGGAAACTACTACTAAGTCTCACATTCCCAGACCTTCCTCCACAGCGCTGCGGAGGAGGGTCTGGCGAGTCCACACAGCATTCCGGGATGGGAGAAAAACGTGCTCTGGTTTATTGACATTTTGGGCGACGCTAAGCGCCGAACGGAGCCACGATTATTTTTTGGGCATGTTTAGGCCTTTATTGACAGGACAGCTGAATACATGAAAGGGGAGAGAGAGGGGGGAATGACATGCAGCAAAGGGCTGCAGGTTGGAGTCAAACCTGGGCCCGCTGCATTGAGGAGTAAACCTCTATACATGGGCGCCCGCTCTACCAACTGAGCTATGTGGGTACCCTTCAAAAGTGGTTTTAGTCGTGCGTGAGAAAGCTCCGATTGGACAGATAGTCTAGCTAGCTGTCTGGATTTACCTGCAGAGTTCTGAGGAGCAGTTAACCAGAGTCCTCACAAGTCCACCGGAGTGTAGAATGCCAACACAAAGAAAGCAGAAGGAAACGGACATCCGGCTGAAATGAGGGACATCTGGCAATCTTGGAAGTGAAATGTCATCGATATAGATTAGTGTCCAAGTAACTAATGGGGGCAACAATTTTTTGAATTTGGTCCAGGTTTGAGCGAGAAGTGTCAACATTATGGGAAGGACCCTACAGTGAAATAAGAAGTGTTTCTTTACCTTTCACTTGATCTGCTCTGTTTGTTATTGTGTCTAACCAATCTCAAGGAGAGGTTTCGGTCTAAAAGCTGGCGATAGGTGTCTTGTGAAGACAGCGGTGGAAACAGTGAGTGAGAGTTGGAGAGAGGAGTGTGGAGGAGAGAAGAGGGGTTTGTTGTGTTGGCGTACAGAAAGCATAGTGTTATCTAAAAGATTTGAGATGTCCTGGCTGAATATTTTTGGATTTTGACACGCAACGTTTCAGAACAAGACTTCTCCTTGACAAGACTTTTTTTTAGACACAATAACAAACAGACCAGATCCAGCGAAAGGTAAAGAAAAAAGTCTTACGCAACGGTTGGGTCTCGTAGTCAGACAGTTCTAATACCAATCTGAGTCAGTGGCAAAAACAGCTTTTTTAGTGGACGCAAGGGTGTAACTTTGTGTGGGGGGACACAAAACAAGGGGTCTGGGGGTCCTCCGCAAGAAAAATGTTTTCCCTTTTAATCCCATTTTCTGCATTTCTACATACATTTATAGGGACTATGGTGATACAGAGTCCAGGAAATTATTATGTTGACCATAATGAAATTATGCCAGAAAGAACAGTAGGCTAAACTATGTATAAGACAAAGATGTCTTACTTTCTTTATTGTTTAAACAGGAGCTAATCACCAAGACTTTTAAATAAAACAATATCAAATTTACTTGAAAGTGGGGGGGAGATGTCCCCCCTGTCCCCAGTGGAAATGACATCCTATAGTGGACGTACACCAACTATTGTCCCATGAATTACATTGCAGCCTGATTTGCGGCTGTCGGCTGCAGGGCTCCAATCAATACTGGACCGATCTCAAAAAATGTTGTTCACATTAGTCACAAACAAAAACATGGGAAAATAGGGTGCATGTTGAAAAATAATGACGTTCGCTTTCAAGTTGTCAATTTTTTTTAACA
This sequence comes from Gymnocephalus cernua, assembly GCA_023631565.1. NCBI lineage: Eukaryota > Metazoa > Chordata > Actinopteri > Perciformes > Percidae > Gymnocephalus > Gymnocephalus cernua. The sequence goes on along the minus strand of CM042437.1, from coordinate 31,625,029 downwards.
GTTGTCCATGCAGAGCCACAAAATTCATCAACAACAACAAAAACATTAGAAAAAAGGTAAAAAGCAGAATGAACTCGTACAGCGTCAGAACATTCTTTTGACCCCTTTTCCTCATGATACTCTTTTAATCTTAAACTTTATTCTCTAAATAGTTTTTTTGTCTATTTGTAAATCATGCAGTTATTGCAGGGCGTCTGTAATAATGAAAATACCATTGACAAAAGGCAAACAGCGAACGACACATCCTGTTGTGCAGGTATATGTTATGACTGTGCCCATAGGAATGACTCCCAGTGATAACGTTTGGTGAAGATGAGTCAGAGTCTTTGAAGACCAGCAGAGAAAAAAATATTTAAAATGCTTAAACTGAGAGAAATATGTTTCTTTTTATTTCGATACGTTTTTGTATACAAAAAATTATGCCATAATATTTATAACTCTAATTAAAAATACAAGTAGTGAAATATATATTAAATTTACTATATGTAACTTTTTAATGTTTCTGAAACTGTGTAATTTTTCATCTGATGATCTTAAATGACAATGATCTTAACAGGAAACAAGACTTATAGTGAAAAGAATGCTATTTTTATATAGTTTTTATTAATGCCTCTGCTTGGATTGATTGATTGACTGATTTTTCCCGCAAAGTCACAAAATGATTTATGGCAGGTAGACGGCGCTACAGAGCACACATTCTGACGGGTCACAGATTTCGGTGTAACACCGGAAAAGCCTGTGTTATTGTATCCAGCCAGGTAAAGGGTAGCAGGAGATTTCTTTATATAGGCCTAATTGTATTTTAATTTTATTTTAGAAGTTATCTGTTGTAGTTATGGCTGATACTGGGGCAGGACCATCACAGAAAAGAAGGACATGAAATGAAGAACAACTAAAAGCTAAAAAGGAAACTGAAAGACAGGCAAAACCTGAGTCAGTCCCTGTCGGGCTATCAACAGATGGAGACAATAACGGGATTGTAAATGATTCAAAAATGTTCCTGAATTGGCCCTCAGGTATGTAATATGTTTAATTCATTCATAAAATAACTTTAGATGCGCGATGTGGTTGTACGTCAGTAGCCAACATTAAATTTAGCACAGACGATTTATTCCTTTATGTCAGTGTTTGTGTTGGCTTATTATTTTCTTTTCCCTTGTCCCCCTATACTTGTGTAAAGAATCCGTGGGTTTCATGAAATGTGATATATGAATCTTTGTTATTACTACGTTGGTTGCTACAACAATCTCTTAATGCTTTGGCTCGTGACACAGTGACAACCTTGTTACCTGGTTTAGCTCACGAAACATCCAAAGTAGGCTGAGTTACCGTATGCAACACTTGAAATGCAACAATGCATCTGTAACGTTCTCTTATTGGGAATGAATGATTTTCTGTCTGAGCAAAACATTCATCGCAACTATATGACCTTCTGGTCAGTAACACTAACTCAGTAATCTACAGTGGGCAATACAGCACCGTAAAGAAAAAACCTTTACGACAGCAGGTGTGGTAAAAACACTACCATTTTGGTCCAAAGCGGCCGCTAGAATCAATACAAACATATTACAAAGCAAACATATTAGAAAGTTACATATACAAAAAAAATGCATCTGCCAATACTGCCAATATATTTGCTAATACGTTTAAAATAAAAAATAATGCAGCAGAGTTTTGAGGACAGATTCTGCAGCCTGAGGAAAAAAAGCAGCCAAAGATCACCTTCCTCACTGACCCGTTTGAAAACCCTTTAGCGACATATGATGCAGCGTCCCAGCTGGAGATGATTCAACTTTCCGAGGATGACAGACTGAAATCTGGATTGGGAGAAGGAACCACAGAGTTCTGGAAAGCAGTGCCCACAGATAGATATCCCAATGTTAAACATGCGCTCAAGCTAATGTCAGTGTTTGCAGCAACTCATGTCTGTGAATCAGTGTTTTCTATACTGAAAGAAATAAGGTTAAAACATTGTTCTATTCTTATGGACACACGTGTTAAAAAGGGGGGGGGGCATGAAGAGAAAATACATACCAGTGTGCTACAACCTGGAAACAAACTGTACTTCCTCTCCACCCACATCCCTCTTCCCCCCCTAAAGACTAAAATCCCTGTACAGAAATAATCACGTCCCAGCGGATCTGATTCTACTGAGAGAAGGAAGGGTGGAGGGATACAGCAAAACATACCTTATCATCTGAGCTAAATAAAACAACAACCATGCACACGCACACACACACACACACACACACACACACACACACACACACACACACACACACACACACACACACACACCACACACACACACACACACACCACATACACACACACACACACACACCACACACACACACACACACACACACACACACACACACACACCACATACACCACACACACACACACACACACACACCACATACACACACCACACACACACACACACACACACCACATACACACACCACGCACACACACACACACACACCACATACACACACCACACACACACACACACACACACCACATACACACACCACGCACACACACACACACACACACACACACACACACACACACACACACACCACATACACACACCACACACACACACACACCACACACACACACACACACACACACACACGCAAGTTCTATTTTGATTTGCCTAGGCAAGGCAAGGCAATTTTATTTGTATAGCACTTTTTCAGCAGCAATGCAATTCAAAGTGCTTCACATATTACAGTAGAAAACAGTTGAGTTACTACAAATTAAAAACAAATTAAAAGCATTTAATACAGGAATAAAAGTATGAACTAATAAATCTTTAATATCAATTAGTTTAAGGCAGGTTAAAACCAGAAGTTAATAAAAGGCAGTATCAAAAAGAAAGGTTTTTAGCCTTGATTTGAAAATATCAAGGGTAGGAGCTGACCTACAGCTTATTGGCAGTTTGTTCCAGATGTATGGAGCATGGAAACTGAAAGCAGCTTCCCCCTTTTTTGTTCTGAGCCTGAGGATGGCAAGCAGACCCATATCTGATGATCTAAGAGGTCTCTGTGGTTCGTAGTTTACCAGAAGATCTGAAAGGTATTTTGGCCCTAAACCATGTAGTGATTTATAGACCAGTAGCAGTATTTTGATGTACAGGAAGCCAATGTAAGGACATCAGAACAGGAGAGATGTGATCCATTTTCTTGGTTCTGGTAAGGACTCGAGCAGCAGCATTTTGAATCAGCTGCAGCTGTCTAATAGATTTTTTAGGGAGTCCAGTAAAGACCCCATTACAGTAGTCAAGTCTACTGAATATAAAGGCGTGGACAAGTTTTTCCAGATCCTGTTGACACATTAGTCCTCTCACCCTTGATATGTTCTTGAGGTGGTAAAAAGCTGACTTTGTTACTGTCTTAATGTGGCTGCTAAAATTCAGTTCGGAATCCATTATTATGCCTAGATTTCTGGCTTTGTTTGTTGCTTTTAACATTGTTGTTGTTTCGAGTTGAGCGCTGACTTTTAAACGTTCTTTATTTGGTCCAAAAATAATCACCTCAGTTTTTTCCTCGTTTAGCTTCAGGAAATTCTGGCTCATCCAGTCATTGGTTTGTTTAATACACCTAGCTAGTTGTTGTATAGGGCTGTAGTCTCCGGGCGACAAGGTTATATACATTTGTGTGTCGTCCGCATAACTGTGATGGCTTATGTTGTTTTTTTCCATTATTTTAGCAAGGGGCAGCATGTAGATATTGAATAATAGAGGCCCCAGGATGGAGCCTTGGGGAATTCCACATGTCATACTTGCATACTCAGATGCATAGTTACCTATTGAGACATAGTAGTGTCTATTCCTCAGGTAGGATTCAAACCACTGCAGCACTGTGCCAGACAGGCCTACCCAATTTTCCAGTCTGTTTAGTAGTATGTCATGATCTACCGTATCGAACGCAGCACTGAGGTCTAGTAATACTAATATTGTGGTTTTGCCATTATCAGTGTTTAAGTGGATATCATTAAAGATTTTTAAAAGAGCCGTCTCAGTGCTGTGGTGTTGTCGGAAACCCGATTGGAAGACATCGAAAATATTGTTTAGGGACAAAAAATTGTTTAGTTGTAGAAAAACAGCTTTTTCAATAATTTTACTTAGGAATGGGAGATTTGAAATCGGCCTATAGTTGTCCATTACTGAGTTGTCGAGGTTGTTCTTTTTTAAGAGTGGTTTAATTACTGCAGTTTTTAGGGCCAGTGGGAATAAACCTGCTTGAAGTGACGTGTTTACAATCTATAAAAGATCTGGGATCAAACAATTCGAAACATTTTTGAAAAAGCCAGTTGGTACAATATCAAGGCAACACGATGAGGTTTTCAGATGTTGTATGATATCTTCCAGGTTATCTTGGTTGGTTATTTGAAATTGTGTCATCTGGGAACTTATTTCATGTGGACATTGAGACAACACATGTCCTGTACCTGATATGAAGGCAGTGACAGATTGTCTAATTTTCTTAACTTTTTCAGTGAAGAAAATGGCAAATTCATTGCAGGCTTTGGTGGATAGAAGTGCTGGTGCTATTTGTACTGGAGGGTTTGTTAATCTGTCAATAGTAGCAAATAAAGCACGTGAATTGTTATTGTTTTTAACAATAATGGCAGAGAAGAATGACCGCCTAGCATTCCTCAGTTCCAGATTGTAGATGCGTAGTCTCTCTCTATAGTATTCATAATGGACCTGGAGATTCGATTTACGCCACCTACGTTCAGCTTTTCGACACTCTCTTCTTTCTGATCTCACAGGAGTAACATTTCTCCATGGAGATTTTTTCATGTTTGAGATAGTTTTCACCTTCATAGGAGCAATGGCCTCAATAACATTTGATATTCTATAGTTGAAGTTGTCTACTAGGTCATTTACTGAGACTGCGACAGGGACGGATATGGAGGTGAAATGCTGAACAAATATTTCACTTAATCTTTCAGTAATGTATCGTTTTGTAATTACCTCTGTTCGAACATTTTTTTGCACAGAGATAGAGCTGTTAAAAAACACACAATAATAATCGGATAAAGCAGCATCATTCACCACAACATTGGAAATGTTCAGGCCTGTACAGATGATTAAGTCCAAGATATGACCCTTATTGTGGGTGGCTGTAGTTACATGTTGAGTTAGCCCATAGTTATCAAAAATGCAATATAATTCCTTTGTACCTCTATCCTCAGGGTTGTCGACATGGAAGTTCAAATCACCAGCAATGATGACACAGTCAGAGTCAATACAAATCATAGACAGCAGTTCATTAAAGTCTTCGAAAAAGGTGGCACAGTAGTTAGGTGGTCTGTAGATATTTAAAAATATCACTCGAGGGAAGGACCTTAGCTGGAGAGCCACATATTCAAAAGAAGCTACATTTCCATAAGATAGCTGTGAACATTGGAACGAGTCTTTGAACAAAATGGCAACTCCACCTCCTTTCTTATTCTTTCTATGTTCGCTCATAAAACTGAAGTTGGGTGGAGCTGACTCAAGAAGAATAGCAGCACTGTTATTGTGGTCTAACCAGGTTTCAGTTAAAAACATGAAATCAAGATTGTTTCTGATAATAAAATCATTGATTAAAAATGATTTACCTGCTAAAGACCTGACGTTCAGCAGGGCAAATGACAGTTTGTTAAATGTAGCTGTCTCATTTTTTGTGATGGACTGTGGCTGACGAGGGATGGATACTAATTTCATTGTCTTAGCGGTGACATCATTGTTCTTCATCAGTCTGTTATGTCTGTTACTAATTCTGACTGGGATGGTTTGTGGAAGAAACTGGGGTGTGGTAGTGTGCATGTGGACATGTCCACCGGATGTAGGCAGTCAGTCTTGAGTGTGCGTTTGCAGGATATGCAGCAGGTTCCTACAGAGCATTTGGTTGCCCCGAGCACTGGGATGGATACCATCCCTGCCAAACAGCTAGCCGGGTTCCTAAAACAGGTTAAAATTGTCGATAAAACCTATTTTGAGGTCGCTGCATGTAGACTGGAGCCAGGACTTCAGTTGAAGTAACCTGCTAAAAAGTTCTGGTCCGCGACCTAGAGAGGGGAGTGGACCTGAAATAAAAACCGATTTACCAATGGTCCTTAAAGTGTCTAAAAGAGTCTTAAAATTTCGCCTTGTGTTTTCACTTTCACGGTTGGCCTAATTAAATCAGAAATTATACAAAGGAAACCGTTACTTATTTACAGACAGTAAACATTTTGGGCACAAATCATCCCCTTAAATTCATCATTAAACACCTTTAAAATATATTAGATCAAACTTACAGTTTTTTCCAACTGCTTACACACAAAATCTTTTCATGTCACACGATTTTTGAAACCTCTTACTCAAAGTACAAAACTACACACCAAATCTCCAAAACCTTAAGCTATTTCTCAGCCTTTCACTCAGTTTTAAATTGCATAAAACACTTTTTTCAAAACACTACACACAATTCTCTAAGACGCAAAAATCTAACAGGAAGTGACTTGCATTCCTTTTCCAAACACAACCAATCAAAATGCTACACTTTACCAGGGCACATACACACTCCTCACATGTGCAAACACATTATACTTAACTGAACACTAACCAATCACTGCCAATCACACACAGTTTTTTCCAATTGCTAACACACTAAAATGACATGCATAGCACAATTATTTAAACTGACACACAGAGAGCAAAACCTCTTCTCAAGTCTCCAAAAGTCTTAACACATTTTCTGCTTTACACACATTTTGCAATTCAAAATGGCACTTTTCAAATGCACTGAACATGGTTCTCTGCATAAGACACAACAATCTGACAAAGTCACGTTTGCCATTTCAAAACACTGCCATTCAAACTGACACTACATGAGCTAATTGGCCAATACATGTGCCACCCGGCCAAACACCTCAATGGTTAATTGTTACCACTTCAATCAGGAATTACGCACTATGAAAAGACCACAGGTGAGCACCTCTTTTCTATATATTTTTTCAGCATTTCTTTTCTGCAATTTTCTTTTTCAGTTTACTGTTTTTTGTGAGCATATTTGTGTTCAGTCCAATGTAAATATATCTGCTGTGCATATGTTACACTGACGTGTTTGGTGAAAAATAAAAAATGTTTCAACAGCATGTGTGTGTCTGCAAATACTTCTGTGCATGTAAACAATCTGAAGAATTTTCTAAAATTTGAACTAGTTTAGTATTATGTCAAAGCATACTAAAGATTAGAGTGCTTTTCATTATGCCCAACAGTGTGTAGTTGGTTAGACAAAAATCTGGTAACATGAATGAAGTGTGTGCCATTTGGTGCAAAAGTTTGATTTTGATAAGGTTATGTGTAGTTTTGGTTGCAGTGCTCCATTTTGCAGGGTATATTGTGTTAAGTATTTTGATAAAACCAGCCTAGTTTGCAAAATTGTGTTTTAGCAATTGGAAAAAACTGTAACCAGTTTGGGTCATTTACTTTGTAAAAATTCTGATTCCAGCTTTCTTAAATATGAATATTTTCTAGTTTCTTCACTCCTCTGTGACAGTTCACTTACAATTTTTGCCTATTGCTTACACACTTTTTGCAGAATTTGGCTCATGTCAAGACTCTACACACAAGTCAATCAGACATACTGTAGCACTTGGAGATTAACAACTCACATCTATGACAAAATGAAATGTAAATCGACTGCATTTATATAGCGCTTTCCTAGTCTTAACGACTACTCAAAGCACAGGAACCACACACACACACACACACACACACACACATTTTTCTTGATTGCTTTCCAATCAACCATTACACAGTGGACAACAATACAACACTCAGTGTTAATCAATGCACCATTGCTTGTCATTGTATCCTATTACTGTACGTAGCTTTTATGCTAGCGACATTTGTTGTCAAATTTACCTTCTTGCAAAGAATTGGATCCAGAATCAGAAATGCTTTAATGCAAATTTTATTGATTCCATTGATTGTCATTTTCAAACTGTGGCTGAAAACTGAAATACTGTAAATATTACACAAAATACATGTAAACCAAAATGAAATCTATTATAGTAAAAGAAATTAAGAAAATAATATCCATTACAGTAAAGTAAACATTACTGTAGTGTATAAGAAATAGCCACTATTGATATTCAGTCTCATCTGTCTCGACGATGGGGCCACATGGCCTCATCCACATCACATTTGATATCCTCTCTTGCAATGCACAGAGGGAAAAAAAATCTTCTTGCATGCCTTATCCAACCTTGACATTTCTCTGCACCCATTTCTTGGGCAGCAGCATTCATTGCATTCAGCAAGGGCATCTGCTCATAGGGACGCTGATCATAAACCTTCCACCTCCAAGCACTGAAGAACTCCTCTATGGGATTCAAAAATGGGCTATATGCTGGAAGGAACTGCATCATCCGTGGGTGTACTGCAAACCACTCATTGACAAGGTGAGAGTGGTGGAATGCCACATTGTCCCAGATAATGGGCGAAGAGTGGCATGCCAGGCCTCAACAGCCCTCTCTCCTCAGGTGGGATCAGCCTGTCATGAAGTGCATCCAGGAATGCTATGAGGCGCTCGGTGTTGTATGGGCCAATAGTGGGGACATGGCATAGGACACCATCATTAGAGATGGCAGCACACATGGTTATGTTGGCGCCCCTCTGACCTGGAACTGCGACAGTGGCCCTGTACCCAATGAGGTTCCTTCCACGTCGACTCACTTTACAGAGATTGAAGCCGGCTTCATCAACATTAATGAAGACATGATGTGCCCCCTCAGCTTCAAGCTCGATTATTCTCTAAGTGAAAAAAGGCAAAATTACAATGAAAAGTGACTCCAGTGTGACTAAAAGTGACTAACTGCATGATATGACAAGGCATTACAGTATACTATAGTAATTTTGCCTTACCTCCACATATTGGCATCTGGCCTCCTTCACAACGTCGGAGTTCCTTTGAAATGGAACTGTATAGAGCTGCTTCATAGCCATATGGTTCCTTCTTAGGATGCGGTCAATGGTGGTCACACTCACGTTGTTGATGTTCCTAAACGTGCCCTGATCTGCAATCACTGCTGCCCTGATTTCACGCAGCCTTATGGCATTGTTCGCCACAACCATGTTCACAACGGCTACCTCCTGCTCAGCACTAAAAATTCTCCCTCTACCACCAGCCTTTGGATTCTATAAAGAACACATGTAATGGGTATGAGGGAACAATTACATAAAGTATATCACTGAAGATATTTTTGTATATACAGTACAGCAACATTACCTGTTTTCCTGTTGAAAATTTGGACTGTTCAGAACAGGTTGGACTCTTTGTCCAGCTTCTCTAAGTGAAAGGCCATGATTGATAACGTGATCAATAACAGTTGCCTGAATTTCACTCTCACTCTCACTCTCACTCTGCCTTTGACCTCTCCCATCCATGTTGGCAAAGAACAACACAGACGCTGCACCTTTAAGGCCTGCAGACTGATTGCTAATTGAAGATTTGTGTGAAGGAGTGTCAAACAGGTGCTTCAGTGATTTCATACTGATGTAGGTAGTTTCTAATAGTGAGGAACAGATAGCTTCTGTTTGGTTACCATAGCTAAAACAATGGAGTTTGCACTGCTTGAATGACGTCCATGTTAACTGTTCTGCAAAAGGGTGGGGAAAATGTGTCGATCCAATGAGAAATGGTTAACTCATTTGCAAAGCAATCAAGAAAAACTGTAATACACTGTGGCCAAGGTTGCCGTACAAGGTACCACCTGCTCATCAGATAAACATTCACACACATTTACACTCCAATGCACACCATCGGGGGTAACTCGGGGTTCAGTGTCTTGCCCAAGGACACTTCGACATGGGACTGCAGGGCTGGGGATTGAACCACCAATTGGCAGGCAACCACTTTACCACTGAGCCACAGCCACCCACAGCATCACTGCAACACTGCAATCAAAACTTAACACTCCTTTCTAAATATGAAATTCTTTCAACAAAACCAAACACACAAGCACCATTTCAATTCCTCTTTCATATCACCAGCAACACACTGATGGGCTTCATAGAAACACTGCAGTCTTTGTGTTTCTATTGTTATTGTCATTTTCTCAGACTGTCTTCTGTAAAACTCAAAAGTAGAATGTCTGCAGTAATCAAACAAGAGTTTCTACAAAAAACAAATATTCTTACAGAAATAAAGAAAAATAGAATCACAAATCATCACATTTATCAACAAAACAAAAGTAAAAAAACAAACAATTACTGGATAAATTGCTATTGGGGAAAAAATGTATACTTGTCTCTTCCATGTCTGACTCCTCTCTCTCTCTGTCCTCCTCTTCCTCTGACTCTCATTGCCTCATTGCCTCCATGCTTGCAGAGTTCTCTAAATGGCTGACCTGAGGCCTGTTTGTAGTGCTAAGGCTCATTGGTGTTCTGTTTTCTGTGCAAGTGTTTTCAGGTGTGTATGTAAGTTCCGACAATTGCCAGATAAGTTTTGCATTTTGAACAAAGTATTTTCCCAATGACAACAGGAGATTTCATTTTTGAACGAAGTGTCTAATGTAAGAAAACATGTGTAGTGTTTCGCAATAAGTGTGTTATAGAATTGCAAACAAAGTGCAAAGTTGATTATGTGTTTAAGCTATGGTTACGCTGTGTTTAAGGTATGCTACAGGAAGTTTAGGTATTGAGGCTTTGGTCTAAGCATTCCTTTTTAGTTTGAAAGCAATGGGCAAAAACTGTAATTTCTTTGAGTTATGAAGCTTAGTGTAAATTCTTTCAGAAAGACTTCTTCATTTATTCCTTGTCTCTCTCTAAATAGCTGTAGAGGTGTTCACTTTCTTTTAACCAATCAGAAGCGGCCACGAATTTAACGAGCCAATCACAGCATGACTTCCCTGTTTTAAACCTGTCCTCTCTCTCTGCTGCACAGTTGTCAGTTCAGGCAAAGAGTGCGACCCTCCTCCTCCCATTCCACCTCCGGTCTCCATCGCACATGGCTACCTGGGCTTCCCTCGAACTGACCACTCCCGTTGGCTCCTCGGTCCAGTATTCGGGGCTCCCTCACCGCCAGTGTCTAGACTCCATCAGGGGGATATCTTCGGCTTCCTACCCCCTTTATATAAATAAATATTTTAGAACGATGGAGTCTAATCTCCAAATACCTGTACAAGTCATATCGCATATGTACATCAGAAAAAGTTGGGACAGTATGAAAAACACAAATAAAAAAAGAAAGTAGTGATTTTGAAATGTACTTTGACTTGTATTTCATTGCAGACAATGTGAACACAAAATATTTCATGTTTTGTCTGGTTAACATAATTTCATTTGTAAATATACATCCTTTCCTGTCATTCAGACCTGCAACACATTCCAAAAAAGGTTGGGACAGGAGCAATTTAGGGCTAGTAATCAGGTAAATTGTTTAAATAATGATGTGATTTGAAACAGGTGATGTCAACAGGTGATTGTAATTATGATTTGGTACAAAAGCAGCATCCAAGAAAGGTCTAGTCCTTTAGGAGCAAAGATGGGCCGAGGGTCGCCAGTTTGCCAACCAATACGTGAGAAAATTATTGAAATGTTTAAAAACAATTTTCCTCAAAGAAAGATAGGAAGACATATGCTTATTTCACCTTCAACAGTGCATAACATAATTAAAAGATTCAAGGAATGTGGAGGAATTTCAGTGCGTAAAGGACAAGGGTGCAAGCCTAAGCTGAACAACCGTGATCTCCGAGCCCTCAGGCGGCACTGCATCAAGAATCGTCATTCATCTATAAGCGATATCACCACATGGGCTCAGGACTACTTTGGCAAACCTTTGTCAAGTACCACAATACATAGTTACAGCCACAAATGCCAGTTAAGACTGTACTGTGCCAAAAGGAAGCCCTATGTTAACAGTGTCCAGAAGCGCCGTCGACTTCTCTGGGCTTGGAGGCATCTGGGATGGACCATCACACAGTGGAAATGTGTACTGTGGTCAGATTAATCAGTATTTCAGCTATTTTTTGGGAGAAATGGACGCCGTGTGCTCCGGACCAAAGAAGAAAAGGATCATCCAGACTGTTACCAGCAACAAGTCCAAAAGCCAGGGTGTGTCATGGTATGGGGTTGTGTCAGTGCCCTTGGCAAAGGTAACTTGCACTTCTGTGATGGCACCATTAATGCTGAAAAGTACATAGAGATTTTGGAGCACAATATGCTGCCTTCAAGAAGACATCTTTTCCAGGGACATTCATGCATATTTGAACAAGATAATGCAAAACCACATTCTGCACACATTACAAAGTCCTGGCTGCGGAGGAAGAGGATACGGGTACTGGCCTGCCTGCAGTCCCGACCTGTCTCCAATAGAGAATGTGTGGCGCATTTTGAAGCGCAAAATGCGACAATGAAGACCCCGTACTGTTGCCCACCTTAAGACTTGTTTGTAGCAAGAATGGGACAAAATTACACCTGAAACACTTCATCACTTGGTGTCTTCAGTCCCTAAACGTCTTTTAAGTTTTGTGAAAAGGAATGGCAACATTACAAAGTTGTAAATGCTTTACTGTTCCAACTTTTTTTGAAATGTGTTGCAAGAACCAAAATAGGAATTTTGTTTTTTTGAAAAAAACAATATAAATCATGAGGAACACATTAAATGATGTGCTGTTGTATTGTCTACAATGAAATACAAGTCAAAGTACATTTAGAAATCACTACTTTCTTTTTTTATTTGTGTTTTCCATACTGTCCCAACTTTTTCGGATTTGGGGTTGTACAAAAGGACTTTCCGCTAAATAAATAACCCACAAAGCGTAGCGGTCCCCTGTTGTGTTGGGAGGAAACGGTCTCACACACATGCGCACACACTCACACAAAAGACTCCAAACTGACTGTGAGACAGTGGCAACAGATCTCTCCCGCATGACGTTCTCGTCATGTTGCCACAACATGGTCAGAATGTCACAGCTCCTCAACATGTTGCAGATAAAGGTGACCCCAGGGACACGGGCACACTCGGACAATCAATCTGAAAAAGCAGAAAAAGGTTTTGAGGGCATGGGACAACGCATTCTTATTAACGGGTCCGTATGATATTGTATGAAAAAGTATGCACACCAAAACGTATGATATCCTACGAAATTAGGAGACCGCCGGGTGGTCACATGACGCCAGGTGGTCACGTGACGCTGGGTGGCTACGAGCTCCATGACCGAGTGGCAGTTGCTATACAAATATATATTAGTGCAGCTTTAATCTTTAAATTACCTTTAATGTTTAAATCACGGCATTTCTCTTCTTCATTTCAAATTAAGGGCACCTCACAGTGTAGAAACACTGTAATTGCAGCACACCTCTCCATTATCAAAATGGTTCACTGCTCACCCTCCCATGCAGCCTGTTCTCATGAACCATTCTTTCAAAAAGCTACGAAAAGTTAAGCACTGTAATTCGTAACCATTCCACGTTTTTATTTGCTGTATTCTCTACTTTGACGGCCACTGTATAAGAACGCGGTTAAAGGAACACGCTGACTTATTGGGACATTAGCTTATTCACTGTAACCCCGACAGTTAGACAAGTCGATACATACCCTTCTCATCTCCGTGCGTGTCGTAACTCTGTCTGACGGCTCCACCGTTAGCTTAGCCTAGCACAAATCCTGGAGGTAACCGGCTCCAACTAGCCTACTGCTCCGAATAAGTGACAAAATAACAGCAACATGTTCCTATTTACATGTTGTGATTTGTATAGTCACAGCGTGTACAAATAACAATGTCACTTGAGACACAGCCATCTTCTACGAGTGATATGCTGCAGCTCTGAGTAGAGCTGCAGCATATCACTCCGCCCAAGTAGCACTGCTTCCCTTTCTGAGAATATAGTTCCTAGTTTATATACGGTTAGAAGATGGCTGTGTCTCATGTGACATTGTTATTTGTAAACTGGGTTGTATTTTGTAAAATGGGTTACATTTGACCTGAGGACAACAGGATGGATAAGAAACCCATATTTTTTATATAGAAAACTTTGAAAACGGGTCAAGAATTTGACCTGAGGACAACACAAGAGTTTACAATTGATCAAATGATTACATGTAATGTGAGAGGAGAGAGAGAATAGTCACCTGACTCTTCACTCTCACCCTCCTGAGTGTTTTTGGATCTTTCAGCACACTGCTGTGGTTTACCTGCCCTCAACTTCCCTGTTTTGGTTCACTCTCACGCTCTCATCGGCTTCATTCTCAACAATAGCAGGCAGCTGTTTTTAGTAAAAAAAGCTTTGTGAAATGCACACTACTCTGCTTACAGTAGACACACAAAGTCATTGACTAGCTGGTGAACATAGAAGCATTTAGCAGCTGAAAACCTAGATGTTTTTCTCATGAGCTGGTGGAGACCAAACCAGAGCTAAAAGGAGAGTCAATATTGGATTTACATTTCAGGTGGCCAGTAATCTTGCATGGTCTGGCTACACCACACACACATTATATGTATGATAGGAGAAACAAATGCTCTGGCTTGTTTGCATTTCTTTGAACCAGTCATAATTGTTTGGGTGGCGCTAAGCTCCAGACGCAGCGACAGTGGCTCTGCAAAATAGTCTCAGGAAGGAACGTGTGGAACATTTGCGTTTATCTGTGTTTTAAGCCCCCAACGTCAATCCTAGTGCCTTCCAGGCAGCACTGCCTAGGATTAGGCAATGGTTATGGTTAGGATTGGGGTTAGGACTAGGTGCCTTGATGTCAACGGTTGCAGCCCTGTCTTGAAGTCGATTAGGCAATGGTTATGGTTAGGGTTGGGTTAAGGTTAGGGTTAGGTGCCCTGAAGTCAACAGTTGCAGTGCTGCCTGGAAGGAGATGTTGGGGGCTTAAACACCATGGAGCGACATTTGCAGCCCACAAAAGAAAGCGTCACATGAAGCGTTAAATGAAGTTAACTGTTCACACAATACAGTAACTTGAGCGATATTTAAATTAGCTGGATACATCATTTGCTCTTACCAGTCGGTCCCAAAACGTTTGCAACGAATGTTTCTGGTGACCATATATGATGGAGAACTATAGAAAGCAGCAATTTTTTTCGTCCGTGTCTTTGTCTTGCCAGGTGCAGCTACCCCCCTTCACCTGGTTCTCAATTATCGTGACCAAGTGGCACTTTCACGCCATGTCTCTGTGTTCAACATTTCCCTCACTAGCTCACTGAAGACAATAGGCCATGCTTGGAAGATAAAAGTTTTTTTCATAACCGGTGGGCAAAGATGCTAGCTTGTCCCAGGTAGATAGTAAATGCCGTAAACATATTCTTTGTAAATCTTAACAATCATTCCCCGAAAGAACCAAGCAGGCCTGCCTTGTTGCACCATCCAAATCTTTTCAAAACAGCTTGGCATGAACTTTCTGCGGTGCTACAGCAGGCATGCCTGCCCATTTTCAACAATTGATCTATATGGATATTCCACGACAGAAACAGCAGTATCATAGTAATATAATATAATAATAATAATTAAAATTGAATAATAATAATAATAATAATAATAAAGAACAGAGGGAATTTTGAGACAAATGAACAGATAATTTTTTTTTATTTGTCATCCAACCCAACCGTCTGTGTTAAATATGCAACCTAACCCCTCCTGTTTAAAGCAAAATAACTTGGAGCACCATTTCTAAAATCATGCACCCAACATTGTGTGCTTTTTGGTGTTTGGCATAAATGGCTCTCCTATTGACTGTGTCCTACCAGTGTGGTTCCCACAGTGAACACCCCAAGCGTAGACAAACTTACAATACAAACGCCGAAAGTTCTAATTTAGGTCAAACGTATGTAGGTGCCTGTCCTCAGCTGCTGTTTGGGCGTGTCTAACGGTCGGAACCAAGACATGCTCTAATAACTCTGACTGAACTCTAATTAGATCCCAGCGTTGGTAGCTCTCCATTTTGGTCAGATTCAGTGACGGAAGGACCTCTAACTTGCACAGCCCTGACGCATCATGGTCCATCCACTGCGGCCTTCGAACACACCCTCCATTTGTTTTGAGTCATCTGCAGCTTTTCCCTTGATACCACACTGCGTATCCACTCCCAGTTTTAATGGCAGGCAGGCGCCGTGGTTGCCATGGCGCTAGCAAGGTGTGCAAAGCACTGCCAGGGATCATGTGCAACTGTTTTGTTTTTCTGACTTACAGTGTTTTTCTGTCACACGATTTTTGAAACCTCTTACTCAAAGTACAAAACTACACACCAAATCTCCAAAACCTTAAGCTATTTCTCAGCCTTTCACTCAGTTTTCAATTGCATAAAACACCTTTTTACAAAACAAAACAAAAATCTAACAGGAAGTGACTTGCATTCCTTTTCCAAACACAACCAATCAAAATGCTACACTTTACCAGGGCACATACACACTCCTCACATGTGCAAACACATTATACTTAACTGAACACTAACCAATCACTGCTTTAGTCTAGGCCTATACATAGGTCAAAGGTCAGATTACCTGTTTTGAACAATGGATGCCAACAATAGACAGAGAGCAAGGGGGGGGGGAGGACGACGACAATAAGGAGGAGGAGGAGGAGGTGGAGGAGGGAAGAAGAGAAAGAAGGAGAGCCATCTCTGATGAGATCAGGGCCACACTTATTCATCATGGGATCAACCACGGATTGACCACAAGAGAAGCCCATCTGAGTAGCTTTACAGTGACGTCCATACTTCAAACCTTCAGAAATGAGAACATGCAACAATCTAATGACTATTTCAGCATTATAAATCAATCAGACTTTGTTTTACAATACAACAACAACAGTTTATGAAAAAAGTGTTTGCCATTTGAGTTTATGGCATTTAGAATGCATTTTTTCATTTTGAAGATTTGAAGCATTTTGCATTTTGTGTGTGCAGTTTGGGGAATTGTGTGTAGAGTTTTGAAAAAAGACGACATAGTTGTGAGCTGTTGGAAAAAACTGTAAGATTAAAAAAAAAAAAAAAAAAGTGCTGTCATGGCTTTGGCACTCTGGCAGAGAGGTGAGAGGCTGGCCTGTCACTCTGGATTACTTCTGTCTCACCAGGGCTTTGATGTGCACTGACAGCCTCAGATAACTTTTACAAGCTGGAGGAACGCTTCCTCTCTGTGTTTGGATTGGCTTCCATGTACAGGACTCTTATTCAGCTGGCAAGTGTGTTTGCAGTGCATAAGCAATGCAACTTTGCCAAAAGAAAATTAGCTTATTGTCTGCATGAGACATGTACATGTTTTAGCGTTACAGATGCAAGTGGCGAAAAGATCAACAAGAAGTCATTTAATTTAACATTGCAGTCTGTTGTATTATTTCCTCTCTGCAGGCAGCTTGCTCATGTACATTCAGCTGGATTTATGAATGGTATGCGAGCAAGGCTTTTTCCATTCATAAAAGGCTCCGTGTCCTGTGTCTGACTGCCATTTTTTTGCGTCAACTTTCTTTGTAGTTTACATTCCTGTTTGCAACCAGGTAATGGTAATGGAAGATGTGTGTGTGTGTGTGTGTGTGTGTGTGTGTGTGTGTGTGTGTGTGTGTGTGTGTGTGTGTGTGTGTGTGTGTGTGTGTGTGTGTGTGTGTGTGTGTGTGTGTGTCAGGCTCAATGGAACACACCAAACTGGATGAACAAGGTTGCAGCGGCAGTAGCACGCGATGCTCTGTGAGCTTCAGACTCTTGCACAAGCTGCACGCACGCAAACACACCTGCTGGGAGATTTGCTCTGCAGCCTCAAACACGTTCAAATGTGTCAAGAATTTGTGTGTAGATTTTGGGTTGAATTTGTTTGTTTTTAAGATCCGCAATTCAAATGCATTCATGTTGCATTGATTTTTGTTTTGTTTTGTTTATTCACACTATAAGCCGCCTTTCCCAAACTGCATGTGTGATTTATGAATAGCAGGACTTGGCCAGGGTGTTCAGAGGTAAGATGAGCTGTCGACGAGTTATTGTTACAGCGCAGCCATGCCGTGTGGTGGCTCTGCTCTGACAACTCTCTGTTGCACCGTCTTCTCACGAAAAGACCCAGCGAGGGAGGGGAGGATTCGCAGCGCAGTGCAATAGCCAATCTAATAAAGAATCTCTCAGAAGTAGCTATTAGAGTCTGTCGCATCAGATAAACGGGGAGCTTGAGCGGATATCAAGATTGGGCTGAAAGCTCTGTCTCAGTTGGACAGAGCTGGAGGGCTGTTGTTGGCTGGCACACTCAGGAGGAGGGTGACAATACAAACGAAAAATGAGATGAATGCTCACATGTTTCACTGAGTAAAGCATCACATATCAAAGTGCATGTAGCCTACAATACAAAATGAGTAAAACAGTGAAGAGTAGCCTACATTTGAGTATTGCATCATTTATTTGAAGACAAAACAAACCTTGTTTTTCTTTCCTGTGTACATTTTTTGATAAACAATTTGCTTTTCTGTGAAGGTGCGTTGGAAAAAATATTAGACTTGAAACAAAGAAAAATCAAAGCCAGAGCAGAATGCGGGATTTGTCTCTTTTTTTCAAGCCTATATGTGTCATGAAATGTTTTAATGTCCATTTTAATATTGTCTGATTTAATGTTGATTTGAACCCAAGAAAGACCAGCTGGTAATCTATGTGTAGCTAATGAGGATCCCTATAATAAACTAAAGTAAACTTAACTAAATAAACTAAACTTCTGTCTAGGTTTGGGGCTGGGCACTTATGTCACTTACAGGTTTAACGAGGCAAACAGATTGTTTTGATGATTAGGTTAATTATAAAGATCTTATGCAACTGTTTTTGCTGACTGATTACGTAACAATCTAGATACCCCTCCAGCTATACGATGTGCTCAGTGTGAACGGCAAATCCAACACTTTGAAACCCTCAAACCCTCTAGGCACTGAAACGCTGTCTGAGGCGTGTAGGCCAGCTGAACCAATGGCGTTTCTTTTTAAAATCACACCTTAAAACACAGGCTGCTATATAGGCTGCACGTCCTGTGTTCTGTCTGTCAGATGGCAACTACAACACGAAGCAGAATTAATTCATGAATCTCTCTCTTTCACTTACATTTTTTTCATTTCAATTTTGTTAAAGTGATAGGCTTTAAAGAGGTTTAAAGAAGACAAGTATCTGCATTTGGGTGCAGACTAGTTTGATAGGCTACTTTGAACACTTAATGGTACAGACCACATCAATCAATTTTATTTATACAGCTTAAAATCACAAGGACAGTCCAAAGGTGCCCCCCCTCCCCCGACTTTTTTTCTTCTTTTTTCAATTTGCAGCATAAGTGTTGATGTTTCATGAAAGCACAGGTAGGAAATTAACAGCTACTGTTTGCTTGTCATTTTCCCAAAACAAGTTTGTTGTTGAATACATTTCCTGAACGTTTGCCTTTCTTCCCCATCTTCTTTAGGAGAAAGGAGCAGCTGACGTGCTGCAAATTTATTTCTAAGTGAAATAGCACATTGCCCCCCCCCCCCCCCCCCCCCACACACACACACACACACTCCTGAAATGAATCCAGCGCCTCTGCTACACCGACACAAAAGAGGTCCTTGAAAAAAATTGCCTGCCTGCCAGACTCCAATGAAGAGATAGACAACACCATCCTAATGTGATAGAGTAGGACTGAGCTATGAAATGATCCCCACTGTACAACCCCAGACACACTCACCACACATGCCCATGTTGCCTTTCATGGACCAAGACTGAGATGGGTAGTGTTTTCCTACCTATTCCCCAAGAAATTCCTCAATAAATAAAAAGGCTAATTTAATTATAGCTCTGTGAGATGCAGACTGGTTTCTTGCAATGGAAGCCACCACTGTGTGGCCAAAAATGAACAAAATTACTCGTGATACTGGGCTGACATTATAATGCCTTGCATGTCATTATTCATTATTTCCAAAATTGTAGTTCACTTTGCTTTATAATTTTGCTAATCTGGTAGCGTGACTTCAAACCATGACGCCCCTGGGAGACGTTACCTACTGTTTTCATGGGAAACATATTTTGTTGACTTATGTTATTTCTCTGCTGGGTGTACATCACTGTTAACCATAATCCTGCCTCATTCCATTTCCACATGCTAAGATTTGTGCTGCTCCATTGAGAGCCGCCCCTTCAGTGTAATCTCTTTGATGGAGGACTTCTCAGCGTTACTCGAGCCAGGCCTCCTCCTGCACTACAACTGAAATAAGGGTTTGGTAATTACGAGACTGATAGTGGCCCTGACAGCTTCCCATTGTGTTGTGTAAGCCCTGCCAGTCCTTCTCCGTGTTGACATGTGTGTGCTGACACTTTCCACAGATCTTAGTGACAGACCTTTGTTTTCGTATGTTTACCCGTTGCTAATTGATGTCAACATCTGCTACTTTCCTTCTTCTGCCCACCTCGGGTTAACTATAGGCTAACAAGTGAGAAAATGGATACATAAGGTAAAAGGTCAAAAATGCAGATTTAATGGGAGACACAGGCAAAAACATCATCTTCTTTCAGACTGTGTTTATTTTTCTACACTTGGAAACTATGGGCCTGTAGATTTTTCCAAAATTCACCAAAAGTTAGCAGCAGATAACGCCTCATTTGCATATTTAACATAACAAATTCAGAAAAATAATTGTCTTAATGTAAGTAATCAACTGGGGAGGTTTCAACTTTTAACACACTTTTAACAGAGGGGCTTGTTTATATATAATTCATAGCCTGATTTATGTAACATTTTATACCTAAAAACATGGCAAAATGGATTCTTTTGAACAGCTGTTGACAGAATTTTCTGATTAATGGAGTGATAAAAAGAAGTATCCAAAATTCCCTCTGTAAATACTTTTGACTCTAATATGTCAACAAAATGAAACAAGAATTTTGAACCTGGCTTCATCTAATGTTCACATATATGTTCATGAAGTATATGCAAATTAGCACATATTTAACCAGAAAAAGCTTAATTTGCATATTTAAACATATAATATCAGAAAACTTGTAATACAAAATAATATTGTCCTAATGTCAAATCAAACGGGGAAGTTTCATAGTGATATCTATTGGTTAAAATATTTTCCCTATCCACCACTGCAGGTGAATTCCCTTAATCCTCAAAAAGCACAATTAAGTTAATCATACATGTTCTAGATATATGTTATTTCATTGCAAAGCTCAATTACCTTGTGAACAAATAAGCTTGAATAGAGCATACGACGTGACTGCCTTCATACAACAATGCCATCACCATGGATAGTGTGTTTTAACAAGCATTTAGGCGTATTAAGCGATCTCTGTCCCACCCTGGGAAATAAAGCAGTGCACCTCAACTGGAACCCGGTGTGAAAGAGCGAGAAGAAACCTTGTGGGTAATGGTGATAGAATAAAATCCAATATGTGTCACGGTCTGCATATCCC
Source organism: Gymnocephalus cernua (assembly GCA_023631565.1). Lineage (NCBI taxonomy): Eukaryota > Metazoa > Chordata > Actinopteri > Perciformes > Percidae > Gymnocephalus > Gymnocephalus cernua. The sequence continues at coordinate 31,603,634 of CM042437.1, read as the reverse complement.
GCCCACCCCCATGCACCAGTTGGCATAATTCCTAAAAAGTGATTGTCTACCTGCAGTACGTGACACTGCCACATTTCTATTTTTAACACTGATGCTGCCATTGTGTTTGCACAGTTGGTTTTGTCACTTTGATGTTTGGGTTGGAAAACAGCCGTCAGGCCAGGTACAGTAAACAACAATGTGGTGCCGTTTTGTCTGTCTCTTTTTATTAAACTATTTACAGCTTCCTGGTTTTGGATTTAGGGGGATGGAGAAAAAAGGAAACCTTCTACCCTACCTTCTAACTGACTTTTCATATATTTCAATTCTATAGAAGTCAAATGCACAAAGGGAGTGTGTGTGTGTGTGTGTGTGTGTGTGTGTGTGTGTGTGTGTGTGTGTGTGTGTGTGTGTGTGTGTGTGTGTGTGTGTGTGTCCATATCCATGTGCCATTACTAAAGGGCTGTAATTGATCAGAAAGAAAGCTGTGATAAACAGAAGGTAACCTAACCTGAGGAATATAAATATAACAGATGAAGAAACCTGCTGCCTATAGACAAGTTTACGCGCCAAATCACGGGTGGCGACATTACTCTACACAAATGCATTTAATTTCCGCCGGAAGTGATTTGCGCAGCGTCTGCCGGTGTAAACACAGCGATGTCGGTGTCTTGGGAACACGGTTCTACTACTTTGACTGGATATGGCGTTACTCTCCCCCACCCGAATTCAGTGCAGAACTGGGAGGATAACATGACGACGCGGCCCAGCATAACGTACAGCAAGATTTGCTCCTACTTCGTGCAATCCACGGCAATAGATGGAAAAGCAATGGACTATCTGAAAGCCTCCGAGGCATATCAATATCTGCACAGCAACAAAGTCGGTTGTGTCATGTCATACAAACATGATCATTTTGTTTATCTGAAAGCAAATGTAGAGCCTGAACAATGCGTGGCATAATGGTAACTGGTAACTGAAGCTGGAGAAGTCAAAACTGCGGGATGTACGTGTGTTGCTGGACCAGGGAGATCTTGTTCCCACTCAGCTGCGATCCTGTGGAAGGTAACTAGATTATTTGACCATTGTAGCCTAGGCCTATTTTTATTAATATTAATTAATACTGTTCAGCCAGATCCTTGATTCCCAGTCGGTATCAGGCTTGCGAAAAAATGTAAACAATGGAGCGCATGTGCATTGCCTCTTCGTAGCTGGTTTGTGGTCACAGCACTCTCTATCTAACCACTCGTTCTGGTGCTTTTTCGAGCATTTGCAACCAACTACCGCGCACGTCGTTCCCGAACCACTTTTCTTCATGTTGTAATTGTTATATCCTCTTTGTCACTGCAATATCAGTGCTTTGTCGGCACAACGGAGCTAGCTAGCAAAACAAACCCAGCCCGCCAGTTAGGAAGTGGATTGCATCGATGGGAGGAGTTTAGGATGTAGAGCGGAAACGACTCAAAAACTTGTGTATTGGTCAACAAGAGATAACCTGCAGCCTGTTGTGGATAAAGATCCATCCACAAATAAGGTATAAATATGCCGTCATCCCCTGCTTTTGATATCAATGAGAATCAAAACTCATCCATCCGCTGTAAGAAGTGGTTACTGCGCTTTGAAAACTTCATAATTGCTCTGGATATAAAGTATAATAGAAGGAAACGCACAATGCTTTTGCATTATGCTGGGGATGGTGTACAGGACATCTTTGACACACTTACTGACACCAGAGAAGCAAAGGACTATACATGCGCAAAAGACAAACTACGTTATTACTATTATTCTATAATTATATAGTTATAACTATTTTCCCCTAAAATCAATATTGCCTATGAGACTTACAAATTCAGACAAGCTAAACAACTAGCAGGGGAAACACTTGACTCCTATCACGTAAGACTACGGCACGTAGTAGCAACTTGTGATTTTCCAGACGTTGAAAGAGAGATCAAAACTATGATCATTCAAACGTTCACGTGCAATAAATTGCATCGCCAAGCACTACAGAAACCAGAGGTTACATGCTGCCAGTCCGACATGCTTCTATTCAGACATGCTTCTATTCAGACATGCTGCTATTCCGACATGCTGCCAATCCCCTAACCCTAACCCTAACTCTAATAGAAATTATCAGAGTGGTGGGACGTTTGAAAACAATGGAAGTTCCGCCACTCCAACAATTAGACGTCAATGTCGGAGTGGGGGTATGTCGGAAAGGATGGCGGAACCCGAAACCAGGGATGACGTTGACGGAACTCTTGTCACTCGGCAGAACCACAGCAGTTGGTGAGATTCAAGCATCAGGAATGGAACGAACACAACAAGGTGCAGCACAAGAAAATCCATGTAAAGACGTTATGGCTGTTGAAATGGGAAGAGGAGCGGGAAAGAAAAGATGCTATAACTGCTCCGGTATTTTTCCCCACCATGAGGTGTGTGCCAAATGTTGTCGCTCTAAACGGCCACAAAACAGCATCAGAGGCAGACATGAAGTGTAGGCTATTATGTACACACCAGTGGAAGCAGCAGCACTACACCTCAAGCAGCAGGTACCGCAGACACAGAGGGCAAGATGTACTAACGCTTTTGCGCCCACTTCAGGCGTATTTGTGTCGCAACGTGCGCGTAAAATCATGGCGAGGTATGTACAAACAGGCCGCAATGATGTAAAAGCGCAAACTGCATGTCGTGGGAGCTGAAAAGGGCAAATTGCGTTTTTCGTGTCATGCATATTTATTCATGGGAGGGTCGCGGGGAAAGTGGGAGTTTACCGTAAAGAGATGGGAGGGGAAGCGTAAAGAACGCTTAATTACGTATTCCGCGGTATGTACAAAAACCGCCAGTGATAGCGCGCCTCTATTTTGCGGTGAAAATTCTCCGCCTCTTAAAAGCAGGTGTAAACCTGGAAGCGGGTTTCCTCACATATGCCTCCTGGTGAAATGACAGCAGTAATCCGAGCAAGACGAAGACATAGGCCAAGGAGACGAGCTGAAAGGAGTTTTGCCACAAGGATCACAGATTAAGCAGCCATGCAAGATTACAGTTACTGGAAGAAATCAAAGATGACATTGAATCTCCGACTCAGAGTTCACATTCCAGCAGTTGTTAAACTCCCCGCTACATTACAAATATTGGCATCAGGATAATTTCAAACAGTCATAGCATCAGCAGTGGGAATATCGCAGTCTGCACTCAGCCGTATCATAGCACAAGTACTTACAGTTTACGGTATAGTGGGCGGAGAAAGGCGCTAATTACGGATGACCTGCAGGTTTGGTAAATATGGCGTAAACTATGGTATCATTGCGTTCGCTATCTGCGGGTGAGCCATGGCGCTGATAACGCTACGTTCGCAAATGTACGTACATCTGGCCCAGAGTCTTCTGAGGAATGTGTACACAGTTAGCCGACCAAAAACAAATCTCCCACATGCAAAGATAAAGGTCAGTGACTGTAATATACAAGTGATGCTTGATTCTGGGGCAACTGTAAACATCATTGAAGAAGCAACTTATCAGAGACTGAGACATAAGCCCTCACTCACAAAATGCACAGTTCCCATCTTTCCTTGGTTCAAGCACCTCACTGCCTACCCTGGGAAAATTCACCTCACTGGTGGAATCCAAATCACAATTCACAACTTTCCAAGTACTTCAAGGCAGTAACGGCAGCTTACTTGGCTATGACACTGCCAGTCAATTGGGGCTAATCAAAGCTGCTAACACACTCCACACAGCTCCAGAGCAGCCAGTGCAGCCTACGACAACCTCAAACCAGACGGAGATAAATGCAATAGGTGATCTCCTCGCTGAGTATGCTGACCTCTTTTATGGGATTGGAAAATTAAAGGACTTTCAAGTCAAGCTGCACATAAGGAAATACGTTCCTCCAGTCATGCAGCCTCACAGAAGAGTACCATTTCATGTCAGGAAGCGAATCAAAGCTGAATTACAACGTTTAGAGGAACTTGACATCATCGAGACGGTGGACGGGCCCACTCCATGGGTTTCTCCAATTGTTCCTGTTCCAAAGCCAAAAGACCCAGAATCAGTGTGTATTTGTGTGGACATGAGGATACCAAATCATGCCATCGAACAAGAAAGACATCTCACACCTACAGTAGATGACATAATACAAGCACTGAATGGAGCCAGGTTCTTCTCAAAACTAGATTTAAACTGTGGGTATCATCAGCTGGAACTGGAACCATCATCACGATATATCACAACATTCTCTACTCATGTAGGACTACGACCCTACAAAAGACTATGAGAAAAGTTATGGAGTTTCCTCTGCAGCAGAGGTATTTCAAAATGCCATTCAGCAAGCCCTGGATGGTCTCCCAGGAGTCATCAACCTGAGTGATGACATTCTGGTGTTTGGCAGAACGAAGGCTAGCCATGATTAAGCTTTAAGGGCAATATTTCAGCGACTCAAGGAGAAGAATTTGACTCTTAACAAGGCCAAATGCTCCTACGCACAAACCACTCTAGACTTCTTCAGCTACACATTCTCAGATGGAGGTTTCTCTCCTGATCCCAAAAAGGTTCAGCCGCTACATGATGCTGCTGCCCCAACCAATGCCAGCGAGGTCCGCTGTCTTCTCGGCATGGCAAATTACAGTTTAATCAAAGATTTTGCCACTATAACTCAAACTTTGAGGGAACTTACAAAAAAATGTTCACTGTACATGGACAGAGGAACACCAGAAGTCCCTTGATAAAATTAAACAAAGTCTAACAAGTGATGCTGTCATGACCTACTTTGACCCGTACAAACTAACTGAACTGGTGGTTGATGCAAGTCCCTTGGGTCCGTGTTGGAACAGAGAAGTGGCCCACATGAACCAGCCAGAGTGATAAGCTATGCAAGCAGAGCCCATTTCCAAGGTTGTGGTGACTGACGTTGCTCTCTGATCATTCCTGTGTTTTCTTTAACGGCACTATCTCGGTGCCCAAAAGTGTCCAAACTAAGGTAATCAGAAAACGGTATATCACTGAAAATATCAGTGAAACATTCTTTCAGCTTTTCTCCTCCACACCCACCTTCTCTGGGGTCCCAGTCAATGAGCTTGTAGATAATTTCAATTTTAAAATTACAAATGTTATTGATGCCATTGCTCCCACTAAGGTCAAAGCTGTCTCTGGTAAGAAAAGATCTCTATGGAGAAATGGCATACTGGTAAGAACAGAAAAAACAGAGTGTCGAAAAGCTGAACGCAGGTGGCGAAAAACTAATCTCCAGGCCCACTATAACACCTATAAAGACAGACTTCGCATTTTGTAATTTGGAACTGAGGAATGCTAGGCGGTCCTTCTTCTCTGACATTATCGCCAGAAACAATAATAATTCACGTGCTCTGTTTGCTACTGTTGATAGGTTAACAAACCCTCCAGTACCAGTAGTATCTGAACTTTTATGTACCAAGGCCTGCAATGATTTTGCCTCCTTTTTCGAAGACAAAATTCAGAAAATTAGACTAACTGTCAGTGCCTCCATATCAAGTACGGGATATGTGTTGTCACACTGTCCAGGCAAAACAAATTCCAATATCACACAATTTCATATGATCAACCATAAAAACCTGGAGGACATTATACAACATCTGAAAACCTCCTCCTGTTGCCTTGATATTCTACCAACAGGCCTTTTAAAAAATGTTTCAAATTGTATGTCTTCTGATCTTTTACAGATTGTAAACACGTCTCTTCTCTCAGGTATCTTCCCAAAGGCCCTGAAAACTGCAGTCATCAAGCCACTTTTAAAAAAGAACAATCTAGACACGGCATTACTGAGCAGCTATAGACCGATATCTAACCTTCCATTCTTAAGTAAAATCATTGAAAAAGCGTTTTTTCAACAACTCAACCTTTTCTTGTCACTAAACAATGGTTTTGATGCCTTCCAGTCGGGTTTTCGACCACACCACAGCACTGAGACAGCTCTTGTTAAAGTATTTAATGACATCCACTTAAACACAGATAATGGCAAAACTACAGTCTTAGTATTACTTGATCTCAGTGCTGCATTTGACACGGTTGACCGTGACATATTACTGGACCGATTGAAAAACTGGGTTGGCCTTGCTGGCTCAGTACTAAACTGGTTTGAATCCTATTTAAAGAATAGGGACTACTTTGTATCTATAGGTAATTATACATCTGAGCATACAAATATGATGTGCGGAGTTCCCCAAGGCTCCGTTCTGGGGCCTCTTCTGTTTAACATCTACATGCTTCCACTGGCTCAGATTATGGAAAAATAAGTTACCATAGCTATGCGGACGACACACAAATTTACATAACCTTATCGCCAGGAGACTATAGTCCAATACAAACACTGACTAAGTGCATTGAACAAATTAACGACTGGATGTGCCAGAACTTTCTTAAATTAAATGAAGAAAAAACTGAGGTGGTTGTTTTTGGAGCAAAAGAGGAACGATTAAAAGTCAGCGCTCAGCTTCAAACGACAATGTTAAAAACAACAGACAAAGCCAGAAATCTTGGTGTAATTATAGACTCAGACCTGAATTTCAACAGCCACATTAAAACAATTACAAAGTCATCCTATTACCACCTTAAGAATATATCAAGGGTTAAGGGACTTATGTCTCAGCAGGACTTGGAAAAACTTGTCCATGCTTTTATCTTCAGTAGACTTGACTACTGTAAAAGGTGTCTTCACAGGTCTCCCTAAAAACTCAATCAGACAGCTGCAGCTGATTCAGAATGCTGTTGCTCGAGTCCTCACTAAGACCAAGAAAGTGGATCACATCACTCCAGTTCTGAAGTCTTAACACGGGCTTCCTGTGCCTCAGAGAGTTAATTTCAAAATACTATAAATCACTAAACGGTTTAGGTCCAAAATACATTTCTGACCTGCTAGTAAATTACGAACCACCCAGACCTCTCAGGTCGTCTGGGACAGGTCTGCTTTCTGTCCCCAGGGTCAGAACTAAACAGGGTTGTAAGCAGACATTTGTTTTATTCAGTCAACAAGGGGGCGCTTTAGTTTCAATGTTGTGTTGAGACAGAAGCAGCAAAGTAGTCAGAAATCAAGATGACGGGGTTAACAGAAATGTAAACGATTGTAACGGAGATTTATAAGTTCACTAAAGAGTCTAAAACCCACTTTGCTGTGTCAGAGTATTATTCAAGAACTTTACATATGATATCGTACAAAAACTTGTGCACAACAATTCGCATGATATCCTATGAAATTGTGGCGACCACCGGCCTGTCACATGATGACCGGTCACATGACAGTTAAGTTTAGTGGTCTTTTTTTTATCTTCTTATTGTTAAATATTTTTGGGCCTTTATTTGACAGCATATCTGACGACAGGAAAGGGGAGAGAGAGGGGGAATGACATACAGTTAAGGGCCACGGGTTGGAATCAAACCCGCGGCCACTGCTGGACATCAGTGAAAATGCATGCATCCAGCAGGATTTCCTGTGGCACCGGAGCGATCCCGGAAGTGGAATTTCAAGGATATAGACTAGGTATAGGGCAACGTGAGCCGACGGTCCTTTCAGCGGCCGTTGCAGTTCAGTTTAGCCGAAAAAACAGTGACAATCACGCGGTGACAACAGTTACGTTTAGGCACAGAAACGACTAGTTAAGATTGGAAAAAGATTGTGGTTTGGATTAAAACACCGGTCCCCTTAAGTGGTACTCCCGGGATACAAACACCCATACCATAATAGTAAAAGTCTTTTGTTTTCCCCTTAACTTCTTCAGGGACACAAACTTCGCTCCCTGGCTTAAAAGTAGAGATTGACCAACATTGTTTTTTCAACCGATACCGATTAATAGTAGTTATTGAAACTGATATATTTGGAACCAATATGCATTTACAGTGAAAATGATAATCTTTAAATCAAAATTAAGATGGAATGTTCTAACTCCAACACAAAACTTTGTTTAAATGCTTTAAGCAATTATTAAATAAATTGAAAACGTTCAACCTAATACACAGTCAAAAATAGTCAGATAGTGTTGTGCGTGGGACATTAGGTCAGACTCAGTGGTGAATGAAACCGAAGCAGAGGGACAGACACAGAACTGTAGCGGAGCCAAAGTAGACCACTTAATTAAATTACCTTTATCAGTTGTCAGGCAAATAAAACGATGATACAGATAATCTGCAAATTGCCAAAAAACGGGTCGATAATCGGTCTATCCCTACTTGAAAGCCCTGTGTTTTAAGACTCACCCATCTGACCCAACCTCCTCCCAAAGCGGACCAGAGCGTTCCTATATAATCAATGTGGTGCATACAGCAATAAATACATGGGATACATACGAATTACAGTGCATTAGTTTTTGTAGCTTTGTGCATGCATGGTTCATGAGAACAGCCTGAATAATGCAAGAACACCGTGGTGATTCAACATACATATTTACTGTATAACACACACACACACACTCACATGTCATGAGAAAGATAATGTGTCAGGATTAGGCGATAAGACCCAACAATTATCTGTGGTACAAACACACTGTTCCTACCGGGAGCCAGTTTGAGTCACCGACATCATTCCAGGAATGTAACCATGGTATGGGTCATCATTAGCGTACCAGCACACCATACCAGCCCTCACAAACCCAAGTCCCAACACATCATTACCAGCTTACTCACCATTCTGTAGTCACAGAAAATGATCTTAGTCCTAAAATCATTCTCAACACCTACATTATGTAGCCTCCGGTTACACCTTTTACAACAACACAGGCTGCAAATTCTCAGAAATCGCAGTTGGAATTGCAAGTGGATGCTGGCTGGATGGCAGTGTTTACTCCCCAGGATGATTTCTTCATATTTTTATAATCTCTTTCATAATATGATTAAACAAAGTCACATAATGAGAACATGGTTTGTACTAAAAACTCAAAAATAGTGAAAAGGTGCTTGGCATTTGGCCTATGGACTCGACTCAAGAGCTGGGGATATATCACCAGCAACTTACTTAGGAAATGATGTAGCCTATGTTAAAGAAAGCTAAAAACATAATTGTTTAATTGTTTATAATTGTTTATTTTTTTAAAGGACAATTCCACCGCAAAACAAACCTAGGGGTTAATAACAGATACCCACTCGATTGTTCTCTGGGGTATGTTTTCATGCTAATTGAATGTGTTTGTAGCTTGAACTAGTGCAGACCGCTGATTAGCTTACAACGCTAGTATTTGGGGCACTATTTTTGTACCACTAAAAAGGCTCAAATATCACCAAACTTCAACGGGAGCATACTGAGGGTCCCTAAATGTTAACCGAAGCATTGAGAACTTTGTAAGTGTACAGACAGTTTATTGAACGAAGAGCTGCGGGAGCTCCGTGAAAGGGCTACGAGAGAGAGAGAGCTACCGGTAGTCAATGCCACAACATAGCCTCGTACTTTGGGAAACTGGTGGTGTACCTGTGGACATTGTGAAGCTATGGCCACTGAACAGGAGTGTCTGTGTTGCACGGAGTGGGACCTGTTGCGTCGCGACACCCAAGAGACACAGTGTTTTGTACAGTCTGAAGATTTCCCCTCTGATAAACAGGACTGTACTTGAAACTTTTTTCCATGTCCCGAAAATAAATTGGAGACAACGACCCAGGCCGGAGGGACCAGATGCAGGGGCGTGGGAAGTAGGGGTGCTGGAGGTGCTGCAGCACCCCCTGTCAGCAAACTGCAATGACAATAAAATGATCGCTTATAAATATCTTGGTTGTTTCTGTTCCACGACATTTTGTATGTCATGTTTGGGGTGTGGGATGAAGAGAGGGATACTTTTAGTAACAAGAGGGCTTTTCACCGGTGGAACAGCTGATCTCTTCACCGAGGTGGAACAGCTGATCCACTTGTGCCGCTGTTTACCAGTATCTCCGAAAGATCTTTCTTAGCTCTTTGCCGCCTGAAAACCTGGCTCCGTAGCACTTGATATTGTACAGGTCATGTGAACAGCATACTCTGGTTGGCTATTCCAAATAAGGCCTTTTTCCAAATATAGCATTTTCCGATTAAGACGTGGGATATTCCGGTACTATTTTAGAGGCATTCCTTGGACATGTACACAGTTCATTCGGAATATGTGTCTCAATCAGGGTTTTTACCGCAGTTTGCGGCCTCTTGCCTGTTTAGTGCTTATGGTCAGCTCTGTGAGTTGCTATGGTTGCTGTACACAAACCAACCAGCCAACCGTTTGCAGGGCAGCAGACCTGATAAGAAGGAGAAACACAGCTACTTTTAAACATTATCAAAGACTTGGATATCAACAGGTTTTTGGATATGCGCACACATCGCTTCGCCGTCTTTTTCAAGAAGCTGGTTGAAGGAATTAAAGAGGGACGCTGTGTTCGCACGGTCTGCCACTGCTGGTAAACTTTGAAAAAAATATTTTGCACAGCTAACGTAATGTTACATGTAAATGGGAATAATAGTGGAATATTCACTTTCATTAGCCATTTAAACAGCTTAGTCGTAATATCGTCTTTTCGGAATAAGGGCAAACAAAAGGAATATTATGTCCATGTAAACGCAGTCAATCAAAAGTTTGACCAGGGATTTACACCGCTTGCGTAACGTCTGCGGAACTACTCCGATGCGTGTCGGCTCCGTGGTCCGTCAATACACACCAGGTCCGGATTTGTTGCGGAATGGCTGCGGACATGACTGACAGCTATAGTCACAAGGACCCACTACCAACTGCGTAACGGCTGCGTAACGGCTGCGGAACGTCGGCGGAGTCAATCGGTTTCCATTAAAGTCAATGTGTGTATTTCCACGGACTGCAGAACGGCTGCGTTCCGACTCCAGCACAGCTGCGGCGGTCCGAAGCCCTCCGGATCAGATATGCAGAGCTTCTATTTTTGCCCCACACGGCAGATAGTGCGGGACAGGAAGTCGAGCACAGAAACAAAATGAAACATCAGGTTAATTTTCAAAATAATATACACCGTGCTCACGGCGGATCATATTTCCCTTCACTACACCTTGAAAACACAGCACAGAGTTGTTTCCCCTCTACTCCTCTGGATGGAAACAAACTGTTGTTGGTTTTGTGGTTCTATTCTATGTGAATTTGCGAGATCTCGTGGGTCCCCGTGATTACAGCTGTCAGTCAAGGCCGCAGCCGTTCCGCAACAAATCCGGACCTGGTGGGTATTGACGGACGGTGGAGCATGGAGACGACACGCAGCGGTGCCGTTACGCAACCGGTATAAATCAGCAGTAAGAGCTCCAAATTTCACAGAAGGAAACAAACCCAAGAGACTTTTTGCCTTTCTATAAGACTTGCTGCACACTCTGCTTCGAGAACAATACCTGCTGTAATAGTTTATCATTGCCATACTGTGATGTGCAAACTCAGTGAGCCATCGCAGGGCTGATCATTTGATCTACCTTAGCCATATATCAGCAGATAAGGACTGCAGCTCTACCCACATCATTGCACAGACTCTACAAAGACACACCTGTCCTCGGAGCACAGGTTACTGATGAGAAAAGGTTGTTGCCCGAAAGAGAAGGCCTCTTTGTGATCCATTGGTGCTACCATGCCATGCTGACAACAAAGGTTCCCTTGAGCCTCATCGGACCCAGTCAGAGGTCCCGTTTCTCTCAGTCAGATGAGATAAACTAAAGGTCCAGTTATCAGTCTCCCTGGGGGCCGTCTGTCACCAGCCCTTATCAGCATCTAGGAACCTGCTTCATGAGAAAAGCATGCAAAAAGACCTCCAGGATGTTCAGTGTGGAATGTCATTCACCAGCACACCCTAACCTCTTTGATTACAGTATTTCCACCAAGTCATTAGATGTAAGAGTATCCTTTAAATTGCAGTCAAATGTTTATTTGTCTTCCCTTTATGTACTGTAGATCTAAATGTAATGACAATCATACATTCTCGGGGTATACTGTGCATGTTTGCAGGGGTTTGTTAATGGGAACTGGTAAGTAGTTTGGAGCATGCTTGCTTCCATTGCCCTGGAAACAAAATCCACTTGATCCAATTATGTAATGGCATCAGCCATACAGTCACGGCTAAAAGATGAAATCTTTGCAGACTTTTCCAACTCCCTGAGGTGAATTATGCATGAGAAACACAACTCCATTTTCATTATTCTATTAATTAGTGTAGTCTAATACTTTTTTCTTTATGAACACACATAGTATATGCATATGCATTTGATATTAAATGTTTTTTTCACTGATTCATGAATGTTTTTTTGCACAAGAATATGTATTTTACTGATGTTGTACAACAGAGAAATATCTAGCACTTAATGCTGTCTGTGTGTGTGTGTGTGTGTGTGTGTGTGTGTGTGTGTGTGTGTGTGTGTGTGTGTGTGTGTGTGTGTGTGTGTGTGTGTAACGTCTTTATGTTCTGTTTATTCCCAAAACAGGAAATCAAACCAGCTTTGGCACTATGTCTGTGACAGCTGGATGAGTAGCATGTACCATAACACACTGTTAGCTGAGTTGTTCATTACCATAGACTGTTAAAGTGATTGACAAAGCTTCAAGGTCTGAAAAGTGAAGCCAACGCGGAAGTGCCTCAAACATGTATTCTATCTATTTTTTTAAGCAGGGGGCGACTCCACTGGTTGTAAAAAAACAATTCTGTGTCTACAGAAGTCTTTGGGGAAAAGATCCTACTTCTCACTTGATTTATTACCCTATAAACATTTTCAAAATCAGTTCATGGGCTCAATCAGTTTCAAGTCTTATTCAATACAGCATGATGTTCATTTTGTAAATTATGGTCCCATTTATTTTAAAATGACGATTTAGGGCGTGGCTACATGCCGACCTGTCAATCAGGACAGAGGCTTAACAATGCTAACCATGGCACTGTGGATATTAAAATAGCCGTGAACTTGTTTTTGGGTGCTGTCCATGTTTTCGTCTTAAACTTTGACCATGTCACTGTATGTTTTTCACTTCATCAAAGTTAATTGGAATATTTTGATCGCCTAAAAATGTCTTGTCCAGTGTTATGCTAACCAAGTTAGCCAGCTAGTGTTAGAGTTAGCTGGTAACTTAAAGGAAGGTCTGCTGATTTTCTGTTCTTGCCCGTGTTTACCCGATGGTAAATCTCCACTGGATGACTCGCTTTGGAAGGGTTGAAAATCGGCAACTTTATCTCTTTATCTTTTATCTCAAAAAACCAAGATGGTGACACCCTTATCACCAAACTCGAGGCTTCAAAACGGCGGTCCACAAACCAATGGGTGATGTCACAGATGCTACGTCAACTATTTTTGCAGTCTATGTTCTTTAGATTCATAACTATTGTGCATCTGTATCACCAGTTGTACCTGCAACGACATATGTATCTAAATGTAGTTATGGGCAGGCATAGGGTATTTCTCCAATCGGTTACACTGATAAATATCACTTGAATTTGTTTGAAAAGCAGTGTATCACAGACTGTTCCTTTAAAGTTCTGCTGTGAAGTACTCTTTCATACTATGAAAAGACAAAAACACATATTCCAGTCATATAATGGAGGTGGATGATCTCACAGTGAACCCATATACAAGGACAGGCAGGAATGACACATATAATCCATATGGAGTCATGTCTCATCCACGTCAAAGCCAGACCCTCCATCTGGAAGCCTCTTTTAAACCTTGCCAATTGACACTTAACTTTGTCATGTCATCAACACTCCTCCTTCAAATACAAAAGTGTCAGCAGCTGGTGCAGTCAGAGTCAAGCAGCTAAACACCATCTGTTCTCTCCTCTGTCTGCGTCTCTGCATCGCCCATCATGAGCCAATCAGGGAGTGCAAGGAAAGGGGGAGTTGATTGGGTTTGTTTCCTCATCCTTGAGCAGATCCCTGCAGAAACATCCAGTGTAAACCATGGGCACATGGCAGGGTATAAACAAGGAAAGTAAGGTGCAAGAAAAATCTAAGAGAAGAAAAAGTCCTCTTCTTGTCCTCTACTTGTGACCCATTGTCACAGGTTTAATAGTACGTGTTAAGCAAGGGATTTCTGCCACTTCTCATAAACTATTTAGACAATACTTTATTTTAAAGGATTCATAAATTCCCAATAGTCTCCAACACTTACATTCAATTCAATTTTATTTTATTTATAGTGTCAAGAGTTAACTTAAGACACAGATTAGGTGTAGGTCAAGCAAAAACCTCAGGCAAAAACCGGGCTCATGTTCTTTCATATGAATTCTCCTGTAAAGAACCATGAATGTGGCCCTAACTTAAAGGCATATTTCACCGCTGGAAAGCTGAATATATCTTTAAATTGGGTCACTTATGTAGTAGAAATGTGAAAATTTTGTTTAAATTGGTGCCTTCTAGGCCGAGAAAAGCCAGAAAATGTGTTTTTGGCTCATATGGATAAAAGACACCAAATCCCAGAATACACCTGCTTTGCTGATGAGTCCACTCCCAAGCCACGCCTACCGTTTACAGACAGACAAGACAGTGAGGCATTCAACTCAACTCAAGTGTGTTTTATTGTCATTTCAACTATATACATAAAACAACGTCTCTGAACTCGCGTTGAGAGTTTTGCTGAAGTTGGATGTAGTCCAGTTTGTTGTCTAATGAGCGGACACTTGCAAGCAGGATCCATAAAGTTCAGCTAACGCATACTAACATTGGATGTAAACACTGAGTATAAACACAGCCGTGAATTAGCGTGGAATGTAGAATGGTCGGCATTTAACAGTCACAAACTCCAGCAGGTAGCATTAGTTGGATAAGCACCCCATTTCTGCACCAGTCTGTGTTAACACAGCCAGGCCCGGATTGGCTAATCGGGAGCACCGGGAAAATTCCCGGTGGGCCGGTCTGTTTTTTTGGCCGCGAGGGCCGTTGTTGTCATGGCACTGGGTCGAAATATGGATGCTGTCCCTATGGCTGCCTGCACTCACAGAAACCCCACTCTTTTTATTCATTATTTTATCGCAGTCTCACTCTTTTTTATTTAATATTTTCTCGCAGAGTGCAGCCTGCAGGTTAATGATGACGTGATTATCTTTTGACTCCCCCCCCCCGACACGGCACCTTGCAAGTTGCTCAAAATAAAAAAAGTCAGATAAAAATAGATAACGGGAAGTGCAAAGGCGGCGCTGAAAAGGCCAGAATAAAAAAGAAGAAAGCTTTGGAAAGTGACGCGGCCAAATCTTCTAAACTGAGCACATTTTTCCTCAAAAAAACAAATGAAGACGACGAGGCCGGTAAGTAAGCTAACGTTAAGGTAGTTATAGGAGCAGTGCAAGATGCTCGCGACCGTGCAAAAAAACGTTGTCTGCAAACCACCGTTCATGTATCAACCGTTTTTCTTGTAGCTGTTCAGCAGCAGCCGCCTCTAGTCCGGTTTGCTGCTAACAGTGACGAGCAGCGAGGCCCGGTAACGTTACCGAGCTCCAGTCAGGAGCCCACCACACCAGAACCCTGCTCAATGAAACATGTCCTGAGATTATTATACATTAATAATAATGAATCATTAATGAAACTGACTTGACTTGATTTGAAAGCTTTGTAAAAAGGGGATATTTGTGGTGAGAAATAAATGTAAAACATGTGATTTAGTGTCAGACACAGAGCCAGGTGTGAAGAGACTAATGTTCTCACTGTGAGACACAGGGAAGCTGCTGATGTACCATAATGTGTGAATAAGAAAACGTTATCACTGAAAAAAAATGCTTTTCTTACTTAGTATCTTACCTGTTTCCAGTTCAAATACCTAAATATTCTTAATTCAAGATACATTTACTAGACAAGTGAAATGGCATAAGAAATGATGTCTTGTTTTCTGAAAAAAATATTATTGGCAGATAATGTAGCTTGTTTTAAGCAAAAAACACTTAATTTTGAGGTGTTTTTTCATACTTGTTTAGTAAATGTAAGATTTTTTTTAGATATTTGGACTGGAAACAAAACAAAAATACTAAGTAAGAAAAGCATTTTTTTTTTTGCAGTGATCACATTAGTTACAATATAACAACTTTCTATGCCCAAGTGTTACTAGTGACCCATTACGTTTTTAATCAAACAATAGTGAATATACAAAGCCCACGATTGAAAGAGAATAGGATAAAAGTAATATGAATTAAGCCTTTAGTCGTGAACTAAAGTGGGCCGGTCTAAGGCATGAAACTCCAGGGCTGAAAATGAGTCCCAATCCGGCCCTGAACACAGCCCACCTCCACGAGGCTCTTACCCGGCGAGAGCAGCCTGGTAGCTGGATAGTCCCGGTGCCAGTACACTGTTGTTCAGCCATGTTTCCACAAAAACACAGCAGTCTCTGAACTCGCGTTGGGAGTTTCGTTGAGTTTCCGCTTTGGATGTCCCTTTCCCTGGCTAGCGGCATCGGCTGAGGTGCTGGTCTCCGTAGCAGGTGAAGCTTGCAAAGTATGTCGAGTATTCTTTCTGTAATAACGTTTCGCGAGTGAAGACAGTCCAACCCCCTATGGGCGAATGAAAACATGTGGAACTAGCTGGCTGTAGTCCACAGACTCTGGGCAAAAATCTTCCAATGACGCAAAAATCATCATTTTACGTCATCGGAAGATTTTTTTACCAGACCCACAATACAGAGATCTCTTGTCTCAGGGGGACATGAGGGAGGGACACACGGTCATTCAAAAATACTACCGGGTTTCTACTGATACAAAGCTTAATGCTAAATCAGTGAAGTTTCCCTTTAAGTAAAATGAAGAATTTTTCAATTGGTACACTATTAAACAATGAATTGCAATTACAGGTCCCATATTGTAAAACGTGGGATTTGTATGTTTTTTATTATATAGCAGGTCAAGTTGCTATATAAATAGTGTGAAAGTAGTGTTTTCCACAAAGTTGACTTCCTGGTTTTGAATTACATTATGTCTCAACCTATTGTGTGATACAATAACTTTCACAGTATTATTGTATAGCTTCAGACAAAATTTGTGTTGATTAAAACTATAAAAACAAGAATCGAGACCATTGCTTTAAAGTTATCCTTTTGCTGTTGTTATCAATATAATCATGCTGGATCTCAAAACCCTCCAATGTAATATGATTTGAACTTGGTAACAGCTAGTTGTGTCTGTGTTGTGGTTCACCTTGCGTGTGACAGAGAGAAGCATCAAAGCCTCTGGTACACTTTATCCAGTCACATGTCTTAGCCTGTCCCATCCTGTCCTCCTCCAGCTGGAAAATTGCACGTCTGGGATACAGTGACATGATGTAGAATCTATAGCTCCTCTGGGTGAGCGGCGCTCCATCACACACACACACACACACACACACACACACACACACACACACACACACACACACACACACACACACACACACACACACACACACACACACACACACACACACACGACATACACACTCTTTGAACCTTATTTCCTTAACAGTTAATGGCAATAAATGCTATAGTTTCAAAGGAAATGCGATACTCTAAGCTCAAACTCTTAAAGGGGAACTACACTCATTTTCTTTTTTTTCCTTTTTTTAAGATTATTTTTTGGCATTTTAGGCCTTTGTTTGTATAGGACAGCTTAGACATGAAAGGGGAGAGAGAGGGGGAATGACATGCAGCAAAGGGCTGCAGGTCGGAGTCAAACCCGCAGCCGCTGCGTCAAGGAGTAAACCTCCACATATGGGCACCTGCTCCACCAGGTGAGCTAACCAGGCACCCGCTGTGCCAATTTTCAATTCAATTCAATTTTATATATAGTATCAAATCATGACAAGAGTTATCTGAAGACACTTTACAGATAGAGTAGGTCTAGACCACACTCTATAATTTACAAAGACCCAACAATTCCCGACATTCCAGGAATTCCCCCAAGAGCAAGCATCAATGCAACAGTGGCAAGGAAAAACTCCCTTTTAGGAAGAAACCTGGGACAGACCCAGGCTCTTGGTAGGCGGTGGCTGACGCAGTCGGATGGGGGCAATAACAGTCACAGAACAGATAATGAAACAGAATTGTGAAATTGTGGTTGTAGGAGCGTAGCAGGGGGCAGCATGGCATAGCAGGGAATTGCGGCAGAATCCCAGCCACAACTGGAATCATGGTTTTGGTGCCACCCTAATCCAGGGACATCATCCTGGGTAAAAAGAAACAAAGACTCTGGGGAGCAAGCTCCCAGGGCTAGGTTAGTAACACGCATTTCTGGGACATGGATGCACAGAAATGGGAACATAGAAGAGAGAGAAGCTCAGTGTGTCAAAGGAAGTCCCCCAGTCTAAAACTAAAACAGCATAACTAAGAGAGACAGGTTAAAGAGAGGTGCCAGGTCGGGCTTAGAACTCTCCCCACCCGGATCGGGTTGTATCGGCCTGCCTCCCTCTACTTTGATTATATCACTGATTATATGATAGATGAATCTAACGACTATGAAGAGAAGCAGGTTGGCCAGGTTAGGCGGACGCTGCAACTCCTCACTAACTATAAGCTTTATACATATCGCTTTTTCAAACTTCATACAGGTTATTCCTATGGTCTAAGACAGTGACACGCAGTAGCTCAACCAAATGTCACACTAAGTGTGCAAGACGTGCATCGAAATGTTACAATTCGCATGCCGAATTACCTCTTTCGCAGCCATTGGCAATAGCACAGACTGTCATTTATAGTAGTTTTAATGACTTTTTCCCCATCCACATTCCACAAAGACCCGCCCTATTCTGCCTCTGATTGATTAGTACCCGTTGTCAATTTAAAAAAAAACATTGCCTGAGCGGGCTCGGTAGATGATGGCAGTCTTAATGCTGATATGACATGTTCAAAATGGCACTTCATATAAAAAATGTTGCCGACCCCTGGTCTAAGAAATATTAGTATAATAACTCTCTGCCAAATCCAAAAACTAGAGTGCTAAAACTCAAATTTGTGATGTTAAGTCAAAAGCTGTGTTTGAAACCATTCCCTATCACAGAAATAGTGCACTACATAGTGTCTTCGCCATATTGTAGTGTTCGAATTCTCCGCGGGTTAATTTCATTCACTATATAGTCCACTATAAAATACCCACAATGCACTAATTTGAGTGTACATACGATGTACCCTACATTTTACTCCCGTATACCTGTGTTTTCCCGGAGGAGAAGAAGCAGCAGCACACAAAACTAAAAAGTAAAAATGGAGCGGGCTTTCGTTTCTAAGCAGTGAAAATGTAGCATGCATTACCTATACAACATTTTACTTTCCTACTGAGTGCTGCTTTTTGGGTAAAAAAAGAAAACAAAATCATTCTTCCATTCATTGTCTAGATATAGAGCAGCTCCAGACTTCATACTAGATGGTTGGACAAGTTTGAGACGTACTTCTGTGGTTTCTGGCTTTGAGAGAGTGCAGCTCATGTTCACAAATATGATTGAACTATCCTAGGCCGTGGGAATAACATGATGGAATTCCTAATTTAGGTGGTGTTCCCCTTTAACCTTAAATGTTTCAGGGACCAGCTTTTTCGGCCCCGGAATTAGAGATGTGTCCCAATTGTGACTGTGTGAAAAGATTTTTGTTCCTATAACATGAGTCTACACACACATTCCGCTCTGGTTATTGACTTTGCTGGGTCCCAGCCAGGGCTGGATTGCGATTGGATGATTTTCCAGGGTCCAGGCTCTCAAGGCTATACTCCAGTGACCACATATAGTTAGTCTGCCTCCCTGCTGCTGTGCTGGTTCAGTCGCCGGTCAGGAGAACTCAGGTGTATCAGCACACAGACGGGGGCTACTGGAAGCCTGCCAGACTATGGAAGGTGGCGTGGAATCTCACTCAAACCAGCATCAAATAATGCACAACAACACTGATGAATTGATAGTTATAGTTATTATTGTACAATAATAAGAGAAAGACAAACCTTGTCACAAAACCCAGAAGTCAGGAAGAGAATGACTTTCTGACCCGGCAGACAGTCAGTGCGTTTACATGCAGTTTAAAAACCTGATTATTCAGGTTAAGGCAATACCCCGGTTTCTCAAACACCATGTAAACATCTTACCACGGTTAAAATCGGACTTCTCGTACCCTAATTAACAGAGATGAGAGCAGTTGGAAACAACAGCGCCAAAAACAAGACAAGCTTTAAACCGTTGAACCCACTGAGGACTTTGCCATGGCAAGTACTATCAAGAAGACCCATTTCTGGACGGACAAGGAGACCATGTTCTTCCATAGACAGTTAATGAAACAGATCCCGTTGCTCTGGACGGAGACCAGTGAAGTCTATTAGAAGCACTTTTCCGGTGATAGCTGCGCAGCTGCAAACTGAGCTTGCCGACGTTTATGTGACGTGAGCAACCTGTCTGAAAGTTGTAAGTCTTCTGGTAGCTGTGCCAAGAGAAATCTCAATTATTCCCAATCTTGCAGAGACGGAGAGCGTAGGTATATGTAAGGAGATAACATAGGTACAGGCTAATTATTGCTAACTAAAATGCTAGTTAACATTGAACAGCTAATGTAAGTCCAAACTGCCTGCGAGCTTCTCCTGTACTATACGTTAATTCCTCTACACAACAGCAAGTCACGTGGTTGTGACACAATCGTTAGCCTATTTTTATAAAAACGTCTGCTACGGAGCCATAACGTGAGGTACAAGGTAATGGAGCCTTTTATACATTGCCGTGTTTCTTTAGAAATAAACAATGGGCAAATAGAGTCTTTAAATGCTTCAGATTTAAAGTTATTGGCCGTCAAAGTGACGCCAAAATAAATGGCAGTCAATGGAATGCTAACGGGGGGTGAGTGCTAGGTAGCATCAAAATGACGCCATCGGAGCTACACTGTGAAAACTGGCTTACCCCCTTGTGTTCTCCCCCCTATCCAAGTTGATTTTGACTAAGGTCAACCAGAAGAAAAGGCCCTATTACAACCAGTTGTACGTTGGCAGAGCGCCACCTACTGTACCGACGGCAGAGTTACACCCGTCATTCTTCCTATTGTCAGGGCTCTCAAGTGTCACGCATTGAGCGTGACAGTCACTCATTTCGGTCTTTTGTCACGCACTCCTGCCACACATTGTATTTCTCACGCAGAAAAACTATTTATAATATATTTAATATGCCGCAGCGCCCAAAATGTCTCTGCCCGCGCCGCTCTCACTATGGAACCGGCAGAAATCAAGCGTCTCCCCTGGAGATCTTAGTCGAGCCTGCCGCTTATCAATCAGCCAATCAAAAAAAACAAGGAAAGGGGCTACACCAGACGCGGCTTCGGCTCGAATGTTTTGAGTGTAGCCCTGAATGTATTTTGAAAAGTTGACTGACAAATATGAAACGTGGCTTAGTGTCCACTCTCGCTGTAAAAAGCTGCAGCTTCAGGTTTATCGATGCGCTCTGCTGTCGACATGCTGCGGCAGATGTGACGCGTTTGAGTTCCGTTAATTCTGCCGTATAGTTTCTGTTTTCCACCTCTGACGTAGAGCAGCGTTCAGCCATTTCACTAAACTTTGTCTCATTCAGAGACCAGAGACCCAGACGGGGATCTGGTCTGTCAGAAGGTCTGAGGTCTACCGTATCAGCAGAGCAATCACGTAATGCACAGCAGACTATTGTGCAGGTGGATTATTTTCTGAAATATTGTGACTTTATTCTTGTAATATCCTATTATCACTTTATTTTTCACAAAATATCACATAACATGGGATGAGTTATATTTTGAATGTGCAAAAGTTTTGGACATGAGCAGAAATCTTGCTCAAACACATCTGAAATATTAAAGTCCAGGGGTTTATTAATCCATTAAAATGAATAATGTATAATTGAGGTGAATAATTGTCAAATGCACATTTAAGGAGGTTACTTCCCCAACAAAAGATACAAAAGAGAAGGTAAGAGTAAATGATGCCTAAGCTACATGTATGCTGACTCAGATATAATTAGGAAAGTTGATCCAAAGGAAAATAAATAGTTGAAAGCAATACAGAATACCTGAGAGCCTTACTGCAATATATTCCATTATGTTTTTATATTTGAATTGTAATTTGTGTCCCTTTACATAAAGATATTTCCAGCATATTGATTCAGAAAAAGGTACTAATAGGTGCATAGAAATTCACCACAATGCAGGAAATGAAGTGTTTAATGCTCAACATTTTCTGGGGGTGGACCCCCAGAACCCCCCATCATAAGTCACCAAACAAATCTGGAACCAGAACCCTGTCCTTTGGGCTGCCAGGCCAGCTATGATTATTGGTGCCATCTAACTAACATCTACAAACTGGAAGCTATAATGAACATACACTGGCTATTAACAAGCTGGGCGGGGGGGGGGGAGAATGTCACTCATGCCTGTCTTCAAAACTTGAGAGCCCTGTATTGTTCCCCGCTTACGTGCACTACAAAAAAGGTTTTTCATTTTCTTTCAGAAATACATGTTATTTCATGTGGTGTCAACAAAGAAAAATATTTTTGCCCACGGGACTTGAAACGTTGCGTTGTTCTGACTATTATGTTTTATTTTTTTTTATTGTTGATATGTTGTTCTATTCCTAGTCTCTGATGTGAAGCACTTTGGATACCTGCTGGTTGTTCTAAAGCAAATACATTTTGATTGATTGATTGATATTATAATTGCAAGTTGTCAGTTGATATTAGTTGTTATAAACTTGGTAATCAATTGTAAAGACTTAGCATAGTTGTTAGCAAAACTTTATATTAATTGTTCTAAAAACTTGGGAATTAGTTGGAGGGACAAATTATTTTTGTACCCTCAACTGTTATCGTTACATTGGCAGCACAATCAAGAAAGAGTTGTTAAAACTCAATACAATTCATGCAACTCGTTATTTTAAGTTGATACAACTGATCCCTTTTTACCTTTTGGGGAGAACTGGCCATATGTCAGTTTCTGCTGTGCATGTAAATGCACCGAGAAAGTGCATCAAATGTAGTTTCCTCAGAAAAAAATGACCATGATTGTCTACGGAAAGTTGGATATGATATAAAAGGATCATGTGTACATCATCTGACAGCTCATCCGACAACTCAATACAGAACGTACATTTTGTAGGAAGAGCACTCGACATCCGTCCGACCCATTTTTAAGTCTTTGGCATGCACCGTGTAATTAAATACAAGATTTTGCTGTTTACATAGGAGCCAAGTGAGCAGAGTATCAGTAATCAAAACTTGAATAAATGATAAAACAATGTTTCATGCAGGTTCACTTTCACAGAGCTCCTGTCATTTCATAAGGGACACTCACACTCCATACTTGACATAAATGTTGTGAAATATTTGTCTACAAAAGCCCACTTAGACACAATTGATTGAATTTGACAATGATACTGATGTCTATGGGCAAGAGGCTGTTGGAAGCCCCTAACACACAATCTACATAAGCTTTGCAGAAAAGCATATTGCTCCTTGATCACGGAGAGCATTGTGTAACCACCCAAAGAGGCACCATCCTGCCCCAGATCATGTTGTTTTGGTTTGTGTGTCCATGTAGTTTGCCAGACTCCCCTTGTTGCCATGACAAGTGCCATTAGGCACACCCATGTTTGTCTATTTAGACTGTAGTTCATACATTCCCCTGGCCACGATAAAATCTCACATCTACGTGTGTGTGTGGCCGTAGTTTGGCTCTAAATCTGAGGCAAGGCTGGTAGGAGCACCTTGACAAAGAAAGGACAGCTGAGTTCCAGGTATCGCTCTCCTTTCTATCGCAGCAGCATTGTGGGCATATTTGAGCCAAATCTTCCAGCTCTGAAGAATGTTCAATATTTAGATAAGTAGATAATGAATGTGGTGTACTTTGGTCAAAAGTGTCTCCGGCTATTTTTGTGTGAACGAATACTTGAGAGATCTTGATTTGTAGGTGACCTGCGTACTTCCTATTTTACGTGTCTGGTGTCACGTAGAGCTCAGGACGTGCCAATACAATTCGGAGTCTTATTCTCTTCAGATTAACTGACATTTATTAGAACCCCGAAGCAGCTAACATCCTTAGAATCCCAGGTTCCTTTCTCTGATGGCCTAAAGACTCACAGGTGTCCCTTTGGCTTACACTCGCCCTATCCAGACCTGAGCCAAAATGTTTTTTTTGGTTCATCTGTTCAGATTATTTTCTTCTTGTTATTGTCCAAAATGTTTGAAGAAGACGGGGCAGGACCAGAAAAGCTTTCAACTTCTTCCTACCCCTTTTGAACATGAACAATATTCTTTCAGTTGCCAATTTGTTGTTTATATGTTGCTGAGGATCTTGTCTGTATTTTCTTTTTTATTGCTTATATTTTTTTGTGTTGTGTTTGAACTTTTAGTTTTTTAACGATGAGAAAAGGTCTATAGTGCCCACAAGTTCAAACACATAACGAAGGTGGTCTTTAGAAGGGAACGCAAATATTCAAAAAAGAAGAAAGGCACTCTTCTTTTCTGCAAAAAGCTATTTCATATTGAAATTGTTAGTATGTTAAAAAATACTCAATACTCAAGTGTTATCTTACAAAGCTATGAGGTGTTTGGTGGAATGACACCCTTAATAACAGGGGATTGGTGCCCAGCTGAGAGATAGCGTGTGACTATGTGCAGCCACGGCCACCCACACAGATAAAAGAGGAATGGTGTCCTGCAGACAAAGACACCAGGCCTCACCGGCCCTTCAGATGCCTGCACTTTCTTGGAAGAGTCACACGCAGCCAGTCATTTGCCCCCCCCTACATCAAAAGGGAAATTCCATCTTTACACTTGTAAGTTCACTCTTCACAAATCCACTGTTTATGTTTCTCTTCCCCTTTTTTAAGGCCAAGGGTAATAAAAAAAAGGTTTTGAGCTTATTTGCCTCACGTCTGTCATTTAATCAAGCACATTTCTCCTTTGCATGCAAGCGGTAGGTGTTGTTTGTTCTGATAGATAATAGCAGGTTAGGCCTCTCACACCATTCCTTGATTTATAGTTTATCTCATTTTTCTGTCCAAGGTAATTGAAATGATTAGATCGGGTTTCTCTTAAAGACACATGAGCTGCAATCCAAATGCAGTCAGGTAATGTGAGAAAGGATTATTGTGATTTCTGCTGGTGCAACAGGCACACTGCACACTGTTGCATGTCAACCTCTGGCCCGTTGCCAGATGAGAGAGGAGTTAAAGGACATGGTTGCATAAGAATTGAGGTATGTTTTGATTTTAAAATAGCGTGTCATGGAATATGTGTTTGAAATGACAATATGCCTAGTCCAGAGTGACGTCGGGCATTTAATTAGACAAGTGATGATACACATTGTTTTTCTTTCATTTTGATAATTCCTTTCTATAAATAATTTTGGCGTGAAATATAAGCAGACTTCGGTTATAGCCAAATGGAAAACTTGTCATAATGGAAACACAACATAATGGAAAATGGTGAGTGGTGTGTGGTGGTGTGTCAAATAAGGCAAAGTGCTCCATTTTGGCCTTTTTTTTTATAACAAAATAACCACTTATATTCACTAATATTTCTATGGGGTGTTTTAGTGTGTCATGTGCATATACTCATACTTTTTTCATATGTTTCATATTTTAAATTGTTCTATTCTACCTTTACAGTTGTTTGTTTAAATTAAGCCTATCTTATAAAACAAAATGTGTCTGTAGTGACTATTTACCCTTATAAATTGGGGAGGTTTTGTAAATGTGATCGTATTTTGAAACTGTAAATTTGTACATTTCTATTGCTTATAAGCAGCTCTCCTGCTTATATTTCCTTTAAATGACACAAACAAGGTTTTATGTAATTAAATGTATAAAGTCATTATAAGTGGAGCAGCGGAAATCGGCGATTAGTCCGTGTGGAGAGCTCAGTATAAATCTTATGAACTGCTGGCAAAAGATATTTGATTTAATGGCGCCCTCTCGAGGAGTATGCTCGCAAGTATGCCTACTGCAATAGTCTTGCATTTATCAGAACTACAACTCCCATCATGCAGTTACCCGGCAGTACTTCCGCAATGTATTAGTTTGTGTAGAATGAGCATAGACCTTCTCTTAATACATCCATGACATATAGTTAAAGGAATTAACATTGTGCCGCGGCAATGGACGGTAAAGCTGTGAAGGCGATATTGTTTGACTTGGACAACACGCTCATTGAAACAAGTCGGGCAGGTAGAGTGGCCATACAAAAGGTGATACAGTCTGATATTCTTCTTTTAGCATGTAAAGTTAGCTTCCATGTTTGTAACGTAGGCTACGTGTTCAATGTACTACGTGGACTGAAGGCTTGTCTCTAACTACCAGACGATAATGAAGTGTCGTTTACTTAATTTAATTCAGGTTGCTTTGTGACTACCTATTAAGCGATAAGTGAGCTAAAATAGGTATACGTGCAGTTTAGTGCCACAAATTATTTTCCAAAAACTGAGTGTCCCAAATGATGAGGGTCTTATTTGAGACAGGTTAAGGTTAGGGTAGCACAGGTGGTTTAGCAGGTTCATAATTAGTTAAGGACATTGTATGGGGAATTTGTATGGGATTATTTTTGTGACTTTAATCCCAAGAAAAACTTCTCAAGTATCAAACAAAAAACACTAACTCAAGCAAAAAAAGTTGTCACTTCAAAGGTAAAACTTCAAACTTGCAAACAAAACATTTGTGTAGTCGTAAACTATTGGTAGCCCTATTTTATTTGTTTGATATTTTGTCCTTTTGTCTACAGTTCCCTCTGCTTCTTTCTCAATGATCAGTCTTTTGCTCTCTCCATCACGTTTGCAGTTTTGCTCCCATCTTTGCGTTTGCGCTCCTAAGTCTTTGTTTGCGATTCTGACACAAAGCTCTCGTGTGGGCGGGTCTTACAGGGGTGCGTCCCCATTGGCTAATGTGTGTCTGGAGTGAGTTTGAGTGACAGCTCAGTGCCTGCCTGCCCCCTGACGTTTCAGAGAAGCTGACGTTAGACTGACACAAACCACTCCACAGCGGATTCCTACAAGATTAATAAAGTGTAAGTACTGATCATATATATTGTCTGTGATCTACTTTGCAAGAATGGTTACTAGACGTTTGTTGTTTCGTTGTGTTAAGTTACTAGCGAGCTAGCTAGTAAAGCTGTTTAAATTAGCTAGCTAACTGCTAACGTTATCTAAAACATGTAGCTAGCTATGTTACTGAGCTAATTTGCCATGGGAATCATGTGAGGCCGTATACTCAGTGGAGCTGTATTAATTATCGTCTTCTCTCTGTAGATCAGTGAAACATTGTGGGATGTGCAGGACCCTGAGACAGAGCTACGATGCTGTCCCAGGTAACGTTGGGTCAGTAATGTAGCTATATCTGATAATACACAATGCCCTAGCATTATGTATTGGTTAAATTGTACAATGTAGAAGCTGTGAATATAATGTATTATATCTAGAGGTTGACACATACCGTACATATGCAGTGTTAGCACTGCTTAACTGGTTCATCTTTTTAGTAATGTGCTTTATTATAGCATAGCATACAAACAAACTCAGTAATGATAGCTACATTTACAGCCAAGAGGATGACATTACAAGACAAGAACGACAGAATGTCCATCTGTACTTTCCTAGTTATGACAAAGACTGGCTATCCTAACTATAATACAGGTCTTCTGTTGCATTTGCAAGCAGGTCAGCATAAGGAAAGTGTTCATAGTGTTTTTAAGCCTACACATTTGCTAATGGCTACTTAAAAGCAAGTTATTTTAATTGGAAATCACCCAAGCTTAGAAGCCGCAGTTATCAATAAGCATATATCAATAAGAACTTTGTCACCATTTGATTTGTGTAAGGAACATCGTTATAATTTTCTATCACAGCTGGCAGCAGGCAGTCCGACCAGGAGGACGTGGTCACAGCAGAGGTAGAGGAGCCTTCAGTCTCTCTGTGGAGGAAACACTACGTGTGCTAATGGGTCATTTATGTTTGACGCGTTGGAGGTGGCGCGCGCATTCGTGACATCAAAATGACGTAATTTCCGGCCGGCGCGTCCGATTTTCAGTGCGCGAGCTGAGGGCACGCACCAGTCTATTTTTTTCAGCGACAAACCGTAAACAGAAAGCCTGAACGAGTTGCCTGAAATGTTTCTAGCTTTCATAATCACTACTGGAACACTTATTTCTGGAATATTATTGATCACACTTTCTAGATCCCTACCTCCACATTGACTACATGTGTAAAGTACAATATGGCTTCATGTTGAATTTACTCAAATGATCCATCTGCTTTTCCCTTGGGTAATCTGCCAAGGTGGTCCAGGGCAGCCAGCAGGACGCGAGCTTCATCAGCCATGCACATCACCTCAAACAATAATGATCACTACGCAAAGTATTTGTCAAGGGCCTGGTGTGTTAGTTAAAGTACATAGTTTGGACAGTAGTAACAATATGCATTAATTCTAAATATTGTTGAAATTTAGAGCATTAAAATATACAAAAAATGTCAGTTATCTTCCATCTTGCAGCAGTGCAATACAAGAAGAAACAGTGTGTACAGATGGAACATTATCTAATGTATGTGTCAACCTCTAGATAGAATACATTATATTCACAGCTTCTACATTGTACAATTTAACCAATACATAATGCTAGGGCATTGTGTATTATCAGATATAGCTACATTACTGACCCAACGTTACCTGGGACAGCATCGTAGCTCTGTCTCAGGGTCCTGCACATCCCACAATGTTTCACTGATCTACAGAGAGAAGACGATAATTAATACAGCTCCACTGAGTATACGGCCTCACATGATTCCCATGGCAAATTAGCTCAGTAACATAGCTAGCTACATGTTTTAGATAACGTTAGCAGTTAGCTAGCTAATTTAAACAGCTTTACTAGCTAGCTCGCTAGTAACTTAACACAACGAAACAACAAACGTCTAGTAACCATTCTTGCAAAGTAGATCACAGACAATATATATGATCAGTACTTACACTTTATTAATCTTGTAGGAATCCGCTGTGGAGTGGTTTGTGTCAGTCTAACGTTAGCTTCTCTGAAACGTCAGGGGGCAGGCAGGCACTGAGCTGTCACTCAAACTCACTCCAGACACACATTAGCCAATGGGGACGCACCCCTGTAAGACCCGCCCACACGAGAGCTTTGTGTCAGAATCGCAAACAAAGACTTAGGAGCGCAAACGCAAAGATGGGAGCAAAACTGCAAACGTGATGGAGAGAGCAAAAGACTGATCATTGAGAAAGAAGCAGAGGGAACTGTAAACAAAAGGACATAATATCAAACAAAATAGGGCTACCAATAGTTTACGACTACACAAATGTTTTGTTTTACCTTTTGAGGTGACAACTTTTTTTGCTTGAGTTAGTGTTTTTTGTTTGATGCTTGAGAAGTTTTGCTTGGGATTAAAGTCACAAAAATAAAAGTCACAAAAATGATCCCATACTCCTCTCAGTACTGTGTGGGCATGTACACTGTGATTTACATAGCAGATTTTTTGAATCAGGAAAAGCACAAGTGTTACAAATTAACTTGGGCACCACTGTATTGTTTTTTCTTTCTTTTTGACAGACTTTATTACCAACACAGTATTATTACAATACAAAAAAGATACAGTACAGAGAGTATTTTTATTTTTTTTTACAATGTGCACATACATATACAGCTTACAGTTTATAACAATAAATAACCAACTTAAATCATCTGGCAATGTCCATAATGTTCCTCAAGAGATGAGAAGTCATTACATTTGTTTTATATTTTACAAGCAGTCATAGAATGTCGAAAGTTGACGGTTGTATTGCACTTAAGCCTAAACCAAGGGTCTTCAATGATTTTTTTAAGCCAAGGACCCCTTAAATGGAAGAGAAGGAGCAGGGCACCCCTACTAGATAGATAGATTAGACTGGGCCTACAGTAACTCGTAGGGCGGCCTAAAGATTTTACACATACATTTTTTAGTGTATAATTTGTAGCTATTAAAATAATTGTTGGCATGATTTTATAAATCATGTTTTAATGTATGCATGTGGCACACTGAATCCTTATGATGAACTGTATCTGTGGATGTGACTACCTTACCTATAGACCAGTAAACTTATCATTAATGTTTTCATTCCAAATAGGCAGATTTTTAATATGTTGATTTCGTGTTAAGACATTTTCAATAAAAATGTTTTTTTATAATTAACACTGTAACACTGAGGACCCCCTAGGAGTCCCGGACCCCCTAATGAAGATCTCTGGCCTAAACCTAAAACAATCTCGAGGCTGACCTCTTGTGGTTTCTCGCTGAATTAGATATGTGTTTTCAATATTAAAGGGTTATCTGTTGTGTTTGAATCTTACAGACCAGTGAACTTTTGAAGAGCACACTGGCCCTTGACGACAAAACCATCAGCAGCATTTGTGACAAGTTCAAGGAGAAGCTTTTCCATGAGCGCTTTGATCTGTCAGCCGGCAGATCCATCGATGAGGTCCGGGTGGGTCACTGGGAGGAGAGCATACAGGTAGAGCTGTAACAATTCCAAATTTTGCCGTACAATTAATCTCAGAAATAATTGTGATTAATAATATAATTGTCTCTTTGTTTCTTTATGTTTTACTCACTCAAAGAAATTAAAGTTTTGAATGAATCCCAGGATACATCTTTTGGTTATGTCCCGGTTATGTGACCCAGATAATGTAATAACACAAGTACACAGCCTATTAAGTAAACCATGCCTTTTTATCACATAAAACATTGTATTTTTTTTCTTAAATGAACATAAAATTGACAGTTATTGTGTGGCCAGGTTAGCTCAGTTGGTGGAGTGGGCGTAGAGGTTTATACCTCGACGCTGATGTCCAGGGTTCGAGTCCAATCTGTGACTATTTCCTGCATGTCTTCCCCCTCTCTCTCCCCTTTAACACCTAGCTGTTCTGTCCATTAAAGGCGGAAATGCCCCCCCAAAAAAATAAATTGACAGTTATCATCAACAGTCATACCCCTTAGGAGTTAGCAATTAAACAAAGAAACCGTGATTACATAAAAAATTGCGATGAAACAATTATGTAATAATTGTTACAGGCCTACATCCAGGAAGCTGTGGGCAGTTGTTCCACACCCTCATTGGCCGCTAAGTGCTACTACCTGTGGAAAAACAGTCGCCTGGAGGTTCTCAGTCTGTCCCCTGAGATCTGCAGTCTCCTGAAACAACTGCGCAGCGGATACAAGCTGCTGCTGCTGACCAACGGGGAAGCTCGCACTCAGAGGGAGAAAGTGGAGGCAGTCGCATGCGAGGAGTTCTTCGATGCCATCGTGATCGGGGGAGAACACGCAGAGCAGAAACCATTTGCCTCCATCTTCACTTTGTGTTTCAACATGCTGGAGGTGGAGGCCCAGGACTGTGTCATGGTGGGAGACTCTCTGGACACAGATATTCAGGGGGGCTTTAACGCCAGAGTGCGGGCAACCGTTTGGATCAGCAGTGCAGGAGGCGCTGTGCCCGATGGTTCAGTGAAACCAGACTACACTATCCCTACTGTGTTGGACCTGCCAGATATTCTGCAACAACTGGAATAATAAGGACAACTGGTGATTGAAAGCATGTGTAATACAAGTGAATGAGGGGAATTTTGTGGGATTTTTTTAGTTTGAATGGAAATGTTAAAACATGAATGCTGTTAATAATAGTGCTGGGTACCAAATTTAGACAGACCGAATTGCCTCCACAGTATCGAGTATCGAAAAATGCCTCGTCATTCAATACCAAATTTCAATACCTAAGGAAATAAATCTCTTATCTTTTAATGTTAAGTAGGGCTGAATGATTAATCGTTTTCAAATCGAAATCGCGATTTGAAAGAATGCGATTAGCTAATCGTGAAGACCGCGATTAATCAAATGTGAATTATTTAGTTGAATGTTTGGTGTAACATTTGGTTTAATATTTTTTATTCCTCGTGTCAGTGTCAGTGAGCCAATAAGCATGCAGCATGCTTCTACCAAGATCTAATGATGCTGGTGATTTGCTGTCTCACGTTACACGTCGTAGAGACATGCAGGAAAAACTCTAGGTTAGGAACAGAGCCGGGGCTCGCCGTAATGTCATTTATTTTTTGTTAAAACGGATTTCATAAAATTTGTATTGGTAAAAGTATTGTTCAGGAACCTGTATCAAAGTTATGGTATTGGTATCAAACGTTTTTAAATGATACCCAGCCGTAATGATTAATTTTACAAAATTCAACAAGGGTACTTTTTCACTTCTTATACCCTAACATATTGTCATTGTAGGACTACATGGAGTTTGTAGCAAGATTCGGTCAGCAGCATTAAGTAGTTTCTTTTCTGCTTCTTTACTTGTACTCCACTACATCTCTGACAGCTGTAATTACTATACAGATTAAGGATGTGCTTTGAAAGAAACACAATACACTGATCAAATATTGTTAAAGATTCAAAAGGTTAGTAGTTCAAACTAGCTCCACAATTACCCAGCTACAAAATTCTACTTATGTTTTGATGCATCAACAATCTAATAATATAATATGGCACACGGGCATTTTCTGCAGAAGGAGTACTTTTACTTTAAAGTACATTTTGCTGAAAATACTGTTTGAGTTGGTACTTTTACCAACTTTAAAGGATCTGAATTCTTGGTACAATAGTACAGCATCATTTTTATTCAACACTCAGTGTGACTGTACAAAAATACCTTTGGGTTATTTTTACACACCTTTAACACATGTCAACACATTCATTCCATGTATGCTGCTTTTCTGTCACTTCCTCAAAATCTTGGCTAATAAAAACACTTGACGAAGGAGATCAACTTCTCAGGCTCCTGGCTGTTCTTACACACATGGCTTTACAGTTTATTTTTTTTAATCTTTATTTAGCATGGTTAATTGTAGCTGCTTCATAGGGTATAAAGACCAATTTTAATCAAACAGCAGTTTCATAATACACTTATTTTGATTTGTCACGTTTAAAACACATCTTTACCGGTTGTCCTGCAAAATTCACTTAACGTCTAATTTGACTTTGATGTTCATTGCTGCGAGCTCGGCTACAAAGTAGCGGAACACATAAGGGACAGACACTGAGTCTATAGAGTCGCTTTTACCACACAGAGTGCAGACAGTCTTACGGTGGCGCATGGCCGACCAGTAGGGTGGTGGTTTCTCTAACAGAGGGGAGAGCAGGCTGCCGCAGTCGACGCACACCTGAGCCACGGATCGGTCCGAGCAGTTAAAGAGGCGATCGTGAAGCAGGAATGACGAGCCGTGGGCCAGCAGGGCATCTCGCTCCATCTCCCCAAAACGGATGCCTCCCTGGATGTTCCTGCCTCCCACCGGCTGGTTGGTCACCTTGTCCCGCGCTCCCGTGGTCCTCACCTGGAACTTGTCAGAGACCATGTGACGCAGCCGCTGGTAGTAGACGACTCCGATGAAGATGTCGGCCTCCAGCTCCAGGCCGCTCACTCCACTATAGAGCCGCTCCGTGCCGTAGAAGTTGTATCCGCCCGCCCGGAGCATTTCGCCAAAGTACTCGAGCGCCGAGCTCTCCTCGGAGAAGGTGAAGGGCGTGGCGTCGTGACTCAGGCCGTGCAGGGCGCCTGACTTGCCTGCCATGCTCTCGATCAGCATCCCGATGGTCATGCGGGAGGGGAAGCCGTGCGGGTTGAACAGGATGTCGGGGGCCATGCCGCTCTCTGTGAAGGGCATGTCCTCGGCCGGCCACAAGCGGCTCAGGATTCCCTTCTGACCGTGGCGACTGGCAAACTTGTCCCCGATGGTGGGGTTTCGTGGCACTCGTATGGTGATGCAGACGCGTTTGAAACGGCCTGAGCCAGTGTCGTTGCTGCAGATCTTTATACTGTCCACAACACAGGCCTCTTGACTCCTAGGAGAAAAAAACAAAACACATTCACATTGTGGTTTGTAAATTGTAGTGCTGCCCCTTCTTAGTCGCCTAATCGGTCATTTTGTTCTCAGTAGACTAAGATTTCTTCAGTCGATTAGTCATGGTCTTATCCTTTTTCATGCTGAATGACTTATTTCAGAGAAATTTATCAGCACTGTTGAAAGAACAAGATTTAAAGTGGTGCTTTTGCATGACTGTGGAGAAACTCATTTTTTACAGATCTGTCAATTTAAAGGTCCAATATGTAATACTAACAGCTAGTGTTTAAAAAAGTTACTGCAGTACAAATTCAAAATACTGGAGAGAGTCGTCTCCCCCGCCCCCTCCTCCCCAGACTCGAAGTTCACGGAGGTTGCCAGGCTGAGTCCGCAGCATCCACAACAATGTTACTAGATGCTTGGCTCACATAGCCAGACATAGTTCACAGCGCAGCACGTTAGATACTCGCTCTATTGACAGTCATAGAAGCCCGTGCTCACGCGGAGCTCTGTACCCAACTGACAGACACACTTTTTCGGCTTAGAATTACAGTAGGAAACGCCAAAAACCCCACAACCTCGCCGTCCTCAACACACGCCAGACAGACACACTTCCTCGGCTTAGAATTACGATAGGAACCGCTAAATATAACACTACCTTGTCGTCCTTTTCCACCCGACTGAAATACACACTTTATTGTCTTAGAAGTACGGCAACAATCACTAAACACACTGCAAACTCACAGTCTTCTCTTCTGGATTTAGAGCCCCCCTCTTGGTTTAAAATAACTCACCTACAGCGGGCTACGGCGTTGTAAACAGCCGTGGCCAGCTATGGTCCTCCAGTAACGTTAGCTATATAGCAGGGTTAGCATGGCAGCGTTAGCCAGGTCCAGTTACTGGCTGAGTCTCAATTGTTTTTGCAAGTAACCAACTCGTGTTTCTAGATATATAATTCAATGTGACTACACGAATGTTGAAATGACACAAAGTGCTCGTCTCTAGTAGCTGTGATAAATTAGCCTGAAGCTAATGCTTACCTGTACAGGAGGAAATTAGCCAACTCAGCGTCCTTTTGGGCTGTAAACTGTCTCCATCTTTCAAATACATCTCCAATATTAACCCGGGGTTTGTTACGTCTCTGGTCAAGCAACGGTTAGAAACATGCTGTTTTTTAATGTCGGGTATAATCTATCTCTGTTGACCCCATTCATTTGTTTGCTGCATTCATGGCTGTACTAACGTTACAGCTGTAGCGCGCTGGTTTACCTGTTTACAGGTATATCTGGCAACCCGGCCTGGCTGTCAAACTGGGCAGTTGATAACAACACACAGACCAAAACATAAACATAAATTCCGTCACGTATCGTAAATTTCAAAAAGAAAAAATACTGACTTTAGCATTGTTGTCAGAAAATCTAGAATTTCAGCCTAAGATGTTTCCTTAATATCTGATGAGGCATTGGTGTCATTTTTGGATTTATTACAGTATATATATATTACATATTGGACCTTTAAATCAATTAGTCAACAAAATCTTGTGGGTGTTAGTAGACTAAAATGTCTTTAGTTGAGGACAGTACCAGTAATTTGAAAAGGTTTAGCTGTAAAATGAAATACACTAAAGAATGTAAGCAGTGTTGGTATTAAAGAACTTGTTTTTCTGATGATGAAATTACTTGTAGAAGTTGACGAAGGTCTGGCCAGTGTTGAGGTTGATGTAGCTGTAGAAGGGGTCTCCGTACTGAAGTGTTGAGCCAATGAATGGCAGTCCGTCAGCGTCCAGTTTGTCGTTTACTTTGGGGTCACCTGGCTTGGTCCCAAACACCACGCTGTCTTCTCCCCGCACCTTTTCTGCCAGGTCCACCAGCTCAGTTTTGTAGATACTTCCGTGGGCAAAGCCTCTCTCCCATGACGACTTGTTCACAATCTAATATGATCAAATTGTGTCACAATTATATTTCACTCCACTTTTCTACCAGGAAAAAAGATTAGTAACCGTTGTGTTTTCCGTACCATGGCATCTTCCATGTCATAGCCTGTGTAGGATATGACGGCCACGATGGCGTTTGTTCCGCTGGGGTAGTTGTCCAGGTTGTAGTGGTCGTACATGTAGGGCCGGACCAGTGGGCTCTGTGGGGTCTGCAGTCGGTACAGCTTGTTATCGGAGCGATCCATGAAGGAGTGCAGGGGGAAGCCCATCGTCTGCTTACCTGAAAAGAGAAGGGGATTCATCTCTGATGGACACAATGCGTCATGACTCTGCAAGGCTAATGCTTCACAGCAGCTCAAAATGGTAATGAAAAGATTGAAGTATTTAAATTGTATCGATCTGTACACCTGTGTAGGTGCACAGGGCCCCCCAAAGGTGCTGACACACCAGGGAGATGGTCGGCTGTCGGTCAAAGTTAGGGACGACGATGAGCACCCATCGCCCTAGCTTTTGCGGTTTCACAGGGAATGAAGCACAGGCTCTGTGCTGCCATTGGCTGATTCAGGCAAATTTTCAGATTCAGAAAACTGTCAACTTAGATGTGGCTCAACATGCAGTGCAAAACAAACTCGGACAGTAAACATACAATATGTGTTCCGAAGAAAACGGACTAAAATTTACACAGGATTTAAAAAAAATTATATATAAAAAGTAAATAAAATGCTGTTTTGTTATGTATCATAGCAACCGTTTATATACTGTTTCCCTTTTTGAATGACGAATAGCGTACCACTATATGCTGGCATGGAGGGTTATTTCCTCTCACGCAGGCGCAGAACGAAGGTAGTCTCGCAATGCCAGAGCTATCGCCACAGCCCTGTGGAGTATGGTACATACATTCTGGGATAGGAGAAATAAACACTTTGGGTTGTATTTCTTTATACCAATCACAATTGTCTTGGGAGGCGCTAAGCTCCGGACGCAGCGGCGGTGGCTCTGCTAAATAGTCTCAAGAAGGCATTTGCACCCCGCAAAAGAAAACGCCGGATACAATATTAAATGAAGTTAACTGTTCACACAATACAGTAATGTGAGCTATTTAAATTAGCTGGATACATGGTTAAACATAATTTGTTCCAGTGTATCGCTGTGTATACACAGCAATCACATCAATCGGTCTCAAAACCTCCCAGTTAGATATTAAATGCCGTAAACATATTCTTTGTAAATCTTTACAATCATTCACCAAAAGAACCAAGCAGGCCTGCCTTGTTGCATGATTCAAATTGTCTTTAAAACCTGCCATTTTCAGCTTGTAGCTTGCTAGCTTGAAGTTTGTTGTTGTTTCCCAAAGAGAAGGGATTTTGAGAACGGCAACACACAGAGCAGAAGGAGAGGGACATCACGCCGGTATCAGGAAATTATTTGGAAATGAGCTTCCGTTGATCCAGACTAAAACTTCGTAGCCACTAGTTCTTTGTCTTCTGCCTAGTGTGTCAGCACCTTAACAGTCGTCTTAAGACTTACCCATCTGACACTGGTACATGTTCCTAGGACTCTGGTTGTGGTCCGAGTAAGGAATAAAGTTAGCCACCACGCTGAGCATACTGTGAGGGAAGAGCTCCTGGTGTGTGGTCACTCCTGGCTCAATCTCATCCTCCATGATGCCTACATTGATGTAAAGCTAGAGCAACAGAGAAAAAGACTATTAAACAAAGGTTTCAGCAACCAATATGCAAAATAAATTAACATTCACAGTTGTGTTCCTTGGGGTATCATGCTAATATAACGTCCACATCCTATTTTTTTTTTTTTTTTTTTTTTTTTTTTTTTTTTTTTTAAATCATAGTGTACACATACTTGTTCAAAGGTGCCGATCAACTCCTGCTTGCCAAGAGCTAAGTTACGTACGGGCCGCACCATGCGGCAGGGCGTTGTGAAGAGGAACAGGCCTGGGTACAGGCTGGCCTTGCCTGTTTTTGGAACCAGAACAATCTCAGTCCAGGGAGGGATCTTCTTCTCTTTTAGCACCTGAAGGTATTTGTTTTAAATATCAGTTTTCCTGCACACACAGTGTGGGTGGTACAGACAGTTGACACAAGGGTTGGGACGATATGCTTTTGTCCCGGTTAGATTCTTTCATGATACATGGCTGCCGATTCGATTTGTATTGCCATTTTCATTTATTGGCATTCTAGAAGTATTGCGATTTTCTTTTTCTTCTTTAATGAAAACAAAAGATGAATAATACACTTCTAGAGACAATATATCATGAGACATTTCTAAAGACTAATTGTTTTCTAAGAAGAATGCACATCACATGTCAGTCAGTCTAACATTTTTCATTTGTAAAGTACATAACATGGATTTTCTGCTTTCTGTCCGTTTTGCTGGAAATGGATATGATGTAGTCACCGTCGGTAGTACCGTATAAACTGAAAATATTTAGGTGAATCATTGGTAAAAAAATTAAAATAGATTCTAGGGAAAACAATCGAATGTTTTGCCAAAAAATCATTTAATAGCCTGTGCACACGCTGAGGAAGGGCGCTGCCCGAAACTTCTGTTGTGTGGCAATAAACTATCAAATTGGAGTGCAGTCCTAGTAGCTTTATTTATGATTATTCACTTTTTAGCACCCAGCCTTCAAAGCTTTCTAAGTATGTAAAAAATCATGACATACGATTGTTTTTCCCACCCCTAGTGGACACTGTATACATTATACAGCTGACGTACCTTGAACCTGCGCAGTGAGTCAACCACAACCGGGGCTAATTCCGTCTCCACCCAGCCTACCACAGCGCCGTCCAGGACCACGGGGAAGCAGTCGGAAAAGGCTTGGCCTGGAGATCCATCCACTGGAGTAACACCTTAAGCGCCAGAGACAGAACAGATTTTGTACTATTGCAACTCAGCCCACTGACGTACTTTAAAATGACAGAATCATCAATAATGTGATCCAAAATGTATTTGTGCATCATGGCTTTTAAGGGGTGTAAGTCGCAGGTTTTATCACAATACAATATTATATTGATTATTTGGACAATGATTCGATATTTGCCAGTATCATAAAGTCTGACACGGTACGATTCCGATTTGATCCAATTCAGTGGCCTGCGACCGATACAAGACAATACATAAGCCCATTTAACACAGTTACATTTATATATATTTACAGTTAGGAACTCAAATATAAGACATTTAAATTATCAAAAAACTACTCTTTTTAATTAAAAGAATAAATACAAAGTGGGAATTTCAAAATAAAGGCGCAGCTTAAAGATGACGATATACAGTGCCTTGCATAAGTTTACACACCCATGCTAAAGTTGACTAAAAATAGGAATAAAAAACAAAATCACCTTTTGGAAATTGATCTTAATGCCTAAAAAAATGAGGAAAAATCCATCCTTTAAGGACACACCCCTATGTTAAATTCCCATAGAGGCAGACAGATGTTTATTTTTAAAGGCCAGTTATTTCATGGATCCAGGATACTATGCATCCTGATAAGGTTTCTTGACCTTTGGAATTAAAACAGCCCCACATCATCACATACCCTTCACCATACCTAGAGACTGGCATGGTTTTATTTCAGTTAGTCTAGTTTCAGTTAGTCGGTTTCATCTAGCTGGTTTGATTTGCATTGAGAGATGAATCTGTAGGTATGGTGAAGGGTATGTGATGATGTGGGGCTATTTTAAAGGTCCAATATGTAATACTGACAGCTAGTGTTTAAAATAGTTACTGCAGTACAAATTCAAAATACTGGAGAGAGTCGTCTCCCCCGCCCCTCCTCCCCAGACTCGAAGTTCACGTTGGTTGCCAGGCTGAGACATCCAACAATGTTGCTAGACACTTGTCTCACATAACCAGACATTACTCCACAGCACAGCGTAGTAGCTAACGTTAGATGCTGGCTATATTGACAGTCATAAAAGCCCGTGCTCACGCGGAGCTCTGTACCCAACTGACACACACACTTTTTCGGCTTAGAATTAGCTACAGTAGGAACCGCTAAAAATACAACGAAATTCGCCGTCCTCTCCACACGCCAAACAGACACACTTCCTCGGCTTAGAATTATGATAGGAACCGCTAAAAACACCACTGCCTTGCACTCCTTTTCCACCCGACTGAAATACACACTTTACTAGCCTTAGAATTACACAATCGCTAAACACACTGCAAACTCAAGTTCCTCTCTTTCCGACTTAGCTACAGCCCCCCCTCTTGGCTCCAAATAACTCACCGTTGTCGGCTACGGCCGCTGAACAGGCTAAACGGTGTAAACAGCATAGACAGTATATAAAAGGTAAACAGCAGTGGCCCGCCTGCCTGGTCCTCCGGTAGCGGTAGCGTTAGCAATTAGCAGGGTTAGCATGGTGGCGTTAGCCAGGACCAGTCGGAATCACTTTACTATCTGTCTCGGTTGTTTTTGCGAGTAACCAACGCGGCTACTCTAGCTATACAATTCAATGGAAGTAGCTACACGAATGTTGAAATGACACAAAGTGCTCGTCTCTAGTAGCTGTGATAAATTAGCCTGAAGCTAATGCTTACCTGTACAGGAGGAAATTAGCCAACTCAGCGTCCTTTTTGGGCTGTAAGCTGTCTCCATCTTTCAAATACATCTCCAATATTAACCCGGGGTTTGTTACGTCTCTGGTCAAGCAACTGTTAGAAACATGCTGTTTTTTAATGTCGGGTATAATCTATCTCTGTTGATCCCATTCATTTGTTTGGTGCATTCATGGCTGTACTAACGTTACAGCTGCAGCGCGCTGGGTTTACTTGTTTACAGGTATATCTGGCAACCCGGCCTGGCTGTCAAACTGGGCAGTTGATAACAACACACAAACCAAAACATAAACATAAATTCCGTCACGGATCGTAAATTTCAAAAAGAAAAAATGCTGACTTTAGCATTGTTGTCAGAAAAGATAGTATTTCAGCTTAACATGTTTCCTTAATATCTGATGAGGCATTGGTGTCATTTTTGGATTCATTACAGTACAAATATTACATATTGGACCTTTAATTCCAAAGGCCAAGGGAACTTTATCAGGATGCATAGTATCCTGGATCCATGAAATAACTGGCCTTTAAAAATAAACATCTGTCTGGAATTTAACATAGGGTGTGGATTTGTTGGGTTTTTGTAAATTATAGTGTGGTCTAGACCTACTCTATCTGTAAAGAGTCTTGAGATAACTTCTGTTATGAATTTATACTATAAATAAAATTGAATTATACTTATGCCCCCTGTATTTTAAGGATACACATTTATTTATTTACGATACATTGTTCATTCACAAAGAAAACTGGTGTCCTTAAAGGATGGATTTTTCCTCATTTTTTTTAATTAAGGCATTAAGATCAATCCTCTTTTTAGTCAACTTTAGCATGGGTGTGTACACTTATGCAAGCCACTGTACATAGATATTTTCACTTTGTATCGATAATATTGGATCGTTGAGGATTGAATCGATATAGCGATCCAGATCAATGTATCGTTACACCCCTATGGCTTAATGTAGCCGAATTGTTGACTCACCAAGGGAACAGAGCAGAGCGGGCAGGGATGTGGTGGGCAAGCTCGGGGCCACAATCTCACAGATGGCCGTCATGTGGTTCATGAGTCCACAGGGCTCTCCGTCCGGAGTGTGGACGGGACACAGGAAGCCCCAGGACTCGGGCAGCAGCTTACGGACAGAGGTGGTCCTCATCTTGGCGAAGGCAGCTCCTCTGTGCACACAGCGGAAGTGGGACAAGTAACGGATGAAGTTGAGCTTGTCAGCTACCACACACAGGCCTGTGTTCTGCAGCATGCCAAGACCTGTGCACAGACAGTGGGAAACAGTGTTTATTTAATAGATTAAGTACATTTGTATTTGGACTGCACTGCAACGATATTTCTCGCAGTTCTGCATTTCTGCTGCTTTAAGTATTCTGCTAAAATACAACAAATTCCTTGTTGAATTTAAAACAAATTAAGGAAATCCTTTCCAACATTTTTTTTATTGAACACATTGAACATTGAATTGAATTGAAAAAAGGCATCACTAAAAAAAGCTACATTTTAAAGTGCAGCTTTCTTCTGATATTTTCTTTCAGTGTCTTTCACAATATGTCACAGCCTTTCATGATGTGTTTATTGCGATATCGGGATGACGATTAAAAAAATAAAATATATAGTTAGTTAGTTAATTTTTATTTCTGTGTCATGCCAAACACCTTGGCCCATCCCACATGGGATTACAAGACACCACAAATCAAACATCTTCCTGTCCCACATACAAATAATTAGGAGTAATACATGAATACAAATGTATACATACATACACACACACACACAAACAACAAATTCTCATCTACAATTATTCTCGATAAAGAGCTTTTTTTCTCTTCTCCCAAGCTTTATCTAGATAATTGGCTAAGTATGTATGTATGTATGTATGTATGTATATATATAGTGCAGCCCTAATTTCTATACCCTAACATGTACTCAGGCTATCTACACTGTCTTTTTAAGACTACATTGATCTCCGTCCACACA
Source organism: Gymnocephalus cernua (assembly GCA_023631565.1). NCBI lineage: Eukaryota > Metazoa > Chordata > Actinopteri > Perciformes > Percidae > Gymnocephalus > Gymnocephalus cernua. The sequence goes on along the minus strand of CM042437.1, from coordinate 31,561,411 downwards.
AGAGTTTTAACTCCAGTAGCAGGACTAATCTCTGTCCATATTAACACATCTGACAACAAATATCACATGACCCCACACACACACACACACACACACACACACACACACACACACACACACACACACACACACACACACACACACACACACACACACACACACACACACACACACGTGCCAGTGTAAACAGGAAGCAGATTGTCTGACTTTACTCACGGTTTGTTTGGTTTACTGCGGTTGTAAATCATGGATGTATAAAATACAGAAAATACTTTGGAGAAAGAACAACCATGGGGAAAACAAAGAGCATGGATTTATTAACTTTGACCGACGATGAGATTCCTGAAAGGTATGTAAGCTACCTAACCGTTAAGACTGACTGATGTGTGGCGTCGTTTCCAAACGTCTCTGTTTCTGCTCGTCCAGACTACAAAGCAACCCCAGGGTCCCCAAACCAACCCGGGAGCAGCAGGGTTTCCAAATGTTAGGGCTGTACCGAATACCATTTTTTGAGCTTCAAAGCTTCAGGGCTTTTCAACAGTGAATATTAGAAGCTTTGGCAGTGGCAGCAGGGGAAACCAACATTTCCCATCGCACTTGAAGGCAGCTTTGAAAAAAGGGAAAATAAAAGGCGACCAAGCTTGAGATGCGGGACTCTCATGCCGTGATACGGACAGACGAGTCTGATCTCCGCTTACATGATTCTCTGACGTTGGGTTGCTTTTCTCCAAAAGTTTATTCAGACTTAAGTCTTTGCCGCAGGCATTTGAAACAAATGGAAAGACCTGCATTTTTGCCGGACTGTCTGACAAGTGACTACAGACGCAGTATTTGTGAATGAAAGCTCAGCCAGCTGGTGCCTCACTAGAGCAATAGCATTCTGAACGGCCGTACTGTCTTTACCTTTATCCAATCGCCTGAAAACGACACCAGGCTGCAACAGTATAACCATACAGACCTCTACTCACATCAGCCTGCTCGCATGTAACTCAACATTTCTCCCATCTTGGCTGAGATGGACAACATAGCGCTGCATAAATTAGCCAGCAGCTAGCGAACATTTAGCTTGCAGCTTAATCCAGACAAAACACCCCAAGAAATTTGAGCCTGCTTGCATAATTAAAAAAAACGAATATTCGAATCCCAAAATTGAAAGTCCTACCCATCAAACGAATATTTGGATCCAGCCCTACTCACTTTTACGGACTCGGAAACACCACAGTAGTGCAGATGCGGGGCATAAATTTAGCAAAAGATACTCATTTTTAAACCAAAACGTAGTAGTGTGGATGTAGCCTCATACTAGACTCATATGGCCGTACCTGTCTTGGAGGTGAGGTTCCCAGTGGCCAGCAGATATTCAAAGGGTTTGGTCAGGTCAGTGCCCATGTTGAATATCTTCATCATGTTTTCAGCGCTCAGTCTTCCACTCAGTCTGCTGCCTCGCTTGTCAAAGGACAGCTTTACAGACAGCAACCAGGCAGCCATTCTCTCCTGTTGGGAATATTTGAGGGGTTAAATCCATAACTCAAAATTTCAAAGAAAAAAAGAATAACACCCGAAGACGGCCGTTTGTGCCGCTACGCGTGGGTTGCTACTTTTTGATGTAATAATATTTCAGTATGAAATAGCCATTTAAATAAAGGTTTTTACTAGGGCTGTCAATTTAACGCGTTATTAACGGCGTTAACGCAAACCCATTTTAATGCCGATAATTTTTTTAACGCACGAGTAATGCATAGAGAGAGCAACGGGATCTGTTAGTCCAGTTCTTTAACTGTCTATGGCCACGCCATGTCCCGCCCTACGAAGCAGCTGATTGGTTTGGTATAGGCATTTCACCGCGAGTGGTGAGGATAGTGGATTGGTCAGGGGATAGGACCTGAACAAATGGAGTTACGTTACCTTCGACGCCTGGCCAATAGTAGTGATTGAAGGGCGGGTCTTGTAATTTCGCAGACCGCAAACAAAACAGACACAAGCCTCGGGCGGTTTTAGCTTGCTAGCCGCGTAGCTTGTAGGCTCGTGACGGCGATTATCTTCAGAGCGAGCGAGTAGTGACTCTACAGTCAGTGAGAGAAACAAAGTGTCTCCTCTGTTCTTTCTGACCACGGTGGAAAACCTGGAGCAGGAAAACCCTCTCCTTGCTTTTACGTTGGTTATGAAAGAGAACGAGAACCAGGAAATGAGTCACGGGAAACCAGTTGCTATGACGACGGCTATGCCGCTGACGACGCTATGAGCCCATAGACAGTAGGACGAGCCAGCTCGCCTCAGGCATGAGGCAGTACAACCTGCAGTACTATCTGCAGTACTACCTGCAATGGAACATCGAGGTAACAGCGTTACATTATGTAACAGATTATTATCTCCAAGTGTGAATGTTAGTGTGAAATTGAACATAACGTATATGACAATGTTGTTTTCAATAAAAAAACATTGTCACAAAGCAAGCCAATCTACTTTTCCATGCTGATAAGAGAATTAAAATGAGAAAATATAATGGGACAAAAAGAAATCAAGGGACATTTAGAATAGATAAAAATGTGCGATTAATTGCGAGTTAACTATGACATTAATGCGATTAAATATTTTAATCGCTTGACAGCACTAGTATCTTTTGGTATGCATTTCAGAAAAAAAATGGTTAGGATTCAGGTGTAATTAAATGTGATTAAAAATTTTAATCATTTGACAGCCCTAGTTTTTACATTTTTATAGTTTCCTTCATTGTAATGCAATCGCCTGGGGCCAATAAAAGGACAGTGCTCGTTCAAATCCCTGGATGAGCTTACCTTCATAAACATGAGATAGAGCTGACCGGGAGTGAGCACCTCCTGACACATGATGCTGTCGGGGTTCTCCTCCATGCACTCCTGCTTGGCAAACGTGAAGAGCTTCCGGGTCATCAGACACAGCAGGTAGAACTTCTCCACGTCTGACTTCAGGTGGATACAGATACACTCGCTGGGCAAAACACAACACAACTCTATTCATATCCATCACATCCATATACACTATTCAACAGGGGGTCTGTGACCCCTAGGGGGTCCTCAGAGTAAATGCAGGGGGCAGCCAAATTATTTCGTGAAGAGTCCTGCCTATATATATATATATATATATATATATATATATAATGAGATATATATATATATATATATATATAATGAGATATATATATATATATGAGATATATATATATATATATATATATATATATATATATATATATATATATAATGTTTATTTGTTTTATAGTTTGTCTATTTTGTACTTATTTTTTCATATGTTTCTTGTTTTTGTCTGGGTGGGTGTTGATGATGCAGGGGGGGAGGGGGATATGTTCATGTTGCAAATTGAATGTTTTGTGTATCGTGTTTTAATAAAAATAAACAACAAAACAAAAATAAAAAATACATGTCAGAAAAACGTACTCCAGCAGGTAGTTGGCGCACTGCTCGTTTGTGTACCACTCGGGAAGGCTCATCTTGACCCTGAAGCGCTCTCCCAGGTAGTTGAGCACCTTGGCGCGGGTGGTGCAGCCCTCCTCCATGACGACGCGCAGCATCTCCGACGCACAGCTCTTATAGAAGGAGTTGTCCTCGCGGCCCTTGATCAGCTCCTGGTAGATCTGGAAGTCTGTGAAGTCTACCAGCGCCTGGACGAGTGTGAAGAGAAAAATCAGCTGGATTAACAGATTTTAAGACAATGGTTCTCAAACTTTTTTCACTCATGTAACCCCTTTTGAATTGTAGTACCCCCTGACCAGCGCAAAACATGTTTGGTAGAAAACAAAAGTCTGTACGAGGTACGCTACTGCGCTGGTAGTGATCGATTTACTACATTTAACCCTTGTGTTGCCCTCCCGAGTCAAATAAAAACATAAATACATTTTTGACACTACTAGTTTTACAGTTTTTTTCTTCTTCTTCAAATTCATGATCAATAAACCTCATTTATTTTATTTATTTTTTTTTTAAACAGAAATTATTAATTATTTTAACTAATAGTTAAGATCAGAGGGAGAGTCAAAGTTTAATCAGGATACGGGTTTGAAACCATTTAAAACCGTTTTTTTTCAAATGCTATAGAAGTGAATAAAACAATGTACTGATCCGATCCTTCATTTTACTTGTGAAGAGCGTTGTATGGAACCATCCGTGTTCATTTGGGGCAATTTAGTTGAAAGAAACCCAAATTTCTAATATAGAAACTTTAGAAAAAGAGGTCAAATTTGACCCGATGACAACAGGAGGGTTATATGCTGCATTTCAAATGGTTAGAATCCAGCAATAAAATTAATTCGTTATTATAGTATAATTATTTTAGTAATTATGCATGACATATTTTGAAATTAGCATTTTGAAAAAATGTCATGTAATCCCTGCAGTACTCCTAAGTACCCCTAAGGGTACACATCCCCTCATTTAAGAAACACTGTTTTAAAGTATTGTTATGTCGATATTTAACATATCTTTTTTTCATTTAATAATGAATGCTGCAGGCTTGGTAATTTCTAAAATACATCAACCCTTGTTATTACCTTAAGTGCAAAGCCTAGTGGGAGGAAGAAGAGCTCTTTCTGGTAGATGAAGTTCAGCATCACGGTCCCGTTTTCCAGATAATGCAGGTTCATGTTGACGGCTGTGTGTTCTTCCTTCACGCAACGCATTGAAATACCTGTGAGAGGGTATTTCTGATGACATCCACAAAGATATGCAATATATGCAGCTGGACTTATTGAGCCTAGACTATTATTACACTGCTACTTTTACTGTGCTTCTGCATGTTATCTTAAAAGCTTATAGTTACCAAACTGAGTGTATCCCTGGCCCCTGCTCTTCCATTTCGGTCTTGACATGGCAATAGGATAGTTCCTCCTTGGCATTATCAGCATACGGATAACCTTCTCATTTCCATTCACAATGAAATAACCTCCCATTTCCTGTTCATGTTAAAGACAGAGTTTGTAACTTATTAATAAATATGGTTGTATGCAATGCATTTCTGGTCATCTTGCAAATGTTTTAAAATGTATGCCGTACCTCTGCTTCTTCGTGGTGTTTAACAAGCTCTTTGGGGGACATGCCATGCAGGTTACACATCTTGGACTTCACCATGATGGGCACCTGACCCATGGACTGTTTGATGATGCCTTTGGGAACTCCGTTGACTGACCAGCTGACGTCCACCTGCAGTGATACAAAACACAAACAGTTCAAGAACTGACCAGAGGGTTATCATGCCCCTCACATGCAGTTGAGATCAATTACTAGGAGTGGGCTAGGGTGGCAGTGTTTGAAAAAATGTCATATAAAACAGTTTGCCAGGTTGGATGTCTATCCAACTAGCTATCTATCTAACTATCTAGCTTTCTGGAGGATTCCTAAGAAGCTTTGTGCTGGGGAGAGACGCAGATGATGGGCTTATGGTGTTATCATTTATACATATGTTTATTTGGTTTATTGTCTATGTTGTTACTATTCTGTTGAATGGTTCTGAATATTGTAGTTACGGTCATATTTTCTTGATTTTTGTCTGGTTGGGTGTTTTTTTTTTTTTTAGGTTTTATGCACTAGGAGTGGGGAAAAAATCTAAAATTGTATGTATGGTGATTATATCAATCTTTAGAAATGTCTCATTATATATTGTCTCTAGAAGTGTATTATTCAACTTTTGTTTTTGTTACAGTAGGAAAAGAAAATCGCAATACTCAATACTACAGAATCGCAATACTTCTAGAAAAGCAATAAACAAAAATCGCAATACAAATCGAATCAGCACCATGTATCGTGAACGATCTAATCGGGACAAAAGCATATCGTCACAGCCCTAATAATTACATCTCAAACTTACCACCAGCTTTCCTTTGTATGTACATTTTCTGCCCCTGCACTCTGCTGGAAACACCTTAATTTCTCTGCAGATGCTCCCTTTGGCGACCACTGGGTTGTAGAGCGTGGCTTCAACAAACGCAAGGCTGATCCTGTCCTCTTTGAATGTGAACTCCAAAGGGGGGATGGACTGAGAAAGATATGTCACACAACAAAAACATTTCAAACTTTGCAGGAAAAATACTGACAGGAGGTTAACCCAAGCAACAAAGTGAGTGTGAAAACCAAATGTACACAGGAGTACTGAAATGGACAATACAAGTTGTGAAAGTTTAAAGCCATGTCCACACAAAGACGTTTTGATGCAAACGCATCCCGTCTTCCCTGGATTTGTTTCAAGAAAAGTTGCGTCCAAACGAATCCATTTGTAAATGACTCAACGTGCTACTTCATGTTCCAGGCCTATAGTTATGCTGTTATTGTTACAGAAATTAACCAAAAACGGAGAACAAGAGCAGTCTTCAGTCACTTCAGTTTATAACATGACTAGCTAGACTTTAATAATGACTAGACTTTAATAACTTTCACCACTGCTCGTTACATAAAGGCCACCGCTAGAAAACGTGTCTCAGTTTACATTGTATAATGTGCTGTTGGATTGCTTTTTATTTTGCAATTCTGTCTGCCATCGGACATGATTGCAGCGCGCTAGCTAGCAGAGCTAACGTTAGCTCTGCTAGCTAACATCAACAGTCACACAAACATCAATGATCCGATGTCTTTTTGATAATCTAGCTACACGTTTTTCTTGCGGTAGCCTTTCTACAATAAGTCGTGCTAAAAGTTACTATAATCCGTTCAAAGAGTTGATAAGCAGACAGATTAGCTAGCTAGTTGATAAGTTCTCTACTTCCACTTTATAAACAGCATTGTGTCCTGCTAGAGCCGTCAGCTGGGTTGAAGGCAGCAGGCTGTGAGGTTGAGGGGTGTGGCGATGACATCATCGATACACACGTATGCAGTTTCGCCGTCCATACAAAGCCAAAAGGGAGCCTTTTGTGTTATTCACCCTGGGACCAGGTTTCAAAAAAGTGCTTTTACAGGCAGCGCGTTTACAGGATTCATATGGACGATTGGCCCAAACGATGCAAAAAACGTGCGTTTGCATCAAAATGCGTCTTCGTGTGGATGGCCTCTAAGGGGGGAAAGCTAACTTTCATTGAGTATTGATGCTAGTAACCTAGCAAAACCAATATACAGCTCACTCGTTTTCATAAGTCGATTCAAGTTACAAAGTACAAATTATAGATAAGGAAAACGTTATGTGTCCTAAATTGTTATCATATGTTAGCTTCTCAAACAGAACTGACAAAAACACATTATTAGAGAACTACTCGAAGCAAATGTTAGCAAACATGGCTTGAAACAAATCATATAACGTTATGTTTTGCTAACCGTTACCGTTAAAGGTCCCAACAAGCAAGGTTACCTCCCCTTTCTCTGCTTTGCCCGCCCAGAGAATTTGGCCAACCCATGAGAGAGAGACATCATGGCTTTCGAGCAAAGTGGCAGTTGGTCAATGTCACACCCCCCCTATATATATATATATATATATATATATATATATATATATATATATATATATATATATATATATATATATACATATACATATATTACATATATATACACATATATTACATATATATACATATATATACACATATATATACACACACATATATATATATATATATATATATATATATATATATATATATATATATATATATATATATATATATACACACACACACACACACACACATATATATATATATATATATATATATATATATATATATATATACACACACACACACATTATATACATATATATACACATTATATATATACACATTATATATATATATATATACACACATTATATATATATATACATATATATATATATATATATACACACATACATATATACATACACATATACATATATATATATATATATATATATACACACATACATATATACATACACATATACATATATATATATATATATATATATATATATATACACACATACATATATACTTACACATACATATATATATATATATATATATATATATATATATATATATATATATACACATATATACATATATATATAAGCATCCAAAGAGCACCATGTCATGGGACCTTTAATGCACGCTTTAAAAAAGCTAATATTATTTGACTTGACATTAGCAGGGTGTCATTTCAATTGACGTTAACTTTAAAGACAAGCCGTTGTAGTTTAATAAACAAGTTTTCAGCTTCATTAAATGCTAAACTGACACGTTTTTTTTAATTGTATCTTAAGGGAATAATATGTTGTTTAAACTTTATTTAAAGAAAGCTGAACTGACCTGCACAACGCGGCTGAGTCCGTCAGTGACAGCCTGGTCAAAAGACTCGATGTGAGCTTTTGTTAAATCCTGAACAGCAGCATGTTGAGACTCCTTCAGGACGCCAAATCCTCCCTCTGTCAGATTCTTTAGACTCGGACCTTTGGGCAAATTATTCCACTTTGATGAAGAGTCCATGCTTGTACTCCCAGGGCTTGTTTACCACATGTGCATGGCGACACAGGAAGTACATACCGCTGGAACCGGACGTCGTACTCTTCTTCACTGCTATTTTTTGTCGCAGGTCGCATATTTATTGTTGAACTAGTGCCATCTTGTGGCGTAAATGGTCTCCTGTTTCATCTCTGCCACATGTATTTTGCACGGTCACTGATTTTGCATACTGTACAGTTTGAAATTCTTTATTTTAAGTACTGATACATCTGCAGCTGTATAGCTTGCATGACGTTTGGTGACAAAGACTGTAATTTGTTTCTCACCTGTACCTGAAGACCAATGGCTGGAGGCCAAGGTTGGAGCTGCAGCTGAAGTTCATGGAGGGCGGGGCTTCAGCTGTTCATAAACAGCAAAAAGTAGAGTCTTGGGCTGGAACTGGTAAATAATTGTCAACCTACGTTCCATAAAACAGAGATTTCTTTTTACATTGAATAGTATTGTGATCTAAATGTAGTAATTGGTTGGTGAAAATAATGTTTATAAATTACTTTTCAGGCCAGTACAGCTTGTCTACGAAAATGTGTTAGTAACCATAGATTGTCAGTAACACACGAAGACGAATGTTTTTTGTTTAACCAATAGGAAAAGAGCTCTTGTGACTCTCAACTAATCAGATTCACCGTCTCTTTCGCCCTCGTAACAGCGAGGCCACGCCTAGCAACAGCACTATTTAAGCGCAGCTGTGACCGTTAAGTCAACCTCTTCATTTTATTTCTAGTTTTATGTGAACCGCTGTTGAGCAGTGTCAGTTAAAATGGTGAGTATGGAAAATGGAAAGTTTTCTTTTTTGATTTCACCAGTCTCACAGTCCACATGTTAAATAACAATTCAAGCTAACTGTTTATTGGCATTAACGGCTAATTGCTGAAGTTTCAGCTTAACCGTTAGCTAGAATGAAAAGTCTGATGGGAAGAGCAGTTAACGTTAGCGACGGTTTGTGTTTAATGGCAATGTTACGTTTTACCTGTAATCGTGGTTTTTAATATGAAGTGTAGATAAACTTGTTGGTGTTGTCATTCTAATGGAAAAGACAGCGTTTATATATTTTTTTTGTTTTTTCCTGTCTGTGCCGTGTGCACACTGACCTAGTTGGATTAGCTAGCTAGCTAATTAGCTAAACGTTAACGTTAGCCTAACGTTAAGTACGCTAACTGCCAACGGCGTTGTTATGGAACCCACGCAACATTATAACGCACGTTAACGTTATAACGTTTTTTTTATTATCGTTATAACGCTAAGTAGCTACATTAACGTTAGGTTAGCCTTGGCACATTGCTCTGCTTTACCGCCCATTTGAAAGGGCCTGGCTGCAACTTTAGGTTTTTCTAATAATAATAATAAAATGTATTAATCTGACATTTAATCTTTTGAGCTAACGTTATTGGTGATGAAAATGTGTATGGAAAATATCACCACAGCATGGTCTGGTTTTGGTAGACTCCCTCCACATATTTTATGTAACTAATACTAACGTGTCATGCATATAATTATGTCTGAACAAGCGGGTTCATGTTAAGACCGTAGCTAACTAAATAAATGCAGCATATGTCGGGTGACGTGATGTGGTTTTGGGTTCTTTAAAAATAGTCAGGTTTTTTTTTCGTCCTTCCTATGGACCTTAACGTTATCTTTTTCGATGATCTTAATCATCGAATTAAACATGGTTAAAAGTTAAAACATAGATGTATTGCAATATATTAATGGTACATGTTATAAATTGCCATTTTTATTTTTAACAACCTACCATGAGCGTACCATTTTGTTCAAGTGTCACATGCCTAAAATAATGCATACTGGTAAATAACCTTGTTCTTTTCTTTCCACAGCGTGAGTGTATCTCTGTCCACGTTGGTCAGGCTGGTGTCCAGATTGGCAATGCCTGCTGGGAGCTGTACTGCTTGGAACATGGGATCCAGCCGGACGGACAGATGCCCAGTGACAAGACTTGCGGAGGAGGAGATGATTCCTTCAACACCTTCTTCAGTGAGACTGGAGCTGGAAAGCACGTCCCCAGGGCTATTTTTGTGGACCTGGAGCCCACTGTCATCGGTAAAATCTAATTAAACCTTTTTAGATGTCGTAGTTGCCTTATTTCATGAAGTCAAACCCCCAAGTGATTTCTGATTTTTGAATCTGTCTCTTTAGATGAGGTGCGCACTGGGACCTACCGCCAGCTGTTCCACCCTGAGCAGCTGATCACCGGTAAGGAGGACGCTGCCAACAACTACGCCCGTGGACATTACACCATCGGCAAAGAGATCATCGACCTGGTGCTGGACAGGATCCGCAAACTGGTGGGTAACTTGATCACAGGAGGGTTTTTGTCCCTCATTTTCAACGGTTTGTCATCAACACCCACCTAAACAAATCTAGAAAAGATGACCGTAACTACAATATTCAAGACCCTACAACTAAATAACAAAATGGCCAATAAACCATGACCCAAATAAACATTTGTATAAATGACAACACCATAAGCCCATCATACACGTCTCTCTTAGGAGCCCTCCAGAAAGCTCAGGTACTTCACCATTTTCTTGTATAGACATCAGTGTTTCCCCTATGTTGATTGGCAAGTGGCGCACCGCCACAGTTAAATTTCTGCCGCCATGGTATCAATGGCGATTGTCGGAGAATAGCGCGGATACGCGCTTCACAGGTAGAGCACAAACCCAGCCGTGTGTGTGTGGTTACTGTAAGTAGGCTACAATGAAACCTTCGTGAGTATAAACTCAATACTATCAATGCACTCACCTGTATAGACCGGCATAAACATGTAAAGCGATATTTTAATTTGCTGTCTGCTCTCTTCCACTGCGCTGTTTTACCAAACACAGCTCTACTCTGCAAATGGCCAATTTTTTACCAATAAGCTAAAACAAATAAAGCTGTCGGTTGTAGTCTTAGCTTAGCGGGAATCTAGAAATTTGGACAAATTATTATAAACTTAACTGCTGGCTGAGCGAACCGTCCTCTTTCCTGGAGCAGTAAATCTGGATGTATTGTAAGACCAAAACGGATACATGCGGTTACTTAATATGCATGTGAATGACGCGATCGTTACGTTCCTGTTCTTCATTCTTGATGATGCTGGTTGTATTATTTTGCAACATCATTTCATTGCAAATGAGGCATACAGTATGAATGGTAGCCTGATTATCAGTCCATTAATCATTAAAGCAGCTTTTCCATGTCAATTTTCCCTTCAGCTTCTTTGACTGTGACATGTTTACTTGACAACAGGCCTTTTTTTTTCTGCAAGCATTTTTCATCAATCAGGACGCTGCATACTACAACCATGTTTCCTTAATCAGACTTTAACCATCACTCAGTGAACTGCCTCCTAGTCTGAGATCTTTTTCTAGTTAGAGCCAGTTATCATTATGGAGTTTCCATGTTTTTGAGGAGTTTGCTCACACTAATGTACTGTATGTATATTAAAAAAAAACAACATTAATTCAGTAAGAAAGTGAACATTTTGAACAAGAATAGGCGTATAGGTATACATTCATTTTCTTTATTTGAAAGTCCGGCCCCCAGAGTGTCTGCTTTTGGGGGGGTTGACATACCTGCCCCCTGAGCTGGAAAAGAATCCTAAGGGAAAAACTGGACATCCAACATTTATATGACATTGGGCATCTCACAAGCTCAAATGTATTAATTTACATAACTATCTCATATGTGACCACTGTCTCTCCCTCTCTGTCCTCAGGCTGACCAGTGCACTGGCCTTCAGGGCTTCCTGGTTTTCCACAGCTTCGGAGGTGGCACCGGCTCTGGTTTCACCTCCCTGCTGATGGAGCGTCTGTCTGTCGACTACGGAAAGAAGTCCAAGCTGGAGTTCGCTGTCTACCCAGCTCCCCAGGTATCCACTGCTGTGGTGGAGCCCTACAACGCCATCCTGACCACCCACACCACCCTGGAGCACTCTGACTGTGCCTTCATGGTGGACAACGAGGCCATATATGATATCTGCCGTCGGAACCTTGATATTGAGCGTCCTTCTTACACCAACCTCAACAGGTTGATCAGTCAGATTGTGTCCTCCGTCACTGCCTCCCTTCGTTTTGATGGTGCCCTCAATGTTGATCTGACTGAGTTCCAGACCAACTTGGTGCCGTATCCCCGTATCCACTTCCCTCTGGCCACCTATGCTCCTGTCATATCCGCTGAGAAGGCTTACCATGAGCAGCTCTCAGTGGCAGAAATCACCAACGCCTGCTTCGAACCAGCCAATCAGCTGGTGAAATGTGACCCTCGCCACGGCAAATACATGGCCTGCTGCCTTTTGTATCGTGGTGACGTGGTGCCCAAAGATGTGAATGCCGCCATTGCCACCATCAAGACCAAGCGCTCCATCCAGTTTGTAGACTGGTGCCCCACTGGTTTCAAGGTGGGCATCAACTACCAGCCGCCCACTGTAGTTCCTGGTGGAGACCTGGCCAAGGTCCAGAGGGCTGTGTGCATGCTGAGCAACACCACTGCTATTGCAGAGGCCTGGGCTCGGCTTGACCACAAGTTTGATCTGATGTACGCTAAGCGTGCCTTTGTTCACTGGTATGTGGGTGAAGGGATGGAGGAGGGAGAATTCTCTGAGGCCAGAGAAGACATGGCAGCTCTGGAGAAAGATTATGAGGAGGTTGGAGTCGACTCTATTGAGGGGGAGGGGGAGGAGGAAGGAGAGGAGTACTAATAAATAAATCTGACTTGGGTGTCATTCCTTAACAAGTACAGGAGTACAATGTTTTGTTTTAACCTTTTCTGAATTCTAAATGTATCGTTGTATATGCCTTTTGTGTACTGGTATGAGGAGGGGGAGTTCTGAGGCCAGTGAGGATATGGCAGTTCTGGAGGAGAATTGGGAGGAGGATGTAGTATAGTATTAAACAGGCATGCATTCCCTTTTGTTATATTTTAATGTCTAAAAATAAAGTTTGTTTATTGACTGCACTATTGTTTGCTCTCTTTAATATCACTTTCACATGAAGGTGCTCATACAATACTCTAAAGCCACTTGTTAACTTGGGAGGGGTTGTATATTCTAAAACTTAACTATAGAAATGATCATACTGATAAAGTCACTTACACCACTTGGGGCAGTGGTGTTGAACAGTTGTTTAAACTACCCACTATACTGAAATGCCAATCTTACCCTAAATTTTATATTGTTGCAGTCAGGGATGTAGTGGAGGGTAAACGCCGTTTACGCACCTCCCAAAATTCGGAAATAGCGTTTACCCACCTCCAAAGTGCGTTTATCCACCTCTAAATTGTGTTTATCCACCTCTAAATAGCCTATAGTTCCTAAGCCATTTTAAATTAAGCTTATGTCGTTTTAGTTTCATATTTTTCATTATTAGTTTCATAGATTGTTAAACCTAAGACGAAGTCTTTCATATTGCGCTGCTTACTGTCAGTGTTGACCAATCTCTTGCGGTGTTTTTTTGTAAAGCCCACAACGTCGCCTTCCAGGCAGCGATGCCTGGAAGGCACTGTCACTGCGCAATGTGAGTCTCAACCGCGGGGGTGTAACGGTTGGCTTTGTACACTGAACCGAGCCTGTTAGAAGTTAATACATCCATGGTCTCAACGCGATCTGAGTCGCGTCGAGTTGCGCATGCTCAGATTTAAACAATTTACGGCATAACGACAACAACGGAAGATGGGAACAGCAATAATCGAAGATATAGAAGGTGGAAATCATTTCAAAAACGTTTTAGTTATCAAATGCTATCTATGATTGTTTGATTGCTAACGTTAGCTCATAACACCATTCAAATAACAGCCGTTGTTGTGTCTGATTGCCAACTTGTAGCCAGCAGTGAACCAACTTGGTCATGTAGCTCCATTTTCACTGACCTTTTTTATTTTTTATTAACTGACATGAGGGATCATGCCGTGAACATGTGATACATACAACTTTGTTATTAATAAGTCATTATCACAAGATAACAGTGCATGACCCCCCCCCCCCCCCCCCCCAAAAAAAAAAGAAAAATCAATGGCCGTTCTCGGCTTCCGTAGTTCTCGGCTTCCGTACTATTCTATAATTTGGATATACATATTTTAGTTCTCATTTTTAAATAAGACGTAGACACTGAAGTCTAGTTACTGTCACTCGCATAGCACGGCGGTGTATTTGTTATAATTGCTCAAACTCCTAAAATAGCGGTCATCTGCCTTTAGCGATGGCGCTTGCCTTGTGGGTAACGTAGTTCGATAGCCACCCCCAATGTTCTTTCAACATTTTGGTGACGTTTGTGCAACGTGATATCGTCAACTTCCGCTTCTTCTCTGTAGATAGAGTAAAGGAACGTTACCAAACGTTTTATAAAGGCTTTCGGAAACGTTTCATCGGTTCACAGTTTGGAACAACTTAAATGGAGCATGATAATGGGGATAACCCCGACTGGCCGATGCAACGACGAATGGAAGGTTTTGTAAACAAACATATGGCAGACATTGCTCGAGAAACCCTCCAGCAGAGGCTGACTGCTGTGTCAGACGAGATGCACAGTCTGGCCGAACATGTTTCCAGACGCTCAGGGGAAGAGTTCAAAGAAGATCCGCAGCAAGGGGACGTGAGCTTCGGTGTACAGCCGCCACTCTGCTCTGCTTGTAGCTTCGGAGCTGCAGACAAGTTACTTTCAGCCCCATCCACAGGTAGACTGTTAGCTGTGAACCATTTATTTTACTTCACAGCAAAATCTGGGTCTAGTGGTCTGTCAGGAAGTAGGACAATAAAGTCCACGTTAGCCATTAAACTTACCTTATATTTTAGGTAGGCTAAGTAAACTTACCATTATACTTCAAAATGCACGTCAAGTGAACATTATTGTGTCGCATTGTACAATTTCTGTTATCAAAATACCATTTACTGCAGTTTTCTGATAATCATATGTCTTGAACTATCATATTTTTATTTTATTTCTAAAAGTACAATGTATTGTTATTCTAGAATTTCAAAACCCTATTATTCAGTAGTTATTGGATTTATTTTATTTTATATATGGTATTCTTTTTTTTAGTAGGCTAGAGTATCGAGGAATATGTAAAAATGTGGACAGCAGTATTTGGAATATATTACTAAAGCAGGGGTCTTCCTACGTTTTTTAGCCAAGGACCCCTTAACTGGAAGAGCGAGGGATCAGGGACCCCCTACTACATATATTGTATAACATGTTGCATATTAAACTGGGCCTACAATAACGTGTGGGGTGGCCTAAAGCCTTTATATACATACATTTTTTTGCATAGAACACTAAGCTATTAACATAGTTGTTGGAATGATTTTATAAATTAGGTTTGAATGTTAAACATACATGTGGCACAGTGAATCCTTAGGAATAACTGTATCTGTGGATGGCCTTCCTTACCTATAGGCTAGTTTGCTAATAATATGTTGGATTATTATTTTTAGGACATTTCTAATTTTTGAAAAAAACTTAACCATAATTTGGAGGCCCCCCTGCATTGACTCTGAGGACCCCCTAGGGGTCACGGACCCCCTGTTGAAGATCCCTGTACTAAAGCATTCAAAAGCACAATGTAAAACATTTAAACTTTTTTTTCACTTCTTTAAATAACATTTTTTTTTAATCGAATGCTTAAAGCAGTGACAGAATGTGAGACGATTTTGATTGAGATCATTCATTTAGACTAAACAACTGTGATCCGTAATATCTCTTGAGATCTTTGGCTTTGATTATATACATTAATGTTGGATTATGGCCCAGCCCTACCTTTTGAGAAGCAAGGTCAATGTATCAATTTATAATTTATATAATCCATATTATAAATGTATGTATATGTGCTTACAAGATAAGACAACAGTCAGGAAGTAAGGGATATAGCTAACGTTAATCCCTAACTTGAATCAGTAGTTAACTACTCAACTATATTGTCCCCGAGAGGAAATTGGGGTGCAGCAAGGCATACACACAGCACAACAAAAGACAACAGAAGAGGGAGATCCAAATAAAGTGGGGCACTGAATAATTAGCACACGGAATACAACCATACATTCACATCATTTAAAATAAAATACTTAAAGTCCTACATTCCATAGTTAAAGTGCCAGGTTTTCCATCATAATGTGCTAGTGCAAAACTAATAAAAATCCAGATAAAAAAATACAGAGATAAAAAAACATCAATCACTAATAACATCTGAGCAGCAAGTGCCTTCACAAATAAAACTACAGACTAGGGCTGGGCGATATGGCTGAAAACTGTATCACGATATAAGTGTTTCATATCAGTCGATATCGATAATTATTGATATTTTTTATGACCTATTTAAAATAAGGACCAGGAGGAAAAAAATGTATTCAATTTAAACGTTTTTATTTTAAGCTTAACCTTCCTGCGATTATAATCCCCTCAGTTATAAAAGCAGAAATGTCAACACAACCATGGAAAACAAATAATTCAAATGTAAACATAAGTCTAAAATCACAATGAACACTTCTGGTGAATGAAGTGTTTTAAAATATGTGCAGTGTTTTGTAAACGTAGGAGAAATTGAAATAAAACTGAGGTAGACTTTACATCAGTAACATAAAAAACAAACCTGATACAGCACAGTAACAGTTATTATTTTTCTCCGTCTAACAGTCACGCTACAGCCTAAACCGTACATGGTGGGGGGGTGCTCAGCGGAAGCATGTCTTTGCCTATATGATATGCCACTGCCTCCGTTATTTATTTGTACCGTTTAGCTTTTACAGTCATAAGGCACTGAGAGTACCTCTCCGTGGTGCTCTGCTGCTTGTGCGGGGTTCCAGCTGCAGATGTTGTTGGACGTTGCTGGCGAATACGGCTGTTATTTTTTATTGATATTGATTACATGTCTATCGCGATACATATCGTTATCGTTTTATCGAGCCCTACTACAGACTATCACTGCAAATTTAAACCACTACAATCAATAATAAGACTAAACAGACCCTAATGCCCTAAAACCAAGGGTGTCAAACTCATATTCCCTAAGGGACTAACTGGAAAATTAAAATCACATCCAGTTCCAGACATGTAGAGTGTATAGACATGCTTTTGTTGAGAAAAGTGAAATATCGTTGACTGTATAAAAGAATGACGCTTTTTTTGACATGTCGCATTTTTCGTCATTGCTTTCTCCAACACTTTTGTTGCTTTTTTCCGACTTTTATCGCATTTTTGTTGACATGAAGCCCTACAAAAGTCAGCAAAAAAGGTCCTTAACCATCATAGAGTTTAGCAAATCAAGCAAAAAAAAATACATTTTGAAAAGCAGCTATCACCCAGCTGACTCACAGCAACCTGTTTAATTTAACTTGCACCATACCCTTATCCCATCCTGTCACATTCAACTCCTCTCCAACTCTTCCTCTCTAGAGACTGCTGCTCAGCGGAAGATCATCGGCTTATTGGTGGAGATCCAAGAGGAGCAGCAGAGGCAGTGGGCAGTGCTGAAGGATCTTCAGGCCCGCCTGCAGGGTCCGGCCGGATACGAGGAAGAGGATGTTGAGGCCCTGGACATGGATCTCCCCCTGAGGACCCTGGAGCAGCTGGATGACATGGAGAGACAGCTGGATGACGCAGGAATACAGAAGCGAATGGTAGTTAAAACAGCGCTGTTTACATGTGATGTAGGGGTGTAACCGTACACAGAAGTAGGGCTGGAAGATATGGAGACAATCAGGTATCACAACATTATTGAACAAATACATCAATGTCGATATTGCGGCGATATTGTAGAGTTGACTTTGGTACTTTCACAAAATATTAATGCAATGAGATTTTAGATAAATAATCACCAGCAATGTGGATATAATGACTAAGCGGTTAAAGGCGAATAATAAAACAGCTAGAACAGTCTGGTAAATTCAGAAAATGACATCACTTTACTGTAATGCAGCCTGTAAAACCAGGAAAAGACAACACTTGTATACGTTATATTACGATGTTATGATATCCAAAATCTAAGACGATATCTAGTCTCATTCACAATATTGATATAATATTAATATATTGCCCAGCCCTACACAGGAGTCGGTAAAAGATTCTGTATCACACGCTTCTGTATCGCACTGTATGAACACTGAACAACACTTCCCCAAAAGGCAACAGGTTACAATAAGATGCTAAAACTAGCACAACACGCATCTCTTATGCTAGGAAATTGACAATACAGATCAAATAGGAAAAATAAAAGTTGTGCACAGAGAGGAGTGTTACAATTACTTTCACCTTGGCTATATGCCAGTTGCATAAGTTATTGTTTTTTTGCTTTAGCTTCTAAAGGTTGCTTGTAAGCAGCGGGGATAAGGAGTTGGGCTCCGGTTTGGCACATCTGGGCTAGAGCTGCAAAGATCATTTGTTTAGTTGTCAACTAATAAATTAATCTGCAACTATTTTGATAACCCAATTCATCGGTATGGGTCATTTGAATGAAAAAAGTAAAAATTATCTGATTGCAGATTCTTAAATATGAATATTTTGTAGGTTCTTTACTCGTCTGTGACTGAATATCTTTGAGTTGTGGACAAAACAGGACATTTGAGGACGTCATGTTGGGCTTTGGGAAACACTGATTGACTTTTTTCACCATTTTCTGACATTAGAAACACCAAACAACTAATCGATTAATTGAGAACATAATCAACAGATTAATCGACTATGAAAATAATTGTTACTTTCAGCACAAATCTGAGCAACGCCGTCGACTGTACAATAGCATGTTGTGTGTGTTGTGCGTTCGGCTGCGTGCCCTTGACCTTTAACCCCGTACTTTGACGGTTCAGTACGGATACATGAACCATTACAGCCCTAATGTGATCGGATGCTTAAAAGCTACAGTTGGTAACTGTTATAAAAAATAAACTTTTTGTCATATTTGCTCAAACTATATCACTATATGTCACTATATCCTGACAGTAGTAGGCCTATAAGACAGATCATCGGAGAAAACATCATGTTCCTCTGTCACCTTCTGGGGCTTGGCATAAAGAAAACAACCAGAGTCCAGAAATTTCTATGCAACAACTTTAAATAGTTAATATTCAGATATGACTAATATTATATGATTCAGTCAGCAGCATCTATAGGGCTCCAGCAATGGTATCTTAGTCATTATTGATTTTTTTTTTTTCCATGATCATTTTCTCTGTATTAAAGCCATATTTTCCTATGGACGTTTACATTAAAACGTTTTTAGTGGCTTAAGGAGATCACCACTATCTCTTAAAAGTCTTAGACGTGTTCTCCCACTGCAGCATCCTGTTTACTGTTCTAAATCAATGCGCTACATTAAATCAAAAAGGAAATGTGGATCTGTTATTTCCAACTCGTCCTCTGAACACCACAGGATGGCGCTAACACACACGCTGCAAGTAGTAAGTTATACTTCCCCTCTGGACGGACTTTGTTTCACAGAGAATAACGTTAATGGTGCGTTCTTTTTGCCTCGGAAGTCGGAGGTCGCAACTGGGAATGACGTCACACATGAGTTGAATGCGTTCTTTTTGCGAGTCGGATTTTCATTGTTATCATTAGCTCTAGCCAGGTTAGCCATTGTTAGCAATGCCAGTTTAAACATAGTATACGCTGTTTTTTGTGCATACAAACCGCGTGACAACACAGATAGAAGACAGCGCTGCGTGTACACTGATTTAGTGTGACACAAATAACACAGAAGTGCTTATAACTATGTTACTACAGCTTTCATAACTGTTGATACAGGGGGCAGCCATGTTGGATTTTGAACTCGGGGTACTCGGTGGTTGTACGAGTTCCGAGCTCATAAATACGAGGTCAGGGGGCGTGTTTACGACTTTGACCTCGTAAAATACGAGTTGCGAGGCAAAAAGAACTCACCATCCCGTTCACTGTTCAGGTCGCTACTTCAGGCTGCGCTACTGCGGCCGACAGAAACACACATCAAATTGTTCGTAAAAGTTGTTATATTGTTTTGGGAACAATAACATGGCTGGATAGCTAGCTTGTCTTGTTGTTTAACATACTGTCAAATTATTTTTACTGCTTGCCAACTGTACACAATGTTATTGACTTTGGATCTTGCTAGCATAGCGTTAGCTTTCTGGCTCGTAGCTGAGCTGAAGGGTTCTATCAGCTGAGCGGACTATAAACATCTCCGGTTGCTAAGGGTGGCAATGTCGTATCTAAGGTTCTTCCTATTTCCTGGAGGAGTGAACAACGTTTGCATTGCATAAGAACCTGATGGATGGGAATGATTGTTCCAGGTATTAGTCAAACCATCAGGCGTAACCAGGGAAACAGAGTTATTTTTTGTAAAAACTTTAGATTTCGATTGCAAAACTAATTAAAATGTGAAATAAAGTTTTAAAAATGTTATTTGGCAAGTGACCATGGTATAAGCGGGTTAATGCCCTTCGAGGTGTCCATTGTCAGGTATTAATGGACTTTGGCGGTGGCAAACGTCCTCGGCTTCACGCCTCGTCGGGCATTAACCCTTATCACGGACAGAGTCACGACGTGCTTCACTGGCAGAATAAATAAGCACATAACAAATTGATAATCATAAAAAGCACAATAAATCACAGTAAATCATAGTAAAAACACAAAAGCATAAAATACATAGGAATACAGTCAACAATGTGGTTAAACATCCGCTTAGAAACACAAGAGGATGCCACTGAAGTTCTGAACGCTACATTTATCACTGCCACACATTTAGCACACACTTTCACTTAGAGTGGAGATGTGATTCTGAAAGGGATAACTAAAACTTAGTAAGTAGCCAGGCTTGGCACCAGGGTAAAATGACTAAGGGGGCAAGAACAAATTGTGAGGGGGCAATTTTTTATACATAAAGTAGGCTAAAATTAACTAATTTACTCAGGATCAGCACTCGCAAATCTTGAGGCAGTTAAGTTGTCCATCTCTTTTTATAAATAAGAAGTACGACTTGACAAAGTAACTATTTAAAAGTCAGTTATGAGCTTTAGGCTCTTTCATTACAGATTTAACACACACACACACACACACACACACACACACAGCTGTGACTGGCTCTCCCAATGCGTGCTCCCGGTTGTAAACACTTCCGTCCAGTAATGGTTGAGCCGACACTAAAGAATAAAATATTTATAATTAGTTTAGCTAGTGCAGTAAGAGTTACGTCTAACTAGGATTGTAACTGTAAGCACTTGTCACATCAGGGTCTGAGGATGGCAGTGCTGTGCTGATATGGGTAGGTGGACTAAATGAAAATTCAGCGCACCAATGCAACCGATGTAAAAAGTTAGTCTGGAGCCCTGTACTAAAACCTTTTTTAGATTTGTTTTTTTTAACTTGTTAAAGGTACTTACTGCAACTTTAAGGCTCCAAGTCCCTTGAGTTGTTTGCTGTATGAATGCTCAGTGTGTGCTGTTAAACCGTTGTTGATGCCTTGTCTATATTCAAGGTGTCTTACCTGTCCCGGATGGGCGGGGCTACGGTTGAAGATGCAGTGAGACGCCTTATGCAGGCTGTGCTTTCATTCGCTGTGGGTTCTGAGCTTAACTGGGTGGGCCGCGGACAGAAGAGAAGCTTCAGGAACACTCGCCTCCAAGGGGTCCTCTTCTGTAAGTACATATGCTGCTTTAATCTACTAAATATAAGATAAGATCAATTTTATTGTAATCCCACACAGGGAGAAAGAAGTTTTCACAGCAGCAAAAGCAGTGTTTTCCCTCGGTTTGTGGAAGACTTGGGTGCGCATATTTGATGGGGGGTTTAGGGGTCTTTCCTCCATAAAGATTTGATGTTTCTCAATTAAAAGAAATGCAATATTACATCATTTTGGACCGTTATTATCACCATATCTGATGTGATATGCTGATGTGATATGCTTGCAACTCTATAGCTGCAAGCATATCACTCCGCTTCGCCATTCTGAGAATATAGTTCCCAGTTTGTGTACGGTTAGAAGATGGCTGTGTCTCATGTCACCTTGTTATTTGTACACGCTGTGACTATACAAATCACAACATGTAAATAGGAACATGTTGGCGTTATTTTGTCACTTATTCGGAGCAGTAGGCTAGTTGGAACCAGTTACCTCCAGGATCTGTGCTAGGCTAAGCTAATGGTGGAGCCGTCAAACACACGGAGCACGGAGATGAGAAGGGTATGTATCGACTTGTCTAACTCTCGGGGTTACGGTGAATAAGCTAATGTCCCAATAAGTCGGCGTGTTCCTTTAAGGTCTTCTGCTGTGTGTGGGCTCGGCGAGAAAACCAGGTAGTTGACTATATCGGCATATGCAACTGAAGGAAGAATCGCCGGGTCGTCATGGATCCAAGAAAAGGGAGCCAACTCGTAGGGATCTGCACCGCCAATAAACAGTAATTTCTCGAAATATTGCGTCTTTTCTTGTGATCCAAGTCCTTCCCTATATGCCTTTGCATCTTGGGCGCGTTTTCATGAGCCCTTAGCCTTAGAGCCTTAGCCTTGCTGAGGGCCACACTGAAAAATTCAAATCACATCTCATCAAATTCACATCAAGGGCCAGGCATGTTTTATTTAATTGAAAAAAGTAAAATATCTTTGACTGTATTATTGCGTGTCTCATATAGCTTTCTCACTTACAGTTTGGCTAGTCTCGCTTTGCCAGACCCTCCTCCAAAGCACGCTGAAGGAGGGTCTGGCTACTGCACATAGCATTTGGGGATGGGAGGAAAACGTGGTCTGGTTTATTGCCATTTCTTTAAACCAATCAGAATCGTCATGGGCGGTGTCAAACTCCGCACAGAGCCGCTGCAAAATAGTTTTGCGAGAGAAAACTCAGATTGGGCAGATAGTTTAGCTAGCTGTCTGGATTTAGATCTGAGGAGCAGTTAACCAGAGTCCTCAGAAATCCACCAAATTTAAAATTCCAACACAAAGAAAGCGGAAGGAAACGGAAAATACATGCATCCGGCGGAATTTCCTGCAGCACCGGAGCAATCCCGGAAGTGAAACGCAGAGGATATAGACTACAGTTTGGCCAACATAAAACCCTAAAAAAGTCAGCAAAAAAGTTCCTTAGCCATCATAGAATTTAGCAAATCAAGCAAAA
Source organism: Gymnocephalus cernua (assembly GCA_023631565.1). Classification (NCBI taxonomy): domain Eukaryota; kingdom Metazoa; phylum Chordata; class Actinopteri; order Perciformes; family Percidae; genus Gymnocephalus; species Gymnocephalus cernua. Next base: position 31,537,869 of record CM042437.1, on the reverse strand, counting down.
CAAAGAGTACTTTTGTAAAAGCAGGCTACCACACAGCTGACATCACAGCAACCTGTTTCACAGCCTGAATATGCAAACTCTGTGGTTCTGTCGGAATTTCTGAGTCTCAAAGTCTACAAATTCTGCAGTTTGAAAAACAGTTTCCGATTTATTGTGAACCTAAATTGATATGGGGGCCGAATCAAAATTTGTGAGCTGCCAGATTTGGCCCCCGGGTCTTAAGTTTGGCACATGTGCTCTACACTGTTGATTAACGTCTTGTGTCGCTGACTCCTGGAAGAAGTTCCTCTTGCAACACTATGACACTTTGAGTCATGCATAAATGAGACTTTCTTCCAGGTTTTAACTGACATATTGTTTGGCTCATGCTAACTGATTAGAGTTGTTTTGTTATTAAATAAGTGGTTTGGTTTTGATTGCAGTTTCTTAATCTGTATCTGATAGAAAACATGTACAAAAGAACGTGTTATTAAGGATGGTAAATACATAACGGTGAGCTGTACAAAGGATAATCCCTAGATTCTCCTCTTTTAGGCGCTCTGAAACGAACACCGGTGGGTAAGGAGGCCACACATCACCAGTATGCTGACGTGGTGAAGAAATGGCTGCGGTTTGCTCCGTTCAGACAGGGAGGGACCGGCCGTCGCTGCTACAAAGCTCCGGTGGAGTTTCCAGATTCCGAGGAAACTGACTGAGTTTTAACCAGAGCTGCACACACTGACATTTATCTCACTTATGGTATCCCAAGATACCTAAACATGAGGGGTCTATTCTGAAACAAGATATCCACATGAAAACAATATATATATACACATACAGTGAGGAAAATAAGTATTTGAACACCCTGCTATTTTGCAAGTTCTCCCACTTGGAAATCATGGAGGGGTCTGAAATTGTCATCGTAGGTGCATGTCCACTATGAGAGACATAATCTAAAAAAAAAATCCAAAAAATCACAATATATGATTTTTTAACTATTTATTTGTATGATACAGCTGCAAATAAGTATTTGAACACCTGTCTATCAGCTAGAATTCTGATCCTCAAAGACCTGTCAGTCTGCCTTTAAAATGTCCACCTCCACTCCACTTATTATCCTAAATTAGATGCACCTGTTTGAGGTCGTTAGCTGCATAAAGACACCTGTCCACCCCATACAATCAGTAAGAATCCAACTACTAACATGGCCAAGACCAAAGAGCTGTCCAAAGACACTAGAGACAAAATTGTACACCTCCACAAGGCTGGAAAGGGCTACGGGGAAATTGCCAAGCAGCTTGGTGAGAAAAGGTCCACTGTTGGAGCCATCATTAGAAAATGGAAGAAGCTAAACATGACTGTCAATCTCCCTCGGTCTGGGGCTCCATGCAAGATCTCACCTTGTGGGGTCTCAATGATCCTAAGAAAGGTGAGAAATCAGCCCAGAACTACACGGGAGGAGCAGGTCAATGACCTGAGAAGAGCTGGGACCACCGTTTCCAAGGTTACTGTTGGTAATACACTAAGACGTCATGGTTTGAAATCATGCATGGCACGGAAGGTTCCCCTGCTTAAACCAGCACATGTCAAGGCCCGTCTTAAGTTTGCCAATGACCATTTGGATGATCCAGAGGAGTCATGGGAGAAAGTCATGTGGTCAGAAGAGACCAAAATAGAACTTTTTGGTCATAATTCCACTAACCGTGTTTGGAGGAAGCAGAATGAGTACCATCCCAAGAACACCATCCCTACTGTGAAGCATGGGGGTGGTAGTATCATGCTTTGGGGGTGTTTTTCTGGGGGCGACTGCACTGTATTAAGGAGAGGATGACTGGGGCCATGTATTGCGAGATTTTGGGGAACAACCTCCTTCCCTCAGTTAGAGCATTGAAGATGGGTCGAGGCTGGGTCTTCCAACATGACAATGACCCGAAGCACACAGCCAGGATAACCAAGGAGTGGCTCTGTAAGAAGCATATCAAGGTTCTGGCGTGGCCTAGCCAGTCTCCAGACATAAACCCAATAGAGAATCTTTGGAGGGAGCTCAAACTCCATGTTTCTCAGCGACAGCCCAGAAACCTGACTGATCTAGAGAAGATCTGTGTGGAGGAGTGGGCCAAAATCCCTCCTGCAGTGTGTGCAAACCTGGTGAAAAACTACAGGAAACGTTTGACCTCTGTACTTGCAAACAAAGGCTACTGTACCAAATATTAACATTGGTTTTCTCAGGTGCTCAAATACTTATTTGCAGCATACAAATAAATAGTTAAAAGATCATATATTGTGATTTCTGGATTTTTTTTTTTAGATTATGTCTCTCATAGTGGACATGCACCTACGATGACAATTTCAGACCCCTCAAGGATTTCTAAGTGGGAGAACTTGCAAAATAGCAGGGTGTTCAAATACTTATTTTCCTCACTGTGTATATATAAAAAACATGAAATTATTGATGTTATGATAGCAATATAATTATGTCTTAAAGACACCTCCACACTGTACACTTGTATTTTTCCTCTTCCTGCTCAAAGTGCAAATGTCCTTTTAAAGACGCAAATGAGAAGACATTTTCTTCATTTCAGTGAGCTGTTAGAAGAAAAATGGCAATGATACGTCTTACAGAACAACACTAAAAAAACTAAAAAACATTTGTTGTGAATGCATCTTTCTTTTAAAAAAATATTGGTCAGCAAATCAGTCTCAGTTATAAATGGATGTATAGAGTATTGGAATGAAACCATTCACTGTATGATTTTTTTCTGTATGTTAAAGCGTTGTTTCACCCCTTTTACACCAACAATATTTTCTCCCTTCTTAATGCCTAATGCAGTGTTGTAACTCTACTGAGCGTATGTGAGCGTTTGTACAGTGGGTGTTCACAGTTTATATCAAATCAAAACATTTGTCTTAAAGTTAAAGGTGCCCTGCCACACAAAATAGTTTATACTTGCATTTTTTGAAATGTTAGGTCCATATCGTCACCTTCCTAAAATAATTGCCTACGTCATTTTTTCAGGTTTTTCAGAAAACACAAAAAACTAAACGGCCTAAGTCACACGCTTGACATAGGCAATTATACTAAAAGTGTAGAATCACAAGACCTGATCAACTGAGGATGTAGGCAATTTTATCAGAGGTAGCCAGCACCATGAGGAGATGATTTAGGCAAAAAAAAAACATTTTTGTTAAAAAATGACTTAGGCCATTATTTTAGGAAGGTGACGATATGTGTTTGTGTTATGTGGTGAATGTGAAAATGAACTGCTACCTCCTGTCAGCTCTAACCACTGAAAAGAGATAAGCGGAGAAATCAGGCCAATAGGCGATATCCACAGGCGAGCATGACATATTTCCCGTTAAATCTCAGGATGGATGTAAACTTCCGGTTATCGTAGAATGCTGTGCTACCGTATGCTAGCATTGAATGCTTGTCGTCAAAAAACGTTAATGTTTGTCGTTGTTGTGTTGTTTATGTTAATGTTAATGTTTTTACTTGTAATACTTCGTCTTGACTATTAACGATTAGCGATAACGTGTAAATGTACAAAAGTGTCCTTTCAAAAACGGAATGACAGCTCTTCCAGCCATCACTGCTGTGTGCTGCAATGTACAGTGTCTGCAAGATGCAATTCTTCTGTTTCTTTTACTTTCCCCAGAGACAGTGAATTACATAAACAGTGGGTGAATAACATTTGACGAGTCAACTTTCTTACAACAAACACACAAGTCTGCAGCCGACACTTTCTAATTGAAGATGTGATAGAGCCTCCGACTCCAGCTGGCCGCAGACGTCTGAAGAAGGGAGCTGTTCCAATGGAACAATTTCAGTCTTCCAGCCCCACGGCCTGGAGTTTGGGAAAGGACAGAGCGTCCCAACACAGAAACTGCGTGATCCGTCTGTGGAATTGGACTATCCTCCTGACCATGACTACTGCGGCAGTACTGAACCTGCTGCGCTGGATATGTATGGGCTGAAATATATGCCACCAGAAACTGAATTTGAATCATTTATATTTGAATTGCTAAACTTGAATAATTGCATTGAAAAACTGAATTTGAATCACATCATTTGAAATTGTATTGTTTAATTTGAATCATTGCATTGAAAATCTGAATTGTATAATTTGAAACTGAATTTATTCGTTTGGAACTGAAGTCCAATATATATTTGATCCTCGGTCCATGTACTTTTTCGTTCATTCGATTTTCATTTCATATACAGAATTAAAAAAACAAAAAACGAATGGTTATTTGAAATACAAAATTAGAAAATTGAATTAAGGCGTTTTTTCCTTTTCATGGTCAAAAGAGGATGAGAGATATTTAAAATATGCTTTCATTTTCAATTTCATATAACAAAAAATAAAATCAGTCGAAAATAGAAACGAAAAAAGGCCTGTTTTTTTCATATTCAGAGACCGGATGTTGTCATTTCCACTGCAAGAGCGCCAGCTGGGATCAGACCTCCGGTGCTGCTAGCCATCAGCCCGTTGTCTCCATAGACATAATTTAGACATTAGACATTTATTATGTCTATGGTTGTGACCACAGGTTGTGACCCGGGTCCCCAGTAGCCTAGTGACTGATTCTGGTCCGTGTGTGAAGCTAGTGTGACCCGCACTAGCTAACATTAGCTGGGATCAGACAACTCTGTCCATGGCTGTATTAAGGTTTTATTTCTTTTGGCAGATAGTGATATGGTTTGATGCACTATGCCATTCTAGCTAATTGCTTTTAGTCTGAGTCTGTCAGATAACCAAACTTAATTTAAATTTAACGTGCAAATAGGGAAATAAATGTGTAACGTTACATATAAAATAGTCCCCTGAAATAAATAAAAGTAAAACATATATTTAGGCTATTGGACTATATTGACTAAATGTATGTCGTTATATGTTTTGCCTCATTTATTCATTTCAGGATGTAGTTCATATTTATGTATATGTATGTAAAGAGGTGCAAAAAAACGGAGCATCATTCGCTCAGGAAGTTGGGTAGGTTTCCCTCAACTGCGAAGCGGAAGCTAATGTAGTGTCCCATGTGCTTATGTATTTCATGGTAAGACTATTATAATGTTAATGTCACATTCTATGAATCATATTGTAAAGCTCAAGTTATGTCATTTAACCTCTCTGTGGCCTGGAAGTTCACAAGCTGTGCATTATGGCTTGTAGATGAGGTAATCTGAAGCAGATACAGCTAAACTTGATTAGATACTAAGGGGGGCCCTGTGTGTGTGAGTAGACTTTAGGCTACTGGTTACACCGTCAAAGGACCTAGAGTTGGCATATGCCATGTAGATTGATGTATGGGTGAATGGTCGTTCTAAATTTTATTGCGTTGAAACAACGCAAAGGGGGGAGAGTGTATCCTAATAAAGGTTATAAAATAAAGAAATACAGAAATAAAGAAGGAAAGGATAGTTTTTGTGCGCGCAAGGTTAGAACACAGGCTTGAGAAATAGTAATAGTAGGATAAAAGAAAAGAAAGAGCCCTAGGGAGGATTGGCATGAATAAAATAAGGAAAACAGAGAGTTACAGAGCGGAAATAAGGAAAATAAAATAGAGGAAACCAGGACCGAAAAAGCCGCATATTAGACCAAACCCCAGTGTCGTGGCCTTATTTAGGTCGGCTGTGAAATGTGGTCAAGTGATTTCAATTGTGAGAACCCGTGCTTAAAGGTACAATATGTAACATTTCTGCATTAAAATGTCTAAAAACGACCATACCTATGTTATATATTTTTTTGAGATGTGTAGTTACACTCTCCCAAATGTTTCCACCAAACTTCAAACCCAGAGAAATCTGTTATTTTATTTTCAGACACGTCACGTTTCCTTTCCTTCCTAGTCGCCTGTCAGTAGCGTCATATAACTTTTCACCCTCTAGTTCCCAAGGGGGCAGGCTTCTCTCCTCAGAGCGAAGCCGCGATGGCGCCATTTTGCTAGCCCTGTTCCCATCACCCACCGTTAGCATCCCATTGACTGCAATTCATTTTGACAGCCAATAACTTTACATCTGAAGCGTTTAAAGACTTGATTTGTCCGTTGTTTATTTCTTAAGAAACATGACAATGTACACAAGGCTACATTACCTTGTACCTCACGTTATGGCTCCGTAGCAGACGTTTTTATAAAAATAGGCTAACGATTGTGTCATAACCACGCGACTTACTGTCGCATAGTAGAGGAATTACCGTATAGTACAGGAGAAGCTCGCAGGCAGTTTCGACGTACATTAGCTGTTTAGTTTAATTACTAATGTTAACTAGCATTTTAGTTAGCAATAATTAGCCTGTGCCTATGTTATCTCCTTACATATACCTACGCTCTCTGTCTCTGATAGATTGGGAATGATTGAGATTTCTCTTGGCACAGCTACCAGAAGACTTACAACGTTCAGAGACGTTGTTCACGTCACATCGGCGGCGGGAGGCTAAGTTTGCAGCTGCGCAGTAACGCTCAGTAACACTTAACCATCACTGGAAAAGTGCTGGTAAGAGGCTTCACTTGTCTCCGTCAAAAACAGCGGAGTCACTGGGTCCATTATATACTGTCTATGCTAGTTCCTCGTAACTTCCTTCAAAACACGAGCACCCAGATGATACGTTTGAGCGTAATTGTAAATCATACAATGTCACAGAAAAAAATACTCAGTCTCAGTTGTTTATAAATGGATGTATAGAGTATTGGAATGAAACCATTCACTGTATGATTTTTTTCTGTATGTTAAAGCGTTGTTTCACCCCTTTTACACCAACAATATTTTCTCCCTTCTTAATGCCTAATGCAGTGTTGTAACTCTACTGAGCGTATGTGAGCGTTTGTACAGTGGGTGTTCACAGTTGATATCAAATCAAAACATTTGTCTTAAAGTTAAAGGTGCCCTGCCACACAAAACCGTTTATACTTGCATTTTTTGAAATGTTAGGTCCATATCGTCACCTTCCTAAAATAATTGCCTACGTCATTTTTTCAGGTTTTTCAGAAAACACAAAAAACTAAACGGCCTAAGTCACACGCTTGACATTATAATTATTATACTAAAAGTGTAGAATCACAAGACCTGTTCAACTGAGGATGTAGGCAATTTTATCAGAGGTAGCCAGCACCATGAGGAGATGATTTAGGCAAAAAAAAAACATTTTTGTTAAAAAATGACTTAGGCCATTATTTTAGGAAGGTGACGATATGTGTTTGTGTTATGTGGTGAATGTGAAAATTAACTGCTACCTCCTGTCAGCTCTAACCACTGAAAAGAGATAAGCGGAGAAATCAGGCCAATAGGCGATATCCACAGGCAAGCATGACATATTTCCCGTTAAATCTCAGGATGGATGTAAACTTCCGGTTATCGTAGAATGCTGTGCTACCGTATGCTAGCATTGAATGCTTGTCGTCAAAAAACGTTAATGTTTGTCGTTGTTGAGTTGTTTATGTTAATGTTAATGTTTTTATTTGTAATACTTCGTCTTGACTATTAACGATTAGCGATAACGTGTAAATGTACAAAAGTGTCCTTTCGTAACTTCCTTCAAAACACGAGCACCCAGATGATACGTTTGAGCGTAATTGTAAATCATACAATGTCACAGAAAAAAATACTCCTAACCATAATACTGCTTTTTCTGCCCCACAGACAGCATCATTTTGTGATTGATAACATGCTACTTTGCAACACAGTAATACAGCAGATATCTTATTTATTGATACATATCAATATCGATCCAGTTTAACGTTACTACAATGTGTTGGTTAACAAGTACCTAACTTAATGCTAGCTAGCTAATGCTTGGTGGATAACATTATACGGTTACCACATCGTTCAACATGCTCATAAAGTTATTGGTAGCATGATTGTTTTCACCAACTCATAAATAAAAACATTCTACTTCCATTTCAGTAATTCAAAATTGCACAGCATTTTTTTTTAACGTTTACGTTTGTTGCTTATTGCTATTATTATGGTCTTAACATGTAGCCTGTCTTATTTGAAGAATAATTAGATCTGTTGTTGAGTTATTTTGTTAAAAGGGCATCTCAGTAAGTTGTAATTGCTCTGATCTGGGGGGAAACCCTCAAGCTTTGTAAAAGGGGGCATAACATTTTGCCAGTCTATGGCCTGGACCTCTATGGTCGACACGTGATATGATGATATTAGTTTGTTTTTGTTCATTTGCAGTGCAGTGAGGAGATTGAGGCAGTAGTGGCATCAAGCTGGCTTAGAAAAAGTAAACCTCCGGAAGTAGTGCGGCTTTACCTTTAAAATAAAAGCATGAAAGGTACAATATGTAACATTTCTGCATTAAAATGTCTAAAAACGACCATACCTATGTTATATATTTTTTTGAGATGTGTAGTTACACTCTCCCAAATGTTTCCACCAAACTTCAAACCCAGAGAAATCTGTTATTTTATTTTCAGACACGGCACGTTTCCTTTAGTCACCCGTCAGTGGCGTCATATAACCTTTCACCCTCTAGTTACTCGTAACTTCCTTCAAAACACGAGCACCCAGATGATACGTTTGAGCGTAATTGTAAATCATACAATGTCACAGAAAAAAATACTCCTAACCATAATACTGCTTTTTCTGCCCCACAGACAGCATCATTTTGTGATTGATAACATGCTACTTTGCAACACAGTAATACAGCAGATATCTTATTTATTGATACATATCAATATCGATCCAGTTTAACGTTACTACAATGTGTTGGTTGACAAGTAGCTAACTTAATGCTAGCTAGCTAATGCTTGGTGGATGGCATTATAGGGTTACCACATCGTTCAACATGCTCATAAAGTTATTGGTAGCATGATTGTTTTCACCACGGATAAAAGCAGCGCTGGGCTAACCCACGAATGAGTTTACCAGTAATGTTAACATTAGCTGTAGCTATATATCGACTACTAATCTAATGCTAATTTAGCCAGCTAGCACCCGGTCTGTCTTCTGGGACAGCTGCAACACAGCCGGGATATGTAGCTTAGCCCACAGCCAGCCAACAGACAGCCACCATTACAGCTATCCATACAGTATAAGTACTATACAGCACTTAACTCCGGTGCCGGGTGCTTACGACACTAACGGCAGTTTAATGAAGCGTCGGGAAACAGACCATATCAGACCCAGACCCAGATCCGAGTCGCAACAGTGGCCATCCATAGCTAATGTTAGCTGCGTCTCCGTTAGCGCTAGCTACCGGTGTTCGTGCCGAAAATCTCCTCCCTGCCGAATTTCTCACCCCTTCGCGTTTAGCTGTCTTTACAGTTAGCTAAATTAACCCGACAAGCACCAAAACGAATAGTTAAGATTAAAGAAAAGTGAAGGGGGAGATCGTTCCGGGCAGCTTGGAGATGTCCTGCTGCTGAACATCGGCCATCAGCCGTCCTCGGCTCGCCGTCCCGGGAGATTCCCCCGGCAGTCCCCACCCACACCAGTCTCTCAGCCTCGTTGAGTTGCTAGCTAGCGTTACAACAAACCCCGTGAAACTATCCAAAAGGTGACAGTGACGTGAAATATATTGTGACAGTCACTGTGATTTTAGCTGCTGGCTAACGTTAGCTTGCTGGCTCACTAGCTAGCTAACTGGTCAGCTTCCAATACAGATAGAATCAAGAAAAACATAATTATGTTGGGAAAATGCAGCTATGTTATTAGAATGACATGAATAAAGTGTAATAAAGTGAATACATTTGAATGGGTGGCTGAACTTGTCCGTGAACAGATGCATTCTAATCAGCGAAGTTGTTTACAACTCCCATAATTCCACGCAACTTACCAACGTCATCAAAAGTCCATGTTTACAATCCATTGTTTTGGTTGAGAGACCCCTAGCGGCAGAAAGTTACATATTGTACGTTGAAATGTGACACTTTAAAAATGTCTTGAAATGTGACACTTTAAAAATGTCATGAAAGAAATTCTGCTACATCACAGATGTGGCACCATTAGGGCATAAGACCAGGGTAAATTTAGGAAGTGATTTATACTAGACCAACTATCAAAACATTTGAAAATCTTTTGTAATGTTTAGAGAGAGAGTGGAAAAAATGTTAAAAATAACACATAATATCCCTTTTACCCAGACCACGTTATTGCTTTATCTACAACCCCAAATCAGAAAAAGTAGTGATTTCTAAATGTACTTTGACTTGTATTTCATTGCAGTCAATGTGAACACAAAATATTTCATGTTTTGTCCAGTCAACTTAATTTAATTTGTAAATATATATCCTTTCCTGTCATTCAGACCTGCAACACATTCCAAAAAAGGTTGGGACAGGAGCAATTAAGGGCTAGTAATCAGGTAAATTGGTTAAATAATGATGTGATTTGAAACTGGTGATGTCAATAGGTGATTGTAATTATGATGGGGTTGTGTCAGTGCCCTTGGCAAAGGTAACTTGCACTTCTGTGATGGCACCATTAATGCTGAAAAGTACATAGAGATTTTGGAGCACAATATGCTGCCTTCAAGAAGACATCTTTTCCAGGGACGTCCATGCATATTTCAACAAGATAATGCAAAACCACATTCTGCACACATTACAAAGTCCTGGCTGTGGAAGAAGAGGATACGGGTACTTGACTGGCCTGCCTGCAGACCTGACCTGTCTCCAATAGAGAATGTGTGGCGCATTTTGAAGCGCAAAATGCGACAACGAAGACCCCGTACTGTTGCCCACCTTAAGACTTGTTTGCAGCAAGAATGGGACAAAATTACACCTGAAACACTTCATCACTTGGTGTCTTCAGGGTCTAAACGTCTTTTAAGTGTTGTGAAAAGGAATGGCAACATCACAAAGTGGTAAATGCTTTACTGTTCCAACTTTTTTTGAAATGTGTTGCAAGAACCAAAATAGGAATTTTGTTTTTTTGAAGAAAAAACAATAAAAATCATGAGGAACACATTAAATTATGTGCTGTTGTATTGTCTGCAATGAAATACAAGTCAAAGTACATTTAGAAATCACTACTTTCTTTTTTTATTTGTGTTTTCCATACTGTCCCAACTTTTTCTGATTTGGGGTTGTATTTAGAAATTACTGTTTCTGTCATACATAAGCAACACGTTTTCTAACTTTACTCTAGTGTCTGGTCAATCAAGTTAAAACACTAGCTGACTGGTTAACTGAGCGGACAGTGTTGCACTGGGTACTTTGAAGTATGACTATTGGTAAGAACACAGGAAGTAAGTTATTATCCAAAATGTACTTAAACCATTTTGTTTATAGGTTAGGCTAGTTTAGATGGTAACAGTTTTGAAACAACTGAAAATCAACTTTTAAAAGTGCTCTAAGCGATGTTGGGTGACGTCACTTCTTGTTGACGCTCAAAGTATTGTCAAACAAAACGGCTAACTCTAGCTAACTTCCCTCTTCACGCTTCTCTCTCCTCCACTCCCCACACCACCCTTTATGTGCACGTATATTAACTCCCAAATCCCTACCCCCAAATCCTTCTTGTCGGTTATTGGCATAGACAGTAAAATAAAAACGGACCCAGCGACCCCGCTGTTTTTGACGGAGACAAGTGAAGCCTCTTACCAGCACTTTTCCGGTGATGGTTAAGTGTTACTAAGCGTCACTGCGCAGCTGCAAACTTAGCTTCCCGCCGCCGATGTGACGTGAACAAAGTCTCTGAACATTGTAAGTCTTCTGGTAGCTGTGCCAAGAGAAATCTCAATCATTCCCAATCTATCAGAGACGGAGAGCATAGGTATATGTAAGGAGATAACATAGGCACAGGCTAATTATTGCTAACTTAAATGATAGTTAACATTAGTAATTAAACTAAACAGCTAATGTACGTCGAAACTGCCTGCGAGCTTCTCCTGTACTATACGGTAATTCCTATACAATGCGACAGTAAGTCGCGTGGTTATGACGCAATCGTTAGCCTATTTTTATAAAAACGTCTGCTACGGAGCCATAACATGAGGTACAAGGTAATGTAGCCTTGTGTACATTGTTGTGTTTCTTAAGAAATAAACAACGGACAAATCAAGTCTTTAAACGCTTCAGATGTAAAGTTATTGGCTGTCAAAGTGACGCCAAAATGAATTGCAGTCAATGGGATGCTAACGGGGGTGATGCGAACAGGGTTAGCAAAATGGCGCCATCGCGGCTTCGCTCTGAGGAGAGAAGCCTGCCCCCTTGGTTATTGGCTGGAACACTGTTTGTTATGTTTCGTGGTGCAGGTTGGCGCAGTTTGTTTTTGTTGCTGTGGAGCCTGGGCTGTCTACAGAGACTGCATTCTTTTACAGTGTGGTCAGGGGACAGGCAGCTAGCGAATAGTGAGGAGATGTTTGCTGTAGGCCTATGTGACCAAAAATGTTTAAGCCTAAAAAACTCGTGACATCGCTTAGAGCACCTTTAATTGTATTCATTTATTTAACTGTAGGCTAAAAATGAATACTTTATTTTGAAACGTATAAACGGAAGTCCTTTCTTGTTGTGGCTTGTTTTACACAAAGAGAACAACGCAGCCAGCAAGCTTCTCAGAAGAGTTTAGGACCATGGAGGCAGCCGCCCTGACACAGGACAGATTCTGTTTACTTGTTTTTCCTCACCTGAAAGTTAAAAATACTTAATTAAATATTAATTATCACAACCTACAACCACCGAAGGCACTCGACATGGAGCTATAATGTCAATTACATGTCCAGCAGCAACTCTTCGGAGCAGCGGAGTTTTCTTTTGCCAGACTGGAATAACACTCATACCGCGATAGGCAAGTAACGTTACCGTTAAAGCTTCCCTTTGTGTTGACATTCTGCTCTGGTGGTTTCGTGTTTTTGTCGTCTGTAGCTAACTTCCAAACTCAAAGTTAGCTCCGTCTCTTGAGAAAGCAAAACTCCCAGCCATAGGGTCATTATTTATTGTTGCACCGTCAACAATAAGGCAGCATTATGTGTGAAGAATCCTGCGGGACGTGTTGTACAAGTTATCACCACCTGTTGCACGTCGTCAGTGTGTAACCAGCACAGATGAAGCGAAGCCATAGCTACGCATAACATTTCGTATACAAATGTGTTGCTTTGCGAGTTCACATAGAGCATAACCTGTGATTTAAGATGTTTTTTTGGGGGGCATTTTTATCCTTTACCCGAGATGAAAGCCGAAGACATGAAAGGGAAGAGAGTGGGCTAATGACACGTAGCAAGGGCCGCAGGTCGAAATCGAACCCTGGCCGCTGTGGCAAGGACCGAGCCTCAGTACATGGGGCGCACACTGAACCAGGCGAGCCATCCAGGCGCCCCCATTTAAGATGTTTTTGCTTGAATTCGACATCTAAAAAAATGCAACAGAACCAAAATAACATATCCAAATGTTTCAATCATTATAAACCGTAATGTGGTTTAAAGTTTAAACTTAAAGGCATTTGAAGTAGGCTCTCGACATCTTACAGAATCAGAAAAGGTTTTATTGCCAAGTACGTTTTTCACACATACAAGGAATTTGTCTTGGTGTTGTTGGTGCATGTCACACATTCTCTTAATATAAGATGGATAAGAAGAATATAAACAATATAAGTATACATATATACACACAGTGTATTTAAATAAAAGTAAAAAAATTAAAAAGGACATTATAAGCGGTTTGTTTCTGTACCATAAGGTCCATGGTTAGTATCGATAGATAGAGCCTATAGATAATAAGCACATTTTTTAATTGAGTTTGGTGTATGCTGTAGATGTGTATTTAGTGATTTATAACGACTTGTGTGCATGACAGTCTAAATCACATCTTGTGCAGATTTAGAAGTTACACAACTTTTAATACAGAACCCATGTTGAGTTTTCAGTGAGAGATGTGATTGACTAAAAAAACAAAATGCTTATCCCCAAAACTCTCATAGCATGGAGCATCCGTTGATATGTGAGAAATGTGATTTCAGTTCAGCCTAGAAATCCAATTGTGTGCAGTGGTATTTTGTGGCTGGTGACCTGAGACTCGGCTTTCTTTTGCCCCTGAAAGTTTCCATCTCACAGATTGGTGTGTCATCTATTGTTTGCATGGCAATTAGACTGCTGTTCAAACGTTGCTGCCATTCATTTGCAGGGTTCTCAGACTGTAACCTCAACTATTATCCCAAGCTTTGCACATCATATCATCTCCCTAACTTTTTTCTCATAGATAAATCCAAAGTATTTCATGCTACAGGCCAAGACCCTGGTTTTTCAATGTCCTCCTCAGAAATCTGCTAATGTTCTGTGTTGTCTTCCTCAAACCTGAGTCACAGTTCAGGAATTCAAGAGTGCATTGGTCTGGCAGCCTGGTTTGTTGTCTGACCAATTCCTTTTGAATGTCAAGCTCACTCTCTGCTCAGGTGGAGTGACATTTTTGTTTCTTTTTTCTCCATTTCTATACCTCCGCCCATGGATGTATAATAAGACCTGGATACAGCTTTCGAGGCGGAGCCACACTCTATCCTATGAGAGTTGCTCAGTGGCACATGAAGCCAAAAAAGTTCAACTTCAGCTTATGAAACCAGACAGATGACCGACGCTGCTTCTGCACTATGGGGCCCATAGAGCAGGCGCACTAGAGACCTCTGCCAGCCGAGCCGGCTACTTTCAGTTTAGTGCACCTCTTACTTGAGTGGGGATAAAGTGATTTAATCTTGCAGCTCTTCTAGATTTTCCAAATGTTATTAGACAGAATAAATCAAATTTTGATAGTGAAACAAGTCATTTTGGGGGGGTTGTAACGCTTGAAAAAGATTTATCTACTGATTTACACATCTCTTTCACTATGCAAGCCCATAGGGGAAAAAATGTTTTTGGGCCCCATAGCATTATGTGACTGACACAGAAGTTGTAATTGCACTTTTAAACCACTACATCAAATTGGCTTCAAAGCCCGCCGCACTTCCTGGGGACCTGCGTCCTCCAAGGATGTTATGTTTTTGGTTTGGTTTGCCCGTTTGTTGATTTGCTTGTCTGTCTGTTAGCAGGACTATGGAAAAACTGCTGGCCCGATTTTTAATGAAACTTGGTGGAAGGGTGTAGCATGGGCCAAGGAAGAACCCATAAAATGTTGGAGCGGCTCTGAATCGCGGGGTGAATACATACATTATTTTTCACTTTTGTTACGTTCGGAGATTCATGTGGTGTCAGAATAATCGGAAAAATTAGTTCCCGACTAGGAAAATTCACCCTGCAATTTATTTATTAGTTTAGCTTTTTATTGCTTTTATTTATAGGACAGATTAAGACAGGAAAGTGGGAGAGAGAGGGTGAATGACATGCAGCAGAGGGCTGCAGGTCGGAACCGAACCAGCGGCCGCTGCGGTGAGTTTTTTCTGAATTGGGATTAATCTGAAGAGATGCAGATCAGGTAAACGGGTACAGTAACTCTAAATCCTGTGTAGCTGTGAATGTATTTCTGAAAGACTTGCAAACTGTCCAAGGTGTAATGGTCGCTTGCCCAATGCTGGGTTAAAATCCAGTCCTCTGTGCGCCCCAACACAGGACAAGTGATAGGAAATTGATGGATTGAAATCCTGAGCTGTAATTAGTTCAGCTACAGCTTAGCGTTGCTATAAATTATTAAACACTGACCTTCTTTGGGTGACCACTTGTAATCAATGAAAATATTGGTATTACAATTTTAGTACATAAATAATCATAATAAGGCCATGTGCAATTTAAAAGTAAAAGACTGAGGTGTTTGCTCACTTTATTAACTTTTAAATTATTATTTTTTTTAAAGGGGAGTTCATAATTTTTTATTTTTTTTAGGTTTTTGCTGATGCAAAATATGGGCTTTATCACAGTGTAGTACAGGGGTCCTCAATGTTTTTAAGCTAAGGACCCTTAAACTGAAAGAGAGACGGAGCAGTCCCCCCCCCCCCCCCCCCACTAATATTGTATACTGGGCCTACAATAGACCCTTTGCAAACACGTGACCACCACCACGTGACCACCACCACATGACCACCACCACGTGACGACGCTATTGACGGATGGTAGAATCACCGGAAGCACAAGCTAAACAGTGCAGTAGACAAGCGTAAAGTTTCATTAGTTTCAATCAGTTTAAAATAAATAACACCATCATAATAATAATAATATAATATAATAAATATATATATATATATTAGTGGTGGGCATAGATTATTTTTTTTAATCTAGATTAATCTCACTGTAATCTTCGAATTAATCTAGATTAAAATGGCTAATTTGAATTCTGCCCAAAGGCATTCAGAATATGTGTGCTACCCAAATAATGACTAAAAGTAAGTCTTTGAGAACGGGTTTCTCAAGCCAGGTGGCGCTTTAGACCAGGGGCTCATCTCCTGTTCCCAAAATGCTTCACAAACTGCTTGAGAAAGCTATTCTACTATGATAATTGGTGATGAAAATAAATCATGTTCAATAAGATGTAGCCTACTTGTGTTTACTACAGTGTTTCTGCGGTGGTCTTTTTCAGTCGCGGAAAATACTTTTCAATAGACTACTCATCTGGGATGAAGCACCAAACATTCAGTGTAAGAGTAAAAAAATGACATAACATTATTTATAATACATTTATTTGATTCACAGCTGCTACGTATAGTGTTTTGACCTCGACAATCCAACTGCATTTTACCGCAAACTTGCGACTAGTTAACTTTCTAAAGCGGGCAAAATCGCTGGTTTGCTAAGAGTCGGGTCGGGACTCTAACATTAACACACTGGCAGACGCAAGTGACAGAGAGACGGAGGAGAGCATGGAAGTAAATATGTTGCTGAACAAATAGCTGCATGTTTTAAATAGCGGTAAAAAATTAATAAACGCAAGTGCGGCGGGTGGTGTTGATTGTGAGGCGCACCGCCGCACATTAGTCTATGTGTGGGAAACACTGTTACTAACTGTTTATTCATCCATCCATCGTCGTCCGCTTATCCGGTGTCGGGTCGCGGGGGGAGCAGCTCCAGCAGAGGACCCCAAACTTCCCTTTCCCGAGCCACTTTAACCAGCTCTGACTGGGGGATCCCGAGGCGTTCCCAGGCCAGGTTGGAGATATAATCCCTCCACCTAGTCCTGGGTCTTCCCAGAGGCCTCCTCCCGGCTGCCAGTGTCGTGCCAAGGTAGGCCTACTTACCGCCGCTAGGATTCGTATCCCCTGACCGCGGGAGCGTGCGCGCACTCAGAGCGGAGTTTCACTGTTGCACTTCAAATTCACCTCTTTAATGGAACAAATAGTGACGTGAAATACTTGACAGCGTTTTCCATAGTGCCTCCGGCGCCGCTCAAACAGCTGTTTGTGTGTGTGTGTGTGTGTGTGTGTGTGTGTGTGTGTCGGTGTGTGTGTGTCGGTCCGTGTGTGTGTGTCGGAGTGTGTGTGTGTGTCGGTCCGTGTGTGTGTGTGTGTGTGCTGAATAAATGTCTGCAGTGATTGAAAGGACATTTTTTAGATTTTGAGCTAGGACAGAAAGCCAAACAGTTACTGATACATTCTCTAAACATGTGTGACTGTTACGTAATGGCGTAATTTTCAGTTCATAAAAGTGATCGGTGATCGGTATCGGCCGATACGTCTTCCAGCAATCGGTGATCAGTGATTAGCCCCAAAAATCCTGATCGGAGCACCCTTAGTAACTAACAAGGGTCTCATTTATTATACGTTTATGTGTCTGTTACATTAAAGTGACGTGTGGTCTGACAAGGATGCCTCGTCTTTGCTAAACTGTCCCTCCCTCCCCTCTAACGTGATTTCTGTTTTAATTTGATTTAGTTTAACTGGCTTTTCAATTAGCCGCTTTGTTCACCTGTCTGCCATATAAGTTACAGAGGGGATAGACAAAATTTCAGGCTGTTTTTAACCTGAAATAATATACACATTTCAGGTTAAAAACAGTTATTCAAGTGAATCACTTCCTGCCTAACATGCAAAGGGTCTGTCCTGTCCTCGTGTGCTATTTTATGTGTCTACTAGGTCACAATAAACAACCTGAGATAATATGGAGATGTCTGCTATTTTATAACAAAAGTTACATAGGGGATACACAAAATATCAGGTGAAAACAGCCTGCTATTTTGTGTATCCCCTATGTAACTTTTGTGTGCTCCCGCGGTCAGGGGATACGAATCCTGGCGGGGGTAAGTACATTGGCACGACACCTGCCCGGACGTGATAAACTGTTTTACAGTCAGTAGGCTGTATACATCCGTGCTAAAATATCAAGGTGAAAGTCATCATAGCTTGCTTAGTATCCAAGACCCAGCTCCCAACCCAACTTTGAGAATAGATTAACGGCGATATTTTTTTTATCGCCCGATAAGAGTCTCACGTTAACGCCGATAACGGCCCACCACTAATATATATATATATATATATATATATATATATATATATATATATATATATATATATATATATATATATATATATACTATTTTCTTCTTTATGGCTTCTTCTGTTGAACAACAAGTTATGCCGTTATCGGTCGAGGAAGGGCATCTGGTAGGTGCTCAGTATTTGGAGAAGTTGGATACCGACCCTTACCGTCTTCCTCCCTCCGTTTTCACGGACCTCATTAAGTCTGCCCAACTTCAGTCCACACGATATGTACCACTATGTAGTAAACAGGCTATCCCCATACACTGGTGATGATCTCAAAGCTTTTAAACACATGGTGGATTATGGCGTTTCATAACAGCGAGCCAGTTAGCTGCCCTCTGAGCCAAGCCAAATACTGTATAACACAGCTCTGACTCACCCGACAGATCACGATCAAACTGTAAATGTGAATAACTTGTACTAACATTTGAATTTCCCTTCATATTAAAGGCAACCTCTGAGCAGGCTAGTGTATTTCAACAGTTGGCTTTGGGTATAAATAACACAAGTTATCTTGGAAGCTAACGTTAGCTAGCAATCACCTGTTGAGCTCCATGCAAAGTCTGCAGCTAGCAGCAAAGACAAACTCCCAAAAGATCCACATAAAGTCAAACTGAAGGGAGGTTGTGCACCATTCAAACACAAAGACAAACGGAGTCGGTGTGGTTTGTTGTTGTTATCACTTGAAGATAATTAAACTTAACTAACCTAACTAAACAGAAGCAGTTTAGGCAGGCTAACGCGCTAGCATTATGTGGCAAATAGGTAGCTAGCTCTACGTTAAGAGTGATTTAATATGGGCCAGTTTGTGATACATTAAATATCGAAAGGAATATTAGAAGTGTGTTCCCCTTGTTAACACAATGACTGAAACCAGACACAAAGCCTACAGAAGCCCACCACACAACAAGAAATAACCATTTTATTATATGAGTGAACACAAACACGTACGTGTTTGACTTGCCGTCCATCTACAGCACAGCTCTTCCGCTGTCCGTCATGGCGTTCATAATTTGCATGAGTAGAGCGTGACGTCACGTGCAACGGACATAGCTTTTTATGGTGCATATTCATATATTTATACACCATGTTTTAATGTTAAACATGCATGTGGCACAGTGAATCCTTAAGCTTAACTGTGTCTGTGGATGGCTACCAGCTAGATTACCTATAGGCCAGTAAGCCTATCATCAATGTTTGGTAAAACATTAGGCTGCAACAAATAGGCTGATTTATTTTTGCTAATATACAATAATATATAATATAATTGGATTCATGTTAATGTATATTTTCAGTCATTTTAATTTTTGAAAAACAAAACAAATAATTTGGTGACCCCCCTGCAGTAACTCTGAGGACCCCCTAGGACTCCCAGACCCCCTGTTGAATATCTTTGGTCTAGTGCAAGGATTATCCAGCAGCAGCTAATACCAGGACCCTGCCTACAATACATGTGACACGTGTGTAGTTTCTGCTATAGGCCTGAGTTGTAAGATTAACTTTTAGGTTAGAGGATATAACTCATCTCAGATCCTCTTGCCTAACCATGCTTGTAGAATCAGGCATTAGCTGGTATTTCTCAACACACTTACTCACTTGTCACTTACATTCCAAGAATATGAAAGCACAGGTTTTTTCTTTTGTTTTGAAGAGGCTCATTTGTTGACATCCCCTTTGTGTTAGGTTTTCTACAGACAATGGAAGCATGGAAACCACTTACGTACCAAACTCTCAACTAATAGAAGTCAGAATTACTCGACATTTTACATGTAACTTTAGATATTCAGTAAGCAGAAAAGTTTGCTTTCACAGTGGAATAAACAAAGAAAACGCCTGGGAAAATCCTTGAACACTATAGATATTGCGCTTGTTTAACTGGTCGCTGTTTTACTGTGAAGAAGACAAGTGACACATAGGCATGATTTATTTTCCCATTTCCCCATTTTGTGTTTGGTTAGTATTTCAACTGTAGAGACCCACCAGCTTTGTAAAGTTTAATCATACAAATATGACTCATTGTCACAGAGTGCAATAATTAATTAATCCTTGTGTACTGTATGTATAGATAGATGACAAATGAAAGTAAAAAAAACAATACATTTTAAAACATAGATTTTCCCTCGCTTTAGTAAAACTAGTGCAGTCCCGTTGACTGTCTTCTTGTATCGCTGCTTGCAGCTTTCTCCAGAACCATTGTACCCTGAAATACTGTATCTTACAGAAGGCCCCCAAAACAACCCCACTATATACTACTGACTCACTTTGTACTTCTACTTCAGAGGAAAACATTGTACTACTACATTTACCTGACAGAGAAATGTTACTAGTTACATTGCAGGTTCAGATTTTACTCACAAAATATCACAGTTAAAATATGACTATCCAGCATTATATTAGAGTTGAAAGCTCCACCTTGAACATATGTTAAGTAAAAGTACATTGTGCCGATAATGCCTCTCTTTCACTCTTCACTTGAAGGAAACATTTGAATGCAGGACCTGTGTTGTGCAGTAACAATAGTTTTACTTCAGGAAAACAAACATTTTGAGTACTTCTTCTACCACTGGCAATATCAACATTCCCAGTTAGAGAAAGGGTTAAACTTAAAGCAAGATGCTGTTTGCCTGGGGCCCCCATATCATCATATATTACACATTTTAGTTAATGTAGTCTCGGAAAAAAACACCAATTTTGTCATTTTAGTCGAACTGATTCCACATAAGATTTTATCTGATATATCTTATCATTATCTGATGAAAAACACAGGTGCCTATCAACAACGTTATCTTCACTTCACCTGTTCAACTGACTTAAGCAGTTTAGTTAACAGACACTCTGCTGTCCTGTCACGACTAAGGGCTATTTGGTGTAGTCTATCGACGACGTTTCATTTCCGGATTCTTCAGGTGCCGCCGGATATTCTGCCGGATGTCCCTCATTTGTCTGTTACCTTCCTCTTCTTTTGTGTTGGCGTTCTAAACTCTGGTGGATTTCTGAGGACTCTGGTTAACTGCTCCTCAGATCTCTGCAGGGTAAATCCAGACAGCTAGCTAGACTATCTGTCCAATCTGAGTTTTGTGTTGCACGACTAAAGCAACCTGTGAACGTGCACATGTTCCACCTAAACAAGTTCCTTCCCGAGGCTGTTTTGCAACGCCATCATGGCTCTGTCCGGTGCTTAGCACCGCCCAAGGTCATTGTGATTGTTTTTTAAGAAATGTCAATAAACCAAAGCACATTTTTCTCCCATCTCGGAATGCTGTGTGGACTCTCCAGACCCTCCTCCGCAGCGCTGCGGAGGAAGGCCTGGCAATGCGAGACTAGTTTATCACTTAACAGCTGGCAGCCCAGTGTTTGTTTTTCCTCAACTGACAACCCCAGGGGCCTTCCTGTTTACAGGCAAGCACTGTGAATTACACACAAGCTTGCAGTCACCCACATGTCTTGCTCCAATCAAATCAAATCCAAAAGTCCACTCTACTTTTTTGTTTTGACGAGGGGTTGGCCCAACAGAGCCCCTCTAGAGATGTGAGGAGGAAAGGCGGAGTGAGAGAGACAGAAGATAAAAAAACAGCAAGGTTCCATGCCTTCTGTTGCTTTCCAGGAAATAACCTCTTCACCCCTCTGATTTAGTAAAAAACATTTTTTAGCCCAAAAACTAGAAGCCTAATAGCTACACACTGCACATGTGTTTAAATGTGCGTGGTTGGGCCACTCAATGTGTTTCTTAGCCAGTACCAGGGGCAGAGCAAGGGGAGGGGGGGGCTTCTGGTGGTCCAGCCCCAAATATTTTAGTTTTAAAATAACTTACTGGGGAGACTATGCCATTCATTCTCTGAAAATGGGTTTTTAAGATTAGTAATGCTGTCTATGCCAAATTCCTACCCTGCAATTGTTATACATTTTTAAAATAGTAACATCAGACAATGTTTGCTCATTGTTAGGTGGCAGGAGTGAAAATGAGTCATCCTCAACCTTTTGTTGTGTTCTGGTTTCAAAATGATGAATACAGTTGGTTCTCACAGTTAGATACAAAATAGGATGTAGGCTCTCCGGGATGATTCTTTTTTCTTGGCAACTATCATGTTTTTCCCAAATGATGTACAAGTAGTGCACACAGCTGCCATAAATGAAGTGTACCCCCACCACCCCTAGGTTTGGGCTGGGCCCCGAATGTTTACAACGTCTGGCTCCGCCCCTGACCAGTACCAGTTAGTTTTCATGTACAGAGAAAAGCCATGCTGTTCTCTACCACTGGGTCTCATCAGTCTATGTTCAGTGCAAATAGAATATGGCCTTTAAACAGAGGTGGGTAGTAACAAGTTACATTTATTCCGTTACATGTACTCAAGTAATATTTTGAGTGAATTGTATTTGTTGTTATTGCAGCATAGTTTTTACTCTTACTTGGGTACTTGGAAGCAAACGACTAAAGTCGAGAGGGCACACACAGAAGGGTCTTCTCATTTTTCGAATTCATCTGTATATCATAGGGCTGTTAAAACTGGCCAAAAATGGGGTTTCAATATTCCTAGCAGCTAGCTAGCTAAGTAGCCAGCCAGCCGGCCGACTGGCCGCTTAATTAGTCAAATTTTACAGCTTAATGTTTCATTCACACACTCTTGGTACAACGTAAAAAAGCACATTGCTATTACCAGATGAGTGACAGGATTGCACCTAAATTAAATAGATTATAGGTTCAATACCATTTCACCAGTAATAATAATAATATTATACTTATGATTAAATATGATATTAATATACTATATTGGAACTTACACATTTACTCTAGCAGCAATTTTCTCCCACGCAAATTCTCTCTGCTTTTTTAACGATATATATGTTCAAACTCGCTGTATGTGCGCATAAGTATTTCTGCCGACCAGTTTGTAGTTGTTACCATGGTGAGTCGTAGAATCATGGCTCCATTCATGCTGCCTTTTTATAGTGGTGGTGCACACGCTTAACTCTGAGTCAACCTACTCTGAGTTGTTTGAACTCAAAACAGCTGTTCTGGAACTGAAAACTCAAGAGTTTCCAATCAACTCAGAGTTCAGGGTTAGACTCAGAGTTTGTTAAACCTCATTCCTGAAACGGGCCCCTGATTAGGATCTTGTGTTGTTTTGATTGTTATAGTTTCCTTTGTCTTTTTCCCTCTCCTCAGAGACATACAGAGAAGGCTCTACAGACACCATGTCCACCAGTACCATCAGTCAACCTGGCAAGCAGGAGAGGAAAGGCAGTTTCTTCAAGGTACGTGCCACTCAAATATGTATCTTTTTTTTTGGGGGGGGGTGGGGGGGGGGGAGATAGTAAAGCTGAGATATGAAAGGGGAGAGAGAGGGGGGAAGACATGCAGGAAAACCGTCACAGGTCGGATTCGACCCCTGGACCTTCTGCGTCGAGGAATAAATTCAATTCAATGTTATTTATAGTATCAAATCATAACAAGAGTTATCTCGAGACACTTTACAGATAGAGTAGGTCTAACCCACACTAATTTACAAAGACCCAACAATTCTAGTAATTTCCTCAAGAGCAAGCATTTAGTGCGACAGTGGCGAGGAAAAACTCCCTTTTAGGGAGAAACCTCGGACCCAGGCTCTTGGTAGGCGGTGGCTGACGGAGCCAACCTCTGCATTTCAATCAGGAGAGACTTTGTTTGCAGATATGCAAAAGAACAATATTTATTATACAACTGCATGATAAAAATGTATGAGTCTTTTGGAGATTAGACTCCATCAAATTAATATTTTTTAAAGGGGTAGAGAATAGGAAACATATCCCCCGATGGAGTCTAGACACTGGTGGCGGCGGAGAAGAGACCGGGGACCAGACCGACGAGGCAACGGAGCGGCCATCCGGGAGAATCATGAAGACTGGAGGCGGCAGGGGAGGTGGAGGGTTGAGCGCTTTTCCTGAAACGAACTGAACAGCAAAGGAGAACATATTTAAGCAGAGCTGTAGTGCTGTGATTGGTCCTTGAATTCCGTGGTCATGACTGATTGGTTTAAGTGAAAGTATCGCTTCTAAACAGCTGATTTGATTTACGGAGAAAGAGTACTGGTTAGGTTAATGACGTCTTCCTGAAAGAATTTGCGCAGAGCTTCATATGTGCACCCGCTCTACCAACTGAGCTAAACGGCCACAGGCAAAATCATTTCTGCACACAGATCTGTAAAGGCAGTAGGTGTTAGCAGTTATGGCTGGGACTATATGCTTTTGTCCCGATTCGATTATTTCACAATACATGGGTGCCGATTCGATTTGTATATTTTCCGATTTTTATTTATTGCGATTCTAGAAAGATTGTGATTCCATAGTATTGCGATTTCTTTTCCTTCTTTAACAAAAACAAAAGTTCAATAATACACCTTTAGAGACAATATATCATGAGACAATTTAAAAACTAATTGTTTTCTAAACAATAATGCACATCACATGTCATTCAGTCAGTCTGACATTTATTTCATTTGTAAAGAAGTACATAACATGGATTATCTGCATTTACTGCTTTCGCTCTGTTTTGCTGGAAACAGATATGATGCAGTCGCCATTGGCGGTAAATATAAAAGTATTTAGGTGAATCATTGTTAAAAAAATAAATAAAAAAATATTGATTCTGGGGGAAAGAATCATGAATCACATACAATGTTTGATTCCCCCCCCCCCCCCCCCCCCCCCCCTATTAGCAACTCTAGTTGCTAAGATCCTGGACAATTCTGGTTCCACTGTAGGGTAGTGTGGGTCCAGTTCCAGGCTAAATCTTGGAGAAGATTAAAGAGGAGGAGAGGACAGCTCTGTGGTTTGTTTTCCTGTCAGGCTTTTCAAGCTCAGTTTCTCCTGAGTTGCTTAACAGAGATTTGTTTTTAAGGAAAATGTAATAGTGAGCAGAATATTCATCAGACAATGGGAAATAGAGTTCTCATCAAATATTCCCACAAAAGAGGAAACAATCAAAGCACAATATCACCTTGTACTCTATATCTGTAGTTCACTCGCTCAGAGGAAGCTGCTTAGTGTGCTCAACTATCCGGCAGACAGTTCAAAGACTGACCCTTGCCAGTGTGAGGGTAAAGGCTGTGTCACTGTTTATCTGCAGCCTTGATAATTACAGACCTGCCTTAAACACACATGGCCTTAAATCATAACCACACCTCATAGCAAGCTAGCCGAAACAAAAAACGTAAAATAAAGGTGGGGTAGAAATAGAACTATTAAAGGGATACTTTGCTGACATTCAACTATATTTTGAATCATAATAATGTTGGTAGTATGTGCAAATGAACTATGTTGAACTTCCCTCCATCTTACCAGTGCCCAGATCTCCCTAACTCACAGACCAGTAGAAAAACCTCCAAGTTTGATGCAAAACGCGTCACTTGGAGGTTTAGTATAACAGTATAACAGAGAGTGCAGTTTTCCAGCCTCTTTTTTTTATATTTATTTTTGCTCTTTCTGGCGTTTGGCCAGTCCCAACGTCAAGGACACATACTTTCCTCATGACGCCTGAAGAATGATTTTGTTAGTTAAAGGCGGTTTTATTGCATGCAGTGGGCACAGACCTGGTGGAATCTCAAGCAGTGCCACTGTGTGCCATTTTGTGTCAGCGGCAGTGTTCTCGCCAAATGTGGCCACAGTTTCCTTTCCCCATAGTTTGCAATCCTGTTTTTCATAGTTTAACCTGTTGCTTGCAGGCATTCATCTCAAACACTAATGCTTTTGTAGTTTCTCAAATAGTATTCCAAATATTTTCCAGCATACTAAAAAAGTGAAATTTGTACTGCATCTGATTATAGTCCTGTACAATGCAGATTGGTGTCAGGGACTTAATTCAGAATGTGATTTTCAATACTAGTGCAGTGCCCGTTCAAAACGAATGTGTAAAACAATATTGAATTATATTACTATTGTAAGAAATTGTATCCCGAAATAACTTACAGAAGGCCCTCTAAGCACTTTAAAAAATATGCAGCTCAACTGTAAACTACCGACTTAACTGTGTACTTCTACTTTGGAGAAAAACATTGTACTACTACATTTACCTGACAGAGAAATGTTACTGCACACACACACACACACACACACACACACACACACACACACACACACACACACACACACACACACACACACACACACACACACACACACACACACACTGCTTTAACCATTTATTGCTTTATAGTTACATTTAAGGTTGTGATCCTCAAATGTGCCTTTGGCAAATCCAATGAGTCAACATTTGTAATTTCCTTTGGAACAGCTAAACTAATTGTTTCCTTTATGCTAAAGCAGCTGATGTGATGTTACTCAACAGAGGCATTGCCCAACTAGACAGATAATTGGGAAACGAAACAAATGACAGCAGTGTAACACTGAAAAGAATTAGGCTCAATCTTAGTTCTAGGGAAATAATTACTTACAGTATTCCTATAAATCAAGACTTGTGTTTTTCTTTCTCGTTCAGCTCACTGAGCCTCAGGCAAGTTTTGATGAAAGCCACAAAAGTTTTTAAATTGTTCTTATGCACAATTTAGGATAAAATCTGTGTGTATGCATGATTCATGCATGAGTTTAGGTGTCATTTACACCGGGGGCGCTGGGTACAGGTCCCCACCACTTTTCGAAATGGTTGTTTGTCCCCATCACTTTTTAAAAGCAGATTTCCTCAAAATGTTCTAAAAAATAGAACAGAAAACACAGATCTATATGTATATAATTATAATTATTATAATTATTAATTTATAATTGTTTCTGTTATTTTTTCCTTAAAAATGAATGGGTTGTTTCGTTTGTTTCTTTGTAGCTGATCGACTCATTTGCCTGGGAAATCGGCACCTTGAAGAAGGAAATGGGGAAGAAGACTGAGCCTGCAGAAGGAGACCACAATACAGATATACTCCTTGGGTGAGCTCATAGTGTGTCTGCACATAAGACAGTTTTCTGGTTTTGTGTGTGTGTGTGTGTGTGTGTGTGTGTGTGTGTGTGTGTGTGTGTGTGTGTGTGTGTGTGTGTGTAAGTAAATGTACATACTTGTTTTTTAATTTTCATGCCAGTATTGCCATTTGCTACTATGTAGTGCAGTTCCCCATGACTACCAACAGAGGACACTCTTATAAGGCCTTAAAATGTTGTGTAATGTGAAGTGTGAAATGTGATGGCCACATACTGACACAATGCTGTCACCTAGCTATGTCAGGAATCAGAAGGTAGCATGACAAACTGATAAGCTTTCCGGGAACTGGTATAAAGTGTGTCCCATAAGTCTTTGAACCTAAATGACATCTTACCTTATCTTATCTTACCCTTGAAGAAAACAGAGATCCCAGACAATCTTCTGATGATAATACAATATAAGCTTTGAAAAGAAGAGTCAGAATGTGTATTTGAATAATGTCAAGTTGAATTCAGACCATGCCCATTAGGGCTGCACGATATACCGTTTTTTTTAATCGTCATCGCAATATCAACTGGCGCAATATACATAATGTGAAAGGCTGCAACATATCGCGAAAGACGCTTAGAGATTTTTTGTGTTAGTTGAAAAGAAATATCAGTAGAAAACTGCACTTTGGGCTCCCGGGTTGCTCACCTGGTGGAGTGCGCACGGATGTACTGTATAGAAGTTTATTTCTCGCTGCAGAGGCCCAGGGTTCACGTCTGACCTGCGGCACTTTTCTGCATGTCTTCCCCTTCTCTCTCCCATTTCATACCTTAGCTGTCCTATTAATCAAAGGCAGAAATGCCCAACAAAAAATCTTAAAAAAGAAAAGAAAACTGCACTCATAACATAACTGTCATTGTTTTTTCAGTGGTGCCTTTTATATTCAAATCAATGTTCAATTTGTTCAATATAAGAATGTTGGTAATGATTTACTTTCCTTTGTTTTAAATTCAACAAGCATTTTGTTTAATTTTAGCAGAATACTGAAAGCAACAGAAATGCCAAACTGAGTTCACTTTATCTGTTTATCACTTATCAGTAATATAAATTAGTTTTCACGATATTCAACAATGTTATCGCATATTGCATATTTTCCTTATATTGTGCAGCCCTAAAGCCCAGCATACCTTTGCTGGAATCTTTAGTGTGCATTTCTGGTAATTCATTTTTTAAGACACAGTTTCTGTAGCATATATTTCATATTTGTTTGATCTTGTTTTCAGACTGGGTGAAGAGGTGGGAGGTCTCTTCCTGCAGGCTTCCCCCTGTGCCGGGATGGGAGCGGGGCTGGCCGGAGCCAGAGATTCGGGCTACGATTCCCTGCATCGGCGGCTCAGTGTCCTGGACAGACTGGTGCAGACGCATGCTGTGTGGCTCCAGCTGGGCCTCAGCCACCAGGATGCCATACTTCTACTTCAGAGCCAACCCACTGGGGTAAGGGAACAGCAGCCACTGGGACTCCTTGTATCCACACTGTTGAAACAATTGTTTCAACACCTCCTCGGTGTTACTACAGCCTCCAGTCATTGCCACCAATTAACTTATCTTTAACACAGTCCAACAAAAGTGTAACTGTTTTATGTACTTAGCAAAGTATGAGACAAAGTGCAGTCTTGAAAATAACTGCAGAGTCAGTAGGGGTGGGAATCACCAGAGGCCAGTATTCAGATATATAGGAGGAGGATTAGGGCCAAGCAATAATAAAAAAAATAAAACCATCTCGAGATTAAAGTCATTATAATGCGAGATTAAAGTCGTTAAATTACGAGAAAAAAAGTCGTGATACAATCTCGAGAATAAACTCATTAAATATCGATATCGAGTGTTTCGAGTTTTTCTCGAAACACAACGACTTTAATCCTCTTCCGTATATATCTGATCTTAACAAGGTGAAAAAATAAAGAAATAAAATAGAAATAAAAACTTAACGTTAGCCCCTGATGAGTTTGCTAGCTCGCTAGCCTAAAACTTGCTAGTTAAGGTTGATTAGCTTATGTCAGCTACTTACATGTTCCAAAGAAATTTCAGATTAAATTGCTATCACACTGTCAAACACACAGCCCCCATCATATCATCAATATCACTTACGCCTACATCTTCAGGTGTCGCCGCCATTCCGTCCACTGTGCAGTGTTAACTGAATGACTGAACTCCGTCAGATACTTTGACTCCGTGCTTCCTGTAATGAGAGCTGTCAATCAAGGATGTCCCTGTGTGAAAGTGACCAATCATAAGAGGGTCAGTGCCCTCCTTGGTTTCCGCCCCCAAATTGTCAAAAGTCATGTACACTCGAGGGAGCAGAAATCAGCTGAGCGAGCAGAAATCCACTCCGCGAGCAAAACAGCACTCCGCGAGTAAGCCCGCTGCGCGCGAGCAGGATTCCACTGTACAAGCAGAGTAAGAGTAGCCAGGCGCTCGCTCGCAGCTACCTGTACACCTCTCGGTTGTTGAATTTGTGCGTGAGTACTTTTATCATGCCAGCTGAAGGTTCATTTTTGCGCGTGTGAAATAACATAATGTGCTCGTGAGCATGTCTTACACGCTCACAACTTTTGACTAAAAAATAACACCATACCTGTCCTCTTTAAAATACAGGGAAGCACACAGACAAAACCACTATGACATTAATCTCTCAAAAATACACTTGAGTCAGCATAACTTCATAAAGAATGACGCAGTTCTTCAGTAAACACTGAAGTATATGTTTTTGATTGGATGTTTCCTCCCCTGGCCTGCAGACATTCGTGGTGAGGAAGTCAACTAGCCTGCAGAGGAAAGTAATATCTCTACGCATGGACAAAGAATCTGCAGTTCCTGTCAAAGACTTCCCTGTCAAGGAGAGCCAGTACAGTAAGATTCTGGGAACCTCTACTGCATGTGCCTTTTCTGTGTGTGTGTGTGTGTGTGTGTGTGTGTGTGTGTGTGTGTGTGTGTGTGTGTGTGTGTGTGTTTGTTTTAATAAGCATGAAGCTCAGGGGTAAAAGAAGTATTCAAATCCTTTACTTCAGTAAAAGTACTAGTACCACACTGTGAAAATACTGAGGCTGCACAGTTGACCACCGGGCAGTGGCGCGGCCGCGGCACACCAGGCTGCCAGACGGTGTTGCTAAAAGAACTTGCAATGTATAGTATTATCAGACCGGCCCTCGCGGCCTCGAAACACTACCGGCCCACCGGGAAAAGTCCAGATTCTTCCGATTGCCACTCCGCCTCTGGGTAGCAGTGCTAGAGAGTCTTCAAGAAATCTTCCGCCAACTTCACGTTCTCTCTGAGACAGAGGAAGCGACAACTGGACGGCCATCGTACCTTTTACCACCTGATATAATTGAAGCTCAACTCCTTTTGAGGCACACTGCTGGAGAAATTGGGCAGTTGTTCGGAGTGTGCGAGAGAACAGTTCGTCGAAGGATGACACAATATGGTATAAGGTAATTTTACATTTTTACACCTTTTATAACAAGGGACACTTGCTCTGGCTGGGCGTTTTGCAGGCTGCTAATGCGCCCTGCGCGCCACGTGTTTTGGCACGAGCTCTTAACACCTGCCATCATCCAGGCAAGGCTGCTGGGCCAGCTGGTGGTAACTAACATTACTCCAGGTGATTTCTCCTTTTTCTGAAGGTCTGTGTATCTCTGTTTTTCCTATGTCAGAAGTCTATAGATCAGAGATCAGCCTCTCACCCTTAATAACAGCCAGAGCAAGTGTCCCTTGTTATAAAAGGTGTAAAAACATCAAAATGACCTTATACCATATTGTGCTTCAATTATATCAGGTGGTGAAAGGTACGATGGCCGTCCAGTTGTCGCTTCCTCTGTCTCAGAGAGAATGTGAAGTTGGCGGAGGATTTCTTAAAGACTCTGTAGCACTGCTACCTCAACTTCGACATCCATATCAGCACTGATCTGAACTAAATCCTCCATTACTCTGCACAAACGAAACTGGAGATAGTCATTGGACGCATTGTTCTCACAATCCTCCGCTAATGATCTTTAATCATTAGCAATTGCTTGAACAAAAGTCTCCATCCAGGCTACATGAAACTGAAAACGGCTTCTATTAACTCAAGCAGCAGCGTTACCGAGTAGGCTTCCTTACCAGTGAAATCAAGGCAGTAGTAGTAGATTCGATCACATCGCTCTAACCAATCCTTCTTCAGACTGATGTTGGCACCCCCCACTCAATTAGCATACAGGCGTAGGGAAAAATAAATGTTGAAATGTGGAAATACAGAAATAAAAAATGTAGAAATGTGGAAATACAGAAATAAATAAATGTAGAAATAAATAAATGTAGAAATATATATATAAATATATATATATAAATACATGTATAAATACATAAATAAAAACATAGAAATGCATAAATAAATAAATACATGTAAAAATACAGAAATAGCCATTTATATTACCAAAATGTATTTATTTTCACTATATTTCTCCATTTATTTATTTTTTTATACTTTTATTTATTTTTTTTTTTTCCTTCTGTCATTTTTAGTCCTTCATACTAATGTACTGTATGTAAAAAAAAATAGCTTTAATTCATTAAGAAAGTGAACATTTTGAACAAGAATAGGCGTATTAGGTATAAATTCGTTTTATTTTCTTTATTTGAAAGTCCGGCCCCCAGAGTTTCTGCTTAGAAAAATTCTGGCCCTTGGAAAAATGTAGTTGATAACCCCTGCTGTACAACCAGTAAAACATCCGTCCTGTTCTGTAGACACGTGTTGGACCACTCCAATATGACTGCAGGTTGAAGTAAACCTTGTGTTGTACAACCCCAAATCAGAAAAAGTTGGGACAGTATGGAAAACAAAAATAAAAAAAGAAAGTAGTGATTTCTAAATGTACTTTGACTTGTACTACATTGCAGACAATACAACAGCACATACTTTAATGTGTTCCTCATGATTTTTATTGTTTTTTTTTTCAAATAAACAAAATTCCTATTTTGGTTCTTGCAACACATTTCAAAAAATTTTGGAACAGTAAAGCATTTACCACTTTGTAATGTTGCCATTCCTTTTCACAACACTTAAAAGACGTTTAGGGACTGAAGACACCGAGTGATGCTGTGTTTCAGGTGCAATTTTGTCCCATTCTTGCTGCAAACAAGTCTTAAGGTGAGCAACAGTACGGGGTCTTCGTTGTGGCATTTTGCGCTTCAAAATGCGCCACACATTCTCCATTGGAGACAGGTCCGGACTGCAGGCAGGCGAGTCAAGTACCCGTATCCTCTTCCTCCGCAGCCAGGACTTTGTAATGTGTGCAGAATGTGGGTTTGCATTATCTTGTTGAAATATGCATGGACGTCCCTGGAAAAGATGTCTTCTTGAAGGCAGCATATTGTGCTCCAAAATCTTTATGTACTTTTCAGCATTAATGGTGCCATCACAGAAGTGCAAGTTACCTTTGCCAAGGGCACTGACACAACCCCATACCATGACAGACCCTGGCTTTTGGACTTGTTGCTGGTAACAGTCTGGATGATCCTTTTCTTCTTTGGTCCGGAGCACACAGCGTCCATTTCTCCCAAAAAATACCTGAAATACTGATTAATCTGACCACAGTACACGTTTCCACTGTGTGATGGTCCGAGCCCAGAGAAGTCGACGGCGCTTCTGGACACTGTTAACATAGGGCTTCCTTTTGGCACAGTACAGTTTTAACTGGCATTTGTGGATGTAACTACGTATTGTGGTACTTGACAAAGGTTTGCCAAAGTAGTCCTGAGCCCATGTGGGGATATCGCTTATAGATGAAAGACGATTATTGATGCAGTGCCGCCTGAGGGCTCGGAGATCACGGTTGTTCAGCTTAGGCTTGCGCCCTTGTCCTTTACGCACTGAAATTCCTCCACATTCGTTGAATCTTTTAATTATGTTATGCACTGTTGAAGGTGAAATAAGCAAATGTCTTCCTATCTTTCTTTGAGGAACATTGTTTTTAAACATTTCAATAATTTTCTCACGTATTTGTTGGCAAACTGGCGATCCTCGGCCCATCTTTGCTCCTAAAGGACTAGACCTTTCTTGGATGCTGCTTTTGTACCAAATCATAATTACAATCTTTTGTAAATGTTTTTTGTATTAACCTTCTGTTTGTACAGTAATTCCTCTTGAGGCTTTGTTCCAGAGTTAGAGGGTTATCTCAATCTAATGTGTCAGAGGCTTCGATATACTGTATATCTGTCTGTGAGGTGTTTGGTGACCTGGGATCTTCCCTTTTCTACAGACTTCTTTCCTCGTCCATCACCCCCATCTAAATTAGTAAATCACTAAATCCACTGTTCTTTTTTCTTTGTTCTGTTCTATTTTCAGTTACCTGAAAAACAGGGATTTTCCTGAAGATTTGAACAGACATCTCACCGCTCTGAATGTGTAGTTTCTTCTTCCTCTACCTGTGTGTGCTGGCACCAGACTGGAATTTCCCAATGCTTACCTAGTGAGAGTATGCGCTGTGTGTGTGAATCACCGCCCACTACAGCCTTTACGGCCCTTTCCCTTTCTTTTTTTTTTGCTGACGACTGGTAAAAAGTTTAGACTGAAGAGTCTGTGACGTCTGTCCTATCACCTGAAGGCCCTCAGAGTCTACAGCAACTCTGTGAGGCTGTGCTTTGAGAAAAATGCAAACGTCAGCATGATCACATTACAGTGACAATGCTAACATGCTGATGCCAAACAGATACAATGCTTACCATGTTCATTCGCCATATTTTAGAATGGTAGCATGCTAACATTTGCTTAAACACAACAAAAGTAGAGCTGAGGCGGATGGACATGTCATACATTTTACCAATATTTGGTCAATAAACAAAGAATTGGACACATTGACTGGATCCCAAATTTTGTGCCGATCCATCCATCCAAGACAAATATTTCAGTAAAAGCCTAATTTAAGTTTCAACCAAAGTGCTGGGCTGACCGACAGAATGATATTGCCATCCATAAAGCCAGCCATTAGCATGACTGATAATCTGGTTATTGCTGAAGTGTGTATTATCTTCCAATAAATGACTAAAACCTTGGCACAAGTTTCCTGATTGAATTGAATTTCGGTTTTACTGTATGTGACTCATTTTACTCTCACGCTACTTGAGGATTACATTGTACTGTGGCCTGTTAGAGCTTGTGTTCTTTAACAGAGAAATGTTGAGTTGCGTAAAATTGTTTTTAGTGTATCATAGATAGATAGATAGATAGATAGATAGATAGATAGATAGATAGATAGATAGATAGATACTTAAAGTATATATCTGTGTGTACATGTACATGTTTGATTTTGCGGCTGTTTTCATCCCGTTGTGTTGATGTTGTTTTGGGTGTTGGAACCCGCAGCACATTTTGAGAATTGAATTGGTGTTCATAGCGCCAAGTATTGAAAACTGTCAACGAAAGTTGACACGGCCTAGATTCTTCCATAGTTTTATTTAGTTCAATTCAGTTTATTTAAGGCCAGTGCAAATTAATAAAACGCATGATTACACATGGCTTAAAAGTGCCAGAATTAGCCTAAAGGGCAAATTTTTCATTAATAGTTCTTTGACTGGATGTTCCCAGATAAAAATAATAATTATAAATCGTTCACTTATAAATGTTAATATTTAAACAAGAGTGTGATAATTAGAGCTCAGTGAAGATTTCAGATAAGGAGAGTTCTAAGTTGTGGGCCTGCTCTCATCTAGACATACTGTACGTTTGGCTTTAACCCACTTCTCATTCACTGTGTGTAAACCTGTATTCTTCTCTCGCTGTCTCTGCATCCTTCTCCCTATTCAACCATTTGAATCAACCTTTGGATTCAAATGTACTGTAGAGACATAACTGCAAACAATTCCATTTTATTGACTGATAAAATCTCATACTCCTTATCTTACACAGAAATGCCTGTTATCTCTGTCCATACTCAGAAAACACTGAGTACAGTGCCAATAGGCACGACTGTAAGTGCAACTGTGTGCCCATAGCGTTTTCACTATAGTATTACCGACAAGTTGCATACGTTTTCTTCCTCCCAACTGTTCTGTGTGAACTTAATCTCTTACAAATGCATTAAGCAACTATTTGAGTCTACATGGAGAAAGTGGCTAGCACCACGGTCATTCTGGTTTTGTTCCAATTATTTATTACACTTATAATACCATAATCCTTATCCTTATTATTCTTTTATCCTTTTATCCTCTGATAGTTTCCTGTGTTCATCATCATCTTGTTTTTCTGTGCTCCTACAGCTTTCTCTTTGGTGGGATCAGGCCTGAGCTTTGCAGACCTTTTCCGTCTGGTGGCTTTCTGCTGCATCAGCAGGTGAGCTCATCAGTCCAAAATACTCATGGATCACTGATGTAATCCATGTTTCACCTATACAATATGCACATTAGGGCTGCACAATATTACACAATATATATTAGAAAAATATCTAATTGCGATTATTTGTACTGAAATTGCTATTGTGATGTAATTCAAGATATTGGAGGGAACGGAAATCTTTCGATCATTCACATTTTCATTGGAAACAATATTAAAATGAAATGATTAAAGTGTGATTTCTTTTGAAAGGATCTGTACCTAACAACGATTTTTTCTTTAGTCTGTAGGATAGGATTTGTAGGTTGGGACATCTCTGCAGGAGAAAATTGCTGCTAGAGTAAATGCGTATATTCCAATATAATGTATATCATATTTAATCATAAGTATAGCCTAATATTACTGAAAATCTATTTCATTTAGGTGCAATCCTGCGGGCGAAAAAGTCCTAGGCCTACTAATCCCATTCAGAGGGTGCAGCACCATCATTAACATAATTATAATTAGGGCTGTCAAAATAACAAATAATATTTTTTTAATTAAAAAAATGACGCAGATTAATCCATTCCATATTGACCTTTCACCCGGAGCCGTTCTAGCCACCATTCAACTGTAAAATGAAGGAGGGACAGGCAACAGAAACATTGCTGCACATGACACTAGTTTCTTTAACTGTTTATGGTTAACACTACACTCAACAGCAGGTAACGTTAGCCTTCCGCTGGCTAGTAGCTGGATTAAACACGGTTAAAATGCTGACAGCTAACGCTCAACCGTGTAAAGTTGACTATGTTTCTGTCTTTGTCGGAAAAACACAGACGGAGATGGTGCGTTCAATGAAACTGGTAACCTACAGCCACGCAGTGCATTCGTAGTTATTGTAAAATACCCTTTTGAATTTATTTCTTCTATTTATATTAGGTCATATTGTTGATTGTTATGATTTCTATTAGGTCATATTGTTGATTGTTACGGTCATTATTTGAACAGTGAAAATAATAATAAAAAGAGTTGTTTAACTTTAATGTCACTAATGCTGATTATTTATTGATTCATTTTAATTAAAATATTTAAAATACTTTCACAGAAAAAATTGTGTATGCGATTAATTTAGATTAGTTAATCACAGAGTCTGTAATTAATTTGATTACATTTTTTAATCGATTGACAGCCCTAATTATAATTCATAATCTTTTATTTCAAAGGGTTTACATCATTCACCTGCAATTCTGTGGAACTCCTTTTTAATGTCTCTGACTGGTTTGTGTCCAGGGAACACTACAAATGTTTAAAACACGTTTCAGAGCGATCTCTTCTGACGGCGATTTACTAAAATGCTCCGCATCACCAAGGTTGTAAAGAAAACTGTAATGCAACACAAATAATGTGCTGGGATGTAGAGCATGTCCATGATGGGTGACGTTAGTGATATGAGGACGGATAAGGTTATGTAGGATACATAACTGATAGACTGGGAAGAAAAACCATACCGCTCAAATAGGAAGTTATCTGGAAGTTAAAATGCATCGGGGCCTCAATATCATCTCCTGACGTATGTTTAACTCCCTGCGAAGTAATACAGCGTCTTCATCAACGGGATCGTCGACAAAAGGAAATGCCATGTTTTGAAAAAAAAACAATGTTTTCAAGTCTGCCTAACAGTTAATAAACCAACAATGTTTTTTTAATTCATGCCGATATAACAAACTGCGCTAAAATGTGCCTGATTGAATGAATGAGGAAATGAAAGAGCGCTGTGTCAGAGGGAGGAGTCTGAGAGAAACTCAAGGTTTCTTGAAGAAAACCTGCTCCCGACCAGGTTAGGTTCACAGGCTCAGTTACCATAGTAACAGACTCTGAGGTTAAGTTACCTCTTAGTAAGTTAGTTACCGTAGTAAGTGTTTATATGGAAGTTTTTCGTGTTCGTCTTGTCTGTCCACAACGAAGAAGTACAGTCGATAGATTCTGCTAGACATCGGCAGGACCAAGACATACAATACTTTGGACATTGTACAAATAGAGACACTCAAGGAGCTAGGTTTACTCCGCTGGCCTGTGATCACACCGGACTCGACTGCTACTCCCCCCCGGAAAGAAGGCGCCGCAAGCGGTGCGAGAGGAAGCAGAAGAGAGGCAAGCGTGGAGGTATCCGGGCTAGGCTAGTGACAAATCCAACTCGCCCAGCCATACCATCCATCATCCTGGCTATTGTGCGTTCATTGGGCAATAAAATGGATCACATACTGGCAACTGGCTGCTGGACTTCCTCAGTGAGAGGCCACAAGCAGTAAGAGTCGGCAACAACACCTCAAGCAGCATCACACTGAGCACAGGGGCCCCCCAAGGATGTGTGCTCAGTCCCCTGCTCTTCACCCTGCTGACACATGACTACACACCAACCCACAGCACAAGTCACATGGTGAAGTTTGCAGACGACACAACTCTGGTAGGTCTCATCACCAACAACGATGAGACCAACTACAGGAAGGAGGTCGACCTTCTGACCACATGGTGCAGAGACAACAACCTCCTGCTGAATGTCAGCAAGACCAAGGAGGTTGTTGTTGACTTCCGGAGAGGTCACATCCAACACCCACCACTGACCATCAATGGTGCTGCTGTAGAGAGGGTGAGCAGCACCAAATTCCTGGGGGTGCACATCAGTGAGGACCTCTCCTGGACTATCAACACTGCATCACTGGTGAAAAAAGCACAGCAGCGCCTCTATTTCCTCCACAAACTCAAGCAAGCAAGAGCCCCTTCACCCATCTTGGGCACTTTCTACAGGGGCACCATTGAGAGCATTGTCACCAGCTGCATCACTGTGTGGGGTGGGAGCTGCACTGACTACAACAGGAAAGCCCTGCAGCGCATAGTGAATACAGCTGAAAAGATCATTGGGGCCCCACTCCCCTCCCTGCAACACACATACAACACCCGCCTCACCCGAAAAGCGACCATGATTGTGAGCGACGACAGCCATCCCACACACAGTCTTTTTAGTCTCCTGCCTTCTGGGAGGAGATATAGAAGCCTCAGTGCCCACTCCACCAGACTAGCAAACAGCTTTATCCACCAGGCTGTCAGGAAACTGAATTCTCTCTCCTCTCTCCCCCCTCTCTCATACTTCCGATTTCTATGCATGTCTAGTATATGTGAAGAAATTGACAATAAAGCTGACTTGACTTGACTCTCTTTCTGAAACAGAAAACCCAGAGTTTCCCTCATCTCAGGGTTAACAAACTCAGAGTTTTCAACATTTTAAAATTGCAGCTGTGGGGTGACAGGCTGTTTTTGTTTAGTATATAATGTTTGTACCACATACTGTTTCTTTTGTATATAAATTAGGGTACTTAGTAAAATTATTCAAAACACATGATGTAAATATATTGATGAATGAAATAAAATATACTAAATTGCCATAATCATGTAACATGTACAAAGACTGCATCTGGTTCTAATACAACAATACAGCAAAGCTACAAATTAAAACAAAGGCCAAGAAGGAGGTATCAAGAATGTTGTCATCCCTTAACAGGGAAGCACAGAAGCATTTTTAGATGGATACATAGTTAAAATAGAAATATGTCACTAGTGCATTACTATTCCATTGCACATAGCGCCACTGGTGCCAGAGCAAAACAACTACTCATTGTTATATAATTTAAACAGGACAGACAATGAAAGCAGGTTTGATCAGAATTATAATTGGAAACACTAAGGTTCTCACAGTCGCTTTGTTTACTGGCAGTGGCAGATCATTGGAATGGTACCAACCAATGCTATGTAGCAAAGTTTACGGTTATGAGCTTTTGTAGTTGACATCAGCTCGAGATAATGATTGTTTATATCCTGGTGCGCTGGCACAAGACAGACAGAGACTTCACTTAATTGGACGTACACTATAATTAATATGTCCTTCACAAATCAGTAGGTAAAGTGTTAAGCTTTGGTGACTCGGGTTTGCTTGACTGAGAACTTTGGAAAGCTTGTAAAAGACCCACAGGGAGGAGAGCAGCAGGCATATATTACCCTCCGGCTGTCTGGTCCAACATACACCACACACCCAGGCTACACCATGCTCCTCTTTTTCAACACAGTGACTCACACACGTTTTGAAATATGCTATCAGTCCCGCCCTCTTTTCTTTTCTCTGTTGACCAGGTTCTTTTCTCTTTTTCTTAGGGATGTGCTGCCCTTCACTCTGAAGCTTCCAGAAGCCATCGCTTCAGCCAGAACGTCTGCTGATCTCGAAGAGGTTTCTAAACTTGGAGCAGGTTTGTTCTCAAATTTAAATATATATTTGGGGAACAAGAATGCAATTGGGGAGATCTGTGAACTGATTGCAGGCTGAAGGTGGGGAAATGAAGATGAAGTTTCTTGATTCCATTGCAGCAGAAAGCAACATAAAGATAAAAACACAATAGATCATGCTTCATTGCTTTTTATCTAGAAAGAATTAGAAAATTGCCTTATAACATTTGCAAATGAAGCTGTTAACACATGTAAACAAATGAATAGTCTAATATGAAAACATAGTATGTGTAATGTTGGATGTAGGTATGTAAATGTACATCATTAGATCCCATAATCATATTAAGTAGTGAAAATATAGAGTTGTAGGATAGGGAGACATGTTAAAATCACTAGAGGAGTCTCCAGGAGTATCCAGAAAGGATTACCATGTAAACTATGTAAAGGTTGTGTGCAGTGGTGTAGTATCAGTGTGTCATGTCATGAGTTGTGTTTGTTTTAAATCTTCCCTATTGCGTCAACGGAGACACCAGCCAGTTAGAATCAATTATTGGTAGTATTGTATCAGCATTGCAAAAGTTAAGTGTTTTACTCCATTCCACATCTGTTGTAAAAAAAAAAAAAAAAAAGTCCTGTTTCCTGAGGCGTTACGCTCGTAAAGCCCCTGTCAACCACATTCCCCCCTGCTTGAAAGATTAACTGGCATGCCTTTGCTAAATTAGTCCCCCCCCCAAGGGACAAAAGGCTCTTCCAGGCCCAGATCAGGGCTGCTCAGCTGGGCATGGACTCATACGAGAGCTGGGTGCCTCTGGAGCTTTATTTTCTTTACTCCCAGCTGCGGAAGGCCTTGGCCTTCTTACAGCCATCACCTAAAAACGCTGGACATTTTCATTCATATAATCTGACACCATCTCA
Source organism: Gymnocephalus cernua (assembly GCA_023631565.1). NCBI lineage: Eukaryota > Metazoa > Chordata > Actinopteri > Perciformes > Percidae > Gymnocephalus > Gymnocephalus cernua. The sequence goes on along the minus strand of CM042437.1, from coordinate 31,497,135 downwards.
AAAAAGGGTGAAGACATTTTTACTGTAATGAAGACCATGTTGTTATCACAAAACCATTTAATTTTGTATTTCTTTAAAGAGCAGACATTATTTTCACTACCTGCCTCTCATAACTTATACTTTGTACTTTTGCACTTAGTTGAGGCAAAAATAATGGTTTAAATGTGTGTAGGTGTTGGTGGATTTATTTTCCACACCACTGCTCTTTTCATAACCCACTAAGGGCCTCATTTACTAACACTAGCGCAGTTTACGCTGCATCTGTTTATGCGAGTTCGGTAATAGCGCACGCTATACTTCCACATTTTGCCTAGTATTTATCAAACCTGACACCCATCAGGCAATCAACGTCTTTCTCCGCCCACTAGACCGTAAATGGCGCTGTAGCAAAGCGGTACTAGTGCTATGATACGGCTGAGTGCAGACTGCGATATTCCCACTGCTGATGCTATGACGGTTTGAAATCATCCTGATGATAATATTTGTAATGTAGCGAGGAGTTTAACAACTGCTGGAATGGAATGTGAACGCTAAGTCGTGATTCAATGTCATCTTTGATTTCTTGTAGTAACTCTAATATACTACACTCTAATACGTTACAGATTAAGCATGGCTGCTTAATCTGATGATTTCGTGTTCACTCCACTGACAAAGTGTGATCCTTGTGTTAAAAATATTTTCAGCCTGGACTATGTCTTCGTCTTGCTCGGATTACTGCTACCGTTTCACCAGCAGCATATATGCCTACGAGGAAACCCGATGGCGGCTGGTTAGACCTGCTTTTAAGAGGCGGAGAATTTCCCCCGCAGAATAGAGGCACACTCTTACTGGCAGTCTTTGTAAATACCATGGAATATATAATCAGGCGCACTTTACGCGTATCCTCCCACCTTTTTGGGTGGAACTCCCACTTCCCCCATGACCCTCCCACGAACGCACATTTAAGGCGCAACTTGTCTCTTCTCGCTCATGTGGCAGGCAATCTGCGATTTTACCCAAGTGCGCCCTGTTTGTAAATAGCCTGCATCGGTTACGTCCGTCTTTAAGACCAATTAGCGCCTGGAAATACGCCAAACGGCTTGATAAATCTAGCCCTCAGAGTGACCTTTCTGTGCATTCAGGCTCGTGTTCTGTGACTCAACTCTGAGCTGTCACGTGACTTGGCCAGACTTCCAATGTCCCTCGGCCAGACAACTTCTGAAAGAGTTCAGGATGACACACAATGATTCGATCAGACTCTTTTGTAGTCTCTAATAGTCTCAAATGATCTATAGACATCATTTTTTTTTCTATTTCTTTCCCTCTCTTGTATTCCTCTCTCTCTCTCTCTCTCTCTCTCTTTAATTCATATATGTATCACATATTAAATACATAGGTGTCACATTATATACTGTATTGATTGCTATACAACACACTATTCCAAAATAGTTACATTACACAACACAATACAGTTGTGTCACTCTCTCTCTCTCTCTCTCTCTCTCTCTCTCTCTGCTTTATTCACAAAAGGGTTCTTGTTTGGTGAGGTGACACAAGGGCGGCTTTTGTGTCTGTTAAGGTACTTGAGTGGCAGTGGAAAGTTGATCTAAAAGGCTGTTACGTTGGTACATACGTGCAACCTTAATGGCTGGGAAAGATGAGAACAGAGTACTGTTGGCTCTGAACGTCTTCACAGTGTCATATTGTTTACGTTCTGTTATATGACTCTCCACCTGTAATAACAGTTTGGTTTAGGAGGCAGTTTGTTTGTTGTAACCCACCGTTGGGCAAAAATGACCTGTTGGGCTCTATGGAGCGCCACACACACACATGTTCCCCCACCCCATTTTTCTGACCTTCCCAGAAACCAACTACTATTTCTACACTGGAATATTAGCCAGTCCCAGGTTCATTGTCAGTTTGTCATAATTGATTAAACCTGAATTAAACTAAAATATTAGGTATTTAAACTTGATTTTGACAAAGGGCCCTTACCATTATGGTTTTCATTTGTGCTTTGGTGGTGTATTTTACAAGAGATTGGTACCCGGGCTGATACTGACCTTATTTAGGGGATTAGGTACCAGATGTGACTGATCCACATTTAATACAATTTCTTTCAATTCAATATCATTTTATTTATAGTATCAAATCATAACAAAAGTTATCTCAAGACACTTTACAGATAGAGGAGGTCTAGACCACACTCTATAATTTACAAAGACCCAACAATTCCAACAATTTCCCAAAGAGCAAGCATTTAGTGCAACAGTGGTGGGAAAAAACTTCCTTCCTCGGACAGACCCTGACTCTTGGTGGGCGTGCGTCTGCAGGTGCCGCTTGGGACACAGATAGGGTTGGGTACTGAAACTCAGTGCCAATAGGGCACTGGTTCCGACATATACGGTAACAACGAGACCGAATAAGAACGAAAATTTCGGTGCCTTATTTCGGTGCCTGACTTTACACTACACTCGACAGCAGGTAACGTTAGCCTACCTTCAGCTAGCAGTTGGATTAAACACGTTTAAAATGCTGACAGGTGACGTTAAACAGTGTAAAGTGTGACTGTATTTCAACAGTCTGCTCTGCAGCGCAGCAGATGCCGACGTCGGAAAAACATAGACGATGCATTCACTGAAACTGGTAACCTACAGCCTCGCGGTGCATTCAAAGTTATTGTAAAATACCCATTTCCCATATGGTTGTTGTTTTTGTCGTTCAACAGCAATTTACTGGTGAAATAAGTTATTGTTTATTATAAGTTATAGTTATTACATTACTATTAAATCATTTAATTTTGACCATATGGCCTTAGTAATAAACAATGTGTTCTTAAATGTCACCGGCTGTTATTTAGTAGGCTTATCCTTCTTGTTTCTTCTTTTTTTTAAACTTTCTTAAAAAGTATCGGTTCAGGCACCGTTTAGGCACCGGCACCGTTTTAAAAGTACCGATTTAGCACCAGTATCGGAAAAAAACCAAATGATACCCAACCCTAGACACAGAGACACTAATCTTTGTCAATTTTGTTAGAAAATTATGTGTTTGTGCTATCGATTATTAATAAACATTTATTTAGTCAGTGTAGGACGCCAACACTGTTTAGTTGCTGTACGTATTTTGACTGAACAAGTGGGTTGTGCATTTTTGCTACTTTGGCATTTCCTTTCTAAAGCTATATGAGCTATGTAGCATTAACTAAGTAACATAATCAATTCTAGATTTTCCGAAAAAACTGTACCCTGAACGTTTCTCAAGGCCTTTTTTTCCTGTAGTCTTTCAAAAAATGAACTGGGAAACTTCAAATGGCTAGAATGAAATTGTCTTTGGGATGCCTGCTAGATGCAGAAGGGAAGAAGCTGTAAATGGACCTTGAGATTATTTGTCAATCTACTGTTTCCAAGGTCAAGAATGAACCTTCACCACAGCCTCTTTCCTATTTTATATTTGTTTAGTGGAACTAATTTATTTAATAAATTAAATACATTGTCTTCTAGTGACTTTTTGATGTGTTGCTTGCAGAATGAATGCACAGTTAGGATTCTGTATTTATGGCAGAGATGGGGACTGGAGTTTGATATTTGGACTCGAGTCTCATGAGGTTATTCCCCTCCCTGTGTAACCTGTAACCTACAGTATTTACGTAACACGTAACATGTACTGATCTGCTGCGCAGCTACATGTGAGAGAGGACAACATGTCGACCGCACCTGTCACTCAACAGAAGCTTTGGCTTTAAAAACGTCATACAACAAAACTAAAAACAAACAAAATAAGCGCTGAATGCAAAACATGTGGACTTACTCAAAGACGTGAGACTTGTGAGCATCTCTGATTTATGGCATTGTTTCTGGTATTGCTCATCACCAATCTGCATGTAAGCCATCTCGTATTTAGCAAATTGTCATTGCTTCTTAATCCAATGTTTGATATGCTGATGTTTCCTGTCACTCTACCTGTTTGGAGTTGGCTATAATTGTAGGTTTGAAGGTTAGAGAAATAGGTTTGTTCCTGAATTGTCCCTCTGCAGCTACAGTAGATGAATGCCTCTGAAAGAAGGAAGGGATCCAAGCGTTTTACTTTACTTTGCTCTGCTGCAGGTTTGCTTTACTTCCTGGATGTCAGAAGGTCCTGTTTTACAAACTATTTGCACAGACATTTATAAAGATAATTTACCATTGTAACAGTATTATTACATATATTAAATATATTTAATTAATTAGTTAGTGTATACTAATTAACATTAGCAGTGTGCAGCGTTGGTAATCAAAGTCTAATCTACTGCTCACTTTGACATGTCATAAGTTTATGTCTGCTAGATCTACATATGTTTTGTAAATTCTACATAAGCCCAGTCAGTAATTAGGTTTTTGAAAGATTCCCAGCTTGGCACGCATCAAAGTCACTATTTTTGGCTCCAGTTCAGCTGTCATACTTTTGTCTCTACAAGTTGGCCTTGACTTTACGTTGACTTTCCCAGTTCTTACATCACCACACCAAACCAAACCACATTCCTCTATGCTCTCAATCCCTTGTGTGTGTGTGTGTGTGTGTGTGTGTCTGTGTGTCTGTGTGTGTTTGAAGATTGTACAGCAGCACTTGTCATATACTTGTGTGAACATGCCTGTAAGTATAACTGAGTAATCAAAACAATTCCACGAAATTGGAAGTGTCGAGAACAAACAGAATTATCAAAACTGTATCTGATGACATAGCAGCAGTAATAAGTGATACACTCAGAGCGTGTAACAGAAGAATGTAGGGCTGCTCGATTATGGAAAAATTCATAATCACAATTATTTTGGTCAATATTGAAATCACGATTATTCAACACATTTTCTCATTGACTTTTGGAAAGATGTTGTATTAATTGATCTTAAAAAAACAGTGAAACAGTTAAACAAATTAACAGTGAAAACACCTTGAATGGTGAAATATCTCTTAATATTTTTCACCTAGAATATTTGAATTCCCCATTCAGAACATAAGACAAAATAAGAGTTGATTTGCAAAACCTAATGTTGATTACTCTGTTTTTGTGATCATTAGGAGCCACAATCGAAATCGCGATCAAACTTTGATTCATTACACAGCCCTAGAACAAAAGGAGAATATACTAATAGAGAAGAGAGAGTAAACAAGAGTAGAGTAGGAGGGAAATGGGAAAAGCGTGTCTCTATGTGTCAGAGAAAGAGAACAGAGAGAGAACGAGACGGACCACAAACTCCAAAGGAAAGCAAGGAAGGGAGGCGGGAATACTGTGCTAACAGCCCGCCCACACACACATTACCAGGAGTGAGTCATAACACAGACTGAGAGAAGCTTCAGTCTATGCAGACACAACGGCGTGTCCTCTGCAACACCGTCAGAGCTGTACAGAGAAGTTAGACTTAATGTGCGACCGACAGCTCGTCTGTGTGTCACTGAGCTTTGGGATCACAGTGAGTATTGTTGCCCTCTCTTTCTGCTCTGTAGTTGTGTGAAGGGGCTGCTCTGTGTCTGGTACAAGTATTCCTCATGCCGTATTGTTCCCACTGGTGTGTGTCTGTCTTGTTTTGCTCTGTCTGGTACGGCTCAGACTCTAAAGGTTCAACAAATTGTTGTGTTACAGTAGTTTATTGCTTTTTTTCCTCTTTTTTGTTTGCTAGGAAAAGATACGCCAGGCTGACAGGCTGAGCCTCTAGTCTGCTAAAGGAAACGAAGCAGCATTTAGAGGTTTTTTGAGATTGGTTGTAATTGCAGGTCTTGTATTGAGTCATTGGGAGTGGATGAGTTGAAGTTGGCAAAAGTTAATTCAAAATACTGAAGAAAACCTGTGGGCTGGGATTGCCTCCACACGGCTCTCACAGACCAGTCCCCAAATTGTGAAATACCATCATTTTGTGGCACTAACATGCACGCACAGCTGGACCAGCTATTAAAACAAAGAACAAAGAAACTTGGTTTACAGCACACACAGAGGTAGTGTGACTTCATTTATCTGATCAGGACGCCATTACTTCACTGTACCTTTACATATGCTGCTATATTAATGCTCTGAATTTTTAGTATAGAAACTTTAAGTTAAGCATTTCTTAGTCCATATTTTCTGCTGCCGTTCACCCGTTGCCCAGCCTGGAACTGCAGTAAGTAAGAGAGGGATTTGCAACTCAGCCAGTTAGACTAGACAGTTAGACTAGTTCCAGTAATTGACATTTCTAGGTGATGCCATCACAAATGAGTGTGTTCAGTGGAGCTATTTTCTGACAAATCATTGCCAACAAGAGTGACACTATTTCTGGTTTTGGCAATAGTGATGGAAATTCATGCTTTCAAAAGTGTTCCATAATCTACTGAAAATAACTGGAATGGGTGTTTGTTAAAGCAGAACTTCACCACTTTTACACATCAAAGTATGTTTACAGGTCTACTGCATATGTACAAAATGTGTATGAAGCCTTTAGTGTCTCCAGAGGGAGCTGTGTGGCATCTGATAAATGTTCTCAGGTGATCCTCTTAGGTCAGCGTCGGTTGGGGCTGAAGAGTTTGAAAATGTAAAAAATCTGAACACACCTCATCTCTGCTGCAGCTCGAAGGCTCTAGGCTACATTAGCAGCTACTAGCATAAGATACCCAAACTGTAGGCAGTCCAGTTGCATTGGATCACTGGTTTTAACAGACAACATCACATTCCTCCAATCCTAGCTTCACTTCACTGGCTCCCTGTTCGTTTCAGAATTGATTTTAAGATTTTACTGATCACTTTTAAGGCTCGTCGGAGATGCTTGTCCCATACGAGCCTGTTCGCAGCCATGTGTATATTTATGTTTTGTTTCTGCTTTTGTTTCTTCTGTTAAAGCACTTTGTAAGCTGTTGTTTTTAAAGGTGCTATACAAATAAAGTTATTCTTGTTGTTATTGTTGTTGTTATTATTATTATTATTATTATTATTATTATTATTGTGGGTAAAGTAGGCGCCAGGTTTTGATGAGGAAAAAGAACGCACTGGAATAACAAAGACAATAGCTCTGGTTGTTCTGCAACGATTTTGATAATTTAACTATTGTGAGTCCAACAACATTATAAGAGTGCAATGCTAAATTAGTGGAGTACTCTTTATTTTGTCTGAAAGCTGGTGAAAAGGCTTCAAGCCACATACTACTATGTAAACCCCTGGGGATGAGACAGGGCCCAGACATATTAAATGTGGTGCTTTCATGTTGTATTACACCCTGTCAACATAATATAGGTAGCATATTTCTCTCACTGTCTCACACAGGCTTCTGGGATGCTCAGTGTTGCCACAGGAGGAAGGACTCAGTCTCCTTGTCTGGAATAGCTGCTCCCGAGAGACCACCTCCCCCTTCCCAGAGACCAGTCTCCTCGGCCACCAACCCAGGGCGCCCTCGGCTTCTAACCCGCACCCCATCAGAGCTTGAGTGTTGCCAGTCTAACGGAGCACTTTGCTTCATCAACCCCCTCTTCATAAAGGTTCACCAACCAGATGGTGACCACAGCACCGCTTCAAATCCCTCTGGTACAGCAAAGCAAGGCCTGAGAGAGAAAACTTTCAGCGACAGCCTAGAAACCAACAACACGTACACTCAACATCCTTGCAGAGACAATCATCAGGTCTGTAGTTCAGAGCAAAGTGACAGCAGTCAGTTTGCTCAGAGCAACCTTCAGAGCCTCGACAGAAACACAGAGTTACCGGACATTGACAGCCAAACCAGCATCAGCAGCAGCCAGAAGCTAAGCGCTGCAGACAGCGTGCCGCAGTCCCCACCTCCACGTCCACCCCCACCTCGCATTGTGCTGCAACGCTCAGCCCCTCCTCTCCGACAGCGCAGTATGCCAGAGAAGATCGCCTGGATCAACGTCCCCAAGGAGAAGATGGAGGACAGGGAGAGGGGCAGCAGCCTCCTTTCTCGTCTGGGCTCCTCACTAAGCATCAGCCCCTCGTCCTCCCCTCCCAAGAGATTTAGCATCAGCTCCCCCATATCCATCCCCCGGCCCTCCCTGCCCATCTCTCTATCATCTCTCTCTTCCTCTCCACGCCGGGCCAAGGCCTCCCCATCCTCCAGCCAGGAAGATGCCCAGTGCCACCTGGCGCTGGAGGACCAAACTATAGAGAAGGCCCTCATTAGGGCCAGACTGTCTCGGTGTAATGCTACCAGAACCTTCACCCAGGACTCCAGTAGTCCTCCAGACCCTTCGCTGATGACACCAAGTAAGCAGGCAGATGAGACAGGAGGAGAGGAAGAAGAAGCAGGCGAGGAATGCAGTGGCGGCGGCCAGCGGCTGAGTGACATGAGCCTTTCCACAGATTCTTCAGACTCTCTGGATTTCTCTCAGTCCTCAGCCTTCTTCCTTCCCCCTCTGCATGACCCTAGTCCCCCCACGGTGGCGGACTTTAACACCCACCTCCCCCTCTCCCTTCCACCGTCCCACCTGCCTTACTGCAGCATGGAGGACGACGATGACGAGGAAGACGATGAGGAAGAGGAGCCCGACTATGGCGTCAGTCTGGAGAGCGACCAGGACCAAGATCAGGACCTGACCATGGTACCGCCGGGCCACCGCACAAAGCGGCGCCCCAGCGCCAGTGCTCTGGTCCTGCAGAAGGCTCTGCGAGGGCAGCTGCGCAAGATGAGCGGTGTTTTCAACTCGCTGTTGACGCCTGAGAAGCGGGCCATTCGCAGGGTGCTGGAGCTGTCCCGGGATAAAGGCTCGTACTTTGGCTGCCTGGTGCAGGACTACCTGAGCTACATGAGCGAGGGTGCGGGCACCCAGGGCTGGCAGGGCTACGCCTCTGGACTGGAGCTGCTGCAGACTCTCCGCCAGTTCATCACTCAGATGAAGAGCTACCTGCGACAGAGCTCCGAGCTGGAGCCACCACTCGAGAGCCTCATTCCTGAAGACCAGATCGGTGAGTTCCAAATGAAATAGTTCCACCATCTTTTACTCTTAGCTCTGTTTTGTCATCCTTGTTATTTCACTATTTTTGGCACCAATGGCTTGTGCACTGCAAATGTAACTGTTGCCTCTGGAACAATGTCAGCTTTATGCTTTAATAACAGTAATTGTGGGTTTTTGCATGTGATGTGCCTAAAAGGTCTACTGTTAGGGTGGCACGGTGGCTCAGTGGTTAGCACTGCTGCCTCACAGCTAGTAGGCACTGCAGATCCCTGGCCCGGGCATGGCCTTTATTTGTGGAGTTTCCATTCTTCTTCCTGTGTTTTGTGTGAAACTCCGGTTTCCTCCCAACATAGACTGCAGTTGAAAATTAGCCGACTGGCTAAAACTGGCGCAATTACTATATTACTATAAATACATCTTAGATTACTGCTGAAATGCTGGGGCTGCTCGATTGCAACATGTCTACCTTTTAGCATTATGACCTCAGGCTCAACTCAACACGGAGGGGGATGAGAGTCATTTATGTATGTGTTTGCAAATATTTTAGTGATTATTTTTAGGAAGTGTGAATGATTGATTTATTTATAGAGAAATCTTAAATTTACGGAAACACAGAAAGCGTGTTCAATGCAGACACAGCAGTTTCACTTCAATATTGTAGCAGTGAGGACATTGGAAATCGTCACTGTTTGCAGCTGGATGTGTGCACGTGGGTCTATGCATATATATAAATTTTTTGTTAATCGTTGTCATGTATCCTGGTAAGTCAGTATCAATTTGAAAAAGAAAGTAAGGACAGGCGAACATGGAGTCAAATCAATCTTACCTTTTGAAACGGAGTGCAAAGCTCCTATAGTCCAATACTAACATTTGCATTTTCATCTTGTTGCCCTTTATTATATCCATCCTTTTATTGCATCGTACAATATCATGAGAGCAACATCAAAGGGGTCCCAGACACAACACCCCCCCCCCCCCCCCCCCCCCCACACACACACACACACACACACACACACACACACCTGCCGGAAGAGCGGTCTGAGTCATTTAGGCGAAGATTCAGTGGCTGCATTAGACCTTGGACAGAGTAACATGTAGACAGAGAGCACAAAGAGGGTTTTATCTCAGGAGGAAGGGAGTTGGTGAACCAACCTGTTTCTACTGGCCCCGTTCACCACAGGGCTGTAACTACGGAGTCATGAACTGGGTGAAAAACTGCTGTCTTTTATCAGTAGTCATCACACAACATGAATACTAATCTTGAATGCTGACATTTTATATTTTCATGTTAGTTTTTTAGAAACTTTTTAATTAATCTAAGAATTATGTTTTTACTTAACTTATTTGAAAATGTTATGGGTGGCATTGTCAGCATCTGTCCTTTGTTTCCTTTTCAAAGCACGGCATTTTGTTAAAGGGGCACTTCAACCTTTTTACAAAGGAAGTTCAGTTTACTTGTGTGTGTTCTACTCATCCTGTGAAAGCAGTTGTATAATGTCTTCTGTGGCTCTGAAGGGAGCTTTCCAAAGTTGAAAAAAAAGAACTGATGATGTCAATGATATCAACGTTTCAGACTGAAAATTCTTAGAGAGGCCGGATCATACATTTGAAGTGTGGAGTTTGGAAGATGGTGGTGTTTACCATTGAAAGTCAAATGAAAGACTGTCCAGTTGCATTATGGGAAATGTAGGATCCAGCTTGACCCATGCTGGTGACTAAAAGTCAGGATATTGATCTCGGATGCTTTGATTTTGATCATTTATTTAATTTAATCTGTGTTTCACAAATCAAACAACATTATGGAAATGACATACACAGCAACAGCAAATGCTTCATTATCACCTTACATCATTTGCGAACTGATGCAACACTGCTTTAACATGTTGAGCTCTGAACATGTGCTGTGAGAAGGTCTTTTCCAGCAAAAGTGATTTGGCATACAGCAAGTGGTCTTTTTTTGTGGTGTGGTTTGGGATTTTTGAAAAATAATTAGAACTGAGTAGGCATATAAATACATTTAAGTACACAAATCAGTTACCACTTTTATCAATTTATTTTCTCCATGTTTGGGTAAAATAAAAAAAGAGATATTGATGCACTCTACTGCTCTCTTATAAGGCATAAAACTCCCTAAATAAAAAAAAACAAAAAAAACGTTTTAGGTTTGATTGGCATGTGCCTAATTATAGTGCTAGTTTGTATGCTTACTTGTGTCGTGGTTGCCCCATCTGTTGCCTGCTTTCTGAATGATCTATTTTCCACAGGAATGACACAATGGGAACTGCTGCGGTTTTAGTTCTTGGAATAGTTGCACAACATTTTGTTGTGACAGCTTCAGAGTGTTTTCTGTTCAACTCAAAGGCCAGCTGGCCCACATGCATTTGGGTGACTGTGTGCCAAGTCGTCCACTCTCTTTTTTTTTTTTTACTTCAACTCCAGTTCTTTTAAACTAAGTCTCCAATCAGAGTGAGGAAGATTTAAGGCAAGCCCCCTCCGCTTTCTGTCTCACGCTGTCGTTCTCTGACACTCTCTTTGTATTTTTTATGTATCTTTTACTCTCTCTCTCTCTATCCCTCCTCCGCTCTCCTTGCTTTAAAGTAATGTGCCAGTATTTTGGACTGTTGGAGCTTTCACGCAGTATTTAATGTAAAGGAGGGATGGGGGATTGGGACTCATGTTTTTACATAGTATGGTCACTTTTAATGCCTTAAATACCAGGAAAATGAATGCAACGTTAGCTAAATTAAGCCAATTTATAGGTGAAAACAACAAATGTGCAGAAAGTAAGGGGAGACAAACAAGAGTTTCAAATATGGAAAATACTGTTGTTGTTCCTATCTAGTAGCTCACTCTGCAACCCATACATGTGTGTGTTTGGGTTCAAGATGTTCAGACGGGGGGGGGGGGGGGGGGGGGGGGGATGGGGTTCAGAATAGAGTTCCTTGTATTCCACTCATCCCACACAGCTAGGCTCTCCTCTGGCCGATAACCTGAGACAACTCTACATCATGAAGCTGTTTGTGGTGCGCATTCCCATAAAAGGTGACATTAGGCACGTTCTTTTTGATGGACCATGTGTGCCACCTACTTCAGTCAAGAGGAACAGGTTGTTAAAATGAATAGCTATGAAGAATATTAGAAAGTATTACAGCAACACTTTTGTGACAAATTATGCACGAGAGGAATTCTGTCAGAAAATGACTAGTGTAAATTTGTAAGTTAATATATTTATTTTACCACTCACTGCACTCTCAGTGCCTACTGTTTAATGTTGTCTAATGTGACAACTGCACATCATAGAGCTCTTAAACTTTGAACTTGATTAAACAAGTAGTATTCCAAGTAGGAATCGGTTCTCGATGCCCAACCCTACCCATAATGGATACAATTCAGTTTTTGTCCAAATCAAAGTGAAATTAATTGTATTGATTGAATATTATCTGTGATAAATACCATTAAACTAATCCATTTCATAATCCGTGTTCTATTAGCTGAAATACCAGCAGTGCAAAACAGATTCAGCAAATCAGGAACAAGCATAAAAACATAACCCAAATTGGTATGCTGTGCCTTCATCACTCTTTAATAATAAAATTATGGCTGGACGATTTGAGGAACATATCTAACGGCGTTTATTTTGACTGATATTGCAATTGCGATATGAGTAATGATATCGGAGGGAATGGTCATTTTTGCATCCTAATTCTCATTTTCATTGAAAAATATGTTAAGAGGATCATGGTGTGATTTTTTGCGAGGATCTGTCCCTAAGAAAGATTTTTTCTTAAAACTTGACTTGTAGGTCGGGACGTTTCTGCAGCGCCACAACTCAGAATGGTATTTTGACACACATTTTGCCTTTAAGAAATACAACCCCAAATCAGAAAAAGTTGGGACAGTATGAAAAACACAAATAAAAAAAGAAAGTAGTGATTTCTAAATGTACTTTGACTTGTATTTCATTGCAGACAATACAACAGCACATCATTTAATGTGTTCCTCATGATTTTTATTGTTTTTTTTTTCAAAAAATCAAAATTCCTATTTTGGTTCTTGCAACACATTTCAAAAAAAGTTGGAACAGTAACGCATTTACCACTTTGTAATGTTGCCATTCCTTTTCACAACACTTAAGAGACCTTCAGGCACTGAAGACACCAAGTGATGAAGTGTTTCAGGTGTAATTTTGTCCCATTCTTGCTGCAAACACGTCTTAAGGTGGGCAACAGTACGGGGCCTTACGTTGTCGCATTTTGCCCTTCAAAATGCGCCACACATTCTCTATTGGAGACAGGTCAGGACTGCAGGCAGGCCAGTCAAGAACCCGTATCCTCTTCCTCCGCAGCCAGGACTTTGTAATGTGTGCAGAATGTGGTTTTGCATTATCTTGTTCAAATATGCATGAATGTCCCTGGAAAAGATGTCTTCTTGAAGGCAGCATATTGTGCTCCAAAATCTCTATGTACTTTTCAGCATTAATGGTACCATCACAGAAGTGCAAGTTACCTTTGCCAAGGGCACTGACACAACCCCATACCATGACAGACCCTGGCTTTTGGACTTGTTGCTGGTAACAGTCTGGATGATCCTTTTCTTCTTTGGTGTGTCGTGTTATGCACACGGCGTCCATTTCTCCCAAAAAATACCTGAAATACTGATTCATCTGACCACAGTACACGTTTCCACTGTGTGATGGTCCATCCCAGATGCCTCCGAGCCCAGAGAAGTCGACGGCGCTTCTGGACACTGTTAACATATGGCTTCCTTTTGGCACAGTACAGTTTTAACTGGCATTTGTGGCTGTAACTACGTATTGTGGTACTTGACAAAGGTTTGCCAAAGTAGTCCTGAGCCCATGTGGTGATATCGCTCATAGATGAATGACGATTCTTGATGCAGTGCCGCCTGAGGGATCGGAGATCACGGTTGTTCAGCTTAGGCTTGCGCCCTTGTCCTATACGCACTGAAATTCCTCCTCATTCCTTGAATCGTTTAATTATGTTATGCACTGTTGAAGGTGAAATAAGCAAATGTCTTCCTATCTTTGTTTGAGGAACATTGTTTTTAAACATTTCAATAATTTTCTCACGTATTTGTTGGCAAACTGGCGGTCCTCGGCCCATCTTTGCTCCTATAGGACTCGATCTTTCTTGGATGCTGCTTTTGTACCAAATCATAATTAAAATCACCTGTTGACATCACCTGTTTCAAATCACATGATTATTTAACCAATTTACCTGATTACTAGCCCTAAATTGCTCCTGTCCCAACCTTTTTTGGAATGTGTTGCATGTCTGAATGACAGGAAAGGATGCATATTTACAAATGAAATTAGGTTAACCAGAGAAAACATGAAATATTTTGTGTTCACATTGTCTGCAATGAAATACAAGTCAAAGTAAATTTAGAAATCACTATTTTCTTTTTTTTATTTGTGTTTTCCATACTGTCCCAACTTTTTCTGATTTGGGGTTGTATTGTAATGTAAGCAAGGTGCATGGATTCCCTGTGAAGCCAGAGCAGGACACAGGAATGCGGAGGAATAAGCATTCACTCTTGGCCGCCAGTGTCTGAAATCAACTTTTTTTACTCACCGGCCAAGTCAGCACGTAGATCAAAAAAAACAATGTGCAGACAGCAGAGGAACAGGAGAAATTAGCTGCAGCTTCGACAAAATGAAGACTGAAAAACAGAACCATGTGGCAGATAGCCCTCTGAAATTTACTCGCCAAACGGAAAATTGGCCCTGCATTTGCTGTCTGGTGAGTGTTGATTTCAGACCCTGTTGGCCGCTCCTCTAAAGTGGGGAAAACTCATGGCCACAGTGAAACTAAACTTAAAAGCCTGTAACACACACAACCTTTACCTGAGCGGTCTCATTTTCTATGTCTGTACATTTGGACTGTTCTCCCCTTTAGAATGACATAAACAGAGCCCTTAACTTTATGCCCAGAGTGAAGAATGTTGGCACTGCGTTCCCTGTTTTTAATCACTGTAACAGACCTGCGGGGAGTCAAGGAATTATTGAGCTCCAGGAAGAAATGTTAGGGAATAAAGTAACAAGATTAAAAGAAACTAGATTATCTTTTATTATTAATCTGCTTCATGGTTTTAGTAACTTTTCAGGAAAACTGTGTATATATATATATATATATATATATATATATATATATATATATATATATATATATATATATATATATTATTGCTGTCAATCGATTAAAAAATGTAACCAAAATAATTACAGACTGTGATTAATTAATCTAAATTAATCACATACATAATTTTTGCTGTGAAAGTATTTTAAATATTTCAATTCAAATGAATAATCATCATTAGTGACATTAAAGTTAAAAAACCTATTTTTATTATTATTTTCACTGTTAATATATATATATATATTTATTAACAGTGATAATATATATATATATATATATATATATATATATATATATATATATATATATATATATATATATATATATATATATATATATATATATATATATATATTTATAAAACAATCAACAATATGACCTAATATGCTGAGGAAATAAATTCAAAAGGGTATTTTACAACAACTACAAATGCACCGCGAGGCTGTAGATTACCAGCTTCATTGAACGCACCGTCTCTCGTCTGTGTTCCGACAACAGCAGAAACCGTCAAACTTTAGCGTTAGCTGTCAGCTTTTTAACCGTGTTTAATCCAGCTACTAGCTAGCAGAAGGCTAACGTTACCTGCTGTTGAGTTGTTAAACTGTTAACTTGCCAGCAATGTTTCTGTTCTGCGCACTCTGTTCTCTTAATAGGCTACATCCATCGTCTCCCTCCTTCATTTTACAGTTGTATAGTGTTTAGAACGGCTCCGGGTGAAAGGTCAATATGGAATGGATTAATTGCGATTCATTTTTTTAACGCAAAAAAATTTCTCAAATTAATTAATCGAAATGAACGCGTTATTTCGACAGCCCTAAATATATCCATCCATCCATCCATACATCGTCGTCCGCTTATCCGTGGTCGGGTCACGGGGACCCCAAACTTCCCTTTCCCGAGCCACATTAACCAGCTCTGACTGGGGGATCCCGAGGCGTTCCCAGGCCAGGTTGGAGATGTAATCCCTCCACCTAGTCCTGGGTCTTCCCCGAGGTCTCCTCCCAGCTGGACGTGCCTGGAACACCTCCCTAGGGAGGCGCCCAGGGGGCATCCTTACCAGATGCCCGAACCACCTCAACTGGCTCCTTTCGACGTGAAGGAGCAGCGGCTCTACTCTGAGCTCCTCACGGATGACTGAGCTTCTCACCCTATCTCTAAGGGAGACGCCAGCCACCCTCCTGAGGAAACCCATTTCAGCCGCTTGTACCCTGGATCTCGTTCTTTCGGTCATGACCCAGCCTTCATGACCATAGGTGAGGGTAGGAACGAAAACTGACCGGTAGATTGAGAGCTTTGCCTTCTGGCTCAGCTCTCTTTTTGTCACAACGGTGGGATAAACTGAATGTAATACCGCCCCCGCTGCGCCAATTCTCCGACCAATCTCCCGCTCCATTGTCCCCTCACTCGCGAAAAAGACCCCAAGGTACTTAAACTCCTTCACTTGGGGTAAGGACTCATTCCCTACCTGGAGAAGGCACTCCATCGGATTCCTGCTGAGAACCATGGCCTCAGATTTAGAGGTGCTGACCCTCATTCCAGCCGCTTCACACTCGGCTGCGAACCGATCCAGTGAGTGCTGAAGGTCACAGGCCGATGATGCCATCAGGACCACATCGTCTGCAAAGAGCAGCGATGAGATCCCCAGCCCACCGAACTGCGACCCCTCCCTACCACGACTACGCTTCGATATCCTGTCCATAAATACTACGAACAGGATTGGTGACAAAGCGCAGCCCTGGCAGAGGCCAACCCTCACCTGGAACGTGTCCGACTTACTACCGAGAACCCGGACACAGCTCTCGCTTTGGTCATATAGAGATTGGATGGCCCTGAGAAGGGACCCCCTCACCCCATACTCCCGCAGCACCTCCCACAATGTCTCCCAGGGGACCTGGTCATATGCCTTCTCCAGATCCACAAAACACATGTAGACTGGATGGGCATACTCCCAGGCTCCCTCCAGGATCCTTGCTAGAGTAAAGATCTGATCCGTTGTTCCACGACCAGGACGGAATCCGCATTGTTCCTCTTCAACCTGAGGTTCGACTATCGACCGAACCCTCCTTTCCAGCACCTTGGAGTAGACTTTACCAGGGAGGCTGAGAAGTGTGATACCCCTGTAATTGGTACACACCCTCTGGTCCCCCTTTTTGAACAGGGGAACCACCACCCCGGTCTGCCACTCCTTTGGCACTGTCCCAGACTTCCACGCAATGTTGAGTAGGCGTGTCAACCAAGACAGCCCCTCCACACCCAGAGTTTTCAGCATTTCTGGACGGATCTCATCAATCCCTGGGGCTTTGCCACTGTGGAGTTGTTTGACTATCTCAGTGACCTCCACCAGGGAAATAGACGACAATCCCTCGTCATCCTCCAGCTCTGCCTCTAACAAAGAGGGCGCATCAGCTGGATCTAGGAGTTCCTCAAAGTGCTCCTTCCACCGCCCTATTACCTCCTCAGTTGAGGTCAACAACGTCCCATCTTTACTGTACACAGCTTGGATGGTTCCCCGCTTCCCCCTTCTGAGGTGGCGGACGGTTTTCCAGAAGCGCCTTGGTGCTGACCGAAAGTCCTTCTCCATGTCTTCTCCGAACTTCTCCCACACCCGCTGCTTTGCCTCTTTCACGGCAGAGGCTGCAGCCCTTCGGGCCCTTCGGTACCTTGCAACTGACTCCGGAGTCCTCTGGGATAACATATCCCGGAAAAGACTCCTTCTTCAGTCGGACGGCTTCCCTGACCACCGGTGTCCACCACGGTGTTCGAGGGTTACCGCCCCTTGAGGCACCTAAGACCCTAAGACCACAGCTCCCTGCCGCAGCTTCAGCAATGGAAACTTTGAACATTGTCCACTCAGGTTCAATGCCCCCAGCCTCCACAGGGATGCACGAAAAGCTCCGCCGGAGGTGCTTCCTCCAGACGTTCCCAATTTACCCGCACCACCCGTTTGGGCTTACCAGGTCTGTCCAGAGTCTTCCCCCACCCCCTGACCCAACTCACCACCAGATGGTGATCAGTTGACAGCTCCACCCCTCTCTTCACTTGAGTGTCCAAAACATACGGCCTCAGATCAGATGAAACGATTATAAAATCGATCATTGACCTTCGGCCTAAGGTGCTCTGGTACCAAGTACACTTATGAGCATCCCTATGTTCGAACATAGTGTTTGTTATAGACAATCCATGACTAGCACAGAAGTCCAATAACAGACAACCACTCTGGTTTAGATCAGGGAAGCCGTTCCTGATGAGATATATATATATATATATATATATATATATATATATATATATATATATTGAATATCTTTGTGTTTACACTATTGGACAGAACAAGACATTTGAAGAAATCAACTTCAACTGGCATTGGACATTTTTCATTATTTTATCTTTTTTTATTTCATCAATCAAATGATTAATCAATAAATCAAGAAGATAATTGTCAGAAGAAAAAATGTTAATTGCAGCTCTAGTACTATTGCCAAAACAATGACTATAATAAATTCAACTTCTAGTCTTTGTACCTCTTTTTTCTAATTCTTATTTTTCACATTACTCTTCCGAAGAAGGGGAAGTGTGATAGTTAAAACATTTGATTAGTCCTTGTTCCTGGTGCAGGTTGTGTCAGGAAATACCTGTTTTCTGTATTACAATTTCAAAGCTTGTTACATAACATAGTTGTACTCTCTCGCTGTGAAAAGCGCTGCAAACAGAGAGTTCCGTATGCTGTGCAGATTGTAAAGGCAAATTTATGATTTGTGATATTGGGCTGTATAGATAAAATTGACTTGACGTGAAAGTGGAGTATAATTCAGAAGTTGTGTTCAGCATTACTTCTCATTTGAGCCACAGGAAGTTTCAGTAATACTTTCGGGATGGCACCGGGAACATAACATGGTAGGAAGATGGTTGTTTCCAATTAGACAGGTTGGCTTTTTTTATCCAAAATAACTCATTAAGTCAGAGAAAGTCTCATCCTGGAATACTAAAATTAGCTGTCAAAGATCAACAAATCCTCTCAGTCTTACACTCCATGGCACAGAACCAAATCAACACTAATCGTGCTGATGCCAGTTAAACATGCCAGGCTTGCCCTCACTGACTGGCAACTCTCTATCGGTATCTAGTTGTAGAATGAGGAAGTGAGAATGTTCTGTCTGGCGCAGTTCCAGCAAAGGTATCAGCAGGTAGCAGTAATGTGGGGGTGGGGACATTTTTCCAGTAAGACCAGTGAGGGAGGTGAAATTCAACACTTCCTAACACTGACAGAGACACATTTTTTTGGGAATGCCATCGGGCTGTGGTAGAAAGTAAAATCTGCATCTGCAGATGTGCTCAGCCAAAAAAAAAGCTGCTGACTTCACCCCTTTCTGGAGGAAAGTCAGCAAAACACACACACACACACACACATGCACAAACGGCCCTTATTCAACAGTGCTGTGGTTTGGCCTCCCTCTCTGCGTCCATCCTGTCTGTGTTATGATATCATGGTTTGTAATAGTCAGACTGCACACACTGAGCTTGTAAACGCTGATGTTGACATGTTGTTGGCCGCACGCTGAAATCTGGATAATTCCGCTCCAGTAACAACTCCATTGTATTCATAAAAAACATTTCATACAAGCATGCAGCCCAAAGTCATTAACAGAACACAATTAAAACACAGATCATAATACAAAAAAAACCGATAAAGACGATAAAATGTTAAATAAATCAACAAATAAAACAAGCAGAACAAAAGGTACACCAGGGTTAATAAATGATTTTAAAAAAGCAATGATTGGTTGCCTGGGTAGTTTACCTGGTACCATATACAGAGGCTCAGTCCTTCGTGGGTTTGGTTACGACCTGCTGCCCTTTGCTGCATGTCCTTCACCCTCTCTCTCCCCTTTCATGCCTAAGCTGTCCTATTGAATAAAGGCCTAAAATGCCAACAAAAAAACATTACTCCAAATTAAAAGCCAGATTGAAAAGATAGGTTTTTAATTGCCTTGCCATTCTAATATCCGGGGGCAGTGAGTTCCACAGTTGAGGGATGTAAAAACAAATTGCACTTTCCCCGGTATTTTTATGGGACACTTAAGGGACATTTAAAAGAAAGCCATAGCGTTCGTAATATTGCTGGAACATAAAAAAAAGAAAATCACTGATGGATGGAGGAGCGAGGTCATTTAAAGCTTTTTAAAGAAGAACTTTAAAACCAATTCTAAAAGATACAGGTAGTCAGTGCAGTGTCTTAAGCAGTGGGGGGATGTGATCCATTTTTCTTGTTTTAGTTAAGACTCTGGCCACAGCATTCTGAACTAGCTGTAGTTTCTTCTAGACTTGTTTAGGTAATCCAGTAAAAAGGGTATTGCAACAGTCTAATTGGCCACCAAGCATTGAGTGCTAGACTGGGTAAACCCCGCCCGATCTGCCAGCGATTTGATTTCTCCCTGCAGCTCAGGCTGGAAACCTGTATGTTTATCTATCCTGCTATCGTTACAAATTTGCAGGAACCAATCACAAACTGGCTTATCCACCTGGCGCGCTATTGGCGGGTTTAAAGGAGAATTCCGGTGGATTTCAACATGTAGCTCCATTGTTTGTAAGTTTGGAGTGCTGCCAGTAGTGAGAAAAAAGAAAACAATACACCATGTTATCCTCCTGCTAGAGTTAGCACCCAACAGGCTTAAACAGGGCAGGTTTTATAGTGTTTTTAGCCTCTAAACATGTTGGAGATGTCATTACAAGTGCCTAGCCATGTGCAGTTATTCCTTCCAAGTGAACACAGCGAATCTAACTGCCGTAGATGTGATATAAATGCATAAAAGTTGTGCTAATATCAGCCAGTGCACATACCTCTGTTTATTTCCAGTTTTCCGGTGAAGTCCACACTAGTCGATTGTCGAACATATACAATCCAATATTCCAAAACATATTTTTTCCCAAAAAAAAAAAACGATTTGCCGTGGTTCTGTCCATAGTAATGACTATGTAGCAACATAGATCAGCTGTATGTTGGTATGGTGACCGGAATTCTCCTTAACACAATGACGATAGAGAAGCGACCAAGCAGCTTTTTGTTTACAGTCACATAAACAAAAAGCTGCTTGGTTGCTTCTCTATCGTCATATATAAAACCTAAGTATAAGTAAAATGCAACAAGTGCTTAGTGGATTGCAGAATGTCGGTAGTAAAAACAGGAACACAGCAGAGCTGTTGTAAATCCCTCTAGTTTTTATAGAACCTTTAATAGCTACCAAATAAACCAATGCACAGTGTGAAAATAACCTTTTAAAAGCTGTTGAATATCATTTTTTTTTATGAAAAGTCAAAATTCTCTGATTCTTCTTGCATGTTAAATAAAACGAAAATGAATATTTTCTAGTTTCTTTACTCCTCTGGACAGTAAACTGAATATTTTTGAGTTGTGGACAAAACAAGACATTTGAGGATGTCGTCTTGGGCTTTGGGAAACACTGATTGACATTTTCTGACGTTTTATAGACTCATGGATTAATCAAGGAAAAAAATCAGCAGATTAATCGACAAAATTATTTATGACTAAATAAGCAACAATCACAGTTGAAGTTCCTTAGTTCTAACTTATTAGGAGTGCAACACTCAAGCTTCAGGACTGTTTAGCCTGGCAACATAACCAACGCGTGATGACAGTAGTGTTTGTCTTGTGAAAAAACCAAAACTGTTCCACTGTTGGCAGAAATAAACGGTCCTTGTAGCTCTTTAAAAGGGTTATTAATGTGTATGCCAGTTTCTGCTTCTCATGTATCACCATTACATTCAAGTCACAGTGCTAAGAAATTGTTTCTCTGGAAAAAAAGAAATACTTAGAAATATTTGCAAAGGGTGTTTTAACAACACTTACGGCTGTTTAGATGGTATTTCCAAAACGGAAAGCATCAGTTCGAAAAACCGACGCTCGGATCTGTTAGGTAATGTAATGGTAACACATGAGAGGCACAAACTGGGGGCTACGGCTATCCTAGTTACAA
This sequence comes from Gymnocephalus cernua, assembly GCA_023631565.1. Lineage (NCBI taxonomy): Eukaryota > Metazoa > Chordata > Actinopteri > Perciformes > Percidae > Gymnocephalus > Gymnocephalus cernua. The sequence goes on along the minus strand of CM042437.1, from coordinate 31,475,105 downwards.
CTCTTTTATCAAGATGAAAAACATGGTTGAGTTTGAATTGGCTTCAATAATTACATATAAAAGTTGGAATTTATGAAATAAATCATTGCATCGCAATGAGGACAATTCTGCATCGATGCAGTGACAGAACATTGTATTATATACAATAATAATTATATTATCATTATTGCCTAATTATGTTACTTGTTGATTTTCCGCCACTGCTTTTTTTTGTCTGCCTTTTGTCTGTTGTCTGCTGTGTTCAGACTCTGCTACATTCAGTGTCTTTTTCAAGAGCAGATACAATGAAAAGGGGAGTATATATATATATATATATATCTGACTGTTTGAATTTGTCGATGAAAACCATGTGTAGTAATATATAATAAAATTGAGGTGACGCATCGTGATGCTTCATGATATCTAATTGATTCAAATCGTTGACAGGATAATCGTATTGAATCGTGAGGCCAGTGAAGATTCACACCCCTAGTGTTAAATTAGAACAACTGTAAGAAGATCCCTATAAGACAGCTCAACTGTTTTTTCTCCTTTCCCCAGACCAAGTCCTGGAGAAAGCCATGCACAAGTGCCTCCTGAAGAGCCTGAAACCGGTGGTGACCGCCGCCCTGCAGGAGTTCCAGGTGCGCAGCGGCGAGTGGCAAGAGCTGAAGGAGAACCTGGCGTTGGCCAAGGCCCGGCAGCCGCAGGAAATGGGCGTGGCCGACACACTGCCGCCGGACCCCGTGGCCATAGAGAAGATCAAGCACAAGTTCCACACCATGAGTAAGCTGTACTCGCCTGAGAAGAAAGTCACCATGCTGCTGAGAGTCTGCAAGCTCATCTACACCATCATGGAGGACAACTCAGGTGAGTACCGCACTAATTTACCCTGCAGAGATCTGAGGAGAAGTTAAGCATAATCCTCATAAATCCCCCGGAGTTTAAAATTCCAACTCAATAATGCGTATAACCGGCTGAAAAGGACATACGGCGGCAACGGAACAATACCGGAAGTGGAACATTGTGGATATAGATTAATCGGATGCTAATTGCGTGTCAAAAATTTCAGTAACTCATTATTAATGCATTAATTTTGACAGACCTACAATTAATACAATTTAAAGGTCTGTTAAAAAGTATCAAATGATGAAATTGAAAGTGCTGGTCTGTCTGCCTCTCAGGTCGTCTGTACGGTGCTGATGACTTCCTGCCCATGCTGACCTATGTGTTGGCCCAGTGCGACATGCCCCAGCTGGACAACGAGATCCTTTACATGATGGAGCTGCTGGACCCCTCTCTGCTCCATGGAGAAGGTTTGTTTGGTTAAAGCTTGAGAGCCTCCACCCTGAACACCCCACAGAAAAAGAACATTTTGCTTTTGACCGTCTATGTTTATATTGTTAACCTGTGTGTGTTCAGGCGGCTACTACCTGACCAGCGCATATGGAGCCATGTCCCTGATTCGAAACTTCCAGGAGGAGCAGGCAGCCAGAGTGCTGAGCTCTGAAACCAGGAACACCCTCCACCAGTGGCACCGCCGACGCACCACCCAGCGCTCCGCCCCGTCCATCGATGACTTCCAGGTAGCACTGTCACACTGGAGGCTTCTCCTTCAATCCTTTCTTTCCCAATAGTAATGTTGACGTAGCTCATTCTTAAAGTTACAAAAGTCATAAGCACCTGTATTTTGGCATTTTTATAGTAGTTGCTCTTTAGCTCCAGTTTAAGGCTCACTTTAAAGGCAGGGATTGCTCTTGCATTAAGCCAGCCATGAGTAGGGTTGGACATCAAGAACCAGTTCCAAATTAGAACCGGTTCTAAAATTCAGATTCCAAAGGGAGAATTAAAGGAATACGCCACCGTTTGTTGAAATAGGACTTATCACGGTCTCCCCTAGATGTAGATAGGTGGGCAAACGCATTTTTTGTCTCAGTGCATGCATTGTCTAAGTCCGGCGGAGCCGCCGCTAGCTTAGCGTAGTGAATGGAATCCTTTGTTGCCGGTTAGCATGTCGTGAGTAAAAGTGAGCCAACAACAACAAAAAACAACCCAATTACTTCTTGTGGCCTGCGTATTCACAACAAGTACAAATAGCAACGCAAAATAAGACTAGACAATTTCCTAGGCATATATTGATTTGGGACTATATTGGGTGGAAGTAGCCAGCCGAAGCACTGCTACTTGGTGCAGAGATATCATGTAATGATGCAATGAATCTTGTTTTGCATTTAAACTCCTGTGTTGATTATATTGTCCACCATTTCATCTATGAAGTAAACAAGCCTGCCTGTGTCTGTCTCCATGTGGCACACTAATAGACACGGGCAGAGCAGAGGGAAGTCTCAGAGAGAAGAGCAGATGTAGTAAAGCTGACGTGCAACAGTCTGCAGCTAAAGACACAGCGTAGCTTACAGCCTGCTGCTGCACTTTCCAAGACACTATGGCTAATGACTGAGATGACGGAGAAACTATTAAATCCTCCAACATTTTATTTTATGTAAACAACAAATGATAAAGTGTGTGGGGGCGCCGACAGGAACTTCCTGGTGCATTCAGGTGCACCTTGTGAACTCTGAAGAACTCAAGCTGTTGTTTTAAAGTACCCTTCTGCCATATAGTGTCTCTTCTTTTTGTTCTTTGACAGTTTGTTACCGATTGACTGGTGAAACAAGTTGTTGTTACATTTAAAATCTATTATTTAAATGTGTGGATTATTAACAGATACATTTTTTGTCATAGGATAACAGCAAAATTAAACTGTATAACATTATAGGTTCCTTATACTCAAAAAAGTGAATTGTATATACATATTGTATGTGTATAATTATGTTGTTTCTGTGAAATAAGCAAGTGACCTAAAAGAGTTTTAATCGAGATTCAATAAGAACCGGATTCGATAAGCAGAATCGGAATCAATAAAACTGAAACGATACCAAACCCTAGTCATGAGTTCAGATTGTAATATGAAGTCCTATTGGTTCTTCCAGAAAGTAGATCTTACCGTCTACTTCAACTCTAGAATGAAATCTAAAACCCATTGTTTCTTAGCATTACCTACTGTAGACTGAAACATCCTGAGGAGCTATTCTGCTAAATTAGTATCACCATGTAAAGTGCTTCTTAAAAATCACTCAACGAGAAAAAGCAGTGGTTATTTAGTTGTTTTTTCTTGCATTGCCTTTGATATGTTTTACCTTGACTTAATTGCTTTTCAGGATGAATATGTTTTTGTTTTGTTACAATAAGAACTAAAAACAGATTGCAACACTTACAATTACAATTAGAAGGGCAGTCAGAGAGCGCAGACCTCTGACAAGACATGCCCTATCTCACAATGTTAATGCAGTGTGAATTTTCCCAGTAGGTAACTCATTTTTCTGACCACATAAATGCAGCACAAATGCCCTAAGTCGCAATGTTACCAAGAGTGAAAGATAATTTGTGTATCCATCCACCCCTGATTCGGATCCACGCCAAAATGGGTTCCTCTTGGTTCATGCTACACCCTTCCACCAAGTGTCGTGAAAATCGGGCCCGTAGTTTTTCCGTAATCCTGCTAACAGACAACCGAACCGGAAACATAAGCTCCTTGGCGAGGTAACAGCACAAAGAAATGGCAAGTTTAGCTTCCGTGCTTGGCATACACCTTAGAGTACCACCCAGAAATTGTGTTCAGTATGTTCAGATCTCTAATGTTTGGCTGATTGAGTTTTTTTTTCTGTCTGTCCCTCAGAACTACCTGCGGGTGGCGCTGCAGGAGCTGGACAGTGGCTGTACTGCCAAGACCATACAGGTCCGCCCGTACGCGTCAGTGGAGGAAGTGTGCCGCCTATGCACCCAGAAGTTCAAAGTGTCAGACCCTGAGAACTACGGCTTGTTCCTGCTGATGGAGGGCAGCAGCCAGCAGCTGGCGCCAGACACCCACCCTCAGAAGATAAAGGCAGAGCTCCTCAGCCGCTCGCAGGCCACTCCCTTCCACTTTGTCTTCCGCCGCGTGGCCAAAAGCGACGCCTCGCCAACAGATTCTCTCGATCTTACACCCAACCTCAACAGCCTCACTGTCTCCACGGACCCCCACGCCAACCTGAATCAGCTCAGCATAGATATGTCCGCCCCCTCCCCCCAGCCCACTCTCAGCTCAGGCCTCAGCCCCACTCTGAGCCTCAGTCTGCCACCCAGCCACATCAACAGCATCTCTGTATCTCTATGACTGTAAGTTTGACCCATGGATGTATTATAAGACCTGGATGCAGCTTTAATGGCCAAGCCCCGTTCATTCCTATGAGAGTTGTTCAGTGGCGCATCCGCCAAAAAGTTTCTAAGCTTCCGAGTTTGCTTCCGTGATATGTGACCACTGACTATGCGCAATAGTGTTTCTCTCGCTCGGCCCATAGACTTTACATTGTGGTGGAGGTGTCCTGGCAGCAGTTTTACATGTCTCTTTTTTTTTTTTGTCGAATGCGGCCAGTGGCCACTGGACAAAATCAGCGGAGGGGCTGAGCGCTGTATGTGGGGGCCTGGTTTAAACGGGACAGTTTGGACCATTATCTCTAACAAACAGGTTTCTATGAGACCTAAAAGGGTTCAACTAGGCTGTGTCTTTACAAAATCTGACTTCTCCTTTTGGATGGCACGTCTGTCTCAGTCAGCATCCCACTCGCTGGAAAATTCGGTCAGACAGACACCAGTGAAAGAGGAAAAGAAGAAAGGAGGAAAGGAAATGAAAGAGATTGAGTTGTTTTTTTTTACTTCCTTGGTTGGCTCTATATCTGGCATCAGAGCATCACTTTGCTGAACACAACTCAAAGTCTAAACACACAGTTAAGGTAGAGATGTTGGAGATAATGTACTAAAGACCACACCAACACTAAAATGTTTTCACGTGCAGATTCAGGGTCAGCTGTTCTTGTTGTTACCTTTAGGGTATATAGAGGGAAATCAGACATCTGATACATGTCAGACTAATCTTTGAACAATCCTTATAACAGTTGCGGGTAAACTGTGTTATTATGTTGTTTGTGTTTTGAAACTGTTAATCCTCCAGATTGTTTCTATGTTTTGATGGGTGTGGTGACACCCAGTGGTGGCTGGTGCACATAGCAAGAGTCCCATCTGAAACATAACCGTGTAATGGCCGTTTTACAGTAGCCGCAACCAAGCTGGCGCATCCAAATATGACGTCATGGAATTGCCGTGAGTATTTATACTCGCGACACTAGTGGTCGCGACACTAGTTTATGGCGTCATTTTTTAGTCAAAAGTTGTGAGCGTGTAAGACATGATCACGAGCACATTATGTTATTTCACACGCGCAAAAATGAACCTTCAGCTGGCATGATAAAAGTACTCGCGCACAAATTCAACAACCGAGAGGTGTAGGTAGCTGCGAGCGAGCGCCTTACTCTGCTTGTACAGTGGAATCCTGCTCGCGCGCAGCGGGCTTCTGCTCGCGGAGTGCTGTTTTGCTCGCGGAGTGGATTTCTGCTCGTTCAGCTGATTTCTGCTCGCTCGAGTACATGACTTTTGACAATTTGGGGGCGGAAACCAAGGAGGGCACTGACCCTCTTATGATTGGTCACTTTCACACAGGGACATCCTTGATTGACAGCTCTCATTACAGGAAGCACGGAGTCACAGTATCTGACGGAGTTCAGTCATTCAGTTAACACTGCACAGTGGACGGAATGGCGGCGACACCTGAAGATGTAGGCGTAAGTGATATTGATGATATGGTGGGGGCTGTGTGTTTGACAGTGTTATAGCCATTTAATCTGAAATTTGTTGAGAATAAACTCATTAAATATTGAGAATAAAGTCGTTGTATTTCGAGTTTTTTTCTCAATATTTAATGAGTTTTTTCTCGAAACACAACGACTTTATTCTCAATATTTAATGAGTTTATTCTCAACAAATTTCAGATTAAATGGCTATAACACTGTCAAACACACAGCCCCCACCATATCATCAATATCACTTACGCCTACATCTTCAGGTGTCGCCGCCATTCCGTCCACTGTGCAGTGTTAACTGAATGACTGAACTCCGTCAGATACTGTGACTCCGTGCTTCCTGTAATGAGAGCTGTCAATCAAGGATGTCCCTGTGTGAAAGTGACCAATCATAAGAGGGTCAGTGCCCTCCTTGGTTTCCGCCCCCAAATTGTCAAAAGTCATGTACTCGAGCGAGCAGAAATCAGCTGAACGAGCAGAAATCCACTCCGCGAGCAAAACAGCACTCCGCGAGCAGAAGCCCGCTGCGCGCGAGCAGGATTCCACTGTACAAGCAGAGTAAGGCGCTCGCTCGCAGCTACCTACACCTCTCGGTTGTTGAATTTGTGCGCGAGTACTTTTATCATGCCAGCTGAAGGTTCATTTTTGCGCGTGTGAAATAACATAATGTGCTCGTGAGCATGTGTTACACGCTCATAACTTTTGACTAAAAAATAACGCCATACTAGTTGCAGTCTTCTTCTCTTAACGGTGGCGCTAAGGAGCAAAGACTACCATTGCTTTTTCTATAGACTAGAAGAAGAAGAAAAAGATACACAACGGCAGAACAGGCAGCAACAGTGCCGTCAATGCTTTGATTTGATTCAATGAGCTACTTGGTGGGATCAAGCCTTTTATTCACAAAAAAAGAACTCATCTTAACTCAGTAAGTTTACAAGAGAGACTTGCAGTCACTCGGAGAGTCCTGGCATCCGGTTTCCCAGGAGCTCGTTCATGCTGTGTGGAAGCTGGTCAGAAGAGAGAGGAAGCAGACGTGTAAATGCAACCAGCAGAGTTATTCATGTTATAGCGGCGGCCCTGGAGGTAACGAGTCTCCCCTGGTTTTCTGATCACGGTCGATAACGAAGCAAGCAGGAAAGGTTAACACATAGAACTTTTTAACAGCTTATTAACGTGAGCTTGTTGCCCCGTGTGCGCTGATGCGCTGATCTGTTGACATTTCTGCATTCCTTCCTACAGTTGCTTAATAAAAGCGGGCTTTCCACACAAACAAACGTTGCCTACATGTGTCATTAGTATGAGAAAAAAAAATCGATTTTCACGTTTATCTCTCCTGCTTCTGTTACAAATTTGCGGGAACGAATCACAAACTGGCTTATCCACCTGGGGTCCGTTTTAGGTAGCAGGTTTAGTGGAAACTGAGTTGGTTAACCCTGAGATGAGGGAAACTCTGGGTTTTCCGTTTCAGAAAGAGAGGTAACTTAACCTCAGAGTCAGTTACTATGGTAACTGAGCCTATGAACCTAACCTGGTCGGGAGCAGTTTCTCTCCTCCCCATGGATGTATGAAGAGAATTAACACTCCTCCCTCTGACACAGCGCTCTTCATTTCCTCATTCATTCATTCAGTCTGTATCAGGCTGATTTCAGCGCAGTTTGTTATATTGGCATTAATACATAAAAAAACTTGTTGGTTTATTGGCTGTTAGGCAGACTTTAAAACATTGTTTTTTCTCAAAACATGGCATTTCCTTTTGTCGACGATCCCGTTGATGAAGACGCTGTATTACTTCGCAGGGAGTTAAACATACGTCAGGAGATGATATTGAGGCCCCGACGCATTTTAATTTCCAGATAACTTCCTATTTGAGCGGTATGGTTTTTCTTCCCAGTCTATCAGTTATGTATCCTACATAATCTTATCTGTCCTCATATCACTAACGTCACCCATCGTGGACGTGCTCTACATCCCAGCACATTATTTGTGTCACATTACAGTTTTCTTTACAACCTTGGTGATACAGAGCATTTTAAAGCGCTGTCAGAAGAGATCGCTCAATGTTTTTAGTGTTCCCTGGACACAAACCAGTCAGAGCCATTAAAAAGGAGTTCCACAGTATTGCAGGTGAATGATGAAATGAAAGATTATGAATTATAATTCTGTTAATGGTGCTGCAGCCTCAGAATGGGATTAGTAGGGCTTTTTCGCCCGCAGTAGCCGATTGCACCTAAATGAAATAGATTTTCAGTAAAATTAGGCTATACTTATGATTAAATATGATATACATTATATTGGAATATAGCATTTACTCTTTGCAGCAGTCGCTGTGTTGCTTTTTTAACTAAATACATGTTCAAACTCGCATATGTGCATGAGTATTTCCGCCGACCCGTTTGTTTGTGGTTGTTGCCATGGTGAATCGTAGTATCACCTCATACCACCTTGTTGAACCTCCTTCCTGAAACGGACCCCTGGCGCGCTATTGGCTGGTTTAACACAATGACGATAGAGAAGCGACCAAGCAGCTTTTTGTTTACATCCAACATGGCGGCCACCGAAGCGCAGCAACCCGTTGATACCGCTGTTGCTGCTACGTCACCCGGATCATTGGTCTGATTGGTTGAAGGACTATCCAATTGCGTACAGAGTCATTTGAACTATGCCCGTTGGTCCCGCCTCTTGTGCAGAGAAAATACAGAGCAGACTCCCCAGACTAATGTTCAATCTTAAAAGATTGAGCTTGGTCTGGTGATAGCCAGACTACTGTCCTGCAACAAAATTCACCAAAATTCAAAAGAAGAGGAACTCAACTGTATAGCTACAACCTTAAGAAAACATGAGTGTCTTGAAAAAAATAAAAAGTGCTGTAGCAATGTATTTCCCAAAGCACAACTCTGTATATGCATCTGTATTGACTTAACCATTGTTTACATACAGTAAGTGGCTATTGGTGGTGGTAAACACACATATTGTGTGTTTATTCAAATATTTTCTCAGAGTTCTGTTGGAAACAGAACACGTATGGCCCGGGGGGGCATACATGTTCTACTCCTCATTAAAAGAAAAAAACTGTACAGATACAACCTCAGCAAACCGAAAATCGATGCAACAGAACCAGAGATTATATATTAATTAGATATTCCACACATCTTTCCTCAAAACCCGGTGCCTACATTACTTACAATGCAGACGCTCCATAATGTCAAAAAAACAATGGTGCCAAAATTGTGGTGCCAAGGAAAAAAGAGATACAAGATATCACCTTTTTCTTTGTTGGAATATCGAGCCAAACTTTTCCTCCTTTTCTGTTTTAACTGGACATCTGAAGATAATCCAATAACATAGTTGCATATTGGCAGGTAGATTCCAACATTATCAATGAAAAGGTATAATATACAATGGCATTTTTATTTGATAATCTTAAGGATTAACATTTTAAAATGTGTAAAATATTCTTCTTGCATGTAGTTTGTGTTTAAGTGTAATTTTCGAAACAGGCAGTTATGCTGGTGTTTAAAAAATATAACATTCATTTATGTATTTACTGATTATCCTGGTGATATGAAAGATAGTGTATCATACCTTATATATTGCTTGTTAAAGAGCATCTTTTTTCCATTCAGATTGACAATATGTGATAGAGGAACAACTGTGGCTGCCACGTAACAATTTCGACAATTCGTTGTACTACTGACAAGTGTTTTATCCTGGTGAAAAAAAAAAAGAAAAAAGATATGGTCAGTTATGAAAAAGATGTGTGGACTTCAAAGCTGGTCTGACGTCGTTCACAGTGACACATGATGTATGTTTTTTGTAGATACTTGGAAAGACAGAGGTATGTGTGTTTGTGTGTATAGAGCTCAACAGTGACCCCCCACTTTTTTTGAGGGCTCTGGTTCCAGAAGTGTTTTTCCCTGTTCACTATCTCCATTGACGTTTCATTAAATGCTTATACAAAGAGTTTTAAGCCTGGAACCAAACCAACTAGCTACGAGATGAATTGTGACCATGAAACACGGGCTTGCCCCCTTGTGAAACACTCGCTCGCTCTAGCCGTGTGCGGGTTGGCTTAACATTTCCATGTTAACAGCGAGTACCACCTACAAGAGACTTTGTTCTTACGCTTAGGATTGTGGGTAGTGTAGTATTTCTCCATAAAATCTCGAATAAAAGCAGTTTTTCTTAAAAGAAGGTTGATTGCATACAGACTTGTGGCTTCTATGGAAGCAGAAACCTTCATTTCACAACCTTGGAGCTCATGGTCAGTCTACCTCGGAAGGTTTTGTTGGCTAATAATCAAAATCGTTACGGAAAAAATGAATGGGATTTTTACTTTTGGAACCCCACTGTTGAGCTGTATACAGTGGGCAGGAGAGAGAATGTTACTGAGATGGGCTCGCTCTGCAATACAATCTACATCAGTATTGAGTTTGGTACGGTCGGTCCAAAAAATACTTGAAAGTTTCTTGTGAATCTAAGGGTTGGGAAATTAAATTGATATGCTGTTTATGTACAGAGTGTATTGAACTGTAACACTCCGTTCCTTCCTGTTTTACAGTGTCGTGAGAGGTAGATGTCTGAGGTCTGTCTAGTTAGTAGAGAGGAAACCTGAGCGCTTTTGGAGGCAGTTGAGTATTGTAGCATTAATCTAACCTATAGCTCACCGTGTACATCTCTGGGGGACAAGTGTTCACATTTTTCAATTGACTTGTACTGCCATGTTATTGGCATCTACCTTTCTTTGATAAAGCAAAGTGAGTATTTATACGTCTCTGTGCAGGGATTTTTCACAGATGGCTGTTCTATGTCTATAATGTTCTTTATGGTGTCAAAATGTAATTTGCATCTTCCTGTTTATTATTTGTCATTTAATGATATGTATATTCTTTTGCACTTAATACATGTTGGAAATGGAATTACATGCCTGACTTTGTGTTTGTATTTGATTTTACAAAGAAAAAATTCACACATCCAACAATTCTTAGATGCAGGTGTGTTGGAAAATGGCATATCAGTCTTGAAAAAGGAAGATCCCGCACTACTTCACTCATCCTCTAACTGGAAGTGCAAAGGATGTCATCACATTCCACTTCTCATGTCATTTATTTGTCCTTGTGGGCTTGCCTATGTGGGTAAAACATCACATTTACTAAAACAGATAAGGGAACACAAAAGCTTAGTAAGGAGAAATGAGAGAGATTATCCAATAGCAGTGCATCTCAATGACTTCAAACAAGACGTTTCATCAGTCAGATTCATGGGCATTGAAAAGGTAGAGCGCGCGCCCCATGTAGGCTCAGTCCTTGCCAGCGGCCAGGGTTCGAATCCGACCCGAGGCCCTTTGCTGCTTGTCATCCCCCCCTCTTTCTCCCCCATTTCCTGTCTCTATTCAGCTGTTCTAAATAAAGGAAAAGGCCTTAAAAAATCTTAGAAAAAAGAAGTATACTAGATATTCAATCCTCAAACTTTATCTTCCAATGGTTTGAATGATGAGATGCTATGGCATGTTATGCTTTAAGGAGCTTTGGGAAATGTATGATAAACCCAAGATACAGTGATTCATGAGATTGAATGATTGTTTTTCATTCATTTAGTATGCAAACTTTGTAAATATTTTTTGTAAATAGTAATAAGTAAGAGTTGTGTGGAGCCACTATGCATGCTGTTCCTTACAATGTGATGAAATTGATATTATTGCACAAATGCCACGTTTGATTTGATTATTAAGAGACACTCCCATAGATGAGTAATTGTCCCCTACCTAAGAACACAGAATGGGCGGAGCATTATGTATTGAAGATCATTGTTGTAAAAACTTTTGACAAAGGTCCAGAGGGGTTGAAACATAAGTATCTTCAATACATGGTGATGCTGAGTAAGTCTGGTTCTGTTTGATTAAAAGCTTTTCTCACAAGCCGTTGTACCAGTAGTTAACCACTAGATGGTGGTCACAACTCATATTTCGCGGCTGATGTACCTGTTGAAAGTGCCAATTTAGAGGGCTATGAAGTGCACCTTGCTCTCTTGGACAAGAGGATAAAAAGACCATCTCAGCAATGTCAACATGGGAGAGATGGATCCTTGTAGAATTAAAGGACGAATTAGAGGGAAGAGCCAAGGACGTAAGGGCATCCTACTATAGGCTTGAGTTAAGGAAAGCTGAATTTGCCACTGCACGGACGATCAGTGGCAAGGCACAGGAGTAAGTAAGTAAGTAAGTAAGTAAAATTTATTTATAAAGCGCTTTTCACAGATAAAATCACAAAGTGCTGTACAACAGAATAGGTAGAACAAACAGTATAAAATGCATATACATATATCAAAAGAAAGGGACGCTAGTGAGAAACCATCAACCAAAAGCTTTCCTAAATAAGCAAGTTTTCAGATCCTTTTTAAAAGAGACAACAGAGAGTTGACAGGGGCAGGGTGTTCCACAGTCTGGGAGCAACAGACTGAAAAGACCGGTCCCCTCGGGTCTTATAACGAGTCTTAGGGACTGCAAGCAAATACTGGTCAGAGGACCGAAGAGTCCGGCTAGGGAAATACGGCTTTAAAAGGTCTCGGATATACTGTGGGGCCTGACCGTTTAAGGCCCTGAAAGTCAGCACTAAAATCTTAAAGTCGATCGTGAATTTTACAGGGAGCCAATGGAGAGCTGACAAGACTGGAGTGATATGGGACCTTCGAGGGGCACCTGTTAAAAGTCTAGCAGCAGAATTTTGAACAATTTGCAGTTTGTTCAAAGCAGACATATTCAGACAGGTAAACAGAGAGTTACAGTAGTCAAGTCTTGTTGATATGAAAGCGTGAATTATCATTTCCAGATCATTCTTTGACAACAATTTGCGAATTTTAGAGATGTTCCTAAGATGATAAAAGCAATTTCGGACGAGCTGTTTTGAGTGTGTCTCCAAAGACATGGCCTGGTCAAACATAACCCCCAGGTTTCTGAGGCTGGGTTTGACAGAGGGGCCCAGGGAGCCAAGGTGCTGTTTGATCAGCGTGATCTTATGGTCTGGAGCAAAGATCAGCGTTTCAGTCTTGTTTGAATTTATCTGCAGATAGTTATTGGCAAGCCAGTCTTTGATGGAGGACACACACTCTAGGAACAGAGACAAACAATGAAACTCAGCATCATTAAAGGAACAATACAACTGGACATCGTCGGCATAGAAATGATATGATACATCCTTGAAACAACCAATAATTTGACCAAGTGGCAAAATGTACAGTAAAAACAAAATAGGACCCAAAACGGACCCTTGTGCCACTCCACAGGACAAATTGGATACATCAGACTGTACATTGTTTACAGCAACATTAAAGGTTCTGTCATGTATATAGGACGAGAACCACTGAAGGACAGTTCCTGATAGTCCCATCTCATTATGAAGCCGATTGATCAGTATACTGTGATCCACAGTGTCAAAAGCAGAAGTCAAATCAAGTAGTACAAGTACAGTGTAGCGGCCAGAGTCTGCTGCCATCATCACATCACTAGAGACTTTGATAAGGGCTGTTTCAGTGGAGTGTAATTTTCGGAAACCAGACTGAAAAGTATCAAATAAGTCATGCTGCTCCATAAAGGAGGTCAGCTGGCATGCCACGACTTTTTCCAAAATTTTGGAGATAAATGGAAGTTTTGATATGGGCCTGTAGTTTTTAGGTTCTGAAGGGTCAAGATTGGGCTTTTTAAGGATCAGGTTTACCACAGCATGTTTGAAGTAGCTGGGAACTGAGCCAGATCTAAGTGACAGATTAATTATTTTTTCCACACAGGGGCCGACAATATCAAACGTTTTCAACAATAGAGTTGTTGGGACAATGTCGGCGGGGCTCGAAGACGGTTTCATATTTCCTGTTATAGTCTTTACGTCCTGTAGGCTGACAGGAGTGAAGGACGACCAAGATGACACAGGTGAAAACTCAGTAGAACAAACACTAATGAGTGGAGAATTAACACTGGCCCTAATGTCATGTACTTTGTTCACAAAGAATGACAAAAAGTTGTTACAGTCCTCTTGTGTGTACACCGGCACAAAAGGAGCTGAAGGCGCAGTAAGATTCTCAATGGTGTCAAACAAGACTTTTGGATTTTTCTTATTTCCTGACACAAGGTTAGAAAAATAAGATGAGCGAGCCTGCTTCATCAAATCATTCAGATCCAGCATCATGTCTTTTAAATGGAGTCTATGTACCTCTAATTTAGTGGCTTTCCACAGGCGCTCTGTCTTCCGACATTTTCTCCTAAAACTACAGATGTTATCATTTATCCACAGGAGGGCCTTTTTCTGTGACCCAGAAATCTTTTTAACAGGCGCTACCATATCCAAAACTGACAGACAGTGGTTGTTGAAACTTTCCACAAATGAATCAACATCATCACATTCAACAAAGGAGCGAGAGTCAAAAGAGGCAGAGAAATCACTAGGTGTTCTCTCACTAATGATGCGTTTTTGTGTTACCACGTTACAAACAGTAGGCATTGTGGTAAGTGACAAATTAAAAGAAATACAGCAATGGTCACTAATTTGAAAATCGTCAACACTCAGATTATCAATGTTTAGGCCATAAGAGAAAACCAGATCTAACGTGTGGCCTTTTTCATGCGTGGGGCCGGAAACATGCTGTGCAAAATTGAAAGAATCCATAATAGTTAACAGATCAGCTGCAATCGAACAAGAGGGATCGTCAATATGCAGATTAAAGTCCCCAAGGACTAAAACGCGATCTAGTTTGATGATAGTCATTAAAAACTCCGAGAAATCGTCAAGAAATGCACGTGCAGGACCAAACTACTACCCCAACCGGCAACATCCACACCAATAGTGAGAATCAAGCCAACCTCTCTACCTATCTTCTGTTTTATATATTTATTGATTTGCACACAAAAACAAAGTAAAGGCACTTGGATAACAATACCAAACATATTTGTATACAACTTTTATCAAATTATTATTATTTTTTTTTTTAATAAAAAACAAAAAAAACAAACGAATAATAATACAAATTACAAAATATATATTTATACAATTTTACAAAAAAGAGAAATAAATAAGAATATATAAAATAAAATAAAAAAATAAAAGAATAAAATAAAAGGGAGGGTTAAAGTTAGGCCTAGTTAGCCTGAAAAAATTGCATAAATGGTTGCCACTTATTGTAAAATTTGGCAAGACTACCTTTCTTAGAATATCTTATTTTTTCCAGTTTTAGAAAAGACATGACCTCAGTCGTCCAAAGTGTACTGGATGGGGCATTTGTTGCTTTCCAATTAAGAAGAAGATGGCGTCTCACTATCAAGGAGGTGAAAGCCAGGACCTCTAACTGCGCTGATGAAAAACAGTGGTATTCTTGAGGAGTACCAAAAATGGCTACATGCGGAGAAATATCAATGGTCTTGAGGAGCACTTTAGACATGGTGTCAAAATAAATTTGCCAAATATTTCCTAGGGTTGGGCAATAGAAAAACATATGTGCAAGATTACAGGGCGAACCAGAGCATCTGTCACAGACATCAATTGTATTAGGGAAAATTTGCGATAGTCGGGTTTTAGAATAGTGACATCTGAACACTACTTTAAATTGTATTAAACTCAAGCGGGCGCAGATTGAGGCTTTATGAATACCATTTAAAACAGAGTCCCACCAGTCAACAAAGGCCAAACCCAACTCTTTCTCCCAAGCCTCCTTCGTCCTAGTGATTAAATGATCATCATAAGACTGGATAGTACCGTAGACTTTGGAAATTAAAGATCTTTGTGAAAAATTCAACTGTAAAAGACTGTCCCATGTCTGCTCAGGAGGAATTTGCGGAAAATTAGGAAATAAGCATTTTACACAGTTCTTAATTTGGAAATACCTAAAAAGATGTGAAGGTGGGAGGCCGAACTCGTTGGTTAGATCCGTGAAAGAACAAAAAACCCCGTCTTTATAAAAATCCTTAAAACATTTCAGACCCTTATCATGCCATAAAGTGAAAATGGAATCAGTAAATGCAGGTTTGAACGCATAATTCCTCAACAGTGGACTTGATATGGTGGGAGTAAGAAATTTAAAATGCTTTCTAAATTGAAACCATATCTTTAATGTGGAAATGACCACTGGGTTGCTAGTAAAGCCAGAGGGATTGACTGAAGCCACACCAGACAGTATTGCCAGTAAAGAGGATGAGGGACATGATTGTATTTCCAACTGACACCAAGGTGTATTGACCGATTTTAGCCAAAATAAAGTTTTAGTTATATTCGTAGCCCAATAATAAACTTTGAAATTGGGTAGAGAGAGGCCACCATCAAATTTGCAATTCTGAAGTACTTTCAGCCTAACTCTAGGTGACTTACCATTCCACAGAAAATTAGATATAACTGAATCAATATTTTTGAAAAAGCCTTTAGATAAAAATATAGGTAGGCACTGGAACAGAAATAGGAACTTTGGGAGAACATTCATTTTAACCACGTTAATTCTACCGATCAGGGAAAGGGGGAGGGAGCCCCATCTTTGGAAATCAGCCTTAATCTCAGTTACTAGGGGAGAAAAGTTTACATCATAAAGAGTTTTGTAGGACCTGGCCACATGCACCCCCAGATACTTAAATCCCGAGGGACTCAGTTTGAAGGGAATATCAGATTGAGAGAGCTGCATTGCTAGTTCATTGACCGGGTAACATTCACTCTTAGAGACATTGATCTTGTACCCCGAAAACGAACCAAATCTATGAAAAAAAGAAAGAATAACAGGGCACGTCCCTACAGGATTTGTGATATACAATAACAGATCATCAGCGTATAAAGAAAGTTTGAATTCGACACGGGAGCGCGTAATGCCGTTGAAAATGGAGAGAGACCTCAAATAAATGGACAGAGGTTCTATTGCAAGAGCAAAGAGGAGGGGAGACAAAGGGCAACCTTGTCTACAGCCACGGTTCAAGGGAAAACAACTGGATTGAACGTTATTAGTTGTGATACTGACGCACGGCGATGTATAAAGAAGGCGTATCCACGATATAAAAACGTTACCAAAACCAAATTTTGTCAAAACTGCAAACAAGTAACTCCATTCAACTCTGTCAAACGCCTTTTCTGCATCAACAGAAATTACAACTTCTGGAATGGCAGCGGTTCCCTTCGAGTAGATAACATTTAATAAGGTACGGACATTATAAAAAAGCTGACGTCCTTTTATGAAGCCAGTCTGCTCTTGAGATATAATTGTTGGAAGCACCTTCTCTAGACGACATGCCAAAGCTTTCGCAAGAATTTTGGTATCGACATTCATCAAAGAGATAGGTCGATAAGAAGTACAGAGTTCGGGATCCTTGCCCTTTTTCAGAAGAACGCTAATAGAAGCCTGTCTCAAAGTGAAAGGAAGAGAGCCATTTGACAGAGATTCTACATAAACAGCATGTAATAGCGGAATGAGTTGATTATGGAATGCCTTGAAGAACTCAACTGGGAACCCGTCTGGCCCAGGAGACTTATTATTTTGCATATTTTGTAGAGCCAATGTAAGTTCTTGCATGGTCAGTGGAGAGTCCAACTGATCAATTGCATCTATGTTCATATCCGGAAAATCTAGGTCTTGCAAAAACGTATCCATATCACTCAAGTCCGATGGAAATTCTGAGCTATACAAAGATTTATAAAAGGATGAAAATACTGAATTTATAAGGTCAGGTTCCTCTACCAACATCCCCGACTCATCTCTAACACGGGGTATTAAATGTGAGGCTGCTTGTCGACGCAATCGGTGAGCTAGCAATCTTCCAGATTTGTCTCCATATTCATAGTATTTGGCCCGAGAGTGTAGAAGTAATCGCTCTGCTTCATTAGTTGTGATCAAGTCTAATTCAGTCTTTAATACCACACGCCGCCCTAACAAAACAGGAGACGTGGATGTGGCAAGCTGTTGATCCACAGATTCCAGATCGGCTGATAATTTTTTAATGGTTGACGTTCTTAATTTCTTCAAGTGAGCGGAATATGAAATAATCTGACCCCTTAAGTAGGCCTTTAAAGATTCCCACAGGAGCGTATTAGAAATGGGTTCCGATTCAGATTGGTTGAGAGATATAAAATCCTCAATTGTACTTATGATAAATTTATGAAATTTGTCATCAGACAAAAGAGATATGTTAAATCTCCAGTGGGTGGAGTAACGAGATTCAGACAAGAACTGAATTTCCAAGGTTAAAGGCGAATGATCTGAAATAATCATCGGATGGTAAGAAGTACCTGTCACCTTGGGTATCAGTCTGGCATCAATAAAAAAATAGTCAATACGGGAAAATGTCTGGTGTACATGTGAATAAAAGGAGTATTGCCTGCCAGTTGGATTACGAACCCTCCAGGGGTCAATGTAGCCCTTGTCGGACATAAAACTACTTAGAGTTCTAGCCATTTGTGACTGATTCAAGTTGGCTTTGGAGCGGTCTAGCTGAGAATTTACAACACAATTCATGTCCCCGCCAAATATAAAGAATACGTCATTTAAAGATGGTAATATCTTAAACAGATGATTAAAAAAGCTAGGATTATCAAAATTTGGTGCATATACGTTGACAAGTAGAACTGGAACCTGGTATATAGTCCCTAAAATGATCAAATACCTGCCGTCCTTGTCAGAAATGATTTTGGTCTGTGTAAATGGGACTGATTTACTAATCAGAATGGCAACCCCCCTGGCTTTAGAGTTGAAGCTGGAATGGAATACTTCCGAAACCCAGGGACATCTCAACCGTGTCTGGTCGTTATTTCGCATTTGGGTCTCCTGCAGAAAAACAATGTCAGGCTTTAAACGCTTTAAATGAGAAAACACCTTTGAGCGTTTGACAGCACTCCCCAAACCCTTGATATTCCAACTAAGAAATCTCGCATTTAAAGCTTTAATACTTGTCATAGCTTACATCACAACTGAGACTGCAACCACAATTCGACCTCCCAAAAAAAAAAAAAAAGAAAAAAAAAAAAGAAAAAAAAGAAAAAAAGAAAGGAAGCAAAAGTTGTAGATACACCCCAGACCCCCCTCCCCCCGCACCTACTATTACCCCATCCCCAAACGATAGGATACCGGTGCAGACTCCACTAGGAGTCATTAGCAGAACAACTAAACTCCGTGTATTAGACCTAACAGTCATCTTCATACTTCTCCAAACTCAACAGGAACTCCTGCGCAACAATAATAAAATATGTGTCTTAAATTACAGGGTGTGCAATCGACTAGAACTTGTGTGAACCTGAGAAAGACATTTGTATATCAAAATAATACAATATTTATGCCACTTTTACTTGTTTTCATATGTCTCAGAGTCACATTTACCATACTTAGATGTCACATGGACGTTTAAAGTCATTTTGTAGGCAGCTGGCACTCAAATTCAGCATACTATTTAAGGGTTTTGATAAAAACAGCAGCCTCTCCAGGGGATGTGAAATCCTTTGTAACCCCTCCACTCGTTGTGATCCGGAGGAGGGCAGGATATATCAGACCATACCGTACACCTGGAATGTCCCTGAGTTGTCTCCTGATGTCATTAAAGGCAGCGCGTGCTTTCGCCGTCCGGGCTGTGTGATCCGGAAAGATGGAGATTGTAGAGTCCCCAATCTTGATCCGCTGCTGGGTCCTGGCACGTTGAAGGATGTCGACACAGTCTGCATAATAATGTAAACACGCTATTATGGGACGTGGCCGCTCTCCGGGTTTGGGCTTGGGGTTCAAGGATCTATGAGCACGATCAATAAGAGGTGCTTTATCCAAGTTAAGCGCCTCCTTAAGCAGGGCGGATGTAGATGCCACAGTAATCGTGCCACATTGCTCAGATAACCCGATAATACGGATGTTGTTGCGGCGAGATCTACCTTCTAGATCTTCACATTTGTTCTCAAGAGCCAGAACTTTATTAGACAGGCTCTCCACTTTACTTTTGAGATACGCCACGTCGTCTGTGCAAGTTGACAGTGATTCCTCCATCTCAATCACCGTCCCCCTTAGCTCACCCACGTCAGATTTTGTAGCGGCTAGGTTAGCCGACAGCTCCGTTTTGACACTTTGCAGTTCTGACTTTATTTTGGATACGTTTTCAGTCATAGCCATCTGTAGCTCAGACTTGAAAATGCCTACCATCTCTTCTCGGAGAGCAAGAAGAAGTTCGGCTTTAAAGTCCGCAGAAGCCATACTCGAAGCAGTGACGGTACTAACGGCATCTCCGTCGTGCGGGGGCGGTCCGACAGGATCACGCTGGCCGGGGATGTGGCCCCTGCATTAGGCCGCGCTTTCGATGCCGTCTGGTTGTCCGTATTTCTGGGTTTTGGAGGCATAGCTGAACTTAATACAATCAAAAAAGCTCTAAGACGTCAAAATATGTACACACCATGTGGGTAGAAAACACCCTGATAGACTTTATAAAAAGTTTCTGCAGGAGCTCCCGGAGCCACGTCTTTACGCCATTGGTCACTAACAGGAAGTCCTCTCTACCTATCTTCAATGGAAGCAAGAGAGAATATCACAGATGGAGAAAAGACTGGGAAAGCCTGCAAAAGCAGGGAGAGCCATCCGGATCAACGGAAGTTAAGAAAATTCAACTCTTGGAGAATGTGGATGACGAAATCTCAAAAGACCTCAGACTTTCAACCTACACCACTGCCGATGACATGTTCAGAGTCCTGGAGAACAGGTATGGCAACAAGTCAACCATCACAGTGGAAATCCTGGAAGAGCTGGAGAAGATGCTACATGTGAGAGGGAACCAACCAAGAATGGTCATTGATCTCATCCAGTCAGTGGAGAAGGCCCTAGCAGACCTCACAGAGTTGGGAAACTCTGGAGCCATAAAGAACCCACTGGTAATTAAAACCATTGAAAGCAAGTTGCCTGACTTCATTAAAAGAGACTGGGTGATGTTCATGGTTGAACCCAAAAACAATGTCACATCAGAAAACCACTTTGTCATGCTCTTGAAGTTCATGAAAAATCAAGAAGAGATACTAGAGAGACTCAAACAACTCAGAACTGTGGAGAAGGTGGAGAAATCAGATCGTTCAGACAAGAAGTATGACAGAAAGATTGCCTTAACAAAAACCACAAAGAAAGAAAGAAGAGTTTGATAAAGTATGTGCTGATAATGGGCATAACAACAAGATCTTCTTCTGTAGAAAGTTCAAAAGACTTAAGATACCTGAAAAGAAAACTATATTGAGAAAGCTGGGAGCATGCAGAAAATGTCTCAGATGCCATGATGAAGATGGATACTGCAGAGACACATTCCTATGCAGAAACAATGACTGTAAAAGGGAAGGTGGTGCCCCAGACCACCATTTTTTTTCCTCTGCCCAAAAGGAGAAGTCTTAGCTTTTTTTTAAATTTTGGGAATAACTTAGTACAGTGGTTTGAAACTCGTTATAATCATCCTGTTAGTCGAGTGATCAATAACGGTCATATATCAGACACATTTTTATTAACACAAGGAGTCCGTCAAGGGTGTCCTTTGTCACCATATCTTTTTATTTTATGTATTGAAATTCTGGCTATTAAAGTTAGGAACAATCCAGATATATTAGGTCTAAACTAACAATGTATGCTGATGATGCAACCTTTTTCATAAAACAATCCACTTTGGAAGGACTAATAAGGGAATTAAATACTTTTTCAAAAATATCTGGATTGAAACCTAATTTTGCAAAATGTAACATTTTGAGAATTGGGACATTAAAAGACACCAATTTTATTTTAAACAGTTCCGTTCCTGTTAAATGGATTAATGGAGAAGTTAATATATTAGGGATTCATCTACCTGACAACTTTAAAGAAATTGTTAAATACAATTATGAGAGAAGGATGGAAAAGGCAGATAGAATTTTACAACCTTGGAGGGGGAACTTTCTGACAGTTCAAGGAAAAGTAACTCTGAATAATACATTAGTAATTCCACAATTTGCCCACTTACTAATGCTTCTTCCTACACCTAGTATAAAGTTCTTCAAACATTTTGAAAAAAACATTTTCAAATTTATATGGAACAATAAACCAGATAAAATTAAAAGGCAGTATCTATATATTATAATTAAAAAAATCTTCAAATGATAGATTGTTGCTTGAAAGCCTCCTGGGTTGCTAAAATTTATCACAACAAACAATGGATCACGAGCCAGAGATTATATTCAGCCTTTTCCTTCTTCTCAAACAATATATTTCCTTTTTACCAATGAAAGGCAATACATATTGATAAAATATTTCAAAATAGTTTAAAAGATTTATCACCATTCTTCAAGGATGCACTGAAAGCTTGGTTGAATTTCCAGTATCATCCTCCAGATACAATTCAAGATATTCAGACACAATTGCTATGGATGAATTCAAACGTTACGGTTTGAGACAAGCCATTGTTGTGGAAGGAATGTGTCAAAAATGGGTTAATTATGGTCAATGACCTTTTAGATTTATCTGGAGATTTTCTTTCTTATGAAAACTTGAACATTTTTTTTAGCATGTCTCTCGATCGGTTAAAATTCAATCAGCTGATTTCTGCAATTCCTAAAACTTGGAAAATAAAACTGCAAAATGATAAGAAGAATAAATTAATGGTTTGTCTCCCATCTATGAGATGCCTTAAATGGCTGTCTGGTGTAAAGATAACTAAAATAATATATACTTGGAATTTAAATATCACAGGCGCTGCACTTTTCCCACACAGAACCTGCCTGTTTTGGGAAGATGCATTTAATGATCCAATTTTGTGGAAAGATTACTTTAGAACAATTTATAAAACTACTATTGATTCATATTCCAGAATATTTCAACTTAAAATCTTTTATAAAATTATTGCAACAAAAAAATCTCTGTTCAAATGGCAGATAGAAAAGGATCCCTGTTGCAGGTTCTGTGGGGATGAGGAGGACCTGATGCATTTGTTTTATTTTTGCCCACGTGGCTAAGTTTTGGGTTAGTATACAGTTATGGTTAAGGTCTATGGATATTGTTTTGCGAATCACACCTCAGAATATTCTGTTATGTGTCTGAATATGATTATTTTGACGGCAAAAGTGAAAGCAAACTAACGGAGGAACAAGAGGAGATCTTGTCTGAACTTTCCCCAGAAATTGGCAGATCGATGCAGAAATACTTTCACCAACGCCAACAAAACCAGAGTGAAACTCAATGCTTCAGGCCAGTCTGAGCTACTGCAGAGAAATGGGCTCTCTGAACTTCCTGTCATGATGATGTTGATGCAAGTCACTGCAAACGCAGGGCAGAAGATTGGGACTTTAACTGACCTTGCTTCAGATACAAACTACATTACCCATAAGGCTGCTGGAAGACTGAAGTTAAGACATGAGAAGATAACTTTTGTTGTGCATGGGGTTGGTGGTATGACCATGGAGGTGAAGACAAAAGGTATCTCATGGTCAGAGTCAAGACACCTAAAGGAACAGAAAGAGCTCATGAAATGGTCTGCTACGGCTTGGATGAAATCACCATCAGTGCATCAAGTAATTGAACCTGAGAAGTTGAAAAAATTCTTCCCAGAAGTCAAACTTACCCTGGATTTCCACAGGATGCGTAACTGCTGCGGAATGGCTCCGGAACGTCGGCGGAGTCAATCGGTTTCCATTCTAGTCAATGTGTGTATTTCCACCAGCTGCATAACGGCTGCATAACGGCTGCGTTCCGACTCCGGCACAGCTCCGGCGGTCCGCAGCCCTGCGGATCAGATACGCAGAGCTTCTATTTTTGCCGGACGCCGGAGAGCTCCGCAGCAATTCAGCACACGGCAGATAGTGCGGGACAGGAAGTCGAGCACAGAAACAAAATAAAACATCCAGTTAACTTTCAAAATAAAATACACCGTGCTCACGAAGGATCCTATTTCTCTTCACTACACCTTGAAAACACAGCACGGAGTTGTTTCCTCTCTACTCCTCGGAATAGAAACAAACTGTTGGAGGTTTTGTGGTTCTATTCTGCGTGAATTTGCGAGATCTAGTGGGTCCTCGTGACTACAGCTGTCAGTCCTGGCCGCAGCCGTTCCGCAACAACTCCGGATCCGGTGGGTATTGACGGACGGCGGACCACGGAGACGTTCCGCAGCGGAGACGTTCCGCAGCGGAGACGTTCCGCAGCAGTTACGCAGCCTGTGGAAATCCAGGGTTAAAGAATTAAAAAGGCCAGAAGAGGTTGAACTTCTCATTAGCCACCAAGAGGGAAGACTCGCTCCCCAGAGGGTAAAAATCATCGGAGGCCTCGTCTTGTGGGAGGGTCCATTGGGGAAGACAGTGGGTGGAGCACATCCCGACTTATTTGAAGAAGTGGAGGTTGCAGCATATGAGTCCAAAACACACTTTGCTCGCTCCATGAGGACAGCAGCTGTCAAATATCAAGAAATCACAAGTCCAACAACTGACACAGCCCAGCTACAGCAGGAAGACCAAATTTACAGCTGCCAGTAACCGTGAGTTCCTTGACTGGTGGCACTGGGACAGCATTGGAGCTGCATGTGAGCCAAGATGTGGAGGATGCCGATGTGGAAACTGTCCACCAGGAGGAAAAGAAATGACCCTGGCAGAGGAGAGGGAGCTGGAGATAATTAAAGGAGGCCTCACCTACAAGAAGGGGGATGCTCACACACCGGCTCCACATTGGGATGCAAAGTATCCTTGGACGGTAGATCCGGCCTCTCTCCCGAACAACAAAGGTGCAGTCCAGGCTTGTTTCTTAAGGATGGAAAAGCAACTAAGCAGAGAGCCAGACTGGAAAGTTGCATATGCTACCCAGATCCATAAAATGGTTGAACAAGGCGCAGCCATAAAACTCACCAACAAAATCATGGACGAGTGGAACGGACCAGTGTGGTACGTAAGCCACCTGGTGGCGCCAAACCCTCATTCAGTGCCAACACCGGTTCGTATTGTATGGAATAGTAGCCAGAAATACAAAGGCATGGGTATGAATGATCTTCTTCTGAAAGGACCAGATGTTCTCAACCCTATAAGAGCTGTCTTGCTGAGGTTCAGAGAAGGGACGTATGCATCTCTAGGAGACATTAAAAAGATGTACAACTCTGTATGGCTGGAGGAGCGTGAGATGCATCTTCACAGGTTCCTCTGGAGGGACAGCCCAGATGAAGAGATAAGTGAATATGCAATAACCAGAGTCAACATTGGGGACAGACCTGCTGGTTGCATTGCTCAGTTGGCTATGAGGGAAACAGCACGCCTGCCCAACTTTTTTCACCTGGAGGATGAGCGCAGAGTCATTGAAGAGGACAGTTATGTGGATGACCTCTTAACCTCCCAAAATGACCTAAATAAACTTGACAAAATAACAGCAAATGTTGAAGAGATCTTGAAAGCTGGAGGTTTCTTCCTCAAGCCATGGGTCCAGTCAGGGCAAAGTGGGAGGCAAGAAGTGGAGACGGAGGTTCTAACAGAGACACAAAGTAAAACCTTAATTCTTCCAAATCAAAATGAGGGACGAAGACAACAAAGCTTTGGGTATCGGCTACCAAACGGATGAAGACAAGCTCTACCTGTTAACCGCAGTTAACTTTTCCAAAAGGAAGAAGAAGATGAGGGTTGGAAAAAAAATCTTCTCAAGGAGGAGGTGAGAACTGAGACACCTAATCCACTGACTAAGAGGGCTCTCTTAAGCCAAGTGGCTGGACTGTACGACCCGATCGGCTTAGTTACACCTGCCAAACAGAAGGGAGCAATTCTTGTTCGAAAAGCATTTCAAGAGGAAGGAGGTGGGAAACTAAGAAACCTGGGACCAACCTCTCTCAGAAAGCCTCAGAGAAGAAGCCATACAGCTTTTTGAAGAATATGTGCAGCTTGGACAGGTGAAATTCCACAGGAGCCTCACACCAGCTGGCTGGAAAGGGAAACCTTGGGGCATCACATTCTCTGATGGAAGTGACAAAACCTATGGAGCTGTGATGTACTTTAGATGGGAGACAAGTCAAGGCACTAAAGTTCAATTCGTTGAATCCAAAGCCAAGTTGACACCCCTGGATCAAAAGGGAGAAGCTGTAAAAGCTGAAATCTGTGGTGCTGTCTTCGCAGCCAGGATAAGAAAGTATGTGGAGAAGCATGCTTGGATGAAGATAGAGAGATGTTTCCATCTACTTGACCGTCAAACGGTCTTGGGAGCCATTCAAAGAGTGAGTTATGGGTACAAAACCTTCTTTGCAAATAGAGTGGGTGAAATCCAGAATGCTGGACTAGTGCAAGACTGGTGGTGGATCTGTGGAGATCTAAACATAGCTGACATCATAACAAGAGGGAGTTCTCCTGAAGATTTGAAAGAGAATTCCACATGGCAAAATGGACCAGAGTTCTTGAAGTAGCCAGTGGAGGAGTGGCCTATAAAATCAGCTGGAGAGGTTGCAGCTCATGCCAGGGAGAGTGTAAACAAGCTCCAGAGGAAGGCATTCTCAGGTGCATTAACAAGAGCTCAAGCAGGACGTAGTCAGAAAAAAGAAGACCTACAAGGCACTCAGGAAAGTCCAAGGAGTGAAACTCAAAAGGGAATACCTGTGGTAAACACAACTCTTCTTCTAAGAAGGAAGCCCACTGGCTGGGTTAAAGATCTTGTGGAAGTAAGACGATTCAGTAGCCTTTCCAAACTGGTGAGAGTCGTTGCCTGGGTTTGTCTAGCAGCCAAGCAGTGGCTGAAGAGGAAGGGCTGGGCCCCTAAACAGTCAAAGTGGGAGGTAAGATCACTGTCAAAGAACTTGAAGATGGACTCAAAGACCTATTCCTCGCAGCTCAAGAAGGTGCAGGTTTTTCAGACACAACTCTAAGCAGACTGGCAGTATACAAAGATGTGAACTCTGGACTGCTAGTTTGTGGAGGAAGAATTCAGACGTTCAATGAAGATAAGAGCAGTGTCAGTTTTACCTTTTGAAGCATGGGTATCTACAATGCTGGCACAAGAATCCCACAAAGCAAACCACGAGGGAGTGGAAGGAACCCTTCTCCGGATGAGGAAGAAAGCCTGGGTAATAAAAGGCCGTAGACTTGCCAAGAAAATGGTTGACAGCTGTGTGGTCTGCAGGAAAAACAAGGCAAAACAGTGTCAACAAATCAGCTGATCAGCTGACCTGCCTCTAGAGCAAACAGGCCCAGCTGCACCTTTTGAATTCACCACCATGGACCTGTTCGGCCCTTGTGAAGTGAAAGATGAGGTCAAGAAGAGAACTAGACTCAGAGTATGGGGAATAGTCTTCTGCTGCATGGCTTCCCAAGCCATACACACTGAGGTGGTGAGTGACATGTCATCTGAAGGATTCCTGCTAGCCTATCAAAGGTTCACTTCACTGAGAGGACACCCCAGGAAACTCTGGTCAGACCCTGGCACTAACTTTGTGGGAGCCAGATCCGCACTGGAGAAGCTTCACAAATTCCTTAACCAACTAAACAAGTCTGGACTTGAAGACACAGCTGAATGGTCGTGGAAGATCCACCCTGCAGACTCTCCCCATAGGAATGGTGCAGCAGAGGCAGCTGTCAAAGTAGTGAAGTGGGCGTTGAGCAACCTTGGTGGAGATGGGGTTTTCACGTGGGGAGAATTCCAAACTTTTCTCTTCATGGCAGCCAACCTTGCAAATTAGAGACCCATCGATGCAAGAACTCAAAGCAGAGAAGACTGTGTAGAGTACATCACCCCGAATTCTCTGCTTTTAGGACGTGCCAATCCAAAGGGAGACCCTGGAGATTTTGTAGTGTCAAGAGTAGCGTTGTGGATGATGATCGTCGCAGATGCCATTTAAATATTAATAAGGTTTATTATGTAGCATCTCATACAAGCTTCTGCAGAGCTTGGAGACCCCCATCTTGCCAAATCGTGACCTGAAGTTCCTTTCCTTTGTTTCAGCTTCTTAAAGGAAAAACCCTTTTACCAAAATGCATACATTAAGTGATAACACATGTTGTATTTCGAATCCTCCTATCAGAGTTCAACACCTCTCTCTCACACATTCCACACCATATGGGCTCACTGGTCAGCTCCCAATCACTGGCCTTTACGTCTCTAAACATCTGGAAACCATTTCCTTTCAAGAGGCCCTCTGGCTGCAGGAGATTCACTCATGGTCTGTCTTTTTGGCATGAAATACATAGAGTACATAGAATGCGATTATGATAATAGTTTTATATATTCTTATATGAAAATACACCACAATTTCCAGTTTGATGGCTACCCTTACAAAAGACTTAAACATATTCAAGCAGAGTTAAGCCATTTCTGGAAGAAGTGGAGCCAATTGGCTGGACCTAATCTGTTCATAAGAAACAAATGACACACCAAAGAGCGAAATGTTGCTGTTGGAAATGCGGTCTGGTTGGCTGACCAAAACACCCTGAGAGGACAGTACAAGCTGGCTATAGTGGTCGTTGTCAATGCTGACAGCAAAGGCATCGTAAGAGTTGTGCTTGTGAAGACTTTTCCCAGCTGTCCTGTTCACATCACAAAGGCAAACGGCAAAGAAGGACTCACAAGAGCAAACGGTGAAGGAACGAAGAGGCTTCAAACCAAAATCCCAGCCACTATTCTTCATAGAGATGTCAGACGCCTTGTCATTCTACTTCCCATTGAAGAACAAGCAGAGGTGTGAGGGGCTTGTGTGACCTCTCTGGGTTTGGAAAAAACCAGGAGCTCAAGTGGGAGGTGTTAAGCTGAATCTCAGGAATGAGTCACAAAGGACTACACTTCCGAGAGTGCACCAGCAGCAAACTGGCTGCTTGTCACCTGGTCAGTAATTGTCACTGATTTGGATCACCTGTTAAAGTATAAAGGTGCTCAGTCATTCATAAAAAATAAACTTCAGAGAGAAGACACTCCAAGTTACTCATAATATGTTTGAGGTATGTTTAACTGCTGTGTGCTGATTAAGGAACATATTGCAGCATTAACTTTTGTGGTAAATGGGTTTGTGCTAAAATAATAATTCAGTTTAAGTTTGAGAAAGTAAAAGTAATATGTTAAAATTCTGTTAAATGTTAAAACTTTGCTAACAAATTTGGAGGTAATGCTTGAAATTCTTTTCTTTATTCCATGTAAGAGGCTTAAGTGGTTAATTCATTTAACTTACTTAAAATGGTTAATTAAATGTTTAAACTCATTTAAGTATTTAGAATGTTTAGTTAAATGTTTAAATTAATTTAAGTTCATTAAAAATGTTTAATTAAAATGTTTAAATGTTATAAAATGGTAACTTTTTTGTTCTCTGTCTTTAAAGGTTTACAACCTAACCTAATTTACTTAAGAGACCAATCAACTGACAAAGCAAACTAAAAATAAAAGTGATTGAGTCGGAAATTTGAGTTGTCCCTGTGTCCTTTGGAAGGTGAACAAGAGTAGGACTTGCCAATAGACTTACCTATAGGTAGTCACTATACCCAAAGATGCATATAAAATTATGCAAATCATTACAATTATTAAGCTATTTTAATACTGCTGGAGATAGGGTTCGACGTATGGTTGTGGATAACCTGTTGCAAAAATGCGACATTGTATGTCTGCAAGAAACTCTTTTATCCAAGCAAAATCTAGGAAAATTGAACTTTTTTAATGACAGTTTCCACAGAGCTGGGGAATCTACAGCGGACCTTACTATGGGTATAGTGAGAGGACGGATATCAGGGGGTGTGGCTATCCTATGGCACAAGAAGCTAGACTCTGTGATAAATGTCATCAGGACTGGTTGACTGGTGCATTGCTGTACAATTGAAGTTTAGAATTAAAGATCTTATTATACTCAATGTATATACACCTTATGAGTGTTCACGGAATGAAGATATATATTAAAATAGGCTTGGCTATATAAATTCATTCTTGAAAATCATTACACAAGTGTTTGTGTTGTAGGGGATATGAATGCAGACCTTACAGATAGACAGTCACTGTTTGCCAGACATATTACAGTTTTGTGAGGAGAATAACCTTATATTGTCCAGCCAATTGCTTTTACCAGCAGATAGCTATTCTTATATAAGTGAAGCCTGGCACACAACATCATGTCTTGACCGTTGCATTAGCACTGCTGATGCCCATGCAATCTTGCAATCTATAGAAATCCTATATGGGACATCCATGTCAGACCATGTGCCGTTTGCTATGAAGCATGATGTAGGAAGTCTTCCTGAGTTGACCCAGGGGGTGAATGATAGCTGCAAGACTAAATTGGATTGGGCTAAACAAATGATGATCTCTTGACATACTGTATGAAATCTGAGATTCTTCTTGGGAATATTTGTATACCCAAAAATTCTATTATGTGCTCGGATGTGAACTGTAATGATGTCTCCCACTGTGAAACCATGCCATGTATGAGGCTAGTAGACCATACCTTATTCTACCTGTAAAAACAAACAACATTAAGCCTGGCTAGAACAAGCACGTTGAGGCTCATCATGCAGAAGCTAAGGTAGCATTTAAGGCATGGGTGCAGGCAAGCAGACCCAGAATTGGCCCTATCCTTGAGTATAAAAAGCTTACCAGCACTAGACTCAAATATGCCATACACTACATTGGTAAACATGAACAGGCTATGAGAGCAAACTCTATGGCTGAGAAGCGTCTGCGTAGGGATGTTATTGGCTTCTGGAAGGAGGTGAGAGCTCTAAACAGGGCCAATACATTGCTTCCATGTGTTATGGAGGGGGTGTCTGGAGCTGACAATATAGCTGAGCTGTGGAGGCAACACTATTCTGCCTTATTTAACTGTGTTAAAAGTGACTCCTACAAAGTGGCAAATATTGTCAATAGTAATCCAGAGATAATCACCTTTAGTGAAGTCTGCCAGGCACAGTTATCCGATAAAGCGAGTGGGCCAGACCACATTACAGCAGTGAGGAGCGGCAGTACTGCTTGCCATTTGGTTTTCTGGATTTATGACTCATGGCATGCTACCTGAATCTATGTTGTCTGTTACTGTTGTGCCCGTCATCAAGGACAAAGCTGGCAAGGTTGGGAGTTTGGATAATTACAGGCCGATATCCCTAGCCAGTGTGATATCTAAAGTACTGGAAAGAATTCTGCTTGATCGTCTATGTCCTTATATTGGTACCACTGACAATCAATTTGGTTTCAAAGCTAAGCTTGGTACTGATATGTGTATTTATGCCTTGAAGGAGGCAACACAGGGGTACATAAGGCAGAATTCATCTATGCTAGTTGGGTTTATTGATGCTTCAAAGGCCGTTGATAGAGTCAATCATCAAAAGTTATTTGAGAAACTGAGCCAAAGGGGTGCACCTGACAGTATTATAAGAATCCTAGCCTACTGGTATGCCAACCAGAATATGCAGGTTAAATACAAAAGGCTAATACAATATCCGCCTCCTTTGGGGTAAGTAATGGGGTACATCAGGTGGGGCTACTCTCACCAGCACTCTTCAATGTGTTCATAGATGATTTATCCAACCAATTGACAAGATGTAAAACGGGCTGATGATTGGTAACACCTTCGTAAATCATCTCATGTATGCTGATGATTTGGCCATTTTCTCTCCCAGCAGTGCTGGTTTTCAGCAGTTACTGAATATCTGCTCTGAATATGGGGTGAAATATGATGTGTTGTATAATGGGGAAAAGAGTGCTGTCTTGATATGTAGGACAAAGGAGGACAAAGACATTTGTTTTCCGGACTTATCAGGACAAGTGTTGAGTGTCTGTAATAAAACTAAATATCTGGGTCACTACATTACAGATCAGTTATCTGATGATGAGCATATATACAGGCAGCGTCGCATATTATATGCCCAAGCTAACATGTTAGTAAGAAAATTCCACATGTACACGGAGGACGTCCAAATTAGTCTGTTTAAAGCTTATTGCACTCCTCTGTATACTGCTCCCTTATGGACTAAGTTTAAAAGGCAAGCTTGCAGAAGCTCAAGGTTGCTTATAATGACTGTATGAGGATACTGCTCAACAAACCCAGGTACTCTAGTGCAAGTCACCTGTTTTGTAAAGCAGGGGTCAGCACCTTCCAGGCATTGTTGAGG
This sequence comes from Gymnocephalus cernua, assembly GCA_023631565.1. Taxonomy (NCBI): domain Eukaryota; kingdom Metazoa; phylum Chordata; class Actinopteri; order Perciformes; family Percidae; genus Gymnocephalus; species Gymnocephalus cernua. Next base: position 31,443,394 of record CM042437.1, on the reverse strand, counting down.
AGTCTGATCTACAAATTCATTTGTCGCCTGCATGTTTCCCAGAGTAGCATTGTTATGCTACTAGTAAATCCTAGGTTTAGTGCCATGCGATACCAATCATCACTATGGAAACACTGGTATAAGTGTCTTTTGTAGAAATGTAGTAGTGTTGATTCTTCTGTTTTTTTTTTAGTTACTTGTATATGTTTTTATTTGTTTTTAAGGTGTCATGTCTGTGTCTTTTTTTAAATGGACCTTGAGTCTGGAAATAAAAGTTGATGATGATAGGCTTACAAAGTGAAGTCCACTCCAACAGAAAACACTGTTCACAAACTGCTCCAAACAGCTCTATTGTAGTCCAGCATTTACTTCCCTGACGAAGGTGCGTCACCTTGTAACACACGTCATAATGCGATGTCTCACTCTGTAGCTAAAACAGAGAGCTCAACACACAGGGTGAAAAGAGGATAGGCATAAATCAAATAAAATAAATCCTCTGTCCCAGACTAAACCTAATATTTATGTGGAGGACGCAAGATCATTTTATAATTATAATATGACCGCGTGTTGAACCTATGAACCTAACTCATAGACATCTGACGTTAAAGATTTGTATTGTTGTTGCCCAGATAAAATGACAGAGAAAAGAACAGACATAACATCCTTTTTCAGTACACCAAAATGCCAAGTAAGTAGGCCTGCAATAAGTCCTCATATCAAGACAATTTGGTAACATCTTTATAAGAATGGGTGCTCATGGAAATACTAACGTCACTATGTCACAGGCAAAGGATACAGAAAGAACTGAGAACAGGGAGACCAGGGACAGTCAGGTGTAGAGTCTCAGGTAAGTAGAGTCTCAGGTAGTTCATATTTTTGGAGGTGTGTGGCTGTCAGGGAGCAGATGAGCTTTACCAATGGCTCACTAATTTACATTATGATCAGCGAATTTAACAAGTGTACAAAAGCATTGTATACTTTTATATGGGGACACTTTTTCAAAATAAGTCATTATGTTTTAATCGATTAAAAAATGTAATCAAATTAATTACAGACTGTGATTAATTAATCTAAATTAATTGCGTACATAATTTTTGCTGTGAAAGTATTTTAAATATTTCAATTCAAATGAATCAATGAATAATCAGCATTAGTGACATTAAAGTAAAAAAAAACCTGTCTTTTTATTATTATTTTCACTGTTCAAATAATGACCATAACAATCAACAATATGACCTGATATGCTGAGGAAATAAATTCAAAAGAGTATTTTACAATAACTACAAATGCACCGTGAGGCTGTAGGTTACCAGTTTCATTGAACGCATCGTCTCGGTCTGTGTTTTTCCGACAACGGCAGAAACACAGTCAAAGTTTACACCGTTTAGCGTTAGCTGTCAGCATTTTAACCGAGTTTAATCCAGCTGCTAGCTAGCGGTAGGCTAACGTTACCTGCTGTTGAGTGTAGTGTTAACTAGCATCACGTGCAGCGATGTTTCTGTTGCCTGTCCCTCCTTCATTTTACAGTCGAATGGTAGCTAGAATAGCTCCGGGTGAAAGGTCAATATGCAATGGATTAATCTCCGTAATTTTTTTTAACACGTTATTTTTTTCTCAGATTAAACATTTGACATTTGACAGCCCTAGTTTTAAGGTATTTTTGTGGGTTGATTGTTAAAAATAAATGGTTTTAAAGAAGAATATTTTGGTCAATTTAGTCAGCTTTTTCATTGAATCAAGAGAAACACTGAAAAGAAGGATAATGGTACATTCTCCATGCTACACTAATGACAGTATTTAGGCAAGGCAGCTTTATTTGTATAGCACATTTCAGCAACAGGGCAATTCAAAGTGCTTTACATGAAGACAATTAAAATACAAGAATAAAAGTTACAGTGCAGTATAAGAAATTAAACATTAAAGAGCAGTTAAAAACAGTTACAAATATAAAAGCAGATAAAATACGAGATTGTATGGTGCTAGTATGGGACAATGTATAAACCGTTGCTCTATACACGTAATCCACCTGCAACCCTTGCTGTTCCCAGAACGGGCCGGTCCCACTTACTTAAACAGTAAGTGGGACTTACTTACTTACTTTTTAATTTCTCTTTATATGCTTATATAGATTTTCATACAGTTTCAACAGTATAAGAAATGAACAATTACTTAACAAAAGGCAACATCAAAAAGAAAGGTCTTTAGCCTTGATTTAAAAGAACAGAGTTGCAGCGGACCTGCAGTTTTCTGGGAGTTTGTTCCAGATATGTGGAGCATAAAAACTGAATGCTGCTTCCCCCTGTTTAGTTCTGACTCTGGGGACAACAAGCAGACCTGTCCCAGACGACCTGAGAGGTCTGGGTGGTTTGTAGTTTACTAGCAGATCAGAAATGTATTTTGGACCTAAACCGTTTAGTGATTTATAAACCAGCAAAAGTATTTTGAAATCAATTCTTTGAGGCACTGGAAGCCAGTGTAAAGACTTCAGAACTGGAGTGATGTGATCCACTTTCTTGGTCTTAATGTGGACTCGAGCAGAAGCATTCTGAATCAGCTGCAGCTGTCTGATTGATTTTTTTAGGGAGACCTGTGAAGACACCGTTACAGTAGTCAAGTCTACTGAAGATAAAAGCATCGACAAGTTTTTCAAAGTCCTGCTGAGACATAAGTCCTTTAACCCTTGATATATTCTTAAGGTGGTAATAGGCTGACATTATAATTGTTTTAATGTGGCTGTTGAAATTCAGGTCTGAGTCCATAATTACACCAAGATTTCTGGCTTTGTCTGTTGTTTTAAACATTGTTGTTTGAAGCTGTGAAGGAGTTTAAGTACCTTGGGGTCTTGTTTGCGAGTGAGGGGACAATGGAGCGGGAGATTGGTAGGAGAATCGGCGCAGCGGGGGTGGTATTACATTCAGTTTATCGCACCGTTGTGACGAAAATAGAGCTGAGCCAGAAGGCAAAGCTCTCGATCTACCGGTCAGTTTTCGTTCTTACCCTCACCTATGGTCATGAAGGCTGGGTCATGACCGAAAGAACGAGATCCAGGGTACAAGCGGCCGAAATGGGTTTCCTCAGGAGGGTGGCTGGCGTCTCCCTTAGAGATAGGGTGAGAAGCTCAGTCATCCGTGAGGAGCTCGGAGTAGAGCCGCTGCTCCTTCACATCGAAAGGAGCCAGTTGAGGTGGTTCGGGCATCTGGTAAGGATGCCCCCTGGGCGCCTCCCTAGGGAGGTGTTCCAGGCACGTCCAGCTGGGAGGAGACCTCGGAGAAGACCCAGGACTAGGTGGAGGGATTACATCTCCAACCTGGCCTGGGAACGCCTCGGGATCCCCCAGTCAGAGCTGGTTAATGTGGCTCGGGAAAGGGAAGTTTGGGGTCCCCTGCTGGAGCTGCTCCCTCCGCGACCCGACCACGGATAAGCGGACGACGATGGATGGATGGATGTTTGAAGCTGAGTGCTGACTTTTAATCGTTCCTCTTTTGCTCCAAAAACAACCACCTCAGTTTATCTTCACTTCATTTAAGAAAGTTCATCCAGTCAATTTGTTCAATGCACTTACTCAGTTTTTGTATTGGACTATATTCCCCTGGCAATAAGGTTATGTAAATTTGTGTGTCGTCCGCATAACTATGGTAACTTATTTTGTTGTTTTCCATAATCTGAGCCAGTGGAAGCATGTAGATGTTAAACAGAAGAGGCCCCAGAACGGAGCCTTGGGGAACTCCGCATGTCATATTTGTACGCTCAAATGTATAATTACGTATAGATACAAAGTAGTCCCTATTCTTTAAATAGGACTCAAACCAGTTTAGTACTGAGCCAGCAAGGCCAACACAGTTTTCTAATCGGTCTAGTAATATGTAATGGTCGACCGTGTCAAATGCAGCACTGAGATCAAGTAATACTAAGACTGTAGTTTTGCCACTATCTGTGTTCAAGGGGATGTCATTAAAGACTTTAACAAGAGCCGTCTCAGTACTGTGGTGTGGTCGAAAACCCGACTGGAAGGCATCAAAACCATTGTTTAGTGACAAGAAAAGGTTGAGTTGTTGAAAAACCGCTTTTTCAATGATTTTACTTAAAAATGGAAGGTTTGATATCCGCCTGTAGTTGCTCAACATTTTTGAAAAGGCCCATTGGTAGAATATCAAGGCAACAGGAGGAGGTTTTCAGATGTTGTATAATGTCCTCCAGGTTTTTTTGGTTGATCATATGAAATTGTGTCATATTGGAATTTGTTTTGCGTGAACACTGTGACAACACATATACTGTACTTGATGTGGAGGCACTGACTGTTTGTCTAATTTTCTGAATGTTGTCTTTGAAGAAGGAGGCAAATTCATTACAGGCTTTGGTAGATAAAAGTTCAGATGCTACTGGTACTGGAGGGTTTGTTAACCTATCGACAGTAGCAAACAAAGCACGTGAATTATTATTGTTTTTGGTGATAATGTCAGAGAAGGACCGCCTTGCAGTCCTCAGTTCCAAATTATAAATGTGAAGTCTCTCTATAGGTGTTATAATGGACCTGGAGATTAGTTTTTCGCCACCTGCATTCAGCTTTTCGACACTCTCTTTTTTCTGTTCTTACCAGTATAACATTTCTCCATAGAGATCTTTTCTTACTAGAGACAGCTTTGACCTTAGTGGGAGCAATGGCATCAATAACTAATAATTTTAAAATTGAAATTATCTACAAGCTCATTGACTGAGACCCCAGAGAGGGTGGGTGTGGAGGAGAAAAGCTGAATGAATGTTTCACTGGTGTTTTCAGTGATATACTGTTTTCTGATTACCTTTGGACACTTTTGGGCACGAGATAGTGCCGTTAAAGAAAACACAGGAATGATCAGAGAGAGCAACGTCAGTCACCACAACCTTGGAAATGTTTAGACCCTTGGAGATAATCAAGTCCAGAGTGTGTCCTTTATTGTGTGTGGGCTCTGTCACATGCTGAGTCAGTCCATATTATCAAAAACACAACATAGTTCTTTGGTCCCTCTATCCTGCGGGTTGTCCACATGAATGTTGAAATTAGAGCCCGACCGATATGGATTTTTGCGGGCCGATGCCGATATTAACTTGAAAAGAGCCGATTTATAAGCCGATATTTTGATTTTGAAAATAAACTGGATATTAGACCCATTTCCTATAAACTGCACTTACACAACATTCAATAGCAAAATATCTGCCTGTTCTATGTATGTGGGCTGTATAAACCATTTTCCAGAAGGGATGTTAAAAAAAAGCCTTAGATTACAGTCTCAATGACTAAACAATTGCACATCAAAAGTATATATTTTTCAATGATCAAAAAACAGTCTGGTTTTAAACATTTAACACTTTTACTTACTTCCAGTTGAAGCTGGTTTTAACAGTCTGTGTACTGTAAATAAATTATAATACTAAAGTTAAAGTAAAAGAGCTATACCAAACAAATTCAATATTCCACAAAACCATGTCAATGAATTGAAAATAAAATATATATATATATATATATATATATATATATACATATAAAATAAATAAATATAAAATAACACAGAACACTGCATTAGAGGAATCTTTGCAGAAGTAGTCCCACACTTTGCTGCTACAGCGTTCACCTTTTTCAGCCATCTGTAGGGCAGAAAGAGAGACAGAGAAAGAATAAGCATGTGTATTAATACTATCACCATGTATCATTACTCATGTCATCATTGCAATTATAATAATAATAATAATAATAATAATAATAAACAGGGATCTCCTACATAGGCAAAAATGAGAAATATAGAGAAATATTTTTTATTTTTATTTGTCAGGCAATAGGTATTACCTATTACCTATTTATATTTAACAATATTATTACAACATTTTCCTGTTATGTCTGTAAAGCTGCTTTGAGCTGTATTGTAAAAAAAAAAAGAAGCGCTTGTTCAGCTCACATTTATTTACATGTCCCCACTGGTTTAATCATTTCTGACGCACCTACTGTAGTTACTGTAACTATATTTGCTCTCACAGACACATTCACAACGGTCCCGTATATCTTCTCCTCTTCTCTTTGTGCAGTCTGAATCAAAACATCGTCATGCGCTGGCGAACGTAAAGTTAGCCTACTGTTACCGTCTTTCAGCTCAGAGAAGATTACGGAATCAATTCGAAGTTGAATGGTTAACGTTAGTGTCATGAACACACCGCTGTCAATTTTGAGAAGAACCACCTTCAAACAAGTTAATAGCAAGCATTTAAGGGGCCTGCTAAAAAGGAAGCTATGTTAGCGTTAGAATAACATAACAGTTGTTTTTTCGAGGCACGCTGTACATAACTTCTAGTCATTTACTACACGCGCCCCCCTGCCACAGTTACGCGGTCATTATGTGGGAAACACTGCAGATATATTTAGAATAAGTTAAACGCTAACGTTTGACCTCTTATTAACGTTCGCGCTCTTCCACTGATAAACATGGTATTAGTTAGCTTTGTGGCTAATCTAATATAGCAATGCATTAACGGATGTAAGTGATGTTACAGAATATTTAGAAGTGATAATGATAGGACCGTTAGCTAGAACTACCACACCGTTTTTATATATAGAGTATGAACTAAATCTACAATCATTTCACATGACGATTGACAGACTCACTGTCAAAACAGTACATCTCCATGCCGGGTGTAATGCTCTGCCACTGGCTTGGCTGATAGCTTTCTTCTGTAGTGGATTTCTGGCGCTGTGTCAACTGGGGAGTTGCAGACCGCCCTCTGGTGGGCAAACTATGCAACACTCATAACATGAGTGAAGCATGAGACTCAGTTTCTCATGTTTCATCGGCCGTTATAAACGCCGATGCCGATTTAAATGCAATTAGCTCATATCGGCTGATAATATCGGCCGGCCGATGTATCGGTCGGGCTCTAGTTGAAATCACCAGAAATAATTACACAGTCAAAGTAAATACAGATCATAGACAGCAGTTCAGTAAAGTCATCGAAGAAAGCTGCACAGTATTTCGGTGGTCTTTAGATATTTAGAAATATAGCTCAAGGGGAGGACCTTAGCTGAAGAGTCACATATTTAAAGAAGCAACATTTTCATAAGATATTTGAGTACATTGGAATGAGTCACTAAACAAAATGGCGACTCCACCTCCTTTCTTATTCACTCTATGCTCACTCATAAAACTGAAGTTAGGGGGAGCTGACTTGATAAGAACAGCACCACTGTTATTATGGTCCAACCAGGTTTCAGTTAAAAACATAAAATCAAGATTGTGCTTAATAATAAAATCATTGATTAAAAATGATTTTCCTGCCAAAGACCTGACATTTAGTAAGGCTAGTGTTAGTGTATTAAAATATTTATCTGGATGCTAAATTTGCTAAGTTTTCAGTTAAGTGCTTTTTCTTACTTAGCGGATTCACCATTATTTTTCTATTACCTATCACGACATAAATTGAGGAAGAATTTAATACACAGGGCCTGGGCTTGTCCTGAAAAGAGTCATGAGTGCCACTAGGCGTGCAGCCTGGACCCGGCACATATCAGATAAAGCTTGCTGCATTTTGTACACAAGTATACTTATCAGTCTGGGGAGGAGGAGTTAGCTGCCGTCCTTGGGTGGGCAGTGGTGCCTGGCGTTTTACTTTTGGCCGGGGGCCAATGATGGGAGAAGGAATGGGGGTAAGTTTGGTTCCAGCATCTACCAGTTGCTTCACCTGGTCAGTGAACTCCAACATGGAGATGGGGGAAAAAGGGGAAAGGGTGAGCGATGAGAGGGAGTTTGAGGGGTGTTGCACGGGTGAAGAGGGGGGTTGAGATTTCTCATCTCTGCTCTGTGGTCTTCCATGGTCAAATCTTTGCTCAGGCGGGGGCTGTGGTGCCTCTCCGGGAACCATCACCTTATCGTGGTGGAGAGGTTTGGGTGTCCCTATGAACCTGAGGGCTGTGTTGTCTGGAGCTTTGTGCTCCTGGTAGGGTCTCCCATGGCAAAGTGGTCTCAGGTGAGGGGCCAGACGAAGAATGGTTCAAAAGACCCTATGAATAAACGAGGAAGGGATAGAGAGACCCTGCCCGGAGGAAGCCCGGGGCCCCCGTCTGGAGCCAGGCCCAGAGGGAGGGCTCGTCAGCGAGCGTCTGGTGGCCGGGTTTGCCACGGAGCCCGGCCGGGCACAGCCCGAAAAAGCTACGTGGCACCTATCTCTCCAGCCCATGGGCCCACCACCTGTGGGAGGAACCGCTGGGGTCGGGTGCGCTGCCACACGGGTGGCGGTGAAGGTCAGGGGCCTCGATGGACCAGACCCGGGCAGCAGAGGCTGGCTCTGGGGACATGGAATGTCACCTCGCTGTGGGGGAAGGAGCCGGAACTTGTGCGTGAGGTGGAGCGCTACCAGTTGGATCTGGTGGGGCTTACCTCTACGCATAGTCTCGGTTCTGGAACCGTACTCCTGGAGAGGGGTTGGACTCTTTTCTTCTCCGGAGTTGCCCAGGGTGTGAGGCGCCAGGCGGGTGTGGGGATACTCACAAGTCCCCGGCTGAGCGCCGCAACGTTGGAGTTTACCCCGGTGGACGAGAGGGTCGCCTCCCTACGCCTGCGGGTTGTTGGGGGGAAAACTCTGACTGTTGTTTGTGCATATGCACCAAACAAGAGTTCAGAGTATTCGGCCTTCTTGGAGACCTTGAATGGAGTCCTGTATGGGGCTCCGGAGGGGGACTCCATAGTTCTGCTGGGGGACTTCAACGCACATGTGGGCAATGACGGAGATACATGGAGAGGCGTGATTGGGAGGAACGGCCTCCCTGATCTAAACCAGAGTGGTTGTCTGTTATTGGACTTCTGTGCTAGTCATGGATTGTCTATAACAAACACCATGTTCGAACATAGGGATGCTCATAAGTGTACTTGGTACCAGAGCACCCTAGGCCGAAGGTCAATGATCGATTTTATAATCGTTTCATCTGATTTGAGGCCGTATGTTTTGGACACTCGGGTAAAGAGAGGGGCGGAGCTGTCAACTGATCACCATCTGGTGGTGAGTTGGGTCAGGGGGTGGGGGAAGACTCTGGACAGACCTGGTAAGCCCAAACGGGTGGTGCGGGTAAATTGGGAACGTCTGGAGGAAGCTCCTGTCCGACAGACCTTCAACTCACACCTCCGGCGGAGCTTTTCGTGCATCCCTGTGGAGGCTGGGGGCATTGAACCTGAGTGGACAATGTTCAAAGTTTCCATTGCTGAAGCTGCGGCAGGGAGCTGTGGTCTTAGGGTCTTAGGTGCCTCAAGGGGCGGTAACCCTCGAACACCGTGGTGGACACCGGTGGTCAGGGAAGCCGTCCGACTGAAGAAGGAGTCTTTCCGGGATATGTTATCCCAGAGGACTCCGGAGGCAGTTGCAAGGTACCGACGGGCCCGAAGGACTGCAGCCTCTGCCGTGAAAGAGGCAAAGCAGCGGGTGTGGGAGAAGTTCGGAGAAGACATGGAGAAGGACTTTCGGTCGGCACCAAGGCGCTTCTGGAAAACCGTCCGCCACCTCAGAAGGGGGAAGCGGGGAACCATCCAAGCTGTGTACAGTAAGGATGGGACGTTGTTGACCTCAACTGAGGAGGTAATAGGGCGGTGGAAGGAGCACTTTGAGGAACTCCTAAATCCAGCTGATGCGCGCTCTTTGTTAGAGGCAGAGCTGGAGGATGATGGGGGATTGTCGTCAATTTCCCTGGTGGAGGTCACTGAGGTAGTCAAACAACTCCACAGTGGCAAAGCCCCAGGGATTGATGAGATCCGTCCAGAAATGTTGAAAGCTCTGGGTGTGGAGGGGCTGTCTTGGTTGACACGCCTACTCAACATTGCGTGGAAGTCTGGGACAGTGCCAAAGGAGTGGCAGACCGGGGTGGTGGTTCCCCTCTTCAAAAAGGGGGACCAGAGGGTGTGTACCAATTACAGGGGTATCACACTTCTCAGCCTCCCTGGTAAAGTCTACTCCAAGGTGCTGGAAAGGAGGGTTCGGCCGATAGTCGAACCTCAGGTGGAAGAGGAACAATGCGGATTCCGTCCTGGTCGTGGAACAACGGATCAGCTCTTTACTCTAGCAAGGATCCTGGAGGGAGCCTGGGAGTATGCCCATCCAGTCTACATGTGTTTTGTGGATCTGGAGAAGGCATATGACCGGGTCCCCCGGGAGACTTTGTGGGAGGTGCTGCGGGAGTATGGGGTGAGGGGGTCCCTTCTCAGGGCCATCCAATCTCTGTATGACCAAAGCGAGAGCTGTGTCCGGGTTCTCGGCAGTAAGTCGGACACGTTTCAGGTGAGGGTTGGCCTCCGCCAGGGCTGCGCTTTGTCACCAATCCTGTTCGTAGTATTTATGGACAGGATATCGAGGCGTAGTCGTGGTAGGGAGGGGTTGCAGTTCGGTGGGCTCGGGATCTCATCGCTGCTCTTTGCAGATGATGTGGTCCTGATGGCATCATCGGCCTGTGACCTTCAGCACTCACTGGATCGTTTTGCAGCCGAGTGTGAAGCGGCTGGGATGAGGATCAGCACCTCTAAATCTGAGGCCATGGTTCTCAGCAGGAAACCGATGGAGTGCCTTCTCCAGGTAGGGAATGAGTCCTTACCCCAAGTGAAGGAGTTTAAGTACCTTGGGGTCTTGTTCGCGAGTGAGGGGACAATGGAGCGGGAGATTGGTCGGAGAATCGGCGCAGCGTGGGCGGTATTACATTCAGTTTATCGCACCGTTGTGACGAAAAGAGAGCTGAGCCGGAAGGCAAAGCTCTCGATCTACCGGTCAGTTTTCGTTCCTACCCTCACCTATGGTCATGAAGGTTGGGTCATGACCGAAAGAACGAGATCCAGGGTACAAGCGGCCGAAATGGGTTTCCTCAGGAGGGTGGCTGGCGTCTCCCTTAGAGATAGGGTGAGAAGCTCAGTCATCCGTGAGGAGCTCGGAGTAGAGCCGCTGCTCCTTCACGTCGAAAGGAGCCAGTTGAGGTGGTTCGGGCATCTGGTAAGGATGCCCCCTGGGCGCCTCCCTAGGGAGGTGTTCCAGGCACGTCCAGCTGGGAGGAGACCTCGGGGAAGACCCAGGACTAGGTGGAGGGATTACATCTCCAACCTGGCCTGGGAACGCCTCGGGATCCCCCAGTCAGAGCTGGTTAATGTGGCTCGGGAAAGGGAAGTTTGGGGTCCCTTGCTGGAGCTGCTCCCCCCGCGACCCGACCACGGATAAGCGGACGACGATGGATGGATGGGGCTGTGGTGGATCACTGCCATGCTTTGTTATGTCTTCCTCTTGTTTAGATTCCTCTTGTCTCGTGTCCTTGGCCGAGGGAGCTGATGTGTGGCGCAGAAAGTAAAGTTGGTTAGAGGCGAACAGCTTTACTCCTGGTTTGTTGTCTGCCTTAAAAAGTCTGCGCTCCCAGAAAATGTTAAAATTGTCAATGAACTGCAGAGAATGAGTGGTACATGCAGTTGAAAGCCATTTATTCAGTGCCAACAGTCTGCTGAATCTCTCAGCTGCTCTTCTGACTGGCGGTAGAGGTCCACTGATAAACACCTTCGTGTTTAGGGAGCTGACTGTTTTCAGTAGATCCATAAAGTCATATATCTGCACTTCAGACTGTTGCTTTACATCATGTGACCCTATATGCAGTATAATGTTATTCACAGTTGGGTGTGCTGCCACGATATCCGGGATTCTTTTGGCCAAGTCAATTCAATTCAATTTTATTTATAGTATCAAATCATAACAGGAGTTATCTCAAGACACTTTACAGATAGAGTAGGTCTAGACCACACACTATAATTTACAAAAAATCCAACAAATCCCCCAAGAGCAAGCACTCAGTGCGACAGTGGCGAGGAAAAACTCCCTTTTAGGAAGAAACCTCGGACAGACCCAGGCTCTTGGTAGGTGGTGTCTGATGTGCCGGTTGGGGTGTGTATAGATAATGAAACAGTGACTAGAAATAGTGGTTGTAGTAGCGCAGGGAGCAGCACGACATAGCAGGGAATTTCAGCACAACCACGGCAACAGCTGGAACCATGATTTTGGTGCCATCCTAATCCCGGGATTTCATCCTGGGTGAAAAGAAACAGAAAGACTCCGGGGAGCAAGCTCCCAGGGCTAGGTTAGTAACAAGCATTTCTGGGACAGAGAAGCAGGTGGGCCGGGCTAGGCAGATGCTGCAACTACTCACTCCCTAACTATAGGCTTTATCAAAGAGGAGAGTCTTAAGTTTACTCTTGAATGTGGTGACAGTATCTGCCTCCCGGACCCAGACTGGGAGCTGGTTCCATAGGAGAGGAGCCTGATAGCTAAAGGCTCTGGCTCCCATTCTACTTTTAGAGATTCTAGGAACCACAAGTAACTCTGCATTCTGGGAACGCAGTGCTCTAGTGGGACAGTAAGGTACTATGAGCTCTTCAAGATATGACGGTGCTTGACCATTTAGAGCTTTGTAGGTCAGAAGGAGGATTTTAAATTCAATCCTGAATTTTACAGGGAGCCAATGCAGAGAAGCTAATACAGGAGAGATATGATCTCTTTTCTTAGTTCTTGTCAGAACACGTGCTGCAGCGTTCTGGATCAGCTGGAGAGTCTTAAGGGACTTATTTGAGCATCCTGATAGTAAGGAATTACAATAGTCCAGCCTGGAAGTAACGAATGCATGGACTAGTTTTTCAGCATCGTTCTGAGACAGGATGTTCCTAATTTTGGCAATGTTACGAAGATGAAAAAAAGCTGTTCTTGAAGTTTGTTTTAAGTCGGCATTGATTTCTGACAGTAGTGCTGGAGGCCAGGGCAATACAATCCAAGGTAGCTATCTATATCTTTAGATAGTAAGTTCCGAAGTTGTTTAGATCCCAGCACAATCACCTCAGTTTTGCTTGAGTTTAGCATCAGAAAATTGTGGGTCATCCATGATTTTATATCTTTGATGGTTTGATTAATAAGTATAATTGGGTGTCATCTGCATAACAGTGAAAGTTAATTGAGTGTTTCCTAATAATATTGCCTAGAGGAAGCATATATAAGGAGAATAGAATTGGTCCAAGCACTGAGCCTTGTGGAACGCCATGGTTAACTTTAGCGTACTTGGAGGATTTGTCATTAACATTAACAAATTGAGATCGATCAGAGAAATAGGACTTAAACCAGCTCAGTGTGATTCCTTTAATACCAACTAAGTGTTCCAGTCTCTGTAACAGGATGGTATGGTCAATAGTGTCAAAGGCAGCACTAAGATCTAGTAAGACAAGTATGGAGACAAGTATGGAGACAAGTCCTTTGTCTGAAGCAGTTAGAAGGTCGTTAGTCATTTTCACCAGTGCCGTCTCTGTGCTATGATGCTTTCTAAATCCTGACTGAAAGTCCTCAAATAAACTATTGCTATGTAGGAAATCACATAACTGATTAGCAACTACCTTCTCAAGGATTTTGGAGAGGAAGGGAAGATTAGATATAGGTCTATAGTTGGCTAAGACCTCAGGATTGAGGGTGGGTTTTTTCAGAATAGGTTTAATCACAGCTACTTTAAATGACTGCGGTACATAACCTGTTAATAAGGACATATTAATCATATCTAATAATGAAATGTTAACCAGTGGTAGCGCTTCTTTAAGTAACCTCGTTGGAATGGGGTCTAAGAGACAGGTAGATGACTTAGCTGAAGAGACCTTTAACATTAATTGTTGAAGGTTTATAGGGTAAAAGCAGTCTAAGTATATGTCAGGTCTTGTCGTTCCTTCTAGCAGTCCTGCATTTGAAGGTGAACTGTTAGAAGTTGAGGGCAAGAGGTGATTAATTTTATCTCTAATTGTTATAATTTTATCATCAAAGAAGCTCATGAAGTCGTCACTACTTAGAGCTATAGGAATAGATGGCTCAGTAGAGCTGTGACTGTCTGTCAGCCTGGCTACAGTGCTGAAAACAAACCTTGGGTTGTTCTTATTTTCTTCTATTAGTGATGAGTAATAGTCTGATCTGGCATTTCTGAGTGCCTTCCTATAGGTTTTCAGACTGTCTTGCCAATCTAAACGAGATTCTTCCAGTTTGGTGGAACGCCATTTACTTTCAAGTTTTCGCGAGATTTGTTTTAGTTTGCGAGTTTGGGAGTTATACCAAGGTGCTAGTTTCCTTTGCTTCATCATCTTCATTTTGAGGGGAGCAACAGTCTAAAGTCGTCCGTAGGTAGGCCGTAGCACTGTCTACAAAATTATCAATTTGGGGGGGACTGAAGTTAACAAAAAGGTCCTCTGTTATATTAAAGCACGACACTGAGTTAAATGCTGTTGAAATATCTTCCTTAAATTTTGCTATAGCACTGTCAGATAGGCATCTAGTGTAGAAGCTTTTATCTGATTTCATATAGTCGGATAGTAACAATTTGAAAGTTATTAAAAAATGGTCTGATAATAAACGATTCTGCGGAAATACTATTAAATCTTCAATTTCGATGCCGTATGCCAGCACAAGGTCAAGGGTGTGGTTAAAACAGTGAGTGGCCTTATGCACACTCTGACTGAAACCAATTGAATCTAATAGTGAGTTGAAAGCAATACTAAGGCTGTCGTCAACGTCCATGTGAATATTAAAATCACCTACAATAAGTACTTTGTCTGATTTTAGGACTAAACATGATAAAAACTCTGAGAATTCAGATAAAAGTTCTGAATACAGACCTGGAGCTCGGTAAACAACAACAAATATAATTGTCTGTACTGTTTTCCATGTTGGATGTTGAAGATTAAGAACTAGGCTTAGTTAGGCTAGGTTATAATTTAGTTTAGGATTAATTAACAGGCTTGAATCAAATATGGCTGCAACTCCCCCTCCTCGGCCTGATCCTCTTTTGCACAGCCAGGTTTCGGTAAGACAGAATAGATCAATTTGATTATCTAATATCAATTTGTTTATTAATACTGCTTTAGAAGACAAAGATCTAATAGTTAATATTCCACATCTAATTTTCCTATTCTGTTCCATCATTGCAGATGTTGTTTTAATTCCAATTAGGTTGTTAAGTATAGCTCCTCTTTTGTTAACCTTTGATTTAACCGATCTAAGTCGGGGGACAGACACCGTGGTTATTAGAGAGTTATATGAGAGGGCGACTGCTCTAACGGAGGCACAGAGGCGTTGCACTGCACCTCTGATTACTAATATCTACCTTGGGTTGTCATGGTTTATGACCATATGAGAGCAGCTCCATCCCAAGTGGGATGAATGCCGTCCCTCTTAATCAGACTAGGTTTTCCCCAGAACGCCTTCCAGTTATCTATGTAGCCCACATCATTAGCTGGGCACCATTCCTTCAACCAGCTGTATTTTTCATCGCTGATCAGGTTTGGCAGGGGTCCAGAGAAGACTACTGAGTCCGACATTCCATCGTCGTCCGCTTATCCGTGGTCGGGTCGCGGGGGGAGCAGCTCCAGCAGGGGACCCCAAACCTCCCTTTCGCGAGCCACATTAACCAGCTCTGACTGGGGGATCCCGAGGCGTTCCCAGGCCAGGTTGGAGATGTAATCCCTCCACCTAGTCCTGGGTCTTCCCCGAGGCCTCCTCCCAGCTGGACGTGCCTGGAACACCTCCCTAGGGAGGCGCCCAGGGGGCATCCTTACCAGATGCCCGAACCACCTCAACTGGCTCCTTTCGACGTGAAGGAGCAGCGGCTCTACTCCGAGCTCCTCACGGATGACTGAGCTTCTCACCCTATCTCTAAGGGAGATGCCAGCCACCCTCCTGAGGACACCCATTTCGGCCGCTTGTACCCTGGATCTCGTTCTTTCGGTCATGACCCAACCTTCATGACCATAGGTGAGGGTAGGAACGAAAACTGACCGGTAGATCGAGAGCTTTGCCTTCTGGCTCAGCTCTCTTTTCGTCACAACGGTGCGATAAACTGAATGTAATACCGCCCACGCTGCGCCGATTCTCCGACCAATCTCCAGCTCCATTGTCCCCTCACTCGCGAACAAGACCCCAAGGTATTTAAACTCCTTCACTTGGGGTGAAGGAGTCCGACATTGTCTTTGCATATGCACAAAGTGACTCAACATTAATTTTAGTGATCTCCGATTTACATAATTGGGTATCATTGCCACCTACGTGGAGTATGATCTTACTGTATTTACTGTTATTTTTATTTATAGCCAGCAGCTTTAGATAAGATTCTATATATTGCCCGCTCAGGCCCCAGGGACGCACACGACCGCAGCCTCTGCAGCCAACATCCTAACGTTTCGCAGTATAGAGCTCCCAATAACCAGAATTGGCTTTTCAGCGGTTGTATCACTGAGTGGGGAGAACCTGTTAGAAAGGTGAGGATGCCCCGATATAGAGTGACCACCGCTATGTGCACCCCCCGGATTACAGTTAGTGCTATGCTTCCTTCGGACAGTCACCCACCCGCCCGACTGCTTGGGGTCTGCCAGGGGACTGCTAGCAGAAGCTACAGTATGTTGGATCGCACCAGCTACGCTAAGCTGGCTAGCTACGGAAGCATACGACTTTGATTTTATAGTATGGAGCCGTGCTTCAAACTCACTAAACCTCGCCTCCAGAACAGCGAATAAACTACATTTATTACATGTGTCATTATCACTAAAGGAGGCAGAGGAATAGCTGAACATTTGCTTCCCTGTAGCTTTTTACTTTTTGAATTGCTCTCAGTCCTTACCCTGCTGTGTGATGATAAGACACAATCCAGGTCATCAGATGAAGGTCCAGGGTCCTGCTGCAGTGGAGAAAATCTCTTATCCTCTTGCAGACTCGGTTGTTGGGGAGGCATTTTATTGCTAATTCTCCCTTTTGCAGCTGTCCACAGCTGTGTCCTACTGAGTACAGGGGTTGAAGAGGCGCTCTGCCTGGATGATAATGCAGGCCAGCCGTTCATATCACAAATCTCAGGGTGCTGTGCCCTGCCTGTTAGTCGTCCTCCCATTTCCCAGGAAGATTTACTCTTAGGCTTTGCACCAAAAGTGTTCCAGGGAGGACTTCCATTGTTGATTTATTACCCAGTACACAGCCCTCCTGTTCCTTTGTAGTCTTGTTGGTGCTAATTAGCCGTGTGTTAGCATGCTTTTGTCCATTGTTTTGGGTCCATGGTAAAGTGGTATCATTCCCACATGATCCGTTTACTTCCACGTTTACTTCTAACCGTTGAATTTTGGTTTCCAGAACGACAATCTTCTGAAGGAGTTTGTAGTAGTCATCCACAGAGAAGGGAGGCATCTTGCTGCTAATTAGCTTTAGTACAATGTTTCCAGTCACTGTAGGACAGGCTTGAGCTATTGATAGGCCT